>PPJA03000008.1:0-627978 GCA_003707425.3 Kodamaea restingae
ATATGGTAGCTTGAACCAGCAGTCACGCACATCTCCAGATGGCTGACAGTGGGGGGACATTGCCTCCAATTGAACTTTCACGCCAATAGTAAAGCTGTTCACTCAGCAGCTATGATCAGTTTTTAGGCTGAGCCAATGAAGCATGTTGCTTCAAAGGGATGCAGTTGCATAAAAGTGGCAGCCTGTCATCTCACGCTTGTACACACTAAGCTTCAGGGTTTGCTCAAATTCTGGCTTCGAGAAGTGGTGATATTAAATTTGCAACCGTGTAGCCTTTTTGTGCACAATCGCAGCCAGTCAGATTTTATATGCACGCCATTTCAACAGTTAATAAGATGGAATAAATCAGTACTATGGAAACCGTGGCGATATATACCACTTTGCGCCCTTATTGCACCAACTCTCCTCCTGCTACCACGCTTAGATCTCAAGACACTTAGTTTACTTTTCGTTCGGTTAACGCTACGGTCAATCAGTTTTCGTTGAGTTAATACCCTTATTGCCGGTTCTTGTACTCAATACTAAAATAACCCTCCTTCACATCAGCCCTTACCCTCGCAAACACTTGTTAACTGGAGTTTCCGTTTCATTCGCTTATTGCTCATGTTGACTTTAAAAACAGATTTACCAAAATATTCGTACTTCTTTTTTGTTGTAAAATTTTTCACCAACATGCCTCCTCCACATAAAAACCACAACTTCCGTCCGGAGAACGTCCTCAAGCGTGCCCAGGACTTGATCGCTGTTGGCCAGCGTGACGCTGCCCTCGACACCCTCTACGATCTTATCACCTCCAAGCGTATCCGTTACCTTGCGGTCGAGGACCTCGAGCCCATCGCCCTCCTTCTCATCGAGTTGGCTGTCGACCTCAGACGCGGAAAATTGGCCAAGGATGCCTTGCACCAGTACAAGAAAAACGTCCAGCTGTCTGAAAACGGTTTGGAAAGTGTCCAGGTTATCGTACGCCGCTTCGTGGACCTCGCAGAGACCAAGTTGGACGAGGCCCAGGCAAAGGCCGACATTAAGATCGACCAGGATGAGGAGGACCTCGACTCCGCCGAGTCCCCTGAGCAGATCTTGTTGAGTGCTGTCTCCAACACCGATTCGGCCGACAGAACGGAACGTGAGTTGGTCACCCCATGGATGCGTTTCTTGTGGGAGGCCTTTAGAGCCGTGTTGGACATTCTCCGTAACAACTCCAAAATGGAGGTCACTTACTCTGCAGTTGTCAACCAGGCATTCAAGTTCTGCCTCAACTTCAAGCGCAAGGCCGAGTTCCGTCGTCTTTGCGAGTTGTTGCGCGCCCACATGCAGTCTGTCACCACCCAGGTTAAGGCTTCTACTCAAAATGCTATTGACTTGAGCGAAAACGAAACTGTGCAGAGATACCTTGAGCAGCGTTTTGCTCAGCTTAACATCTCCGTCAAGTTGGAGTTGTGGCAGGAGAGTTTCCGCTCTGTCGATGATGTCCATGCCTTGATCACTGCATCCAAGAAATCACCAAAGCCAAACATGATGGTGAACTACTACGAAAACTTGGCCAGAATCTTTGCCGTCTCCGACAACGCTTTATTCCACGCTGCTGCCTGGAACAAGTTCTTCAGCTTGTACTCGCAGTCGCCAAATGCCACCGATGAGGAGCTCCGCAGGTACGCGCTGACCTTGGTCTTGTCTACCTTGGCCATCCCACAGAAGTCTCTCAACACCAACGAAACCGTTGTTGATGAGCACCGCACCAAGAACGCCAAGTTGTCGTCTTTGTTGAACTTGAGCGCTGTCCCAACCAAGGCAGGCCTCATTCGCAGCATCATGAGCAAGAACATCCTCTCGTTTGTCGACCCAGCCATCAAGGACTTGTTTGATCTCTTGGAGCACGGTGAGTTCCACCCATTGAGCATTAAGCCTCAGATTGCCAGCGCCTTCCGTGCTATCCATGCTGAGTACGCCCACTACATCCCAACTTTGACTGAGGTTATTCTCATCCGTATCTTCCAGCAGGTTTCCCAGGTCTACGAGACCGTCAAGTTGGACTTCTTGATCTCCCTCGGTATCTTGGACGACGCCGAGTACGCTTTGTCTGCTTTGCAGGTTGAGGAGTTGATCGTGAACGCCGCCAAGGACGGCCACTTGTCGCTCTCCATCGACCACGAGGCCGAGGTTGTGGTGTTCAAGTCGCTGCCTTTCGAGGAGTCCTTGAACGACACCTTTGTTGACAAGTTGCAGGTTTCCCCAGCACAGTTGGTGCGCACCCAGATCTCTCAGCTTGCCGCCACCTTGCGTCAGTCGGCTGCCTTGACCGCTGACCCAGAGACTATCGCCGAGAAGAAGGCTGTTCGTGAAACTGCATTGCAGCGCGCAATCGAGAACATCATCCAAGAGCAGCTGGAGTTGGCTGCACGTGTCGAGGTCATTGCCGAGAGAAAAAGAATCGCCGAAGAGCTTCGTGCCGAGGAGGAGGAGAGAGCCGCAAAGTTGAAGGCCGAGCGTGCTATTGCGGACAAGAAGGCTGAACAAGAGAGATTGGCCCAGGAGCAGGAGCGCAGAAACTTGGAGAAGTTGGAGAAGGAGCGTGCCTTAATTCAGGCCAAGGAGAAGCGTAAGATTGCAGAGGAAATCAACGCCAAGGGAATCATCAAGGTGGACCTCGACAACTTGGACGAGTTGGACACTGCCAAGTTGCAGCAGATGCAGCTCGACCAGTTGAACAAGGACAAGCGCGAGTTGGAAGACAAGCTCAAGCAGACTTCCAAGAAGTTCGACCACTTGGAACGTGCTTACAGAAAGGTGGAGTTGAAGCACTACGAGCAGGATGCCGAGAAGGAGAAGTTGGAGGAGAAGAAGAACTACGAGGCTGCCAAGCAGGCAAAGATCGCCAAGGCCAAGGCTGAGCACGAGAAGGCTCTTGCTTTGAAGGCGCGTTTCCAGAGAATCCTTCCAGACTATGAATCGTTTAAGGCAAAGGTCGACTCTGCTAATGCAAAGAAGATCGCCGAGCTCAAGGAGGCTGCCGAGAAGAGATTCGAGGAGGCCAAGAAGGCCAGAATTGCGCAGGTCAAGGAGCAGCGTATTGCCGAGTTGAGACAGAAGAGACAGAGAGAGGCTGAGATTGCTGCTTCTGAGAGAAAGGCCGCTGCTGAGAGAAAGAGACAGGAGGAGGAGGAGGCACAGAGAAAGGCTGCTGCCGAGGCTGCTGCTGTTCCAGCTAAGCCTGCGAAGATGACTTTTGCTGAGAAGCAGAGATTGAAGAGGCTTGGTTTGTTGTAAGCTAGAATAGGGCTAACGAACGAGCCGATGACGGGCAGTTGAATAAATATCCGTAAAACGAGGTATCATTGAGAAATTGTAGTCACCAGCTAAGATCATGCTGAGAAGGTGAGAGTGCCGAAAAGTATAGCTGAGTTTTTGAAATCGCAGACTAGCTATTTTATCCGACACATAGATGAAATGTGTGAGGAAAAATCGGGGAGAGTAGAATCTTTAGATGGTGAAGTATGTTGATTAAACGATGTACCGATTAATTGTTCCTTGTAAAAACCTGATAGAAGTGGTTGAATAACCAATAAGGATGAAATCTTAAGCGTAGTTAAAAACCACCTACAAACAAATCATACAATACCGATGAATCACTTTAAAGCTCATCAAAGTACTAAATAAGATTCATGTTGAAACATCATTCTTGATACACGAACTGAGTCGATTAAACATGGGTTCGTTGATAATATAACCAGTTCAGTCATAGTATACCCACCAACACACTCCTAATTCTCTGATTTACCACTTCCCTTGAATTCAACAAAGTCCTCAATGACTCACCTTGTTGAAAATTCACTCAAATCCGCAATCGCCAACTTTTCCCAATCCGGTAAGAAAATTTTACCGCGATAATGAACGCAACCACTCGCTTGCTCAACAAGGCAGCAAGATTCGTCCCTAAATCAGGCGTCTACCCCAAAGGCTTCGTAGTCGGCGGAGCACACTGCGGTGTCAAAAAGGATGGCCGCTCTTTAGACCTCGCGTTATTGCACAACACCCACGGAGACGCTGTAGCCAGCGCGGTGTTCACCAAGAACAAGTTCAAAGCTGCACCGGTTCAGGTTTCCAGCGCGATCTTGAAAGACTCATTCGGTAAAGGCATCAATTCATTGGTAGTGAATAGCGGGAATGCAAACGCGGTAACCGGTACTCAGGGTATGAAGGATGCTCAAAGTATGGTTGAGGCCACTGATAAAGCATTTGGAAACTCCAAGAACTCCACTTTGGTCATGTCAACCGGTGTTATTGGCAACAAGTTGCCTATAGAAAACATCTTGGGAGGAATTCCTCTGTTATCGCAGGAATTGGGCAACACTCATGAACACTGGATCAACTGTGCCAAAGCAATTTGCACGACTGATACTTTCCCCAAGCTTGTTACCAAGTCCTTCACGCTCAATGGAACAGAATATACTTTGGCGGGGTTGGCCAAAGGTGCCGGCATGATTTGTCCTAATATGGCCACCCTTCTTGGTTTCTTTGTGACTGACATCCCCATCACCGCGAGCGCACTCCAGCGCAGTTTGTCCTATGCCACCGACAGGTCGTTCAACAGTATCAGTGTTGACGGAGATATGTCTACGAACGACACCATCGTAGCTATTGCCAACGGTGCTGCTGGCGGTGAGCTCATTACCGAGGAAAGTGCGGAGTACGCTCGTGTTCAGGAGGAAATCACTGGCTTTGCGCAGAAATTGGCACAGTTGGTGGTGAGAGACGGTGAAGGGGCTACCAAATTTATCACTATCAGAGTCCAGGATGCCTTGAGCTACGCGGATGCAAAGACAATTGCAAGTTCGATTGCCAACTCGTCTTTGTTCAAGACTGCTATGTATGGAAAGGATGCCAACTGGGGTCGTATTCTCTGTGCTATTGGATATTCTGACGTTTCTGCCAACCTGGTCGTTCCAGAAAAGACTAATGTTTCGTTTGTCCCTGCTGATGGATCGCTGGAGTTGAAGTTGTTGGTCAATGGGGAGCCCGAGACCGTGGATGAGGAGAGAGCGAGCGAGATTTTGCAGCACGAGGACTTGGAGATTGTGATTGACTTGGGCACTGGTGGTGGTGAGCTGACTCGTTTCTGGACTTGTGATTTGTCCCACGAGTATGTGACGATTAACGGAGACTACAGGTCCTAAGCGCACAAACAAAAAACAAAGAGTTATTTAGCGGCAAGTAGTGAATATTATTGATGTTATGAAGATTTAGTTAAGTGGGGTGAAGGTACCTTCAATAGTAATTAGCGCGAGAGAAGAGTTGCAAGTTGAGGTGAGCGGAGTAGATATCGGTTCTTCTCTAATGTGGTTATGAAAAAGCCGTAGATTTAAAGCAGTTTGGCAGACCCCTATGTATGAAGTGAGCAGTCGAATACAGGAGTGCGATTAGTGGATGTCGAATAAACGAATGGCTGCAAATTAAAAAGAAATTCTGTGGAAACAAGAATTTTAAGGAGACGAGATATCACATGGGCGAGTTCCGAGTTAAGAACATTCAGTTGTATGTATTTAAATCTTACAAAAGAAGTAAATGAGTACCCGGACACGTCTATGTGTTCATTTTCACCACTTTTTTCACAGCTTCACAAACTTGCATCAGAGAATACCATATACTAACAGCTGATATTCTATACTAGAAATTCATTGTATTTTCTAGAAGTAATAATTGGTCTAAACCCTTGGAATACACATATTCTTTCCATCGCCCTATTTACAGAGCTTTTATATTCGGTCAACTTCTCCTCATTAACTACACTTGTACAAGTACAGTGCCAACCAAATCACAATTCCACAACAAACGTGGCAGGCTTCATATTTTCCTCTGTCTTTCCTCTCTTCTTCCTCACTTGTCTCTCTTCTCTCACTTGTTTCTAAAAACTACCTCTCAACCACTCTCATTCTCATTTTTCACAAATCTGTACCCTAATCACCCGCTTGCTCATCTAGATCATTTCCACCCATCATGTATCCTTCTTACCGCTCAAAACACATATCATTGCTCAAACACCTAGCCTAGCAACTCTGTCAAAGCTTCTAAAATACTCATTTTTTCCCCACGTACCACTCTTGCTACTCTTTTAATTTCGTCACCATGTCCATCACAATCATCGGCTCACTAAACTACGACTTAGTCACGTTTACCAAACGTGTTCCAAACGCTGGTGAGACCATTCAGGCGAACACCTTCGAGAACCATCTTGGGGGCAAGGGTCTCAACGAAAGCATTGCTTGCGCTCGATTGAGCTCAAATGACACCAAAGTCCGCATGGTTGGAAAAATCGGCAACGACACGTTTGGCAAAGAGCTTAAAGGCGCATTGGTTGAAGCAGGCGTCGATACCACCCATATCGGCACAGTTCAGGGCAAATCATCGGGGGTTGCTGTGATCTTGGTTGAGTCCGATGGTGAAAATCGTATTTTGATCACCGCCGGCGCAAACGAGGACTTGAAGCCAACCAACGAAGAATACGCAAATATATTTGCAGATGCACACAGCAAAGAGTTTGTGTTGCTTCAGAACGAATATCCCGATACGCTCAAATCCGTCGAGTGGATCAAACAGAACCGACCCGCAATCAATGTGTGCTACAACCCGTCGCCGTTCCAGCCGAAGTTGATTGAGGATCAAATTTTGAAAAAGGTTGATTTGTTGATTGTCAACGAAGGCGAAGCGCTAGACGTGGCTAAGGCCTTGTTGAGCAAGGCCGAGTTGGAGAAGTTCGAGGAAAATGGCGACAAGGTCGGCCTGTTTTCCACGCTTGCCGAAAAATTACAGAGAGAAGTGAACCAGGACAACATTGCCACAATCATCATCACTATGGGGTCCTTGGGCTCTGTGTACTGTGGCAAAAATGAGAGTGGCTTTCAAAAATCCGAGAAGGTTGCAGAAGTTGTTGACACCACTGGTGCTGGCGATACGTTTTTTGGGGGCATTGTTCTGCGTTTGGTTGCCGGGAATGGGTTGGGTGAGGCGGTGAAGTTTGCTACTAAGGCGAGTAGTTTGGTGATTCAGAAAAAGGGGGCTGTTGAGTCGATTCCAGAGTTGGCCAGAGTAATTTAGGCGCTGGCAGGTGAAGGCGCGCTAATCTGGATAAAAGCGAATGCAACCGAATGAAAATGCGAAAGATATCGCAAATGTTAATGCCAATGATCACACAAATGATAACACGTTTGATAACGCGAATGATTACAGTGATTGTGGACGACGCCTATGAATGAGAAAATACAGCAGCACAGAAATCTGTATAAAGGTATCAATTCAATATGAGCTGAAAATATCATAAGGGTAGTTTACGAAAATGGAAACATATGGTATAATGTGGTGAATGTGAAAAACGTATTAGATTTAAGTTGAAGAACAGTGTTGGAAAGAAACAAAACATAGCTGCGCCTCAGCAAAAACAGGCTGATTTTAGATTCTCGTGTTTAAGTCGCTAGAGAGACTGCTCAAACAGAAGCTAGCATATGCGGGCAATGGAGTATTGAAAAAGATAGTTGCAATAAAAATTGGGGCTGGAGCTTAGTGGGAGCAAGAAGCGGTAAAAATACCTTGAAAGGTAAACTAAGAGTATTTGCCAGTGGTGCTGTGCATTTAAATAGCGCCTTTGGGTGACTTTATACCACCTAATACAAAAAAGGTAAGGTAATCATGTAATTGTTTGCTTTCATAAGTTATCTCGTTCCAGTTGATACAAAAAAGATGGAGTAGAAATAAGGCAACTTTAAAAGATGCAAATTAGATGGAAGGAGGTTTGTTGAAAGTAACCGAACAAATGGATCTTTTATGTAGCAATTTGGAGCATGTTCATTGACTAAGCTTGCTCATTATATAAGCTACAATTACATCTTCTCGGGAGTCTATGAACAAGATAGCGCAAATGTCACTTCCTGTGACTAAAATTCAAGATAATCCTAGCTCAATATATACCTCCAAATTTCGACATACAATTGATAATCACCGTTCAGTAATTCCATATAAATCTAGCTGCTGCCACTGTTCTTTGGTAACTTCAAAATGTCGATTCTTTCTTTATAAATACGGTTTGTCTATGTTTCATGCCTTCGCTTTCCACTTCCGTATTATGCCACAACATTTTGAAACCAACAATGCACTCTTTTACCCCATGCAGCCTAACAATGAGTGTTCCTACCCTATTGCTGCAAAAAATGTGCTATTTATATCGCACTCATAGGCGGTTTAGTGTTACGAATCACCGTCAAACGCGACTCTGAGTCAAATGAGTCAAACCCCTGCCCTCAAGCCGAGGTAGACAGATTCGTTCTTAACGAGAAAATGCTAAGATTTTACTGGAGAAGTCATCAAGTTGGGCTGATGAAGCAACTTTTGCTGGTGTCGAAGGTGTCTTGTTCCGACTTCCACTAATCCTTTTAGTAGTTGCTTTAGTAGTTGTTTTGGTAGTTACTTTGCTAGTTGCTTTAGTTGTTTTACGACAGTTGCCCTTCTGTATCATAATACTGTAAAAGTGGCTAACTCAATGCTGACAATTTTCCAACATGATTGGCTGCAACACATTCAACTGCTCAACTATATTTTCTACAGACTTCTAACCTCCCATCTATCCAAATATACACATTCAATTCTCGTAACATTCTATCTAATATTCCACCTCTTAATACCCCGTTTATCTAATATTCTACTCCTACCTATCTAATAATCTACCTGGTAGTAATCTTAAATTCTATCTTGATGTTCAGTTCTTATATCTACACGCCTTATTCAACAACACCCAACTCCTTAGGCCTTTCTTGCTCTCACTTGAGTCTCGGGTGTCTTTCTTCCCAGAACATGCACGTACTCATTCACCTGCGCAGCAACACCGCCCTTGACAGCCTTAACAATCTTGGCCTTCTTTGAAGACTTCTTGCGGTAAACATCGATGTAAAAGGCAATGAACAACACAAGGTACGACGACAAAATTGCACACCCAGAGTACGCAGCAAGCATGGTACCAGCACAGTCACCACACACAGGCAAAACGCCAATCCACAGCTGGAAGTAGGTGAACACAACCTTCTGGTAGGTGGCAAAGTACACAAATCCAAGGTCCAACACGAACTGGATGATCTGGAAACGAGTAACCCACTCCTTCCACCAAACTCTGATGCCTCTTGCTGCCAAGAAGTAATACCAGTACATGACAACATGCACACCGAGGTTGAGCACAATAGGAACCCAGGAAATAGGGGTCAAGCCAATCAACTGCGTGTAGCAGAGAAGAGCAGTAGCACCGTGGTGGTAGGTGTGCAAGAAGGTCAACTTCTTCTGCTTGACCACAAGGAAGACCGTGTCCAAGAACTCGCAGAACTTGGTGAGGTAGTTGAGGTAGTAGAGAGTCACAAGCTCCTGGGTCCACGCACCTTCGTTACAAATGGCGTAAAACAAGCCGTGGTGGTAGATGATTGGCACCAACTGCTCGATCATCAACACGAACAAAGTGAATGAAAGCAGAGTCAAAAACAAGTTGTGCAACTGGAACAATCCATTCAACACAAGCGGTTTGATACCAAACTTCTTGAAGATGAAATCTCCACCGAAAATCACCACGTAGTAAACAGCGATGGCAGCAGCAACGGGTGGGAGTGTGGACATTGGCAACTCTCCCTCAATAAAAGCAAACTTTGAGGGGATAAATGCACCGCCGGACACCTTGGTGACCGCGCAGTCAAAGTACTGCCAGAGATACACCCCGAAAGGCGTGTCGAAACTTGGTAGAATGGACATGCTGGAGAAGAAAAGTTCGAAAGTGCCAAATTTATATTTATTTTGAAAAACGCGACACCGAATAAACATCACAAAAAAAAAAGAAATGCCGCGTAATCTTCAGTGACAATGAGCGACGAGAGTTCGAGTTACGAATCGACAAGTTCGCTGGACGAGGAAGTTTTGCGGCCTGTGTTCATCAAACGTGGCCGTGCCGCTGAGAAGAAAACAGAAAACTCCTTGCTGGTCGAGGATAAGAGCAACGTGGAGAAGTACATCACTGATGAGGTTGAAAATCCTGATGAGTTAGTCGACGATACTGACGATATTGATCCGGAGGGTGAGTATGAGGCCTGGAAGCTGCGCGAGCGTGCGCGCTACGAGCGCGATATGATGGCGATGAGGGAGAGGGAGAATAAAGAGTGATGGTGGTGGGTGGAAGATATTTACTTGCACTTGATTTTTACTCGATGGTATGAATATTGTATGATAGCATGAATACTAAGACTAAGAATATTAGTATAATCGTATGAATATCACTGGATATTAGTATGGATTGATAGTATAAATAGGGTTTAAATATCGATATAGTATGTTAATATACATAGTATGGGTCTGTCAGTACTAATAGTATCTATAGTGTGAATAGTTGAGCATTAATACCCTCATATTGTGAAGAAGAACCGATCGGGATCAACACGAAGGACTTGAGCCCGCATGGAGGATGTGATTTTCCCGAGTGTGGGGAGGACTGTATATAAGATGTCGACCGAGGCTGAAAAATCAAGATACTTGAATGTGGGGTCGATATAAAAAAGTTAATTTGGGAGAGGTGAAGGTGGGCGGTTGGGGGATGGTTTTGTATTTACTCATTTGATACTGTTGTTTTTAACTTTTTACGGTTCTTGATTCGACTTATGGTTGTCTGAAATTTACTGTTGTCATTTCGTGACTGACTCTATTTACTTTCTGGTTTTCAGTGTCAGCTTTACTTGAGTCTATTCTTGCCAAGTTGTATTCATTGAAATTCTCTAACTGTTTTAACTGTTTGTCCCTTACTCTTGAACTGATTAACGGATTTATCCTCACTAATGCTTATCTACTTTGTCTCTTTTCAAGTGAAGACTCTTCCGAGAAAATTTGATTTGAAGATTGATATAGTCACCAATGATTTGTTCTTTTGTGAGAGCGAGAGAGATGGCTAGGATAAATTTTTACATCTGAGTTGAAGAGGCTAATTGCCAGCGGAGAAAACCTACATGATAGCTGACTAAGTTATTACCAAGTTTAAAAGGGGAAGGGGCGTTGCGATTTAAGTGAATGAAGAGCTCAAGAAAAGTGTTATCCCAGCTGAAGGAATATGTATTTCCACTTTTTAAGGAAGTGCATACAAGGCAATTTTGGGTGCAGTTTTTTTTGCAGCCATTCCCAATTGGGCCACAGCTAATCTAAGTTTTACCTAAGAAACAAACTGATATAAAAACAGATGAAGGCTGTGGCGTGACAAAATGCTCAATATAGACGCCATTGACAGTGCGGGAGGGGGTAAATTGAACTCTTGTGGTATCTTTAATGGGGACCAAAAAAGTTGTTGTGGAGTTTTACAAAACCCTACACTATTCGATAAATGGAAAGCTATTTTGTACTAATGGCAGAATTCCTGTAGGTAATAGCTGGAACATCAACAGCAAATGTGGTGAATTTGAGAAAAACCAAGAAGAAGTTGGTTCGACTGCTCCTTTTCTCTGGACAGATTCGTACGATTTAGTTTTACTAGTGTAGTAGCTCCACATCTTTTGAACGGACCAGAAAATATTGTCAGATTTAACCAGCATTTACGTACATTTCATCCAAGCGATAATGTATACATGATATAAAATCAATTTAGTGAAAATTCTCTCCAAGCTTTACTAGAAGTTGCAAAACTTGCTAGATTTACCCTCTAATATTTATTTCTGACTAGAATTTCATCAGAATCTCTCTAGAAATTGTCTCGTTTCACTACATCTTCCGCTAAGTCCCACTATATTTCTCTAAGCAACTAAAAATTTCATCAAACCTAGGTAATATTGATTCTTTCCGAGACTGGTAGACAACTTCCTTTTCCAGATCTACAAGCATCATAGAGAACAGTTTTTTTTTTGGTTCTCTGCTCGATTATGCCGGCAGTCGTATCCTCACTAAATTTCAGTAAACTCCCACTAATTTTCAATCAATTTCACTTGTAATGAAAAACCGGTGCTACTCCCAAGTTCCACTAATCACTCACTAAAATCTCACTAAAACTCTACAAACACCCAACCTCGACCATACCTTCCGAATGTCGTTACCATCTCCTGATCCATTGCGCTATAGTATCAAAACCTTCTTATATATACCTCTTCACTAATTATCCTAACTTTCCCTGGCTCCTCGCTAAATCCCATTAAACTATCGTAAATTTCAACTACGTCTCACTATTTTCGAAATTCGCGATCACAATATTCTTGCGCACTCCATTTTCTCGCATGTCCCTTGTTCCACTACCACAATCCCTACGCCCCTTCCTCGACCCCTACCTCCCGAAACCCAAGCAATCATGCTTCGTCACTCTCACATACGCACAGTCTCTTGACTCGAAAATCGCTGCGGAACCCGGAGTTCAAACAAAGATCTCCCACTTAGAAACAAAGTCAATGACCCACTTCCTCCGGTCCAAACATGACGGGATCTTGATCGCAGTCGGAACTGCTTTGGCTGATGACCCTAAATTGAACTGCCGCTTCCCAGGTCTGAAGTCTCCACGTCCTATCATCCTTGATCCAAAGGGGAAATTTACATACTGCGGCTCGAGCTTGGAAAAGACTTGCAATGAAAATGGCATGTACCCGTATATTATAGTTGATGAAGATTTTGCACAGAAGTCAGAGAAAGGGACCGTTAAAGGCGCCATTCCAGTATATTCAGAAAACGAAAACACTCCACACCAAACAAGCCGTCCTGGAAACATTGCTGGTCCACGGTACATAAAACTCCCCCTACTTTCCAATAGAACCGACAACTGGGGCATTATTCTCGCTGAATTGCACAAACAAGGCATAAAATCAGTGATGATAGAAGGTGGTGCAGTGGTTATCAACGACCTTTTGCGCACAAATCATGTTGACTCGGTGATAATCACTATTGGACCGGTATTTTTGGGCGAAAATGGCGTTACCGTGAGTCCAGCAGGAAACGTCGGCTTGACGGACGTGACTTGGTGGACTGGCGTACAGGATAGTGTTGTCGCGGGAAGGATAGGGTCAAATTAAAAAGTGGAGAGGATATTAGGAATGTGGTCGATGTTTTACTTTGGGTGGGTAAGCGGCGGAATTCAAGAACTTTGCAGAGGGAGAATAAATTGATGGCGTGTTTCTGGGTATGGGTATCATAATGACCCATCTAATGGTTCATTGGAACTAAATGGTTTTTGGCTCAAGCTCAGTCGTTTGCCATATTACGTGATATAACCTCATGAGCCAAACACGGTCAGTCATGTTAAAAAACGCTTCATGTCGATGATTTATTATAGGCAGTTCATTATTTAAGAGGAACCCACTTGAAATTCAGCGGCGTACCTTGCAACTGGAATATACACTTCTGCTTAGGTACTCCTTGAGTGATCCAGCAAACCTGGGCATTTGGAATAAGGCATGTCATGCTCATGTGGTCTTCGCTTATCAGTAACCTCATAAAATCAGACCTTTTCTCTTAACTTCATCCAACTGATTTCTCCTTCTCAACTTCCAACCTCTTTAGTCTCAACTTGTTTAGTCTCAACTTCTTCATTATTCTCTTCTTCCTCTTCAACTCTTCCTTATTCTCTTCTTCCTTATTCTCAACTCCCCTCCCTTTCTTAAAAACCACCTACAATCCTCTATAATTCTTATTCTTACTACACTTTCCTCGTTTTAACATATCACCCATGGTTGTACACTAGCGAATGAAAGAGCTAGAAGCCAGTGAAGAAGAATGAAGCTCCCCGTTCATGACAGAGCCCCTCCTTCACAACAAAGCTCCTGCTTCACTTCCATTGCTTCGCTATGCTTGGAAGAATCACAAACATATTCTGTACGAAGCATACCTACCCGAAGTTTCACTTCTCCTGATAATCTTCACTACCTCGCCTCTCTTCAAACCCAAGTAGCGAGCCACAGGGTCCTCTCTCTGGATTCTTGGCAACTGCGACTCCTTCAAACGGTATCTGTCCAACAACTCCTTCTTCTCGCTGCGAGACAACTTCAAGTGCTTCGGCACCAACTCGTGGTGTGTGATGTTGACAGCCAAGTCGCTCTCCTTGAAGGTCTCAATACTGGCAGGTGACACCGTTGGAATCAACTTGTTGGCACTTGGTGTAATGCTGTTCTGGTACACAAAGATACCCGTGCTGAAGTTCTTGTCACTAATATGGATACAAAAGGCACGCATCGTCTTGATACCAACACTAGGCTCGTCACAGAACTCCACCCAGAGTGCTCCGAGGTCTGGGAACTTCTCCAACAGCTCTGCAGATGGCGATGCCTGGAAACACATCAACTTGCGCTGAGGAGTGCCCATCGAGTCACACACCTTCGAACGGAACTCATCCAACGTCATATCAATCTCCTCCTGCGTGATGTAGTATCCGCGGTCGCGCACCATCTCCTTGGTGGTCTTGTACGCTCTGAACAAGCGCGATACTACTCTGTTGTTGTCTTCCATTGGTGAAAAAAAAAGTAAAAAATCAGAGTGATGATAGCGATGAACTAAGGTCACTGAAGAGGGAGCTGAGTTAATTGGAACGAATATTTGTATTTTGAACCAAGTGAGCCGGAGGAGGCGGAGACATCATGTTGACTGATATATTCGGATGCAATACTTGCGTGTTTGGTCTAGGCGTCGACCAGTAATAACTGCGTCAAGCGATTACTGAATAGACGTTGTATTATCTCAGCACTTTATTAGGGCGACAAGCTACCCAATACATACCATTTATCCTACTAAAGAGAATATGAACATGTGTAACCCTAGCTCTCTCTAAATCTAGATAGCCTCTGATTTGTTCGGTGTTCTGCATATAAGATGCATGTTACATGATGGAGATGGTTGTTATTGCCATGGGGCTTCTTCAATAGAGGTTCATTTTAAATCTATACCCTTATTCTGCGTGCATTTAATTAGTCTGCTTAAGATGGATTTTGAAGATAAATGCGTTAAACTGTGCTCGAAGACCTGAACATACGCAATTTGCTGAATCAAAGACTGGTTTTCAATGCGAATGGTGCTTTCATGTTTTACTTTGATTTCCGCACCCTGTACACAACAATAGAGCAACAACTGTATAGCGACCTAAGCACTGAATAGTCAACTGACCCTGTGAGTACTGAATCACCCGTAACACACTTATGCCACGAGAACTACTTAGATGCAAAATGTCGAGTGGACAACCTGTATCAAGATACCAGTGTGGGGGCAGTTGAACCTGAGCAAATTTATGTAAGTTGAGGCTCGTCTACTAGACTACTATATAATGAATTATTTCGGGTATGTAGAAAGCTCCACGCGCTTTTTTGAGAACCCATGTGTCTATCTGTTATTATGAGGTTTTAAATGACGCGAGTAATGAGGTTCAGGAAGATACCAGAATCAAGAGCACTATAAGGTGTGCATTTAGAAAGTAGCGAATAAGATGACCTTCAGTTGGTTTATTAGTATTTATTATACACAGAAGAAGTATATTTGCAAAAGGTAGTATTTCCGTGGGCCAGAGTATAAATGGCTGCAAATTGTAAAGATATTTTCGGGAGCAAGACAAAGAAAAGAGTGAAAGCCAAATGAAAAGTATAGAAGGCAAAGAAAAGAGTGAAATCCAAATCAATAGATCCAAGTAAACTCAACTAATAAACTAGCAAAAGATTCTAACTGTATATGGAATATATAGCGAAATTATCTGTAGCCGGACCCTTTAATATTAGAATGGTACGAGTAAGGGTCTCAGAAACAGTAACCAGGATTTTTTAGAATACTTAGAATATGCAACATCTGGGAAGCAATGATTCCCATTTAGTCGCTTACCATTTCTGAAGATTCTGGGATGTATATATAGTGTGGCCAGATCAGGTTTAGTATCTTCATTCCTTTTGAAGAGTGGCCACAACAAATATGCTTTAGTTTACATGTTCCATCCCTTAACCCCAGTTTTATACATTTTAGTCTTACACACTCTTCAAATATTACCTGTTTGTACCCTGAATTTATGATTATGCTTTTTCATTGGATACCTCCTTTGCTAAAAGTTCCCTGTAATACAGGCGTTTCTTACTTGGGTACTCAATTTACGAGACGCTCCGGAGCCACTTCACGGTTATTTCTAGTTCATTCTCTTACAGTTGCTCTTAATATTCTTCCATTATAATTTTCTCTAGTCTCAATAAGTCCATTATGTAAAGAATACTCGTGGTCAGTGATGGGTAGCATTATCCAGCAATATTATTCAACAAAGTTCTTCAGATATTCAGTTAACATTTGTAATGACTAACCAGATATATTTTAATATCAAGTGCATCTTCGTAATAACACATTCGTAGTTGGTACAGTATGAAATCACTTCCTAAAGATCAAACCTCCTCCTGTACACTAACTGAATATCCGAACTGCTCTTCCAAATCCTCGTCTTGATCGTGCTCAACGTCATATTTCCCGGCAACTCCTGCCCCTTGCACTCCAAGACCAACCAGTCCTCAATCTTGAGCTTCTTGTCTTTCATCTCGGGCGTCTTGCTCTCGAACTTCTCGGTGAGATACGCAAGAATCTTGGACACACGCAACATATTGTGAGAAGTCAACTTGATAGTCAACTCCAGCACAGGCAACCTCTTGATCTTCTTGCCCAGCTTTCCGCCAATCTTGAAGCGTGCATCCAAAGCAGTATATTCGCACTCCAGAAGTAAAAAGGTAATCTTCAGCGACTCCTTCTGAGCAATTTTGTTGTAAAGCACCGGAAGTCCGACCCAGCGTGGAAGTTGGCGGCGTAACTGGTCGACCAAGGCGGTGTTCTGCTGGAGGGTTCCCAAATCACTCATGGTGAAACTGAAAAGGTCACGATAGTTGCCCAAATCCGGCGAGTGTTCGTAAACACGGATCTGGAGTGACAGAGGACACTCAACTGTAGGAGGCCGACTGGTCTCGTGGGAAAGTAGGAGCGAGTCCATGTTGCGCGTGCGCAATCGATCGCGGTAAACTTGCGCATTGGCCATGAGAAGTCGAAGAATCAGATTCAGGTCAACATCTTCCTCTTTGAGCGCCAACAAGGCCTTGACTTCTGGCGTGGGCGGGGCCTTGGTCTTCTGTGGCAGTTCTGCGACTGATCCCCTGCGGAAAAGCTTCTTCAAGTTCAGGTCGTCTGTTTCTGCGGGCTGAGGTTGCAAGTACAGCCTGAGCTTCTCATCAAAACCGAGCTCGTAGCGGTAGTACTGCTTTAAGAGCGAGTCGAGGAAAATGATCCCGAGATAGAACCGGCTATCTCTGTCGAACTTAACCTCATCCTTTGCTCCTGGGTAGCTGGCAACCAACTCGTCATAGTAAACCTCGACGTTCATGAAGCTATTTTCCGTTAACGTGACAAATAGTTTGCCTGCTTTTATCTCGACGTCACACCAGTCGTTCAACGTGTCGTCCGTCTGGTACTTTTGAAAGACCGCGTCCATCTCTTTCTTTTCGCTGCCGCGGCACACCTGGACCTCGCTACACTGGAGAAGGTCCCATATGGACATGTCGCCGTTCAGGTACAGCACGAGCACTTTCCGCTTGTTGTTGAAGACACGCTTGGACACAATGCTCTTGTTAGTAATCGGTAGTTCAAACCGTGGCCGCTCATTGTAGGGCACTAGGGTGATTTGGCTTGGCGGGACGGGATTGAGAAGGATCTCCACCGGAACAGAAAGAACGTTATCGGAATGGTAGTCGGTGAGCTTGTCATGTGCATCCTCTATGTCTGATTCTTTATCTTTTTCTGTGTAGGCATTGATGAACTCGCGCGAGGGTCCGCCGCTCTCGCTAAGAAACATCAGGAGATATTCCTCACCATCGCTCACCGTGTGCGCCGAATGGTTGTCGTCTATCTCCACCATCAGCACCAAATCCTCCACACGGCCGGTATCTACCGAAAGATGCGAGATGAGGTCGTAGAATCCCGACTGGATATCCTCGTTCGCACTGGCAGAGTCGCTCTCGTGCACATAGTGCTCTGTGGAGGCCTTCAAGCGGCGGTAGGTCAGCAAATTGGCGGTGTTTGGCACTGCCCACGATGAGAGACCACGTGAGGACGAACTGTAGAGCACTCCCTCGTTACTGTCACAAAGTGCAAGCACCAGCGAGTCTTCCTGGGCAATTATACTGGATACTCCAAAGTGGTCAAGATGGTCCAGATGGTCCGGAGAGTCCGCATGGTCTCTGGTGCTTTCTGCATATATGTCAGTTTTGACAATGGAACCGCCCCTGTCTGCAGAGTAAAAACACAGGCCTGAGCTGTCCGTGCATAAGGAGTAAACAGGAAAGTCATGGATTCCAAAGTTTGCCGTGGCTTTGAACATACGCAAGTCCCACAACTTGATGGTGGTATCCAGAGATCCAGAGAGCAATCGATCTCCCGAGAGCATCTGGAGGGCACGCACATTGCCCTGGTGCCCGATGAGCTTCCGAATCAACATATTCAGGCGCGTGTCAAAGAGATTGACGGTATTATTGGGGCCTCCGGTGGCCACGAGCCGGTTCTGGCCGGAATTGGTCGCATATTCAAGCGAGTATATGGAGTTTGGGACTCCTATCAGTGAGACATTGTGCATTTGCTGCTTTGAGGTACGCTTTTCAAGGTCCCACATCACCACAGTGCCGTCCAACCCGGCACTCACGAGCTCGTTATCTGCAAATGCCAACCGGTTGATATAGTCTGTGTGTATGTTGGGCAACTGGGATGTTGCACCTGACGCAATGTCAACCAATTTGATCAGCAAATCCAGTGAACATGTTGCAAAGTGCAGTCCGACGACCTTGATGTCGTTGACCCAGTCGAAATGGAGGTTGTAGCTGTGGGCGATGGATAATGACGCATCGTGACCTTGTGGGAGGTGGTGGCGGACTGGCTTCAGCGAGATGCACGTTTCAAGTTTGAGGATTCGCTCGTCTATGCCTTGGATGTCGTCGTCGGAGTTTTTGGCAACGGTGGCGTGGCTGGCGGGGGTGAGGCGTTTAACGGTACCGTCGCGGCCTGCGGTGAAGAGTTCATTTTGGTAGTACTGTATGGCATTGATGGGGAGGATGTGGTTGTCGTGGTCGAAATTCTCGCCTAAGACGTAGGAGAGGCCTTTGCGAGACATGCTAGTAATTTATTTAAGCGAGCGAACAAGACCGAACAAGAGCGGAGCGAATGTACAGAAAACAGAATGAGGGAATAAAGCTAACGAAAATGAGCAGATCAAAAGAGCCCCAATGAGGGAGCACAGACCCATATAAACCGGAAGAGCCCGGATAAATTGGATGGGGAAGTGAACCGGGGTAAGTAACCTATAAAGCCTGGATAACGTAAATATGGATGAAGTGATTAGCAGCAACTAAACAAGTGCTGGCGGGTACTACTGCTATGTTTGTAGTGTTGAGCTAGAATGATAGCGGGGTCTAAATAAAGACTATTTGGATGCTTCCTCGTGGAAGGTCTCTTTAATTGGAAGATTTTAAGAGGTAGCCTTCAAATGGAGGGTTCATTTAAGTGAGAATCTCTTTGAGTGAACGTGCCATCAAGTGGAAGCTTTAAAAAGAATATCCTACATAGATATCCTTTCAGTCGACCCATGTTATGTCGGATCTTCAAGACCATTGATACTCTAAATAATACCAAGTTATCAAACCCCGCATATAATGAAACCCCCGCCACATTCGCCGAACTTCAGCACATATGACCAGGGAGGTGGCATATGGCCAAAGAACTGGTGCATATTTAGTACTGTAGGAACGATGCACCACTGGCTTAACCAGATACTACTATGCATGGATCCTCCAGTATGGTATTACAATGACTTCTACAAGAATACATGATCAGACTCTGTTTGAGGCCTCTAATGTTACTGAACAAGATCAAACCCGGTAAAGATACAATAAAGCCCTCATGGTTGTAGCCTCACAGTTGTAGCCAATTAGAAAGTTCTTATGGCAGACAACATTATATTGCCATTACGTCAGCGTTACGTCAGCACATCTTTCTCGCTCGCGCTTACATAACACACGCGCGATAAATCGGCAACACATGGACCCCACTGGACAGCTCAAATCTGTGGTCTACCTCATGGTAGCCAAAATGGTCGAGGAACAGTTGGAGGAGCTCAAGCGCTCCGGAAGCGACGTGCACGCGACGCCTGTGTTTGTGGCGTCGCTCGTCGAGCTAGTGTACAACCAATTGGTAAACGTGGGCCAGGACCTAGAACTTTTTGCCAACCACGCTGGGCGCGATGTGGTCGATGTTTCGGATATGTACATGGTCATGCGGAAGAACCCGACGTTGGTGGAGTATGCAAAGCTGATAGCGGAAAGATAAGGTGATACAAGGGTCCCAATATAATAAGGCGCTAACGTGAGGAGAAAGCTGAGGTGATAAGGATCACAAGCCCCTACTGGCTAGTGTCTTCAAAGGTGACCTGAAATTGCTTCTACTATAAGCTCTGACTGAAGAATTTTGTAAGGAACGAGCTGAGGTACCAAGCACTTACGATAGTAAGCCCTTGCAATAGTAAGCTCCTGCGACGAGCTGTTAAGGGTGATGTCAATGTATACATTTCCATTGATACGTCAATACCCTTCTTGCATTGAGACTGGTCTTAACTCCTTCCGAAAAGAGTAACCCATTCTGAGGAGTAGTTCATTTCTTCCACGCCACTACCATTGACAGTGGAAGTTAGCAAACGACGATTCACAAGACCATAATAGCTGATGACTGGATTTCGGCTCAAGGTATATAGAATGAGATAGACAATGAGATACAAAGATATATATATGGACATAACCGCATGCAAGAGAAGGCATAACGATCTCGCTGCTTGTATTCTTTTGTATCTTGGCCTTTTTTGTGCTATGATCCGGTGCAGTCACAAGAGCAATACTGGTTTAATACCATGGTCTGATGCTGTTTCTAATGCTGTTGTCTGACACTGTTGTCTAACTTCACTTTTTGTCTCGTATTGTTTTCTGTTTTCCAATATATAGAGCTAATAAGTACTACTTAGCCATGCTACCATACATCTGTACTCATTCACTAATCTTGTTTCTCATGTCGCCTACTTCTTTTGTGCTCGATCTTCTCACTCACCATTTATTTGATTTACGTTCACTCGACTGTCAAATCAGCAGTTTCGCTAGTATATCTGCGTCAGTACAGTTCGCTCTTGATCAGTTAGTATGCTTGAATCGAAGGACTCGCCCATGTTCTGGTAACTTGAATCGGCCGTCAAGTCACGTTGGTTTTGTGTTTGTCATTACCAGCAATTACCCATCCCTTTTCGGAAAAAACGCGTCAGACGTGTACTCATTCAAAATTATATATAGCGAACAATTCCCAAATGCTGCAAACTGCAACGCCAACTTATACGCTCGTTCTTCAAACATGGCCGTCTTATCCATCCACTCGTCAAACACACCATCGACGCCAACTAAGAAGAGAACCATCGACGTTCTCCCACACAGCACAAAGAGACAACGCATCGAGTCGCATCTCCTCACACCAGAGAGCACGCCCACCAAACCCAAAGCCGAATGCGCCCTCGTGAGTGGATCTCGCCTCAATCTTTCGTCGCTCTATGTGGACTCGATCTACTCGCGCGCAAAAGCCCTCTTTCAGAGAAGCGCCAGCAGCACGCATAGCCAGAACCTCGTTGGGCGTGAGAAAGAAGCAGCAGCACTCAACTCATTCATAGCAAAAAGCATCGACGGGCCTACGGGAAAGAGCCTCTATATTGCCGGGCCCCCTGGCACTGGCAAATCCGAGCAGATTAGCGTGAGTCTTGCGCACGCCGCCAGCCTCGCTTGCAAAATGGTCAAAATCAACTGCATGATTGTCAACAATCCCCTCCACATTTTCCACGAGATCCATTGTGCCATCACAAACGAGCTCTCTATCGCATTCCACCGCAGGAAAACAAGCACAGACTTGAAGAACCTTGTCAAGCAGATTAACAAGCCGGTGTTGGTAGTCTTGGACGAGATGGACTGCCTCATCACACGCAACCAAGAGATTCTCTTTGAGCTCTTCTCCTTGACTACCTCCACCAAGGTGCTGCTTGTGGGCATCTCAAACTCGCTCGACTTCACCAACAAATTCTTGCCAAGGCTCAAGCGTAGCGGCGTCGAGCCACAGTTGTTGCAGTTTCTCCCCTACTCGTGTGACCAGATCAAGAATATCATTGTCGACAAGTTGCAGTCCTTAGAGGAGGACAAGGAGAACATGGACACTGCGGGGCCTCGTGGTCTTTTTCACCCGGCTGCGCTCCAGCTCTGCTGCAAGAAGTCTGCGTCTATGACTGGAGACCTCCGTAATGCATTCGATCTCTGCTACAAGTCTATTGAGCTGGTGGAAAACGCACTCAAGGCACAAGGCCGTGATATGGCAGCGTTCGACATCTCCAACTGCCCGCAGGTCTTGCTCCCACATGTTGCCAAGGTGTGCTCGTTCAACGCGCAGAAAAACCTGTCGTGTCTCAGCACCCTCAACTTGCTCCAAAAGACCTTATTGTGCTACTTGTTCAAGTTCCAGATCAACAACCTCGGGCAGGTTGTGACTGTGAACGGCTTCTACGACTACTACTTGACCAACAACAACAGGCTTGTTGCCACGGTCAACAAGGGCGAGTTTCTCGAGATTGTGCAGGCCCTCGAGGCTTCTTCGTGTGTGCTGCTCGTCGAGAGCAAGCTCAAGGTCAATGACTTGGGCAACAGGGTGGTCAAGCTTAGTGTGCCGTATGACGATTTGTCCAAGATGGCCAGTGTGGGTGTGTTGAGTGAGATAATGAAGAAATAAGTTTGGGTAAAGGATAATAATAGAAATGATAGTAATAGAAGAAATGATAGTGGAATAAATGATGGTAATAGATCAAATGAAAGAACAAATGATAGTGGCTAAATGATAGTAAAAAAAGATTATTATATTGGTAAGAGTGTGATTAGTGATTGTGTGTGGTTCAGAGTTGAGTGAGAATAATGTTAGTGAAAAAGCGCCAACATTGGTTTGGTAGTGAATAAATAAGAAATAGGCTTTAGTGAGGAATGAAAATATATTCAACTTTATTGATTCTTCTTACCCTGAAACCTACTCCTGAAGTATTCAACCATTGCCCGAAGTTCAATCAGCATCAGGGGTTAATTGTCTCAGCGCAAAACTTCCACCTACTGGATGGGAAACTTTCAGTAGTGGATGAGCTCGTATAACTTGATCCAGAAACTCTAGAGTACTCTAGGGATTTAAATAACACTAAGTGGCTTTAAGTGACCGTGGGAACTCTAGGAACTCTAAGGGACTAGTTGGCAAAATAAACATCTTCACAATTTTGCTCTGTAATAAATTGCAATACTAAGTGATCAGCTAAGGTTCCTCGTCTTCGTTACTCTCTTCGCCGTCAAAAGTATTTCACTCTGTCAGCGTGACTTAGAAGTGAGTAGGCTGCTGATTTCAGTAACTTTGAGTAATGAATCCATCTCAGCAAAGAGCTCGATTCAGGTAAGGGCTTGATTTAGGAAAGAGCATGATACTAAGTGGTAGCAAAGAACCTTCATATACTGGAAAAGCCTTTGTCATAACTCACTTCCGAGCCCTACTTTCCTCTGGCAATACAAGAGCCTTATAAATACGCTTCCTCGCCTTCATCTTCTTGACCATCGCTGAAAGATAAGAGCTTAGTTTCCTATCCCAGTGTCACATTGTTTTGGGCTTTAACCAGCCGCCACTCCCAGCTCACTTTGCAATACCACTTTTGAGTGCTAAGTTCGTACCTGGTGTCGCACTCTTCAGTAGCAGCTTGTTGGCGGGTTAAATTAGTAATGCTCATGTCTCAGGAAACCGGTACTAAGTATATCTATCAGTAATGTTGCTTCAGTAAAGCTATTGCCAGTAAGGTTTTGAACCAGTAGATACCCGTCAACTGGTCGTAAGTAAAGTTATTATCAGCTCAGTAAAGTGACAAGTGCCACTTAAAAATACCCATGTTCGCCCCTGACTTGTCAGTAAAGACTTCGTGATGGATGTTTGAACTACCTCAGCTGCCTACTGCAAAAGTCGCTTAGTGATAGTCTCTACTACCTCAGCTCAATCTTTACTGAATTTGTCAATAAAAATCTTAGTGGTAGCTTAAAAGTACTACTTCAGCTCGCGCCTTGCTGACTTCGTCAGCAAAAGTATATTAAAAGTACTTCGTCAGAAAGAGCTCAAAAGCTCACTCAGTTTTGCTGGTGCAAAAAAAAACATTTTACTCCGTTCATAATGTCCTCGTCAGGCTCGCGAGGGCCGCCCAGATTCAACGACCGCAGCGAGTACACCGACTACGGCAAGTCCAGAAGGAAAAACTTCTACTCCGGAACCCCCAACGGATTGCCTCTGAATGGCTCTGTGCCAAACACCACAACCCCAGGAGTACCATCAACAAACCTCTCGCGAAGAGACTACAAAGCGGGAACCTCGTCCAAAAAAGACATGGGCCGGATGTATCCTAGCTCATCTTCACGCTCGTACTCTTCTGGCCTGAAATCTTTCGGTTCCTACCACCCCAGCTACAACAGCTACGGCAAGAGCCTGGATTTTTACTCAAACAGCTGGCGAAAGGAAAGAAAAGACGGCCCAAGGGAGTACCAGGATAAGTATCTGGAGAGGTATACCGAAAAATATCAGGAAAAGTATCCGGATAAGTACTCTGAGAAGTACTCTGAGAAATACTCTGAAAAGTACTCTGAAAAGTACCAAACTGATTCCAAATACAAGTCCGATAAATACCAAGGAGAAAGGTCTGACAAATATCAAGAAGAAAGGTCTGATACCAAATACAACGATACCAAATATGAGACCAAATACAACGACACCAAATACAACGACACCAAATACAACGACGCCAAATACAACGACGCCAAATACAACGACGCCAAATACAACGACGCCAAATACAACGACGCCAAATACAACGACGCCAAATACGAACCAAAGTTGACCGACCCCATTTCCAATCCCAACGATTCAGATCCCAAGTACTCCTCCAAACACTCTGCATACAAGTCGTTCCCAGCATACTCACAGTATAACGCCAACAAGGTGCCTGTGTCGGCAAACAGACTCACTTCGTCACGCTACTCATCCCGCGACAGAATGGACAGGCGGCCGTACACTTCTGGGCTGCTGGCCTTGATGAACAGTGCTTCTCCTAAGCGAATATCTTCCAACGACCTGTACTACAACAAAGACCGTTATAAGCGATACGACCACAGAAACCGCGACTACAGCGCCGGACGCTGGTATCTGAAGCTGGAGCGGAGTGAGAGTGAGAGTGAGGAGAGGGATGGGGAGGATGGGGAGCATGATGATAGTAGAGATCAGCATAGTAGGGACCAGCATGTTAGGGACCAGCATGTTAGGGACCACGATGGTCTTAATAGAGAAGAATCCGAAGGTGACAGGAAAACAAGAGAGGGTCACGTAGACCAAACTAGAGGTCGTCACAAGGAACTTGGGGATGAAATGCAAATTGAAGATAATGAACAATCTAATACTGAAGAGGCTAAAAAGACTGAGGAGTCTACAGTGGAAATTAAATATGAAACCAACGAAGAAACTAACGAGGAAACTAAAGAGGAATCTAGAGAGGAAACCAAAGTGATAACTAAAGAGCAAACTAAAGTGGAAACCAAAGTGAATAAGGCTACAGCACATGAAAGTGAACTACATGACGACAAACCACATGCTATTCAACCACATGATATCAATCTACACGCCAAGCCAGTCGATACCGATGAATCTAATGTTCACGGTAGACCTTTACTGGACACCGCCAAAGATTACAACAAAGAACCTACGCATGAAACATCAGAAATACCGCACCAAAATGAGGCGCACCCTAATATTATCTTGTCTAAACCTGCATGTACTACGCTTCATTCCAAACCTACCAGTCCTACCGTTGATGCCCCCACGGTCCAGCTAGAATCTTCACCTTTGTTGTTCCCCCTCAACCAAATGGATTCTAGGTTTGCAGCACTCGAGCAAGAGTTCAAATCCAAAACTCGTACAGTCTATAAAACTGAAACCCTCCCCGAACCTTCGCTCCTCCCCAGTTATAAAAGAAACCTCCACCTTTATGCATCCAAACACGGGGCCCTTGTCAACCAAATGAAGAAAGAAAATCAGGCACTTCTCTCCAAAAAGGTCCGTCTTCACGACGAATACACAGCAATGGCGAAAGTGTACCGCTCAAAGTCTCAGAAAATGGCCCAGCAGTTACGCTTGTTGCACCCTGTGGACGACGAGATGCGACGCGAGATCGACTCTGGAAACTTCAAGAAAACAGACCCACTGCTCCTGAACCTGCACGACACCCAGTCGCCAGACCAATCTTTCGACGACCATGCTTCTGGTCGTAGAGGCAGACGTCACGGTGACTTGGTGACCACGGAGGCTGAGTTCCAGGAGATATTGGCGCTGTTGGGCGAAGACCCACTTGAAAAAGCGCAGCGTTTGGCTGCTCCGATCCCAGATTTAATTTTGGACCCCGTCGAAAAGCATCTAATCCAATTTATGGATGTCAACAATGCTGTGTATGATAAAGAGAAATGGGCTCAGCGTGTGAAGACAGACTTTGTGGACAACTTTTCACCTCAGGAACATGCGTTGTTCTGCGAGGGCTTTTGTCTTGCACCCAAACGGTTTGGAGCTATTTCGCGACACATGGGAGGCTTGCGGACTGCGAGTGACTGTGTAATCCACTACTACGTAACCAAAAAGGAAGTCAACTACAAACAGTTGCTCTTGCAGCATAAGAAAAAGGTGAGCCGCAAGTCTGCTAAGCGCAAGAGCACGAGCAGTAGGTCGAGAAACGCACTGCAGGTGAACACCCCCACGCAGCAGTCGCCAACTCAGGAGCTCTCAATGGATGCTTTGGGGTTGGACAGTAAGGATTTGGGGATGGATGAGAAGACCTTGGGTGAGAAGCTCTTAGATGAGAAGGTATTGGATGAGAAGATCATGAACCAGAAGTTGGATGACAAGGTTGATCTGATGGATGTTGACATGCCGTTGGCGGATGACGACGCCGGGCTCACCGAAACAGCTCGCCGCAAGCGTGCACAAACTTCTGAAGTTCCCCGCAAGAAGAAGAGGAAAGAGAAAGGGGAGATTAATGATGAGAAGGCTGTGGATGAAGCCAAAAGCGATGTAAGATCAGAGCCTAAAAGTGGCAAAAATGAAATTAAAAGTGGTAAGAACGAGTTCAAAAGCGTTGATAATGAAGCCAAGTTTGCTGAGACCAAAAAGGCTGAAGAAACTAGTGAAATCCCTGAGCCTGAGAAAGCTGAACCCGATGTTGAAGCTGAACCCGAATCTAAATCCGACAAGAAGAGAAAACCCCTGCCTGATTCAGAATCTAATGGCATCACCTTTGACTACGAAATCAAAGAGCGCCGCAAGGCCATCTCCAGCTACTGGTCTATCACAGAAGCAAACTTATTCCCTGAGCTCTTGCATGAGTTTGGCACTCAATGGGCGGCAATTGCAGACAAACTCAGCACCAAGTCAGCCACAATGGTGCGTAACTACTACCAGCGTAACGCCGAGAAACACGGTTGGAACCTCATTGTGCAACGTGTTGGCGAGCCTGGTCAGAAGGCCTTCCAATTGCCTCCAATTCCTCTTGGTACTTTTCAGCATATCCGGAAGGTGGATGAACAGACTGGAAGGGATCCAAAGGATGACAGCCACAAGGAATTGATTGGTGAACTGGTGCAAACAGCTCAACAATCTCTTCAGAGTACTGATCAAACACAAGCAACCCAGTCTGCATCCCAAGTATCAAGCCCTCCAATCCAAACTCCACAACTGAACAAAATTGTACAAGTACAAGAACAAAGCGGTGTTGTTGATCCTGGGCTTTCTGGTATCCACGTGAGCGACCGTGTTTTTGCGACACCTGGTTCCACTACCGGTCCCCCAGCTGTTCAGGCAAACCCTCCTTCCCGTGCTCCCCCTCGCTCTTCCATCATGAGCTTGCTCAACTCGGATTCGCCGGTTAAGGAAGAGCCATCACAGGCTGTGAATGGGTGGAAGCCACCTGTTTCGACTTTTAGCAAGGAGGGGGCCACCGCAAGGAGGGTTCACGATCTTTTGAACTGATGGTTTTACCAAGGGATGAAGTGCCTGTGTATGTGACTGTGCTAGGTCTGCGCTAACTGACTCCTCTAGTGAAGCCGAGCATTCTTGGCGGCGGTTGATCAAGTTATAGTTATATGGAGTAGCTAGTATGGTGAGGTTAGAGGATAGCAAATAATCACTAACGACAAATGTAGGAAGAACTTTTTGGGTGCAAAAAGCTGCACATAAAAATCCCAATTAGAATCTAACACATTACAAATGGGGGAGAATGTATGAGAGTTTAAGCCGTCTATACAACAGTTTCGCTAAACAGCCACGCTCTCACAGTATGTAAAAGCTCTTCGGTTGGCATTTATTAGCGAATGTTTGAAGATGTACGTATTTTTTGGGGTTCTAAGGTCGCTTTGGTCCAGTACAGCGAGGAGTTCGTAAAAGAACCTTTTTAGCGTAAAAGGCTTATTATGGTTGTGTAAGTGTATAAATGTAATATGAAAATTACCTGGTATTCTTGTATTAGAATGGGTGGTTGGGGTCTCTTCAAAATTACTTGCCTTTGATTAGACTTGTTAACTTGCCATTGGCACCTTACACTACTTATTATTTTTCATTAAGTGAACTTCTTACTAACTTGCCATCCAATCTGGAATACTTCTTGCAACTTTGCACCCCAGCAGCTCTCACTTGACCGTTAGTAAATCCGGTTTACAAGACCTTCGCCCCCGCGCTTTTTAATAAGTTATTTTGGTATAGTTGAGGTGGTCTGAATCAAGATAGTACTAATGGTGAAACTTTTTTCGGGGATGGGTGGTTTCAGCAATACTTCCTATAGCTTAATGATATTATGAACCTGGTAAAAGCAAATTTGAGCGCTTGTATTCAAAACATTGTGAGCCTTTTCTCAGTCTCAGAATTACTGATACACTATTGATTATAGTAGTGATTTATGACTGACATTCAATCACTTCCCCATTCTCTTTCAAATTATTATAATTCTACTTTATCCCAGATCATTCCTGTCTGATTCTCATAAACCAATTATATCGCCTCATACTATTTATCCACTTCTCTTTTGATCACTTTCCGGTGTGCTTTTTTTCTGTGTACTCTAACTCATCTTGGATTGTCTGGATCTATTGCTCTTCTCCTCCAGGGTGTACTGTCTGCTTATAATGTTTACTACCATGTCACCCTGTAATCAGAAATAGCAGTTGAAGGACATTTTATCAGAATATATAATAAATCGTGCAGGTGATGTGGTTGAGGAATTTTGCAGTTCCCATCTTGTAGTACCTGTTAGCATCCGCAAATTAGCGGTGCTATAATCTATATATTAGAGGGTCATGGCATGAGCCTTGCAAGCCCGTCTGTAAACGTAGCCTTGTATGTAGTATGTAGTTTAATACTAAATTGACTCTTCATTAGGAGCAGCTATTTCGACTAATTTATTGATTGGATAAATAAGCTTCATTTGGGTCTATAGTTGAGCCAATGGGAACCCTTTAGTGGACACTACTATTACTTCTTGCGACCTTTCGTATATCATGTGACTTGTCACGTGTTGAGACCATTTACACAGTACTGTCAGGGTTTTAGCGCTTTATTAGGAATCAAAGAGATATGAACTATGTTGTAATTAGAATGCAATCGGCGACTTGAGCTCGCCAATTTGATTGCTAAGATAAGCTGACGAGAACTTCACCCTACCAACAGGCAACCGGGATGGCTTTATTATCACGTGACGTGAAGATAGTTGATGCAGGCTAACATTATACCACTACAACTACACTTCAATGATTCATCTCTTTGGTTGAGTGTTTCAGTGTACGAGTGAATTATATATACTTACTTGCTACACTTTTTAACGAATATCTTAAACTGGTCAATTCTTCACTTTTGTCTTCCTCAGTGAATATACTATTCAGATGCTTATATTTGATGAGTACATATTCGCTTTTTCGTTCTCTGTAGCTTCCTTTCATTCTCCGCGTGTGTTGCTTATTTTACCCTCAATTAAGGTTTCCCACTCAGATTCGCTCCGCTTATGTTGACTTATTATCTGTTTGAAAATCAATCTTTTTTAAAATTTTCACCATGCTCAGACAAACCAGAGGCCTCTGCCACAGCCTTAAAAGGCTCCAGAGCGAAAGACCCCAGGTCCCTCTAGGCCTCAAAGGCACTTTCCCACGCTCACCAATCACCATCCCGTCACAAGTCACGCTTGGAACGTTGCGCGAACCCCAGTACGAGAGATTGCGTGTTGTGCCTGCCCTCAAGACCTTCTTTGGTGGTAACCCCATCCATGAAGAAAACATCAACAAGTTGAATGCCATATTAAGAAAACACATCAACCTCCCTACCAGAGTGTTGACCGATGCCGAACTCAAGGCTGGCCGTTTCATTTCGCTCGAAAAGTACCGTGAGATGACACAGGCAGGCGCCAGATTGAAAGGCCTCCACTACAAAGAGTTGACCACGCTTTTACACAGATTGCGTAGTATAGACGCACAGTTGATGCCCACTGAGGTCAGCGAGGTGTTGGCTCAATACACCCACACTGTTAAGGAGTCCGCCATAGTGACCCGCAAGGCCAAGACCGTGGACGAGTTTGGCAGAGCACACGGAAAGGCCAAGAGAAAGGAGTCCTTGGCTGAGGCTTGGATTGTGAGAGGAGACGGTGAGGCTCTTGTCAACGGCAAGCTGCTTGTCGACTACTTCCCTCGTGGAACCGACCGCCAGAAGATCGTCTACCCTTTCCAGGTTGTTGAGCAGGAAGGTCAGTACAACATTTTCGTGACTGTGAGCGGTGGAGGAGTTTCTGGTCAGGTTGAGGCCACCATGTACGCTATTGCCAAGGCTTTGGTGGTAGTGAACCCGCTTCTCAAGCCGCGTTTGAAGAAGGCTGGTTTGATGACTAGTGACGCGAGAATCGTGGAGAGAAAGAAGCCTGGTAAGGTTAAGGCGAGAAAGATGCCTACATGGGTGAAGCGTTAGTGTAAATAGTATAATAAGCAAACATAAGCGGAGCGAATGCGAGTCTGAACCAATTACCCAAATTTGTAAGTGAGCATGAGCAGAGCTAATAGAGACTCAACTAAAAACAGCGGACATGAGCAAAGCAAGTGTGCGCGAGAAATCTCAATAAAGAAAACAGAGTGAACACAGCTCGGAAACAATGTCCCTAAACATGATCAATAGCTTCAACAGACCATGAAGTTTTAGGCAGTCGCAGAACCCAACAGCAGGATTCAACATTAAAAATTATGTGTTCATATTTGTGTTGCATCTTTATACTAGTTATATAATTCGGTGCTATTTTATATGGCTACAAATACCCTTGCGAGCGAGACACTCCCAGTCTAGTCATGCAACTATCAAGTTGATCCTGGAGAAGATGTAAACGGGTACTTTGAAATAGTCCAGACGATAATAGACAGACTGTCCAGCGGAATCGTACCGTTTACTCCTCATTTCTTCTTGTCTTCATCAATAATCTCTTGCCCAATTGACTATATCAGTTACACGCTATCGCCATTCTCGCCCTCGCCAAGTCCACTGCCTATCCTCACTTCCTCCTTAACGCAAACGCAAGCCCACCGATTGCACCAACAACACCTACAATTCCCCCAATCAAAACATGGTTAGGGACACCCGGAACAATTTCGTTGACGACCACCTTAGCCTCCACCTGTACTGGCTCGTGCGAGTTGTGGATATATAAGTCGGCCTTGTCGTTGTGCAATTTCTGGTTGATTCGCACACACTCGAGAAGATCGCTGTCTGTAGTGATCGACACAATGTCTCCCTCGTCGTCAACATAGCTGATTGCATACTGTTCCGCCTCGACTTCTTTCTCAGGAATTGGAACCTGCAACGCCGCATAATCTTTGGCATGCAACTTGCTGTCCACGAGCCTGCGCAACTCGTCCACACCTTCAGAGGGCCTTAACGACACACGGTGGACTCTCGTCTCGAGAGCAGGCGACTTGAACTTAAAGGTGAACACAACTTCATCATTCTCGGGCACATTGGAAAACATCGCCAGCAGCTTGTGGTTCAAACTAGGCATGCCGACATGAGAAATCGAGTCCGACGGCTTGATGTCCACGTTAAACTCCTGGAACTCCGAAGGCGTAATTTCGGGTGCACCGCTTCCAGTGATGGAGTCTGAGTGGAGTGATTCAGTGTCCTCGTTATCCAAGGATGTCCAGAACTTGTTCCACGCGGGACCTTCGCTGGGAGTCCGGGTGCTTTGGCCACTCGTCTCCTGCGACTCGATCTGCTTGATTTGGTTCAATGTTGCGTAAGTCAACTTCAAGACGTCCACAATTCCGATTATTTCATCGTCGTCGCCTACAACAGGCAAGTTCAAATAGTGACCTTCAAACATCTGTCTCAACGCCTGTTGAATGGGCAAATGCACGGACGCCACGTCGGGTTGTGGTGTCATAACGCGAACAATCGAACACTTCTTTGGATCGAGGCCCATTGCAATGACTCGAAGTACAACATCTTTGGAGGTGAAAATCCCTGTGACCTCGTCGTTCAAGTCCTTGACCAAAACAGCGGTTGTTCTGTTCTCCTTCATTAACACGGTAGCTTCATAAACAGATGCACGCACATTAGTGTATACTGGGATGGTTGATGATTCCAAGACGTTTTCCAAAACCGGCCCGTTCATCTTGCTCTTCAATCTCTCAAAGTACTGGAACACCTGCTGGGGCTGTTCCTGCGATCCACCCATCTCCATTTGCACGGAGTCTAGGGCCTCATACAATTTCTTTGACGACGCATGCAACCGCTCCAACTTCTCCATCTGCTGCGCATAGCACTTGGTGATATCAAGTACACCGACGATCTGGTTATCGTCGTCAAGCACCGGCAAGTGCCTGAACCCACGCTCTACCATCAATGCCAACGCTTCCAGTGCTGGAGACAGCGCATTAGCGCACATGGGATTCGGTGTCATGATTTGGTCAATGGTGACCGTGGCCTTGAGTCCCAGCCCCACAATGCGGAACGCAAGGTCTTTAGCGGTGAATATACCAATGAGCTCGCCAACCTCATTGACAACCAAAATGCAGTTTTCTCTTTTAGCTGTCATGAGCTGAGCCACTTCGTTGACAGTGGCGTTGGTTTTGCATATTATCGGCTCGGAGGGCCTAAGGGAGGCAACGGTTCCTGGCGCGCTCTTCCTGTGTCTAGTTGTACGGGAAGGGTCCTTCTTTCTTTTGCTCAAGTCGTTCTCGATCTTACGTCTGATGGCGTCATCGCGCTTAGACTGTCTTCTTCTAGACTCACTGCTAGACTCGTAAGCCGATGAGGTCGTGCTTCCTGGCTTCCTAAAAGTTGACATGGCGGTAACGAAAACAAATCAGAAGATTTGAATTGATAACAGTGCCACAAAAGTCTGCACGTGAACATCGAAAGCCAGATACACTGAATTTGAGGAATACCAAAAGACTCATAAACCACTCATGAGGCTTTCATCTGAGGACCAGACGCTCCAAAAATCTAAAAGAATCCCACCTCCTCAAAGTTTTCTCTATCTATAATTCGCATTTTTCGACCATAGGACTTGAAGCTCACAAAAAGTCCAAAATTCAATCGTTTTCATGTTTTTAGTCTCACCAAAACTTGTACCGTACATACGACAAGCCAACCTCTCTGCAGAATCAGAAACCATCTCCAATGCAGACTTGGTCAAGACTTACGAGGCAACGAAACCGTGCAACTCGTTGCTTGCCTTCATAAAGATGACCGACACCAAGTTGCACATCCCAAAGGCGCCATTGCCCGAGCAAAAACCGAAAACGAAGGAATTCATAGAGACAATGGAGCGACTCAGGCAAAACCAGAAGGAAGAAGAGTATCAGCGTCTCATCAATCCAGCACCTGCATTTGCCACTCTCTACGAGGAACGGCTCACAGAAAAACAGCTCACGCCAGCACAAGAACACAAGCAACTCAAAAGTCACCTCACCACCATCTTCAACATATTCATCAGTGTTGCAAGTGTCATGTATGCCATATGGTATTGGACCAGGTCACTGTGGGGCTTGGCCACTGGCCACCGTGTGTTGATGTCTTTGTTCTTCGGCTTACTAGTGTTGGTGGCCGAGGTAGTGGTGTACCTAGGCTACCTCAACAAGGTCGAACAGGCCAGGATAACAGAGCGCAAAAAGAAGGAGGTCAAAAGGGTGGTAAGGCAAATAAATTTGGTGGATTGATATGTATCTAACTTCTATCAAAATCTACTTTGCAGCCAAAAAAATCATGACACGACTTACCAACTTCCTTCGAGACACTTTACTTCTTCCAAAGACGCTTCCAAATAAGGTTGCCAATATGCTTTTGGACGCTGCGTCCGCAGTCTACATTGGTGGTTTCATCAAAGATGGGATCATCAATGTGTTGAAAACTGGATCTGTGCCGAAACACATTGCCTTTATTATGGATGGAAACCGAACTTATGCACGGAATCATAAGCTTAAATTGGTGGATGGACATACTGCTGGTGCTCAGTCGATGTCTGAAGTATGTCTTACTTTATCATTGTTCCTTTGTGGTTCTTTCTAACAAACAGGTCCTTGAAGTCGCTTACAGAGTGGGTGTGGAACATGTGACTATATATGCGTTTTCGATAGAGAATTTCAAGCGACCGCAAAAGGAGGTCGATGATTTGTTTGCATTGTTACGGGACCGATTACGGTTCTTGCTGGAAAACCAGTCTACTTATGCCAAAGTCAACGAATTGAAAATCAGAATTATCGGTAATCGGTCTATGATACCTGCAGATGTGTTAAAGGACCTCGAGCTTATTGAGGCTAATACTGCGTCTGCAACTGGTAGGGTACTCAATGTTTGTTTCCCATACACCACTCGTGATGACATAACACATGCAATGAAAAACGTCATCCAAAAGGCTCAGGACGCTAATTTGCAATCCTTTGAAACTCTCACTGCGCAGACGTTGGCGGAGAACTTATACTTTGGTCCAGATACCCCGCCTCTTGATATTTTGGTGCGCACTAGCGGCCACAAGCGGCTTAGCGATTTTATGATGTGGCAGTGCTCTTCTGATTGTGCTATAGAGTTTGTGGATATCCTATGGCCCGACTTTAAATTTGCAGCAACGGTAAAGATATTGCTCATGTGGAACTATCACAGGACAGTGGAGGTGCAGTCGGATATGAGGTTAGGGGTCCGGCCACGACCGGAGCAGTTCCAGGTTTTGTTGGATGATTTGCCCAAGGCTCCTAAATTTGGGATTGTTTCCAATTGAAAATGAGTTTATGGTGGGGGCATATTGTTGGCGATAGCAAGTGAGTTGATCGCATGATCTGTGTAAATGATATCGCACGAAGTGAGTCAAACCAATGTATGTTGACTTGATGAAGTTATAGGTGTACCTGATGATGTTATAGGTATACCTGATGGTATTACAGTGTACTCTACAAGCATCATAGGTCTTAATGGCGTGGTTGAAACAAAGAAATTGCCGTGATAACGAATCTACCTAATATCTAGCTAACCTTTACTATTTAATTACTTCTACCTAATAACTTACAAGACTTGGTTGATAAATTGCTATGTTTCCATGTAGGATTCTCTCTTCTAAATAGCCAACTTCCCCTTAACATCCTAGCGCTCTATTTACATGATATTCTATATCTGCGCTTTGGTGGCCTCCTGAACGAGAGCTTGCAATCTCTTCTGCTGCTCCTTGGCAGGCAACTCCTGGTTCAAGTGCACATTCTTTGCATCAGCAAAGTCCTCTGGTCTCAAGACAATGGCGTTGGAGTTTCTTTCACTGACCCATCTCTTGCTGACTATTTTATTCACCTCGTCGTACAAAATTCCCACAGTATGAGACCTCGACAACACGTAGTCGCTGATGTCAAAGCCCAACTTCAGCTGTAACGACTTTGCAAAGTCGAATCTGAACTGCAAGTCGTGCAACTTGGCGTTGTTGTAATCAGACAAGGCGATGGCCTTTCCTGCCACCTCCTGGTACGTGGAGTTGATTATGCTGGCAATGTCCTCCTCGGAGTAGGTAGACTCGATATCCTTCTGAAGCACCTTCTTTTCCTTCCACTGCTCGACTTTGAAACCGGGCATGTCAACCTCAGGGTTGAACGGCTTGTAGTCTGGGCTATTCTGCTCACTTAATATCACGATCTTCTTCTCGACATCGGCCTCAAAGTCGTTCTGTTTCTCCACAATCTCTTGTCTCTTTTTCAAGTCATTTCTACCAAATAAGCTGAGGAAGTTGCTGGGACGTGATGTTGTCAACGACCTCACGGGCTGCACTCTCAATAATCTGAACATGGTGAGTGTGTAGTTGAAAAAATTTGTTCAGGAGATTTGTGCAGGATCGATATCTGGCTCTTCTCTGACGAGTGATAATTAAGCTGTGAAGTTTTCTGTGGTAGTAATCTAGTGAAGCACTTTTGTTGGTGGCCTTGAGAACAACGTGTGGTGTTAGTCTCTTTGTAGTCTTGTGGACTCTTATGGTAGTCTTAGTTTTGTGGAGGAGTGTTGGAGGAGAATAAAGAAGGGTATTGAACAAAGTGTATGTACAAAAGGGAAGAATGAGCAAAGGGGTGCTTAATGTACTAATGGATACTTGACGGACCTATATTACTATTAATAAACTGATCACTAGTTTTAAAACTGTAAATCACTTAGCTCATCAACCATATGATCAACCTTAACTAGTCAGCAACAATATAACCCACCACTACCTGTAAATTAGCTGAGCTTCCGTTACTACGCAAAGCGAATCATTACGTTTATTAAAACCCGACTATATGCAAAAATCACCTCAATTAATCCGACTCACAGTCTAGATCCGCCTTTTTCTTCTGCTGGCGCCACAAATAAGTCAACGGAATCAACATCACAAGCATCATGCCATCAAGCCCAATTGTGTATCCGTATCCCTTCAAATACCGCGGAGCATCCTCAGTTCTCCAAACGAAAATGGGGACCCACACAGAAAAAGTGTTACCCAAGGTGTTCATTGTTGACAAAGTAAGTGCTCTCTGGAAGGAATTGTCGGAGCAGATGATGTTTGCCCATGAGTAAAGAACAGCAGCAATTCCATCGGCAGTTCCCGATAAACAGAATGCCGCAAGAGTCGCGGAGTGCGGCACTTTCCATATCACCAAAATTATCGCACATATAATATTGATGATCGCGGTCACCGCTATACACAAGGGGTGCAAAGAGGTCCAAGTATCCACCACAATTGCGTTGATGAGCGACGAGATTATCGTGATGGCAGGAATAATTGTAGTGATGGTGTTGACGGAAGAAACAGAGTAGTTTTCCTGCTTAAGCCAGATCGGCAATCCACTATTGGAGGAGATTCCATCTGCCTGGCTAAAGAAAATGGCAAAAACAACTAGCATGGGGAACTTCCAGTCGAAAAGAGTTTCTCTTATGGCAGTGAGGTCAATTCTGTCGTTTGATGATCTGTTTTCTTTGATCATTCTCAACTGAGCAAGTCGGATTTCCTTCTTTGAGAGGAGTTTGGACTTGGTTGTCTCTGGGAGGTTGGGGAGAACAAATATACCGTACAAGCAAATCGGAACGGTGAGCACGAATGCGATGATATAAAGCCACCTCCAGCCTTCCAACCCAAACCTCCCGTTCAAGTGCTTGTATGCACCTGCTTGAATGTAGCCTCCGCACATTGAGCCTGCTTGCGAAGCACAAAAGTAAAGCGCGGATCTCTTGGTGAGCTCTGACTTCCTATACCATGACCCTAAGTACCAATTTGCCACCGGAAAGTAGAAGGAGCCTGTGAGACCGATGCAAAAGCGAAGAGCATAAAGTTGGTGGTAGTTTGTGATTTTGAACATCCCCAAAGTGAAGAACGACCATATTGTATCCATAACAGGCAAGTAGTAGTTGATGGGCATTTTTGTAGCCAAGATTGTGAGTGGGATTTGGCCAATAATGAAACCGGCCATATAGCATGAGCTCTGATAAGTCAACTGGTTCCCAAACATCTTCAAGTCCTCCTTCATACCACTCACATACGAGTATGTCACAGCCGTGGAGTCCAATGTCTTCACAAAGGAAGATAAGAAAAGGTACAACCATACTATCAAGTCGAGTTTTGCAATGAGAATCCTCTCTTCTTTGGTATCAGTGCGTGAAAACCATTGGTACCATCTCTGGGGCAAGTCCTCTCTTTGGAGGTACTCATATTCTTCCTGAGTAAAGATCTCAGATTTCCGCTCAACGGTAATGTTGTAGTCTTTCTCTTTCGACATCACTGAGGGGAAGTAGCATTAGACTCATGTCTATATATATTTCGTGAGCCACAGTTTATATTTTTGTCAAAATGAGATCCTCCTAACATTACTCAGCAGACGCCTCTAAGGCGGACGAAGAAGGGAATGTAACAGGCTAATAGGCAAAAAGGGAATGAAGCACGTTAACGAATATAATGAGCAAGGAACAAATATGGGTCGATTTCAGAATTGGTCGAATGCAACGACCGGTTGGCGAGTCCTTTAGAATACCCATCGTACATCTTTCTCGTTCTGGAAGTCTCTGTGTAGCAGTTCTCCCGCACCGTTGAACCGTTTTATTGATCCGTTATGTATCAATGGCGTAATAGTTGGTGATTGGAAGCGATTAGTAAGGTATATATTACCAACACAAAACCAAACAATACGGCTGAAGCGGAATTTCCTACTTTATTAGTCGAACTATCCAAGATCGCTGAGCACATGTTATAGCGAACAGGGTTAAAGAAGTGATGTTCTCTGAAAAGGCCTTGGATAATTTTCAATTCATGTAATAGCCAGGTATGACGGGACAGTAAAAGATCAGGAAAGGAAGAAAGATGAGTGAGAGTCATCAGTAAAAGTGCAGTTAGGTTGCTTAAATCCGGTCAATAGATCAGGGGCGATCAGTAAATTGTTTAATTTAAAATAAAATCTAAATTGACTAATTTTAACTAATTTGGTGTGTAAAACTACCGAACTGATCTACAATTACTATAATTTTTCATATTCCTCCATTGATACTTACCCAATCTCTACCCTTGACTTTTCCCATTACTCGAGCCTTCCTATATCCTTCTCATGAGTCTGCAGTCTGACTATTGAGCATATCTCATGACTCTTGCCTGTTCTGACTTTTAACCATATATCACGACTCTTTTTCTGTACTAATCCTCCATGACTTAATCAGGTCTTTCTCTCAACCATCTCTAACCCTCAACCATCTCTGGCTATCTCTCTAAATCTTCTTCCTCTACCTCCTAAACTTCTTTTTGAAGCAATACGTCAAAAATCCAATGATCAAATAGTACCCAATTCCGATGTTCAGTGACTCTATCGCCACTGATTCCACACCAAGTTGCTTATGAACCGTCGTTTGCGTAAAAACAAACGCGTCTGAAACACCAAACCCCCCGGCACCATCAAACCTTCTCTGGTTTTCGATGCTTGGCGGAAGAGTGGTCGAGTCCGTCGTTGTCGGTGACGTTGTAGCGGCAGTAGGTGACGTTGTAGTGGCAGTAGGCGATGTGGCAGTCTGTGTAGCAGTTCCACTCCCCACAGTCGACGTCTCAACAGTCACCTCGCCAATGTCACACCACCCGTGGACAGGAATACAGTTGATGTACTTACACCACTTGCACAGATTAGCTGGCAGTGCCTTTTTAACAAAAAAGTTCTGCAGGAGAAGAACAAAGTAAACCACAGCAAACACAAGCGCAGCAACGCGCACACCGCACCAGATATAGAATCGAACAAGGATCTTGTCGCTGTGGTTAGGCACGGGGTTCCAGTGGTTGACAAACTTTTGTGCCATGGTCATATTCTTACGATCGCGAGTGATCTTGCCATCATTGTAAACGAAAAATGGGTCGGGAAGTAATAAAAGCAGCATCAACACCCCCATGGCAAACCCACCGATATGACTGAAGTTATCGAGGCCAGGTAGAAGGCCGAGAACAAACGAAACCACAATCTCCCCCACCATGATGCAGAGAAAGAGCGCGTAGTGCTTGGTGCCGTATAAGTTGACGTTCTTGCGACCACTGTAGGTGAACATCACCATATTGGTGGCCACGACGCCGAAAAGTGCACCGGACGCACCGGTCGATGCAATACCCTCAGGAGTGAAGTTCGCACCCAATAGAAAACCCGCAATGCCACTCAGAATGTAGATAATGATATACTTGACGATTCCAATGGCCTTCTCGATGGAAGCACCCATCACCACCTGGAGCAAGAGGTTGAAGATGATGTGTAGAAAGCCCGCGTGGAGAAATATCGGCACAAAGATGCGGTACCACTGGTCAGGGAGCCATTTGCCGTCTGACTGTGCGAGCCCTGAAAGCCCGCAAAGTTGATCCAAACTGCACACGTTGGTGTCGGCACTTGTCGAGTTCGCGCATGGGAACGTTATAGTGGTGTCGTCGGTGAGGTTTGTCACCTGGTGCATGCATGGCACGTAGCGCGCACCCATGTTGATCAACACGTAGGTCAGTGGCCCCAACATGGGGTTGAAATACGGTTTTGTTTGAAATGCTGAGCCTGTGAGTTGGGCCATCTTGACCAACTCCACGATGAACACTATGACCTGTATCACGGAAACAATGATGGTGAAGTACGCGAGGTTTGTGTAGTGTAACGACGACTTTCTCTGTTTGCGCGGCCGATACTCACTTTTGTCGTTGGCAGGGGAGCTTGGAATATCGTGTACGTATGGAAAGCCGTTGTTGTAGCGGTTGTTGTCGTCAAAGGGATCCGAGGGTTGACGCTCGAGGTTATTTGATCCGAATGGGTCGGAGCTTGAGTTGTTGAAATGCTCGTATACCCTGTACGAGGGTTCGTTAGGGAGTGATTTTTCGTACCCAACGCTGGGTCCTTTGTAGGGAGTTTGGTGGTTTGGTTCGTAGCTTTGTTGGTGGCTGTTCCCGCCTGAGTATATGTTGTATGCCGGCTGCTGGTATTCGATTTCATCGGCAGCGGGAAACTTCGAATGCACGTTTGACATCTCGATATTGTCGTAGTTTAAGTCTTTTTCCAGAGCTCTATCTTCTCCAAAGTTGAAGCTGTCGTCTGACGCTGTGCCCCTCAACGGCAGTCTGGCTTCATCGTCTCGATAGTTCAAGTTGAACGTGCTCTCAGTAGGTGTGTCTGCATGGGGGTTGTTAGCTATGAACTGGTTTCTCAGTATCCTTGGTTTGGAGGCGTACATTGACGTTCGCATCAATGATTCTCGAAATCTTTTTGATCGGCCGAAGAATATTTAGGCTGTGCGTGAGGGATGACATCATTAAGGGGTGCATGAGTTGAGACACACTACGGGGTAAGAGAAAACTCGCACTGAAACTAGACGAAGCCAGTCGATATAAGGCTGAACCGAGTCTGTGAGGACTCATGCTGATAGCGGTGTCAGTGGACTAGGTTCGTACCGGCTGCCGAGTGGATAAGGCTTAGGAATGAAACTGACGAAGTGGGTATGTGCCCATTACGGTTTATTGGTAACTGATATAGCGATTTTATTTATGGCATTGAGGCTCTACTAAGGAGACTAGCTAACTCATAACTGTCAAGGCTTACCAGGCTGACCGCGACTGATGTAGTCAATTAGTGCTTATTTTTAAGCTTCGTCAGAAATGTACTTATTAGCTACACGCGTTAGTGTAGTGCTATTTTTCCACGGTGGCTTCTTCGTTCACGCAACGGGCTGAAATCTAAAAAGTACACTTGCCGCAAGATCTCGCAGGTGACCTCGGGCATGAAGTTGAGCACCGTGGATCATACACAATGAATGTTTGTGTCATTTTAGTGTGTGAACAAAATAGAACACACCAAGACAAGTGTTTGCACGAGACAGGAGCTGTATTCAGAAAGATTTTATACAGCTGGTACATTATTCAGTGGAATTGTGTTTACTTGGTTCATCTCAATAAAAGAATGTTCAGAGTTCGCAATCTGATGAGATCCCCAGGTATTTTTCACATTCTAATTTGCGGCATCCAAAGTGTTTCTAAGTTTAGCAATAATTTATTTGAACAGTCCTCAGTACTACTCCTTGGGGGATCAGTTTCTTAGCAGGCACTACTATAGTCAGTCAGTTAGTTCATATTTAAGTATAAGGTCTTGGTTCCAAAATCTAAATTTAAGGAGTTCATCATGGGTTGGTCTGAATTTTAATGAGTCCATCTTTATAGTCCGTCTTTATATAGGAGTCCTTTTTAAAACTTAACGAGCCCATCTTCGCATTTCGTGAGTCCATAAAATATTAGGTCCCGCTTACTTAATCGGTCTAGTACACAATTCTTAAACACTATTTCTATCACCTCTACCTCTCTTCTACTCCTTTCACCTGTCTCCATATATCCCCCATTCAATCTCCTACTCTTTCCTCTCATCTAGCCTTCCCTACATCATCTTGTATCCCTGCCTTTCTATAAACTAGCAGATATCAATCCATGCCTACATCACCCACGAGCAATGCCCCATTGATCCCATTCACTCCATTCAACTTACTCCTTGAACAAAACATCGTTGGACAAGGGGTCCGCAGCCAAAGCCTGCAGTCTCTTCTTCAACTTCCTGTCCAAAGCAGCAGCAGCTCTGGATCTGGCCTGCTTGGCCTGCTCCTCCTTGATCTGCGCTCTTGCAAAGTTTGGCGAAACGTACTCCTTGTTCTCGTAAATCTTTGGACCTCCGAAAGAACCCTCCAAGATGGTGATGATGGTGAGCACAAATCTTGGGCCAATCTCAACCAAACTCATGTCTTCCAGCTCCAATTTCTTCTCGGCCTCCTTGGCATCCATGGTCTCGCTGATCTGGAAGGTTCTCACCCAGATCTTGTTGTCCACGATGGAGAAGGTCATCACATGGTCCACAAAAGGTTTCAGCTTTCTGGCATTGGGTGGAACACCGAATGTGTGCACAAACATCTCCTTGATCAACCTGTGGTGGTCGGAGTCAAGGAAGGACTTGTCGAATGACAACACGGGTCTGGAACCCTTCAAGCAGTTACCGGTGAAGTTCAATTCACTCAATGTATGCAAGTTCTGAACATGGAATTTGATGGTTGGCCCGTTAGGTGGCTTGGTCATCCACAAGTACAAATCCTGGTGCTTCCTGCACTCAAAGAAAAAGATGTTGTTGCAATTGTAGAGTTCAGCCACTTCGTTCAACTGGTACAAGTTCTTCTTGGAGTCAAACTTGGGCTCCTTACGAGCATGTGGTAACAAGGCCAACAAGTCGGAAATCAAGTGGCGATGTCTGTAGGTAACACCCCTCGATGATATCACCAAGAGTCTCTGTCTATTTATGTGCTTGGCCTTGTCGGCACTGTCTTTGCTGGACTTGCTCTGCAAGGCTTTGTAGATGGCAGACATAGTGATGATTATAAAAAAAAACTCCATCTCATCTGAAAATTTGTGGGAGGTACTACTGACGTTTATGCAGGACATTTACTTCGTCTCTACTTTTGCCTATTCGTGGCACTACAGCTGGTGAACTGGATCATCTATTCTCGTATACTCTTAGTGTTTGGCGTTCTTGGCCAACCACTCCTTCACAAACTTCTCTTCCTCTGGGGAAGAAGCGTTGATTGGTGGGTGGGCTGGGGCAGCCTTAGCGTTCCATGGCTTTGGTGCGATAACAAGCACCACGGAGGACAAGGTGGCGATGGCCAAATGGTGTGGTGGGACAGATCTACCCAAAATCGTGTATGCGGCACCCATTGTGTATGTAGTTGTGTTTGGTGACTTTTTCTTTCGAAACTTTTCGTTTTCTCCGGAAGAATTGGCTGGTGGATTTGATTGGACAATCTAACTGCACGTGAACACGTCCGCCTGACTTCGGCGTGGTGACGCTTTTTTGCAGCAATTAACATGAACCCTTGGATACAGCTGCATACGATTTGCGCGGTTAGTGCCAATGACGTTGAGCATGCATTGGAGGGATACTTAAATGTTGACCGCTGTCAGAGATCTGCGGACTTCAGCTTTGTTCTGAGCACCAAGAGCGAGATTTTCCCCAAGAAGCGCCACAAGCTCCTTGGCATGCTCAAGAGCAGCTTTGGATTAATTGAGAGGTTGAGGGGTGTGCGACGGATAACATCGCAAGATGTTAGTGTTCTGGTAAAAGAATCCTCTGTTAACAGCTTGAACTCACTATTTCCTGTGATAGCGAAGAATCCTGTGCATATACGGCAGGACACTATTCCGGAGATGCTCAACACGCGGTCCTTTTCTCAGAAACGGAACCGGTCCCTCAGAACAAAACAGTGCGATATTGAAGTTGAAGATTCGCATAGTTTGATGGAGGAGATCTCGAATGGAGGTTCTTCGGTATATTATTCCAACACGAACTTTTTGAGTGGAGAGTATTTTCGGGTGAGGGGGGATGGGATAGAGGAAATAGAAGATGCAGGGATAAGGGAAAACCCGCATTCAAGGGTGGATCCAGATTCAAGGGATCTGAGCGAAAACATACAAGTAAGGGAAAACACAGAGGCCAGGGAAAACCTTGGTGTTCGTAGCGAACTGTCGAGTGAAATTGTTTTTGATCTTTCCCAATTTGACGAGGTTCTACAAAAATCTTGTGTTCTGAATAATCATTCTAACTGTGCTTCAATTCAAAACAGTATTTCATCGCTGTGGATGCGAAATTTAAACAACGACTTGGAGAAATTTAACCAAATCTTGGAAAATCTAACGAGTCCGTTAAGTGATGCGAATGTGCTTAATTCTCCTATAAGTTATTACAGTTATACACATTCGTCAAGGGATTTTACAATATCAAGGCGACATGGCACTAATAGAAATGATGTGAGTTGATTAGAGTCCTTAGCAGGTGTTGTATATGATATTTTTCGAACTTTCGAGATTAATCACGTCAAGTGCATATTATGTTTGTATGGCTTTTGAAAGCTCAACAGGCGGTGAACTATTAACATCTTGAATAGCTCCCCGTCTTTGATAAGGTAGTTACCAAGGAAGTTGTTGAGTTAATTAAGGAAGTAATCAAGGAAGTATTAAGGAAGTCACTAAGTACGCTATTAAGTAACTCATCAAGTACTCTATTAAGATACTCATTAAGGAAGTCATCAAGGAAGTCATCAAGGAAGTCATTACCAAGTCTCTTATCAACTAACTCCTGCACACTAACTCCGTCAGTTCGTCATTGTCGCAGTCAGTTCTTAGCTTTGGAAAAAAACTTGATGAGATGAAAATACATTTCAAAACTCGATGATTGGCACAAGAAAACGGTTATCCGACGGGTTGACTGTTACTTCCAAGGTTTTCGTGAGATCGAATAACGGGAGTGCCCTCAAGGTTGTGAGAGAGCACTACTTGAGAGACGATATCCCATGCTACTCTTCAGCATGCACAAAGTGCCCTAGCGTGATAAAACCTGATGCCAGTGGCGTATTGCCAAAACTCATTCTTTCACCCAAACCATCGAAGTTGAAGAGTGGCTCACCCCACTACGTGGTGGTTGACACCAATATCGCCCTCCATGCCATCGATCTCTTAGAAAACACAGAGTGTTTCTACGATGTAATTGTGCCACAGACAGTCCTCGATGAGGTAAAAAATCGCTCCTACCCGATTTACCAGAGATTGAGAAACTTGGTCAAGTCAGAGGACAAGCGCTTTGTGGTATTCCACAACGACTTCAGTGAAGCCACCTACGTCACTAGAGAAAAGGGCGAAACCATCAACGATAGAAACGACAGAGCAATCAGAAAGGTTGTTTCTTGGTACAAGAAGCACTTGGACGAGCAAGACGCAAATATCACGATTGCATTTGTATGCAACGATGCAGGAAACCGTGAAAAGGCAAAGGACGAGGGCATCAACGCGTGGTCGCTCTCTGAGTACATCGAGGAGCTACCAAGGGCAGACGATTTGAGAGATTTAGTTCCTAACATTGCGTCCAATTTCGAAGACACAGATGGCTCTAGAGAAGCAACCTTCCCCGAATACTACTCAAACTCGAGAATATTGGCAGGTACGAAGAACGGTACTTTGTACCAGGGTGTTTTGAACATCTCGCAGTACAACTTCTTACAAGGTACAGTCCAGGTGTCTGCGTTCAAGAAGCCTTTGTTGATTATTGGATCCAAGCACTTGAATCGTGCGTTCAATGGTGATTCTGTGATTGTCGAGTTGTTGCCCAAGGAAAAATGGACAGAGCCTTCGACTACCATTATTGACGAGACTGCTGTGGGTGCAGACGACAATGCCGATGACAATGATGATGAACTAGACTTTGGCTCTTCATCCACCAATGGTGTTATTTCCGACAAGGAGAGAATGTTGTTGGCGCAGGAGGCTCGCAGGGAAACGGCCGCGTTGAACAACTCAAGCACTGCCGCAAACAGACTTCAGCCTACTGCAAGAATAGTGGGAATCCAAAGGAGATCATGGAGATACTATGTCGGGCAGATTGCGCCAACGTCTGTTTCCGAAGAAGACAGCGGCAACTCGTCGAAGAGCTGTTTCGTTATCTTAATGGACAAGGTGTTGCCCAAGATCAGAATAAGAACCAGAAAGGCCAAGGAATTGCTCGGGCAAAGAATCGTTGTGGTTGTGGATTCGTGGCCAGAATACTCGCGCTATCCGAACGGGCACTTTGTGAGAGCTTTGGGCAAGGCAGAGAGCGCGGAGGCCGAAACCGAGGCGTTGTTGTTGGAGCACGATGTGGAGTACCGACCATTCTCCAAAAACGTCTTAGATTGTCTTCCAGAAGACGGAGACAACTGGACTGTTCCAGACATTACCAACACAGACGATCCGCAGTTGAAGAAGAGAAAGGATTTGCGTGACAAGTTGGTTTGCTCGATAGATCCCCCCAACTGTGTGGATATCGATGACGCCTTGCATGCGCAGCAACTTCCAAATGGAAATTACGAGGTTGGTGTGCACATTGCTGATGTCACGCATTTTGTTAAGCCAAACACGCCTTTAGACCAGGAGGGAGCGCTGAGAGGAACCTCTGTCTATCTTGTTGACAAGAGAATCGACATGTTACCTATGCTTTTGGGTACCAACTTGTGTTCGCTTAAACCGTACGTTGATAGATTTGCGTTTTCTGTTATCTGGGAGCTTGATGAGGACGCAAACATTGTCAAGGTTGAGTTCATGAAGTCGATCATCAAGTCTCGTGAGGCGTTTTCTTACGAAAGGGCACAGAAGAGAATCGACGACCCCACGCAGCAGGATGAGTTGACCAAGTCCATGAGAATATTGTTGAAGTTATCAAAGAAGTTGAAGCAGGGCAGAATCGACGCTGGTGCGTTAAACTTGGCATCGCCAGAGGTCAAGGTTCACATGGATTCAGAGACCTCCGACCCCAACGAGGTGGAGATTAAGCAGCTCCTCGAGACGAATTCGTTGGTCGAGGAGTTCATGTTGTTTGCCAACATCTCTGTTGCTAGAAAGATTTTTGACGCCTACCCACAGACAGCCATGTTGAGAAGACACGCACAGCCCAGCCCAACCAACTTTGAGAAGTTGAACGAAATGTTGAACGTTAGAAAGCCGGGCATGGCGATCTCCTTGGAGTCGTCAAAGGCGCTTGCAGATTCCTTGGACAGATGCGTGGACCCTAATGACCCATATTTCAACACCTTGGTCCGTATCATGTCTACCAGGTGCATGATGGCAGCCGAATATTTTGCCAGTGGAGTCTACGGATACCCGGAGTTCAGACATTACGGTTTGGCCGTTGATATCTACACGCATTTCACGTCTCCAATCAGAAGATACTGTGATGTCGTGGCGCACAGACAGCTTGCAGGAGCTATTGGGTACGAGACCTTAGACTTAAGTCATAGAGACAAGGCCAAGATGGAGATGATCACACGCAACATTAATAGACGCCACAGAAATGCACAGTTTGCTGGACGTGCTAGTATTGAGTACTATGTTGGGCAGGTCATGCGTAACAACGAGGCCGTGCATGAAGGCTATGTGATTCAATGTTTCAATAACGGTATTGTTGTGTTGGTTCCTAAGTTTGGTGTTGAAGGCTTGATCCACTTGGAGCAACTTGGCGATGCCAACTCCGCAGTGTTTGACGAGGACAAGTTCGAGTTGTCCTTTAAGGACCTTTCTGGTAAACAGAGGAATATTTCTGTATTTGATAAGGTGGAGGTGGACGTCAAGTCAGTGAAGGATGAGGTGAGTGGAAAGAGAAAGGCACAGCTCATGTTGAGGTGATTGTATAATATATTATGAGTACAATGGATGAAGGATTGGAAAGAAAAGAGCTTGTAGGGGATGGCGAGGAGAGGAAATGTAGATGTTCTTCTGGGATTTGAAATTAGGAAGTTATTTTCAGGGATGGTGTAGAGAGTACTTCTATTTGAAGAGAATGCGGCACTTAAATTTTTATTCAAAATAGCTGATCTCTTGGTTTAAATGATCATCCAATGTTCCTTTCATTGAATAATCTTGAATTTTTAAAAACTGCAAATCATCCTCGTTTCTCATCAAGCTTAACCTTGTTCAATCGACTACCAAATCTACCAAGCTTCTGTGCAAGTTCTCATTTTTTTAACCCACTAATGCATAAACAGATATCTGCTTGCAATGTGCGGTAGTTTTCGCACTCGATCTTGCATATTTGCCACAAATCCACCTCTGATTCTGAAGTTTCCAAGAAGCAAGACCCTGCACTTGGCTTGGCACTACTGCCCCTAGTTCAAGGTTCTTACCGTTATTTACCATTACATAAGCACTACATAATCACAACATAATTCATTAATAATTCATTAATAATTCATTAATAAGCCATAATGTCACAGAAAACCAACCGAGTCTATAGAGGGTTACCAGATCTCATCATTAAACCAGCGTACACCGACTCCGTCAGTTTGTAACACTGTATATATGTACGTATTTATGATGTCGCCAGTTTGTAGCTCGTCCCTACACTTTTTATTCGGGTCTTGCGCCTCAAGCGAGGTACTCGACTATCTGTTTGATGGTCACAATCTTGATGTTGTGCTTTTTGGAAAACTCAACACAGTCATCCAATCTCAGCATCAACCCATCCTCGTCTCTCACCAACTCACAGATCACGGCAGCTGGCTGCAAACCTGCCAACTCGGCCAACTGCACACCGGCCTCAGTGTGACCTCTTCTGGCCTTCAACAAACCAGGTACGGCTCTCAAAGGCAAGATGTGGCCCGGCTTTATAAAGTCGGCGCCCTTCAGTTCGGCCGACGCTAACGAACGAGCAGTCAATGCACGGTCGTGAGCGGAGATACCAGTGGTTGTTCCGTGTTTGAAGTCGCAGGTGACCGTGTAGGCAGTACCGTGGCGGTCAGTTTGGTTAGCAAGCATAGGGTGTAAGCCTAATTTGTCGGCACGTTCTGTCAGCAACGGCACGCAAACGTAACCTGAAGAGTGGCGGACCAAGAAGGCCATTTTCTCTTGGGTGCAAAGTTCTGCTGCGATGATCAAGTCTCCTTCGTTTTCACGGTCTTCGTCGTCCATGACGACAAGGAACTCTCCCTTTTTGAAGGCCTCAATTGCCTCGGGTACAGATGCGAAGGTAGACATTTGGTGTTGAAAAATTGAACTTGTAGTTAGCAGATGTCCAATTTTTCAGGTTGCTCCTCGGTATTTAAAGACATTTCTGATTCTGGGCAAAAGAGGGCAAATTTCGAATTCGATCACGCCTCTACACATATTGCAAGTATTTACAGTGTATTATGTCAAGTATTCTCTTGTAATGTCAAGTTCAGTGTATTAAATAGGCTGGATCCTGCCCGATATTTATTTTTTGGTCATGACTAATGTACAGAAGGACCCCAGCGGGTTCAGCACCTCGTTAACGGTTGCAAAAGGCGGCGATGTATTCTTCTTCCACAAACTAGATTTTGCGGAAAAGGTCATCCTTAATGTGCATATCAATAGCGTGATTGATTCTACTTATTCGGTGGAGCGCAGTACGCGGTCGACAGTGGGTGGGACCACATATGGGGACTGGGACGATGAGGCGCCGGACACGCTGGTGGAGCCAAAGATCATCGTAGGAGACCATGCCAATATGAAATCGTCGATAGTTGCGGGAGAGATAGGGAAGCTAGTTACTTCGATGGCTGAGAAAGATTTGATTTTGTCGATTGGTACACGGTGGTTTGGCAGGCCTGACGAGGTTGCGGAGGATGACTTTGAGAAGTTGATGTTTGTGTTGGAGAATGTAAGAAGGGTGATGGAAAGCTGATGTTAAGTGAGAGTGAAGCAGAGGGACTTTGCTAACGACTTTGCTGATAAGTTAAAAGCGAAATTAGTGGAGAGTATAAAGATGGTTAAACAAAGACCGTGAAGTTAGCCAAAGAAAGAAAGAGGAATGAATAGCTATAGATGAGCTAGCAAACTCAATACTAACTAGTGGTCAATGAGGTGGTATCTTTCACTTGTATAGAGTTTACCCACTATTACTGCATACATACATATTTATTTCATATATAATGAACACCATAATCATAGTGATAACGTAATAAGCAACCATACTTATAATCACGATCTACTAATGAACATAATCATAATGAACATCCTTATTTTAATTATTATACTTAAGAATACCATTCTTATTGCTTAACATAGCACACATACCCCATTCTATCTTCTCACCTTATTCAATCAATCTTATTATCAAATTAACTCTTATTACTATCAACACCATGCTTACTTACTCTCCTTGACCTTAATTGGAACCTTTCTCTCCTTGGTACCGTAAGTCAACTTGTGAACAGACATAAACTTCTCCAAAACTGCATCGTCCACCTTGGCTCTCCTCTCCTGGTACTCAGCGACAAACTTCTGAATCACAGCAATGCACTCCTTCTTCATCTCGCCAGACAAAAGCTCACCGGTCTTGTAGGTGTCGTGCAAGGTCTTCAACTTTTCGTCATCGTCCATAAAGAAAGAGAGGTACTGGTAGGCGACATCCACCTCTGGAATACCACCAAGCTTTCTGTGCTCCTCCACATTCATTCTACCACCACTGAAGGCGTGCTTGTTGATCTTGTTCTTGATCTGGTTAGGCGTATCACCCATGAAAATTGAGGTGTTCGTGTCACTAGCAGACATCTTGGTCAGCGCACCTTGCAATGCCGGGAAAAACTTGGCGTGGATCAACGCAGGTTTTCCGTACTTCAACTTCTCAGCAACGTCTCTGCACACTCTGAAGTATGGGTCCTGGTCAATAGCACATGGGATCAAACAAGGAGTCTTTGGTGGCAAGCCCAAAACATCAGGGAAAGACAGAGGGAAAGCAGTGGCGATCTGAATACTGGCAAAGTGCACTCTTCCAATACAGTCAGAGTCTTGGAATCCAAACACAGCCCTGGCAGTCGAAGTGGTAATTTGTCTGGAGACCCTCACCACATTCTCGTAAAAGGCACCACCCATGTAGCCCATGTCCGAGAAGATAAATGTGTTCTCAGGGTTGAAGCCAACAGCAATGATATCCTTGGCGTTCTCCTTGGCGAATCCCTTGACATCCTCAATGGTCAATTTAGGCTTGAACAAGAACTTCTCGTCGTCAGTCAACTCAATCACCAAAGGCGCATCGAAAACATCCTGCAACCACTTAGTGAAGACGAATGGAACCATGTGGCCCAAATGCATGGAGTCCGACGATGGACCTCTGCCGGTGTAGAGGAAGAAGGGTTTACCCTCTTCGTACATGTTCAAGATCTTGGTGAAGTCTCTCTCGGAGAAGAAAATACCACGCTTCAAGAAAGGGTGGGGCTTGTGGCCAGTGACCTCAGTGAACCTGTCTAAGGTTTGTTGGCTGATGCCCTTGGTTCCAAACTGCTGAATCAACTTGTCATAGTCAATACCCATGGACTTTCCATCAACAACCTCACCTTCCACTTCCCATGGTGTGACCTTCTGAGCCCCAGAGGCGGCTTCGCTGGGCTTGTCTGTCATGTCAATCTTCTTGACGCCTTCTTCGATTTGGTTGGACATGTGTAAAAAAACTCAAAATACTGTTGGTAATAGCTTACGTTATCGATGTGAATTGGTCCATCGTCTTATGTAAGAATTTTTCAACAAGTTCGGGGGGCCTGAAGTGATAGGTAATGCAGAGAAACAGACCTATGTGAACTCTCATACTTTAATTCGCACCCATACTCTAATCTACATTCCACCAAGTTACCAATCTTTTGTGTATATTATATCAAGTACAAAACCTCTAGAAGCGCAACTTCTGGAAGAACCACTTGTTCTTACCGGCCTGGTGCTTCTCCTCCAAGGCCTTTCTAATGACCTTTCTAGCCTCGACCTTCTGGGAAGCCTCAGTCAAAGACTCAGCAGTGACAGCAGACTTGAAAGCCTCGACATCGAAAGAGTATCTGGTTGGCATGATGTGGTTGTAGTTGACGACCTTGACGAAAGGCTTCAACTTGATTCTGGAAGCGATCTTCTTCTCAGACATGTTCTTGTTGACCTTCAATGGGGCGGACTCAATACCAACAACAATGGCGTGTGGGAAAGCGTGAGCCTTGGTACCCTCGTCATTTGGGGTAACAACGACAACCTTCTTACCGGCGTGACGGCCTCTGACGATAACGGCTATAACTGTTAGTATTGATTCATATAGATCTCACTTCAATTTATGTGGTCGGCAGCTGTGGTTGATCATCCCTCATTGTATGTGGAGATGCGCTGAATTCGTTCTTGTGAAGTAGTTCGTGGCAATCTTTCCAACAGCATTAACCCGGTTGGTTCATTTATACATACCAACTTTACCAGACTTGATGAACTTAGCCATGTTTGCAATAGATGGTGTTTAAGAAAAGACTAGAAAGAAGGATTGAAAAATTTTATCACCTACTTTTCCCTGTTGGTGCAAACGAAAATTTTTCCACGCATTGTGGCGCTTAGGTAAGCAGTTACCGCACAGATAAAAAGGGTAACAGGGTAAGAGCCCTATTATATCACGTGAATATAAGAAAATGTGGAGAAGGTGCACAATGGTCACGAGATCGTTCGAGCGTGTACAAGGTGGGTAGTTTCACAGAAATGAGCGACTAAATGGAGCGTATGAGGTGAGAGATAATAAGTGAGTTGAAGTTACTTCCATTGAATCTAGATATGCCTTTGGCGTTTTATTTGAGGAACTTTATATTCTAATTCGCTATCTGTGCTTAGCACTTAAATATGAGAATGGACTGAATGGCAAGTGAAGATATTTTGGTTGACGAGTAAATTGGAGCCAAGTTATAATACTCTATCGCTTTTGTCAGTTATAACTAGTTGTGAATGCAGTCAATAACAATATTACCTGTCAATAGCAGTAATAAGAGTGATGGTATTAGGTGATAGTTTATGATAGCTGATTTTGATGATGGATGATATTTAGATGCCTGGTAGTTCATTAAACCAGCTGACAGCGTCACCGACTAATGTATATCCCTCACTATTCATTCTACATTAACTATGTCCTTCTTGACTTTTTAGTTATCTCTTTCCATTTATATCTACTTTTTTCTCGTACTCCGTGCTAAGAGCTTGGAGTTCTTGGAGGTAACATTGCCATTGGAAACCCTCACAGTAGCCAAAGGCAATTGATTGCTCTCTTTGGTAAAACTCGAGCGTCTATTATCTGTAGTCGCAGTATGCTGGACATTTGCAACCGCAAGTAATGCCGCATGTAATCCACTGTCACTGGCAGGTGAACTGGGCATCGGTGGCGAATGTGGGGGCGGTTTGCGTTTGGTATTGGTACGAAGTTTGAATTTCGCAGCCATCATTCCACCTCCTCCAGACTCCTTGGGCGAATGAACTTCGCGAGGAGATCTTTCCTGGGCTCCAAATTGCGACCCTTGTTGCATCACTGGTGTCGCAGGCTTGCTGGACTCACTGGGTTTACTTACCCGAGCCAGGTCGGCGTTTTTTGCGTGTGTCTGCTCACTAGGTTTTGGGGTTTTTGGTTTAGCAGCAACTTTGGCGTCAATCTTTGCAGTGGCATTGCTTGGGGGTGATGTGTCGGTGGCCTTTGCACGTTCCCTTTCCAATTGATTTAATTTTGAGCGCGCCAAAGCCTCTGTCCATAACGAAACCTCATACTTCTCCACCTCAAAGACGTAAGTAGTTTGGGACGACTCGATTGCGAAAATGCCAGTGGTGGGTAACAACTTTTGAAACTTGAAGGTACTTCCAACCACCTCCTTGAAGTTAATGAAAGGATACGAGAGTTGTATTTCACACAAAAGCTTGTATGATTCCGAGCCCTCCCCACTTTCATGGCGCATTAATATCAATGCTCTTCCATGTGTGGTTACAATTACCGTACATGTCTTTTGCTTTTCCAATGGATTTTCTTCCTTTTCAGAAGAGTCATCTACCACCGACGACAAACGGAACTTTTTCAAGATTGAGCGGTGCTTTGTGGACTGAGAGGTTTCCTTAGTAGGCGATGTTGCTTCTAAGTACTCAGTGATAGCAGCACTTTCATCCTCGGCTGTCGACTCCTCTGCACTAGAAACACTGCCACGCAACCCACTCGACGACCCGTTGACAACCTGTGACAATAATGAGCTCAGTGGGTTCCCTCCCTTCGATGCATTGATCAGCTGCAACTTAGCTGCCAAACCTAACGGGGAATTGTACAAACAACCCTTGTTTTTCTTTTCGAAAGCTTCTGTAGATTCGCGCTGCGCGTAAACAGGTCCTATGCGGATGATACGCTCATCGGGATGTTTCAAAAAGGTCTCCCAAGCCACTTCTAAGGACGATTTAGGAGTGACCTCCATGATTTTTGGCTTGGGTTGTGCTGCCTTCTTCTTAGGCACTGCAGCCCTTGAAAACGACCGTGTGTTTATCGTTGGCCGGAGAATATTGGTTCCCGGTATGTAATCGCTGCTATTGTTGGCACTTGTGTTGGTGGCCACCGAACCCTTTGAAGATACACGCGAAGCAGGAACAGGTGCTGGGGTATCTTCCTGCTCCGAGTCTGCAGTGCGAAGCACATATGCAGCTGCACTTGCAGGGCTGACTTTCGGCTTGGTGCTTGCAGTTGGCAAAGTTTGCGGTTGCACAGTTTGCGGTTGCAGGGGTTGCGGTGTTGCGGGCTTTTTGACATACTTTTTGGCAGGGGTTGGGGAAGGAGACATAGAGTCCGGTACCTTCATCATGGATTTTGCACTCATCTTGTACGGACCAATTTCTGGAACCTTGGACTCCCAGATTTTTTCAAAACTGTTGAAGTCCACCAGCTGGAAAAAGTAGTGCTTCTGGATGGTCGCAATCTTGGCTCTTTTCGCTGGCTGCAACACCAATATTTGCTTGATCAAGTCACGTACAACATTTGGGAACCCAGCACTAAATGCATATTGAAGCTTTGTGATTTTCTGGAAGGTAAGATACTCGTTGGTGGCACGGAAAGGCGGCTTTCCAGCGATCATCTGGTAGATTATACACCCAAATGCCCAGATATCACCAGGCTTACCACAGTACTTGCTCTCAAGAAGCTCCGGCGAAACGTACTCAGCTGTTCCCACAAACGACTTAGCCCTCACATCAAGCGGGTACTCTTCGTCATCATCAGGAGTCTTGCTTCGCTTTTCAAGAAGACGCGCAGTGCCAAAGTCTGTGATTTGGATGCGGAGTTTTTCGTCAAGAAGAATATTCTCCGGCTTTATATCTCTATGAATCACTCCGTTGTCGTGCATGTACTTGATGGCATCCAAGATCTGCGCACCAAAATGGCGAACACAGTCCTCATTCAATGACCCGTGTTTCTTCAATAACGAGAGTAATTCGCCATTCAGTGCATAACTAAGCACGAAATACAAAGACTCCTCGTCCTGAAACGTAAAATACAACTGGATCACGCCCATTCTGTCTGCAAGACGGTTTAATGCGTTTTTTTCGATATTGACATACCTGACCTTCTTTTCTTTGGTGATGTGGCGCTTGTTCAACACCTTCACAGCATACAGAACCTGTGTGTGCTTGTCTTTCGCAAGAACCACGGTAGAATATGCTCCCTCACCAAGAGTGCGGCCAAATTTGAAGTCCAGGACACCTCTCCGAACTACCCGGGTCGTCTCTCCAGTAAATACTTCCTTCACTGCAGCACCGCGATTCTCCCACTCTCTCTTTTTAGCGAGAGCATCGGCTGACATCTTGACTTCATCGTCACTTTGCGCACCAATATCAGCCTCTTTACTACCCACTACTATTCCGTCACTCTCCTGGACAATATCCTCAACAGTCATATTTTCATCGTCATTGTGCAGCTTGTTGAGTGTTGACTGCAACCCCATGTGCGAGTCAACCAAAACCTGCATCAGAGTGTTTGTGTTGGCGTGTTTCTCAACGTTAAAGTCGAACTCTTCCTCACTGGAGATAATGGATATGCCGGGACTACTTCCATTAGCACTCGAATTTGCAACCTTCTTTTGCAAATGAATGCGGTACTCGGGAGCTAATGGGGCTTGGTCATTCTCTGAATCCAAGGTTTCCGCGCTTCCGCCATTGTATGTGTTGTATATGCTGTCGAGCTCATGAGCGAGATCTCCAAAACGCGTCGGACTATCTATCTTGAGATTATTCATGCTAGATAGCAATAGGCGTAGGAATCAGATTGCGCACTATGCTTTTTCACTCAGTGGTCAATATCGTCTTGATAGTTGTGCTACAAAGTCTTGTTTGCTACTAGAACTAACAGCACACTTTTTTCTCTGCATACAGGAAAGGGGTAGTCACGTGTGAAACTTTAAGAGTCTGTTTGACATCTGCCATGGCCTTCCCACTCGACACGCATCGTTTGATTGATGAGCTACGAGTGCTGTATGCAGCCATTGAGTCTGAAGATGGATATATGAAGGGAATCATTGCAGGATTATCGGAGTCTCCGCCAATTACGTTCCACTCACAGGGTGTAGGGCGTAGGATAGGGCGTCTGAACATGAAGCAAAAGTGCAAGCCAGTCAAGAACAGCGATCTTGCGATTACCAAGTTTGATAAGGATGGGTCGTCTGAAAAATCGCCAGTGAAAAAGGAAGATGTTGGTGGACTCAAATACTCCAAGACGATACGAAAGCGGAACTTCCGCCTTTTTCACGACTCCGATTCGGAAGCTTCCGTCAGGACCACCCGGCTAGTTGAAGATAATGATGGTGTTGATACAGATGATGGAGATGTTACAGAAACAGAGAATTGCCAGTATACACATCCCGCAGATACAAGCGATGTCCTCACCATAGATAGCGATTTCGGTGTTCCTGTTGACACCAACGGAGAGGTTGTGCATTTGGCTCAAGGAGGCCAACTGTCTGACTTTCTCAGTGCCCTAAATGAATCGGTGAAAGAAGCAAACGAAGAAATTTATGATGACATAGATAACAGCGACGATGATATCTCTTCGACAGATTCTGCTTTTACCGACATCGAAACAGATTCCATGTTGGATCTCTCTTTGCTAAACTCTTATGAAGAGTCCGCGGAAAGCAGCCTTTTGGATGTGGATTTGAAGAAAAGAAGAAAGAAACGCATCAACTATTATGAGCTGAACCAACACAGTCTGCTGCAGACATCGACAACTTTGCGTTCCAACAAACCTCCCACAAATCGCAAAACTTCGTTTACCTTTGATAAGAAAGTACCAGCACCAGTGACTACACAGTCCTCGGCGCTTTCAAACATGATTCAACTGAAGTTCAAGACAAACACTAACAGTCCTCTTCTGCACTATCTGTTTGTCGCTCCACAAAAATCGGACTCATTGGCTCGCATCAACGTTTTCATTCCCCCGGGTACGCTGCCGGTCTTCAAAGACATTGCCGTTAAGAACCTGGTGCCAATAGTGGACTTGATTGGCTACTTGCTATGGGAGATTTCACAAGAGCAGGAGATTGACGTAGAACCGAAATGGCTTTTTAACCCAAACCACTGGCGACTAGAACTCGCAGACGAGGACGGTGAAAACTACGGTTCTTTTGGAATTCTTGAACGTGCTCGATTATTAAGTTCATACAACGACCCTCATGACTTGGCCTTATGCCACATCACTAATATTGATGAGATAGAAAAGAATGAAAAACATACTCCTTTGCCCTTGGAGTTGAGAGAGAGCATCGCTGCTTACACGCGAAAAAGGAATAGCATAGACCAGATCTTGGGCAACTCTGTGGACCCTCAGTTGACAGGAAAAGTCCTGCTCGTTGTTCAAATGCAGGGCCCGGCAGAGACTGTTTCCATTAAACACATAGCGCTAAAGTCACAGACCGTGGGTGAATCGTTGCGCGAGTTCTGTTTACAGCAGGGATTACAGCCTGAAAAATACCACTTCAAGGAAGTCGTTTACAGACGAATGACCGATCTAGATTCCGTTCCCTCAGGGCTAGTTCCCGGAACTTACGCGAAGCTGTTGCACGATCTGGACTTGGTCAGTACGGTTATGGGAAAATTGGTACTAGTACCCAACGATCGAACTGTGAACTCATTGGGTGAAAATATGTCATTGAACAACAATATCACGCCACTGGAGTCTACATTTGCAGTGACACCAGATGGTAGGAACCTTGAAGATAAGCTACGGATTGTTTCTTTGAAAGAAGAGAAAACAACTCCTACTATTGCCAAATCTTCTTTCCCCTCAAAGAAAATATTGCCAAATACAGAAGGTTTACACCTCAAACTTGGTTCAAACAGGTATTTGGCAGACATAATGAGTAATAATCTTCAATTGCCAACGAACCTCAATACCATTTACTTCAAATGGAAGGTGTACCGGAAGAAGAATACCATTTTGAATAAGATCGAGAAGTCCCTTGTTTTAGATGGAGATTATATCCACTTGACACCATCGGATGATATTGTATTCAAGGCAAACCCCAATGACTCACCGTTGGTTACTCAAAGTGTTCTGCACCACCATCACTTATACAATTACAACAACTATTACAAGGAGCTGATGATGAAAACATCCTCCTTTCACATTACACAAATCACCAAGTTGAAACAGTACAAAAACTCAAAAAACCCCAACCATTTCAAAATAGTCATTCGGAAGCTGGCTGCCGAAGCTACCAACTCGAAAGAACCCATAAAGAAAAAGTATGATTTAGAGGCTGTAAACGTGAAGGAATGTGAAGAAATCATTGAGAAATTGAGGTGGGTCCTACAAATATATAAGATCTCTGCTTTGAATGTCTGATGATGTTTTGCAACCTTGAACGAGTTACATGCTACAATAAATATGTATATTGTTCATTAAATCATAATATATCCATGCAACCGCAATAACCCCGTTTAATCCTCTAATGTTAAACCTTCGACATGCATGCACGCTGTTCTATACGCCATCAAGTTGAGTAACTTAATTTCACTCTTAAGATCCTCTTTCGAGTCATCAGGGGGTGGTGTCGAATAGAATTTTTGAACACCATTCCTCATCAATACCCTTTGAATTTCATCTTCGTGACTTGCAACATCCTCAGTGTAACCCAGTATCAGTAAAGTGAGGATTTCTGAAACTAATTCCACGACTTGCGTGTGAGAAGAATTAATAAGTTCCTCCTCAAGTGATTGTTTGATGCGATGGAAAACAAGGAAACCCCTCTCAGGCAGAGTAATCAAAAGCAAGTAATAGAAGTTCAAGAATCTGAGCTTGAACGGTGCATTCGAAGCTTCTGTAATATAGAAGTCTGTTGCAAAAACAAGAGTCATCTTACCCATATCGGTCTCCTCCAAGCAATAATCAACGATCACCTGAGGAATCCGTGACCCGTTGCTCTTGACGTAGGTAAAGTCACCATATCCTAAATCCTCCATATACTTGGCAAAGGTTTCATCATCAGTTGTCAAATATATGAACACCAAATAAGCCGTATAGTGGTACCTTGCGAGGTCAGTGCTTTTTGAGGATTTTGGCTCAGGACCCACCTGTGCGCACCTTATTTTATAGAATTGCTTGATGTAATCCATCGAAGTGTGTTTGAATTGTTGAATTTTCAAGCCTCTCGTCAAGACAATAAAAAAGTATACTGGCAAGTTATCTCTTGTAATGGAAAATCCATTCAATTCCTCAAACTGAGTGAGGTATGGTTCCAAGAATTTTCTCTCAGCAAAAACTGCATCCATAAAATCAAGGTCAGTCTCGCTAATTTTCAGAATTGAGGTCATTAAAATTAGCACAGCTGTTTGGTAGAGACCTGTTTGTCTGAACATTCCATAACAAAGTTGTGGCCAAATCAAAACCGCATGCAAACGTGAAGTACCTGGTAATCCTTGAAGCATTCTCGCAGATGCAACGCCAAAATATGTCAAGTTTTCGATATTTTCGTCGTGTCCATTTACTAATACTTTGAGTAAGCTGGATGCCCTCGATTGACTGATACCTCTCTTTGCCAAAATTCCCACAACAAGCATTGCACGGTTTTTGAAGACCAGGTCTTTTAACAATGCCACGTCAATTGCATTCAGACCCCATCTCAGTCGCCAATTAGAGGTATCATCTGATACCCCTAGGTGCGTAATGAAATTGTTCAAGTAATCACATAACAACTCAAAGTTCATGGCTCTCTGGTATACTTGCATGGAATACTTCGCACTCGTGGTTAGGTCTCTTGTAAGACCAAAAAGCATCTTTGCTCTTTGATCGCTGAAGTATGAGATAGTCTCATTCACCAACTTACTCTCAGATGGTTGAAGATCAGGTTTGTGAAGAAATGATTGGATAACATTAATGAGAAGTTTCTGCAAGTCTGCTCCGAAATCCAAGTATCTGTTATCGATGAACAAAGTAGCAAGGAAAAAGATATCTGCAAGGTGTAATCTCGCAAACATATAGGAATTGAAAAATAAGGAAGAACAAATCTTGACCAAGACCTTAATTTCAAACAAGTTACTTCTCTCTGCAATGGATGAATCATTCACACGAGTTTTATGGACACATTCAAGTAAGCGTGCAATAACTTCCCCGCATACTTCGAGCGATGGGCACACTACTTGAATGATGAAGGACCAGTCCAGCTCATCGTTCTTGTTATCAATAGCAAATGCGACAACCTCATCAACTAAGATTGGAATTATACGCACCTCGTCAAACAATTTTTTCCAAACGTATTCAATCACAAACGCTATGTGATTCCTGTTCATCAGCGACACTCTGCAGAACTGGCGCACTAATTCAGCGACCCTTTCTGGGCCACGGTCTTCATTTTCCAAGTAAATATTCTCGTAAATATTGTCAACCCAAACACTCAAGTAGATCAAGCTTGACAATTTGTTTTCCGAAGGGATCTTATCATAATTGTCGAAGAAGGCTTTGAAAAATCGATAAGACATAGATGGGAAATGTGTCGCCAAATGTTTCGAAATGCTTTTCACAAACTCTGACGAGTTGACAGGAAAAGCAATGTTCTTTGCATGAGATGTCTCAATGCCAAAATGTATCCCAAAAAATACTGAAAGTGAGCAGAAAAGAAGCCCTGAAGATGCTCTCACGTCTTTATCTTGTGATAATAACCCTTGGAAAATAATATTATATAGTCTTCCAAACCAAGGCATCACATGCTCACCTTCAAGCTCTCTATCAGCATCCTGGTAACCGTTTTGCTTCTGTAATCTCGATGTCCAATAATACAAGTACCTTAGAATCTCCTGTCTCTCTTTTGATTTCAAGATCACTTCGTACCCTGACGCTAAACTTATGGTAAATTCGTCGGGATCTGTCGTAAACTGGCTGACCTCACATTTAGTTAAATTAGCCAATCGGTGGATTTCAACTAAACAAAGTCGATTGGTCTCCAAAAAAACTGTTGGACTCTCATCGCAGATCTGAATATACTTTCTTCCCATGCGAAGTGAAATCGAGCGAAAGCTCCCCTTGTTCTTATTGTAAACTTGGCATCCATCAAATTGAACTCTCGCATCGCGGGAGATTGCTATAGATTGGGGATCCAAACAGAGGTTATTGATTATTGCTTGAGGTGAAGTCAGAGTATAGCATGGGAGCGAAAGTGACTTGAACCGTGAAGAACGCGACAAAGTCTCCAATACCTTGAATGCCTTTTCACTTATACTGGGTGTGATGTTGAAAAAATAAATCCTGTTACAGTTATCGAAAAACTGTTGTGGTGCGTGGGTAAATATAAGCTCTTCGAAGAGGTTTCCTTCGCCTCTGCCACTCTCGATAAACTCTGTAAAATCAAGAACAATATAAAACTTGTTCTCCCAAACTTGCGACGTAGTTTCGAACAACTTGAATACTAAGTATTGCATATCATACTGAGCTTTAGCGAGACGATTGAAGTTCACAACCACGACAGGAGTCCCATCGTGGAAGATAGAACTATGGACCAAGTCGGAGTTTATTTGATCAACATGGGTCAACGACATCTTTGTCATAAAATCATTGTATTGTGCCTCAATTCCATTATCTGCAGATTTAAGAGGCAGCGAAAGTTGTAACTGTACAGAAGGCTTAGGCAAGCCAAGCTTTGTTACAATCTGATCAAACTTCCGCAAAACCTCGATTCTTGCTTGTAAAGCCTTTGGAATGTGCAAAATTTCGGCAAAAAGAAAATTTTGCTTGATACCAGCATAATAAGTGTATATGAACTTGTGAAGGTACTTGAACTCAGCAACTGGCACAGTATGCTTTTCTTCAAATGGGTAAGTAGAAATCTTGCGGGAAGAAACATCTCGTAAAAAGCTCTTGATTTTGGCATTTGCTGACAATAATTCTGGCTGGCTCTCTAAAAGACCGGGCCATTTTATAAGAGCCAAAGAACCATTGGCCATGTTCTGTAAAACTTTCACGAGCTGCATCAATGTGCGCTTGACTTTAGCGTTTCTCACATCAATTTTAAAGAAAGCTTCTGGTGAAATAATTGCCGGACAGAGGAATCTCAAGAAAATGAAAGAACCAACAGCCACAAGTGCCGCGTCTTCAAACTTGACTTTGACACTGTCATAGATCTCAGCACAGATAAAATTAAACAGGCTTGGCATCCATTCGCTAGAATTGCAGATAACGTCTATCAATTTGTTCAAGTACTTCATGTAACTTTTAGTATCGGTCTCGTTGATTTCTGTAACGCGTTCCACCTCGACACTAACTCCCTCCTCCAAGATTTCCATTATGAATGGCTTAAGAGTCTTCTCAAGGTAAGCCCGTCCATAATCGTTCGCGAAGTTCAGCAAAAGCCTAGTCAAGGTTGAGTTCCGGCGAAGCAAGTCTGCGGGTCTTGTAATTCTTTCAAATTCATGCCTGATAAGCAGAGTGAAAAGCTTATCCAAGTTATTAGTGTGTTGAAAGACCGCAGAAAGTGAAGATGCCAATAAGTTGTGTTCCGTCAGTGACGCAGTATCAGCGATAGATCCCACTATCAGAAGACCTGGAACAACAATTGCTTCAGATACTTCCTTTATAATTGAACCAGTGTCTTTGTTCTTTATGCTCTCACGCAGTGATAACATGTTCAGGTACATGCTTATAAACAAGGACCGAATTTTCGTGTTTTCGTGGTAACCCAAAAGGAGAACAAACTGCATACCAATATCGGTGTCGTACTGTAACACATTTGACATGCACCGCAAAACATTTTCTATAATCGTGTTGATCTTGTTGCGTTGTTTTGTCTGCTCAGACGCAGTGAGCTTTTCAATAATCTTGTAAAACATGGAGAAGTACATTCCAAACGCCAAGTCCTTATACCTTTTTATCTCAGAGTCCTTTGTACCCTCCGGAAGTTCAAGCTTTAGTTTGTCTAGAGTTAGGGCAAGCGCATTGGATGCTTGTGCTGCCAAGTCCAAATTCAAATACGAGAACTCCAGGTCCTTAGTAGATTTTTCCAAAGATTCGTCCATAAATACTGCCTGATCTAACCACTCCAAAATCACCTTAGCAAGTACATTGCGCGATTTTAGTAAGCCGGTAGTGCAGTAAAATTCCTTATCCAGATCAGTCACTTCCACCAACTTGCAGAATCTTAGCCTGAGTCTTAGATATTCTATCAGGTTAACATTCAGCCCACAATATTGAAGAAACACATTTGCGGTGGCTTGAAGAGTTGTTGCTAACGCAAAAGAGCCTTCATTCTTGTTAGCCAATATTGTTTTGAAAATAATAAGACTTTGTTCCACCATAAAAGTACTACCTTCTGTTGAGATATTTTTCTCAACATAGGACCCAACAATCAGGGCAATCTTGGTTGTAATCATGTGATACACGGAAGGGTGCGATTCTGTCAGTAAAGAGTCCTTGACCACGACTCGAATAACTAGATCTGGTGAAGAAAGGAGCCCGATGCATTTGTCAAAAAATACAGATATAAGATCCAACGTCCTGGTTTTCAATTCAATGTCATCTGGGGAAAAATCATTGGAAAAGAAACACCCCGAGGTACACACCAAAAAACCAGTGTAGTGTCTGAATATAATATTGGCGTCATTTAACTCTCTGTTATCCACCATGCTGCACCACCGTGAGTAAACTATTGCCCAAACGTGTGATAATGATTTCGTTGCCCGTGCGTCCTTTAAAATCATTCTAAACTTTTTGTGGAGAGAGGCAAATCCTGTGAAGACCGTGTTGTCTTCGACGATTCGTTCGAATGTTTCGCGCAAATTTTCCCCTTCACCTCCATTGATTTCACGGTTGCGTTGGTCGTTGCAGTACCACTTCATCGTCATCTTGGCGATATTGTTAAACTGTATGTCATGAGTGCACAAACACAAGAGTAAAACCTTTTCGATAGCTTGAGAAGCATTCTTGCCAAAATCTATATATTTCTTGGCACGTGGATCCTGTAAGTAGACATTTTCCTTGATGATTTGGTGGAAGTGTTCACGGAATGTCAAGAAATTTTGAACCAAAACGACATAGGATCTGAAATGCGTGCTTGATAAAGAGAGATGTAAGCAAATGTCGCAGATCGACTCGACTATGATGTTACTTTCTTGGTAGTTGCAGAAGGTCGATAATGTCGTGCGTTGGCTAACAACAGCGGTGTCTGGTTTCACCAAAGTGTAGACCAAATCACAAGCTGCATCAAAGAGCTCCGAAGGCATTGTATTTTTCATTTTGTACTTGAAAGAAAATGACAACGGCGTTATCACTTCGCGTGCGTGATGTGCCATGGCACTTGCGTTTTCCTCATACAGATTTCTGGTCAAGTTTTCGTCACTCAGTAGCAGGTCATCGTTGAAATACTTCTCAGGTGCACAGTTGAAGATGATAAAGAGGTCTGCTAAAAGCTCCTCGGTATAAGCAAGTAGTTCATCTATTTTGATTGGGTTTTCGTTGAGTATATGTGCATCCAACTCAGATTCTGGAAGAGCATTAATAAAACTTGTCAAATTCTCAGTTGATTCGCTTCCAAAGCCCTCGTGTATAGTCAGGGAAGAGTCTGTGTCAAGCGAAAAATGCAGCAATATCTTAACGCAACCAAAAACAAGCTTCTTCACACGTGGGGCAAGCCTTTCCATCAACAGCTTGAATGCAACCTTGCCCGCCTGTGATTCTCCAACAGCACGCAATACCTTAATAACTACTCGAACATCTTGAATGCCGTGGCAACACTCATCGTATTTGATGCAGAGGTCTTCAACATACTTCAATGGGTTGATCATAAGCGCCACAGAAAAGAAGTTCACATATATGATGTTGAATTTTGCCCGCAATTCCGGGTCGCTATCGTGCTTAACGTACTTCTCTGCAAAGTTTCGCAAATGAAAGTGTGTTACACCAAGAAACTTCATAGAGAAACGCGCAATTCCATGGTCTGCGAATCCCGCATACACTAACAGAGACCCAAGGTGAAAAAGCTTGATCACGGCATCAAAGTTCTCAAGGTTAGTGCCAGTATTCATTTCGTTCAATAGATCGCGAAGATAACCCTCGGGTGTGTTTCGTGGCGCCTTTGGCGATACGGAGTTGCTGAGAATATCCTCAAAACCACTCAAACAAACCGCAACAAACCAACTGAGTACAAACGCGGAGCAGTGGCTCTGTGAAGAGTCGTCAAAGGAATCGTAAGCCAATCTGAAGAGCTCGCGACAGCTTTTCTGGAGCGCCTCGTTATTTTCGTTCACATTTGTATGGAAGTCCTCGGGTCGAGAGAACCCCTGGTCTTGGAACAGCAGAGACACAAATATCAAGAAAATTCTTCGCCATGAATTCAGCCGTATGTATAACATGGCATTCTGGAACGCCTCTGTGTTCATTCGGCTTGTTTCGGCTGTATAGAAGGTATATCTAAGTAAAGGAATGTACTTTCGAAGCACATCGATTGGTACATGTACCCCAGGAGCCAAATGCACATATAAATGCGTGTGTAAGTAGGTCATGAAATCTACCGGTGATGCACATGCCATGTATCGGATGACAAAGCCGACATGGGTGTCAATCTCCTCCAATAGCCTCTGCATATGTATCTCTTCGTCATCTAAATCTGATTCATCCTCGGAAAAAACAGTGCGCGTCATGCTCGAGGAATTGTTGGATGAAATAGGCGACTGTAAAATAGGCGATTGTAGCACATTTACTGGTATATTTGCAGTTTTGGGGGTATTCAGTGTTACCGAACGTGTAGGCTGTACTGGCGTGTTTGAAAGTGCTGCATGTACAAGATATGAGGAGCTTGCAAGTTCAAGGACCCTGTTAATGGTTCGCGAAGAGGTCATATCGACATAAACATCGATGAGTTGCCCAAAAATGTCAGTGTTCAAAGGTGGCGGGAGGTCGAAATGGCGAAACTGTGAGTGGCTACCCATGAAGTCTCCACCATAGTATAAACTTTCTGGCCCTCGGACATTTTCACGGTTCCATACACGTTTCAAGACGGCTGTGAGCAATCTACATATAATGAGTGTCAGCGCAACCAGATCGTAGTCACGGTCATCTAAGTCGGGTGTTATGGCTTCACAGCTGATAGTTTGTAGAATCTTCGTGAACGAAAGCAATATGTGTGGGAGAACGCCTGGTTTTGCGCGTTGGTGGTCATGGATGATATTGGTAGTTAAGATGAACTGTGGATCGACCTCAACCTCCTCGACAGTTCTTCCAGTCTTGCATGGTAATAACAGGAGAATTCGCTGTGATAATATGTCCACGAAAGCCAGACTCCTGTCGTTAGTTTCCATTGATGTTGTTCGTTAAAAAATAAGATAGAAGGGAGTAAGAATATTCAAAAAGTTAATCCGATAAAGTATATTTTGCGTCAGAAATGTGACGAACTTTTCTCTGATGTCAGAGAAAGATACAATTTGAGACAGAAGAAGTCGGAATGTTCAAAACGGCGGTCGGATAAGTAAGGGTTTTGTGCTTTAGAAAACAACAAACTTCGTGGTTATTGGTGTAAAAAGTGGCGTATTCAAGACGTTTGACCAGGAATGAGCCAATTCACACTACTTCCCGGTAGGATTTTTAACTGACATTGACTATTAAAAAACCTGTAAAAACACTAAGTTTTCTGTAATTTTCTTCTGATGGTAGGCTGCTTACTACCAAAAACATCGTCTAGAATGTATTCACCAGGTCTGCTTTGGATTCCGCTTAACTGAGATTTGAAGACTTTGTCCTACACACACTATGAACTGTATCTAGTTAGCCAAATTATGCACTGGGGGTTCAACATGTAAAACCGAGGAATTAAAAGAGATAACTGAATGAGAGATTGAATTAATTAAGAGCGGTATCTGAGAAACTCTTAACGGTTAATCGACTGGAGAAAAGCGAACTGACGTAAAGACTGAAAGATGTGAAAATGAGTGGCAGGGTAGTGTAGGGAGGGAGTAATGAAAAGTGATGATAGCGAAAGGACATCTAAAACACCCCTACTGCAATAGCCTGATTGCTCAATTTTTAGGAAATTGTGGATAACATGAATATATCAAGTCTAATCAGCCCACCTCTGACGACTTTTTAGCGACCGCGTTGGGGATCGACTGAAGGTCAATCGAACCACGAACAAGGAAACAATAACATTCAATTTAATTCTTACAGTAAATGCATCCCTACGTGTTTTCAGTCTCAATTATTATCAATAGGTTATGGAAGTTTACCATGATCACCCTACTTCTGCTTCTTATTGTCGTCTGCCCTTCGAGATCGCCCCTATTGTCATCAGACTCTGCCCTCACTCCCCAGTACACATCAATCCCTACATAAATCATTGTCTTTCGTATCATGTCTTCTCACCTTCTTTTCATCCTCTTTTCACCCTCTTTTCATCCTCTTTTCATCCTCTTTTTTATGCTCTTTTGGTGCATTCTCTTTTCGTGTTCCCTTGTCTTTTTGCGGAATCTTGAAGGCAAATCAATCAAATCCACAGATAGCATGCCACAAGACCAAATCAACACACAGAGTACAACAGACAATCACGAAACTACTACACAGTCCATGAATTCAGGTGAACCAACTGAGAATCTAGTAGAACCCTTATCTGCTAGTGATAGCGAAGAAGATACCCTTACACGCTTGTCGCAGCAGGCTCGTCAGCGCAACGCCACTCGCTTTAATGATCCACGTTTAGATTATGACAATTCCAATAATGTCGACTGGTCAGAAGAGTACTATAATAGCAACAGTGAAGATGGTGACGAAGACATGGGCTACGGTAACATCGACCCCGCTCACAACTTGCATCAGTTATTGGGCCTGGTAAGGCGAAGAAATGGACCGACCAACTCAGATGCCGCTGAAGATGATGATGATGATGATGATGATGATTCCAGTAACGATAACACAAATGAATTCTTGCGCGCATTCAATTCCATCAGTCGTGCATCTGGTACATCTGGTGGTGCTGCGGCACTTGTTTCGAGGCTTATGGGGGGCAGTGGACTATTTTTTGGACCAAACGACGATGATCAGAGAGGCAGTAGCGAAATCAATGCTTTGATCGGCAATTTAGAGCAGAGGGAGGATCCATATTTGATCATGGAATCATTGAATGAGCTTGCAGAGAGACTCTTGATGATGGATGCATTGACTGGTGAACGCTCAATCCCTTCAAATAAACTTACGAAGTGCTTGTCTGATATCCTAGAAGACCCAACTCTCCTTGAAGATTTGGAATTACAACTCGTTACCTGTCGCTGTATTTATAATCTTCTTGAAGTGAACCTAGACTTCATTCATGATGCCATTGAAAACAACCTTATAGAAGCATTGAGTAATAAGTTAACCGAAATCAGTTACATCGATTTAACGGAACAAGCACTTCAAGCTTTGGAAATGATATCCCGTGATCCCAATTCGCATCTGCATATAGTAGCATGCCCTGGTTTAGGAAGCATCTTAGACTATTTGGACTTTTTGACAATTCATGCCCAGAGAAAGTGTCTCGTGATTGTTTCCAAAGCAGTCTCCAATGTCCTGGTCTCCAATTTCAACATGGTGGCGGCTATTTTCACTCGCGTTTCTCAGATTGTGCGTAGCCACACCGATTCCATAATGGTTGAGAACGGTTGGTTGGCAATAGCTCGCATAATCACAAGTTTCAAATTAAAGCCAGACCTTTTGGATGAGTTATTCGAAGGAAAAGATGACCTACTTAAAGATATGACAGAAATCATCATTCTCAGTTGCAATAAATCCAAGAACTGCGAGGTCACTAAAACGACTCTTACACACAGTTCTGTCCTCAGCTTACTAGACTCGTTGATAGTATTGGCGTCTGTTAGTATTGATGTGTCTAAAGTGTTGTTCACTGAATGTGACATAGGACTAATGATACTCAAGTCTTTGAATAAGTTTTCGAAAATCCAGTCGGACAATGTATCAATCGAAACGTTGATGGCCGTTCCAAAGGATTTACTCTCCGCGTTTCTTACTTTTATTGGGTACTTGCTTCCAATTTCATATCCTTCCATCCGCAGCCCTTTTTTGGGTGAAGGCCACAAAGAAAGACCTGAAAGGGAAGCTATTAATGAATCAAGGCGTTCGCTATGCCTTGAATCTATACCATTCGAGTATTCGAAATTTATCAATTCAGTGTGGACTCTTCTCACCAATAGCTATCTGGCTACTATGGACTTTGAGATTCGCCGCATGGTATTTATTTCACTCCATAGAATCGTCTCATTTGCACCTTCTGACCAGGCCTTGGATATCAAAGGCCTTGTCTCTATCTGCAGCGTTTTGGCTTCGGTTTCTAATCTGAATTCTTATTCCATCGCACATGACTTTCTGAACATACAGTCTGAGGAGTTGGATACTGAGATGTTGGATAGCAGCGACGAAGAGGACACTGAACTGCGACAAGGGGGTGAGAGCGGAAACGGCGAATTGCAAAATGAAAATGAGGTTGAACATCAGCAACCGCAGGGCGATTCTGAACCTTTTCATAGTGGTCTGGCTTCTAAGTTTAGCGCCTTTATTAGAGCCAAACCTAGATCACAAGTTATCCACTCTAGCTTGCTCTTAATAAGTTCCTTATATATCGCTGAGGAATTGATAACAAAAGCCCCATCTGTTGTTTTGTCACTCGAAAGAGAGGGTTTCTTTAGCGATACAGTTTCAATCATGAAGTCTCTAGAAAGGAAGTTAGAAGGTGAGGATGCCCCAACTGTATCTGAGGTAGCTTTCCAGCCTCTAGAGTTGATCTCAGGTTACGGAAACAAATTTGAGGACAAAGAGCTCTCTAATTATCAACTTTCTGACCTCACTACTAAGAAGCTTTTATGGAATATTTTAGAGGCTACGCGGGCAGCAGATAACAAGTACAATTCTTTGAAGAACACATTACAAAATACATCACTGCTTTATATGAAAACCCTAATGGATCTCAGTTCCCTGTTGATTGCCAAGGTTAATGAAGGTTACGATTTTGAGACTTGGGTTAATATCTGGACAAAATTTAAGTATGTTATTGGTTCAGATGAACTTTCAAGTTTCGAATTGGTCTCATCGAAAATTCTTGAAAGCTTAGCTCAAATTTTGAGTGCGCAAAATTCTAGTCTTGATGATGAATATACTGATTGTTACAGAGCTTTCATTGAGGTTTTTTTCAAGCAACATGATCTGACAATAGAGGAATTCATCGAAAAGCTACAAGATACTCTCACAAGATCGGAATCTTTTGAAATAGTTTCTTCTGGGCTAGAATCCACTAATGGAATTGTCTCTGATAACAGATATTACCAAACGGTAATAATGGCGAAACAAGTCAAGTTGCGCCTATTTCCACATGATCCAACATCGAGAACTTGTGGTTTTCCTTCCGAGATTCAAAATATCATATTATCTGTTCACGCGATAGCTACATTCAAGTCTATCGATACCTTCTTGAAGCAAAAGCTTCAGTTTTTTGAAAGCATCAAGGGTGAAGGCTCTGAAAAACAGGAAGAAATCCCCCTGGGAGACGACGATGTAATTGAGTTTTTGATCAACGGTGAAGTTGTACCAAAAGAAACAACTATATACGGTGCGGTGTACCGTTCTTTTCAAACTAGATCAGACGAGATCATAAACCCGACAAAAATATGGGCTGGCATTCACAGTATCTCTTATCGAAAGGCTAGTAAGAATATTGAAAAGGATGATAAGACATTTGCCCCGCTTGTTGCATATGCAGAAGTTGATTCGTCAATTTTCAATCCAACCACTCTCAATGCCCTCAAAATTTTGAAGGCATTGAGCGAAATGAATAAGTTTGTCAAAGATAACATATTCAGGGGTACTGCTCCTATTCCTGAGGAGAAGTTTCACAACTGGAAATTGACTGTCAAGTTAAACCGTCAGCTTGAAGAGCCTTTGATAGTCTCCAGTGGCACTTTGCCTGGTTGGTCTCTTAATATCACTAGAGAGTACCCATTCATCTTTCCCTTGGACACAAGATTACTTTTTTTGCGGTCCACATCTTTTGGATATTCAAGATTAATTCATCAATGGCAAATCAGAACAAATCAAGCAGAAGAGGACAACCCTTCAAATTCTTTATCAAACACTCATAATCAGAGGCCTCAATTGGGTAGACCTACTAGGCACAAAGTGAGACTATCAAGGAAAATGATTTTACAAAGTGCTATAAAGGTTTTAGGACTTTACGGTTCTACACCTGGAATATTGGAAGTTGAATATTATGATGAAGTGGGAACTGGTTTGGGGCCAACACTTGAATTTTATGCTACGGTTTCAAAGGAATTCACACAAAAGAAACTCAGACTTTGGAGAGATTCAGATATGAGCTCAGAGATCGATGAGGCTTATGTTCTCAACGAAAATGGACTTTTTCCAATGCCTGTCGACAAGGCACAAATTAAAAGCGAAAATGGAAGAAAAATCTTGCAATTATTCGCTTCTTTGGGTAAGTTCGTAGCCCGCGCTATGCTTGATTCAAGGATTATAGATTTCAATTTCAACCCAGCTTTTTTGAAATTGGTTCAATTCTTGAATCATGAATCGATGTCTTCAAATCATTCAGAAGTGAATACTTATAAATTTAAAATGGTGACCAGTATATCTAGTTTACACCAGGTGGATCCGAAGTTAGCAGAATCACTAGAGCATCTCCTTGGTTACGTCAAACGTTTTTCAGAGGTAGATGAATGTGAAAGAGAGTCGATTGAAATTGATGGAGCGACTGTATCGGATTTGACTTTATTCTTTGAATTACCTGGTTACCCAGAATATGAACTCATTCCCAATGGATCGAGTATCCAAGTCACAACCTCCAATTTGGAAGACTACATAAATAAAGTCATAGAGGCGACATTATATGGAGGTATAGTTCAGCAAACTAAAGCATTTATGGATGGGTTCTCTAAAGTCTTCCCGATTAGTGCGATCATCTTATTTTCTCCAGAAGAACTCCTGGAAATGTTTGGTAACAGTGAAGAGGATTGGACGATTGAAAATTTGAGGAGTTCGATTCATGCAAACCATGGATTTAACAAAGACTCTGATGCTGTGAAATCTCTCATGTCGATTCTTGCGAGTTTTAACAAGGACGAAAAGAGGAAGTTTCTCCAGTTCTTCACAGGCTCACCTAAATTACCTATAGGTGGTTTTAGATCATTGCGGCCAGAATTCACAGTAGTTCGGAAGCATCCGGAAGATAATTTAACTGCTGACGACTACTTGCCCAGTGTAATGACATGTGCAAACTATTTGAAATTGCCCAACTATTCCACAGAGAAGATCATGAGAGAGCGCTTACTACAAGCAATCAATGATGGTGCTGGGGCATTTTTGTTATCTTAATCTGTTAGTATATTTTATTAACCCGCGATCAAATAAACCATTTACCGAATACGTAAGACAATAAATTTAATATACCATGTCAAGGAATTTTAATGAGGTACTCGAGTCACTCGTTAAAGTCAGCCCTCCGGGGGAATATCAGGCAATAAAGAACGACTTATTGACTATTTTAGAGGATGTCTCAGCAACTACTGTTGACAATGCATTGGAATCAGCAATAAAGGAGAAAGGGGCCTTGTTTTCTGGAAACAACCTCGTTTCACACTTGAATAAGGACCTTAGCTCCTCCAAATATATCGATTATGAGAACCGTAAGGCTTTTAACATTGATATATCTAAGCAGACAATCATTGACGAGGAAGATTATGACGTTAGTGCACTGGAGTTCCCAGTCTACTATGATAAATTAGTCAGTTTATTGCACGAATATGGAAACGACCATTACCCATCAAAATACGGGTTTTCTGTAATTCCAAACGTCAATGGCGAGCTCAATATCATCATCATTGGTCAAAAAATTAACCACGACAACTTCTTTACTGGCCAATGGAGCTCGCACTACAAAATTGTTGCTAACAAAATAAGCGCTAAAGTTTCATTGGATATTCACTACTATGAAGACGGTAATGTGAGGTTACATTTCGATGAGCAAACAGAGTCGCATCCTATCGCAAGTATTGACGCAAGTTCTATTGTCAATTATATCGATAAAACCGAGAATGAAATCACGTACAAAATCGTGGAGAACTTCAACGAATTGAACCAAAAGTACTTCAAGAACTTGAGAAGATTGTTACCGGTAACAAGATCAAAGATCAATTGGGGAAAGGCCATCGGCAATTACAGACTAGGATCGGATGTTATCAACAAGTCATAAGTATGGAAATGATTATATGTATGCAAACTAATATAATCTCAGTGAATCACCTCAATTTGTAGAGACTCCATATCACAAAAAACCCCAACAAAATAAGCCCAACCACCCTGGTAAGACTTGCGTTTCTATTCATAACACTTCTGAGGTCACCACTGGTTCTTTTTACCAGGTCCATTAGTTGGCCGAAATTATCACCAAGTGAATCTAATAACAGTTGTTCCTGTTGTACAGCCCCATGAATGTCATTATTAACTGTAGTGCGGAATTGATGTAATGTCAGTGCAAGCTGGTCAAACCTTTGGTTATTTTGTTGCTCTCTTTGCGAATATAGAGAGTCTCCCATTTTGGCTGCGTTGTTCAATTGAGTCGTCTTTGTTTGCTTGGGAGATAATTTTACAATTAGTATGTACTTGGTTTATGCACGACGAATACATTAAAATGGTGCACTTTTTAGTGCATGTTATTTACCGCTGGAAACTTATTGATGTTCGAAAACTTCAGAACTGCAGGATCATCTCTATTTTGCCCATTATGTTGAAAGTATTCGCTCTGTTGTGGTACAGAATTGTTTTGATATCCCTGACGATAGTTTCCAAATCCCGAACTTGTCGGTTGCAGCTGTAGTTGCTCCTGAGTACTATAGCTCGAAAAAGTTGGTAGGGTCTGTGTTTGGTTCTGAGAAGGATATGGGAGAGGCGAGTGGCTAGCTTGCTGTGCGTAGCGGCCTTGACTGCGTTGCGCAATCAGCTTGTCCATTAAGTCATTGTAAATTTTGAGCTCTGAATTGAGGCGACTGTTGAGTAACATCAATTCTTCTTTCCGAACACTATACTTATCAATTGACTTCCCTAATAAAGGTCTCAATGGGATAACTTCATTGTAAAGCAGTGCAATTTCATCTTCGTCTAATGTATCAACTTGAGGCGAGCTCAAAAGCAGGAGGAGCCGGTCCACCTTTTTCAGGTCGTGACTGAGCATCTTGTTCTCAATTCTCAATTCGGATTCAATCTCTTCGGTCGTTTGACTTACGATCGGTGTAACGTAATTCAAAGGAAAAATTCCCACCTTACCACTGGGCAATGATCCTCTCCACCAATCCCTATAAACCGACTCGATTACAGTGATAACATCGCCTTTGCGAAAAGACAACTCATCTGGTTCATAGGAAATAAGATCGTAAAGTGCACGAACTTTTGAAACCGTTGCAATCGTCTGTTCAGCTGTTTTTTGCTGAACTAACTTGACATTCTCTGCAACAGGATTTTCTCGTTCCTTTTGCACTACCGGCAAGGGCTTGTCATCAAGGTACGATTTAATACTTTGCTCTCTTTCGTACTCATTTAAAGACATTTTCAACGCCCTTTGCAAGTCGTCTTCTTCCTTGGCCTTATCTTGATCCGATCTTTGCTGTTTGGAAGGCTTATCTGGGGCCAGTTGATTAAAATACTGGCTATAGTCGGATCTGACCTGATTATATGCATCATTCATAGGCTTCAATGATGGATCATTTTTGAAAGTGTTATGCAATTGCTCAATAACTTGAACAATGCGAGTTTTGACTGTCCTGTGCAACTTTCTATCATTCAATCGGTTGATAAGGGACTTCTTCAAAAAATGCTTAGAAGCAATCTCCTGTCTCATTCTAGATCCGCAGTTTTCTGCCACTGCCAATAAAAGCGAGAGTGTTCTCAAAACAACATTTGCATCATTAGAGTCAAGACGTTCTCCAATATGTTTAATTGCCGGCTTAGTCGATTCCTCTGGATCTGCAGATATAACGTCACATACCTCGAGTATGTGTTGCCAGTTATCCGCTGTCAATGCTGCATCGGTAGCCTTGTTAATCAATGCTTCAACAGACATGGCTAATTGTAATCTCTTTGGTCTTTCTTATAAAAAGTAGTGGCAAAGTAATTTATATCCAGGAGTAAAAGTAGATATTATCTGCAGGAATAATGATGGTACTTGCCAACATAAAATCTCTTAAATAATGCAATAAAGATCTAGATCATGGTAGCTCTACATTGTTAAACGAGCAAGGTATGCTGTTCTGTACGTGATTTGGTTTAAAAATGACCTCTATTCTTTTTTAAAAATTAGAGTAGGATTTGAATAGGTTCCCGATAATAGATCATTTTTTAAAATATGTTTGTTTTACTGCTTTTTGAAACTCTGAAGTAACTTCGCGCTTATGTGATTTCTGGTACATAGGTTTTCTATATCCAGCGTTATTGAGATCTTGGCAAACTTGCAAGGTTTTTTTAGCTTTTTGTTCAAAAAAAAACCGAATCCCCATATTACTGAGAGAGACCAAAGGACTCAAAATCCAATCAAGACAAAGGCTGTTCAAGTACTAGTATTGCGGTTTGTATTATGCATTATCGACTTTCTCTACAAAATTTATTTAACTGTGAATTGGAGTTCTAGGCGATTAACACTAAAGTCAGGTAGTAATTGTCCCACAAATAGTTAAAACTAAAGTGTAGATTTAACTCGATTTACTGTACGGAGCTCAAGAAAGAGAACATAAATCTCTCCACTAGCACATAAATTTGTGAGACCCTTATGAGTTATTGATGCAGGCCTGGATCTAGAAGTTAATGCTTCCTAAAAATCACCTGATATTGTTTATGCTTCACAGCTTGCATGCTTTATAAAAGTTGATGTATGAACTGTAATTATGTTTGAAACAGCATATCATAGAACGAATATGCTAGTTATTAGTGCTAGTTATCGAAAAATTCTTGTAAAATATCATTGTGTTAGTGTTGTTTGTTCAGTTAAATTTTAGAGGTATTCAGCTACTGGGGCATGGATTTTAATACTTCTCTGATCTATAGGGGTAGACAGATTAGGTAATGATCCTCAAAATTTTTTGGAGAATTGCTAGATCTGGGGTCGGTTTTTTCTCACTAAATTTTTTTTTTTTCTCGTGTTTGTTTTCAAGTCGATAGCTGTTAAAGCTAGTAACGCTCATTTTCAAAAACTTGTTACCAATGTCTAAAGGAAAGAAGGATTTCACTTCTAAATCACATGTCGTTGGTGGTCAGCCAGTTGATGCTGGTATTGCTTCGCTCGCTCCCCCACGTTCGGCCCATTCAACTTCTGTACAAACACTGGGTGCGCTGACCAGAGAGTCAACTCCAACAGCAAACCGTCGCCGTGGTTCTTCAGTTGGAAACATTAATCTCGGGGATACGTCACCTTCTTTATCTACCATGCACACTTCCAAGTTGCAAAAGAAAAGATCAGACGCTAGACTTGTCGAGTTGAACAGAGAATCCAAATCGGATAGCGCGATTCTCAAGAAGATCTTTGTTGGATTTAATGAACTTTCTTATAGACATACCTGGGTCAAGCCTGCAATTGTCTTGATCTCTTGCTTTGTTACTTTCTTTTTTTCAGACCCTTCCTCCAAGGTTCACAAGATTCTCGAATCGATGATTCTTCCTTCTTACAAGATCGAAGGAACAAATCAATATGGTAAGGGCGCCAATGACTTCTTTTTTGTCGGCTTTTATGCGTTGTTCTTTACGTTCTTCAGAGAGTTCATGATGTGTTGCATCTTAAAGCCAATCGCCATTTATGCTGGTATTACTAAGGAAGCTAAGAAGAATAGATTCATGGAACAGACATACGCTATGGTTTACTACGGAATTCTGGGTCCTCTTGGTTTGTACATCATGAAAGGCTTACCAATTTGGTATTTTGAACTCACGCCTATGTACGCTACTTACCCACATTATACCCATGATTTACTTTTTAAGACCTATTATTTGGGTCAGGCAGCATTTTGGGTTCAGCAGTCCGTAGTGTTGATTTTGCAATTGGAAAAACCCCGTAAGGATTTCAAGGAGTTGGTGTTGCATCACATCGTTACTATCGCTCTTGTTTGGTGTTCTTACCGTTTCCACTTCACTTGGATGGGTGTCATGGTTTTCATTACTATGGACGTGTCTGATTTTTTCTTGTCATGCTCCAAGACCTTGAATTACCTTGACTCTAAGCTCACAGGTCCTTTCTTCATATTCTTTGTTGGTGTCTGGATTTATTTCAGACATTACATCAACTTGAGAATTTTGTGGTCCATTCTTACAGAGTTCAAGACTGTTGGAGAGTGGGAGTTGAACTGGGTTACTCAGCAATACAAGTGTTACATTTCACAACCAATCGTTTTCGGATTGTTGGGTGCATTACAACTTGTTAATGCATACTGGTTATTCTTGATTTGTCGTATTTTGGGAAGATACGTTAACATGGGAGAAACTGTGGATGACAGAAGTGACGAAGAATCAGACACTGAGTCTAGCGAAGAGGAAAAGTAGACGACATTTTCTTGACCATTATCATGAACCAGTCCCATGTAGTTAATAAATTTCTAGTTAATAAATTTAATTAAACATTTTTTCAAAGTGAAATATTACGCTATGGTTGGCATCACAGCGTCTCAATTGGTAGATTATTACCTAAACAACTATCGCGAACATCCAAACAAGGAGCTCTACGAAGAACTATCGACTAGAAGGAAAAGCTTAGAATCGATTATTCTCAGAGAGCATTCTGAAGAAGCCCTTACAAAATCTACCCGCGAAGAAGATAAATACACTCAGGAACAAATAGAGCAAACTGCCTCTGTTAGTATTGATTTATCGAATATTATAGCTGATACAGAAACCCTTGAGACTTTGTTCCAGCAAAATAAGGAGTTCATTTTACGAGATCATTCTGTCCAGCAATACATAGATTCTCAGAGACTCCACAAGAAGACTTTCTTGATGGAGATCGAATCAAAAGGTTACAAATTGAAGTCGCAAACTCAAGAGCCGAATCCCAAAAGGAAGCATCTTCAATATTAGTTGATATTGAATTAAGTTAAAGAAACTATATTTTATTTTCATCCATCATGATTTCTAATTATATACAGTGGAAATTTGATATGATCATGTTGACTCCATTTCAGGAAACGTCTCTTGAAAAGCTCTCTAAGAAGAATTAGTGTTGGTCCTTTCCTGGAATGCCTTTCTGTAAGTAGAAACGGTATCGAGTCTTTCCAGTAAACCTTCTTCTGCGGCCTTCGATAAAATTCCAGTCACAAGTCCGGTTGCTCTAACAGAATCGTCATTACATGGGATAGGATATGTGAGCAAGCTTGGCTCCATGTCTGTATCACACAACCCTATTGTTGGAACTCTCAGCATGAGGCACTCGTTAATACAAGTTCTGTTGTCCACCGGGTTTAAAATTACTACCAAATCTGGCTTGATGAGAAGCAGTTGCTCCAAACGACGTCCAGTTGGCTTGTTCATCATATCAACTTCAATCTTGTTACCTTCTTCACTGATCTGTCTTGTAACTTCCATGTAGTTGGTTATCATACCCGGAATCCATCTTTTAGATACATAGTATCCATTACATCTATTTGATGCCTCTTCGAGAATTCTTTGTTGCTCCCAGTTCTTGGAAGTTCCGACGAACAAAATGACACCACCTTTATTCGAAACGCCCTTTATAACCTTACTAGCTCTCTTTAAGGCACTGATAGTTTCATTCAAGTCAATGATGTGTATTCCATCGTATTCTCCATAAATAAATGGTTGTGTAGATGGTCTCCACATTGCCTTTGAATGTCCAAGATGGCACCCAGCTGCCATAAGATTTGAGATCGTGGTATCCCTAATGCTTTGCGGTTTAAGTGCCACATCTCTGGCTTTGAATATATTGGTGAGCTTGGAACCTAAGTTTCCTGAATGGCGAGAGTGTGATAATTGCCTCAAGTACAATTCCTGCTCTGAGTATGGTCTGTGTTCTGGTGTAGGAACCAACTTTGGGAAGTAACTCAAAAAAGACATCTTAGCGGTTGAACCCGGCTTAACAGAGTCACTTTTCTTACTTTGGTCAGCTGCTGCATTACTTCCACTCTTTGAATTCAACCAAGGCCTGTTAGTGACGTCAATGCGAGGTAAATTCATGTTGTTGAGCATAAATTCCTCCAATTCTTCATCTAATTGTTTCACCTTTTCGCTTGGAATCTTTTCCAAATCATGCTGTAACTTCTTCATTCTAGTACTAATCAAAGTCGAAGGAGTTTTATTCAACGTTGAAACGAGAGTGGCGGTCTGCGATCTCAACTCACGCAAGGCCTTGTTTTTGGCACTGATTTCTTCATCTCGAGCGAGAGCTTCTGCAATAGCCTTTTCACGCAATTCCTTCTGAGAGACAGCCTCGCTAGTTTCTGAGACGGAAGAATAAGATCTCACGTCGAAACGTAAACCAGATCTTTGAAGAGCCCCGACTCTATACCTCAACATTACCGTGTGCTGCTTCTATTTTGAAATTTTTCAAGAAAAATTTATTGTTCTCTGCACGACGGATTAGTGGGTCGTGCAAGTCCATAATAATGCTTTTAGGACCAAGTAAATATGCCTTTGGCAAAGACAAGTTGGCTCGACATAGAAGACTGTGTCACGAATTTATTGTCATCATCTTTCAAAAACTCCAAGCTTATAATCACTGAGGACCTGTTTGAGAAGTTAATCGACTTGACATTACAATTATCATTTGGAAAAATCAACGCATTACAAGATGTTGATGTCTTGCTTCTCGAAAATTTTCGAGATTTCCAAGATTTTGCGAATACATTAGACTCTATTCCAAATGCTGAGCATATCGTTTTCTTCAACGTTTTCAGAAAGTTAGAATTTTCCGCTCGTGAATTAAATGATGTTTGCAATCGGCTATTCAAGGATTCTCGCAAATTGAGAATGAATATTACATTTTCTGAGCATGAAAATGTTTTGAAACGTTTGGTTCCCAACACTCGAACTACTGCCAATCAGGATCCACCACAGACAATCCCAATTGGGCTTGTGCTCGCAAAATGGTGCGTTGATAAAATACAAACTCCATCGCTTGAAATATTGCATTAGTCATATACATTTTACTTCTCTTCCTCCTCATCGTCCTCGCCTTCAATATCATCAGGGATACCAGCACCTGCTCCAGCTTGACCCAATTGACTTGCCAAAGCACTAATATCAAAGTTACCATCTCCGCCGAGTCCACCAGCACCACCCATCAATTGCGAGATGTCAAAGCCTCCTGGACCACCTGGACCACCTGGACCACCTGGACCACCTGGACCACCCATGTTCATCATATTTGCCATGTTAGCCATGTCGTTACCTTCATCTTCTTCAACTTCATCCTGCTCGTCTTCATCAACCCATTTGTCGAAATCAGTCTTAATGTAGTGGTATTTCAACTTTTCTTTCGTCAACCTTGGCCAGAATTCCTCCTTTGCAGTCTTCTTTCTCAAAACTAGGTAAATATGCGAGCCATTGTCAGTGTTCTTATGGGACTTCTCTGGAGAGATTTCCTCAAAAAAGTCAATGTGCAAGTCGTACTTTCCACCGTTTGGTGCGTCTGCTGTTAATGACAACTTGGTAGCGGTCAAGTCCAACTTGAGGTTGGATGGGTCAACAGCCTGGATAGTTAAAAAGATGACATTTTTTGATTCATCATCAGCATTAGAACGCTGAGCCCATAATACAGTTGGTGTGATAGGTGACATTTGATAATTGTTCTTTGGAAGGTGTATATATTTTTAATATATATTCCATTTTTTATCTGACTGTCCACTTCTCGTTCTCGAATCTTCTGCTACTTTAAAGCTACATACAGGATTTTTAAAATTGATCCGTTTCGTGAATGGGCATTCTAGTGTGAGGTATAAAGATGATGGATACACATTGCTTATGAGCTGTTGGTATTGAATTGATTAGTTTGTAAAAGAGCATTCAAAGACAATATATAATCATGTCCATTATTTATTGCTTCATTAAAAATATACGAAGCAGAGCATCTGCGCTAAGCCATGCGTGACATCTAACAAATATAGAGAATTTACTGTTATGAATATCATTAAAGTATTCTTGATGATGGGCTGACAGTTGAGCATGACATGTGTTGTTTATATTAGTACCCCGTACTTTTCCTTTATCTCACGTGACAACATTTCTAATCATGAATTGCTGTGTGGGTTTAAAGCAATAAGCAAATTGACTTCACGAATGAAGCCTCAAAGATGATCGATAAGTTACCTTTGGAGCTCCAATTAAAGATTCTCAACCTCACACCTCGGTCGAATCTAAAGAGAACAAGCAGCCACTTTTACACGCTCTACAATGACCTATTTTATGAGAAAGTTATAGCTGTGTACGGCACATCTATCATCCCAATAATTGTTAAAATCTTGCCCTGGTTAAAAGCTTTCATCCGCAGCTTAGATGTTTTTCGAAAAGAGTCAAGGCAAATAATTGCCAGGCGATACCATTTGAAAGACTCAAACTCAGATTACCCATTGGATACTACATATATAAAGGATTCCTGGAGATATGTGTACTCCGTGTTGAGGAACAGAAGGTTATTCGCCGAATACTCCGATTATACAATTGATGAGCCCACCAACTACGTTTACAATCACTACGTTGAGATAAACAGGACTTATCTTTTATCCTATAGCAAGGAGGTGTGGCTTGCACCGGGAAATTACAACTTGAGCATCGGCCTTATAGTTAAGCACGGTAGTGGTCTCGGGACTACTAAATTTGAAGTTAAATGCGGGGAGCGCGAATCTGAAAGCATATCAACATTCTATCCTCCAACAAACATCAACGACATATTGCCTAAACAACAGTTCTGTATGTTGAAGATAGGGGAATTTGAAGTAAAAAGCTCTGGCCAGTCTAAAGTCCAAAAAGTAAAGTTGGTGATGGAGGAGATTGGACTCTACTTGAAGTCTGGCTTCAGGATTTACTTCATTGATATATCACAACCTTCCTTACTTTTCAACGAATATGAGCTATTGTATTATACCATACAGGAGACAGACTACAGATACTTTATAAATCTACCATTAAAGAATTTGTACAAGGCACTTACCCATGTCCAAAATGCAGTTGAGTATGGTACTGGAGACCCCAAAGATTTAGTTTACGATTATAATTACCTTTCAAATGAGGGATTCAATTTCGACGAGGAATGTTATAGCCATTTACTTATGGAATATGCTAACTTTTTCTATAAATGTTGGCATAAGAAGCGACTAAAATTCCTCACAATATACCAGAAGCGCCAATTTATAAACAGGTTTGGGGATTTTGAGTTAGACCAGGAAAGTGAGGATAAAGAGTCAACTTGCTCTTATGATAGAGCAGGAATCATTTGGAAGATACCATTACTTGAATGTCTCTGAAGTATTGTGTTGTTTAAATGCATGTAGTAAGCTTCGAAAACTTTATGTATGCAGTACTTCATAAAACAACATGTAATATATTGTCACTATTTACACAAGTTGACCTCATGAATGAAAAAGTACAGTGTGAACCACAAAAAGTGGGAGGATCAAATGTCACCAATAGATGTAACATAGACGACCAAACAGGGAAGTTCACTGTCTCAAAATCAGAGACCTTGAAGTACTCCCAGCTGGATCTTCCTACAAATTCAGATTCAAAAGGAAGTTCAGTTAAACAAGATGGGTTACCTGACAATGCTTCCCCTGCAAATGAAGAAACAGAGGAGGATTTCGAGACTCGAGACAGTATTTGTAGCGACAATGAGAGCAATGAAGAAGAGGATACAAACTCTAGCCCCGAATTCAACCATAAGAGGATAATTTTACAACGATTCACCGTGTATAATTCGTCAACGACCATGTATATTGTTGGAAGCAACTCGAAAGAAACCTTGTTCAGAATTCTAGAAATAGACAAAGATCCGGAGGATGTTGAATCCTTACAGATAATCGAAGACAAGAACTATTTCTACACCAGGAAAGATATAGTAGAGTTATTGAATGGTTTAGATGATAGCATTGAGGGTGGAATTCATAAAATTGCTCAAGGATATGGCTTACTAGGGTTAATCAAGTTCACCAAGGGGTACTATTTAAGCATAATTACCAAATGCAGTCAGGTAGCAATTTTGGGTGGACATTATGTGTACCATATCGATGAAACAAAGCTAATACCACTTGATATGAATTACAAGCGACCAGAGAAGTACAGTGACGAAGAAAAATTATTGTCCATATTTAAGTATTTGGATTTGAGTAAGACGTTTTACTTCAGCTACTCATATGATATAACAAATTCACTACAAACGAATTTTATGCGGAACAAGATCTTGTCTCATGACTATCTGAGAAATCCAAAAGAATATGAGCACAAATTTAAAGAAGATAGCAACACTTTTGAACACAATGAAAGATTCGTCTGGAACAATCTTTTATTGAAACCTATATTAGATAATAAGGACATTGCCACTTATGAATGGTTTCAACCTATCATACATGGTTTCATTGACCAGGCAAACATTTCAATTTTTGGAAAGAAGATTTACATTACAATAATTGCTCGCCGTTCTCATCATTTTGCTGGTGCTAGGTTTTTGAAGCGTGGCGTGAATGATAGGGGAAATGTTGCAAATGAAATTGAGACTGAACAAATCGTTTCAGACATGTTAATATCTTCCTTTCATGACCCAAAATTTGGGTTCTTCAATAACCCAAGGTATACTAGTTTTGTCCAACATCGTGGTTCCATACCTTTGTATTGGACCCAGGACTTGAACAAACTACCGAAGCCGCCAATTCAAATAAATTTGTCAGATCCTTTTTATCAAAGTTCATCCCGTCACTTCAATGACCTTTTTCATAGATATGGGCTGCCAATAATCATTCTTAATTTGATTAAAACAAAGGAAAAACAACCACGCGAGCTGAAATTGAACGCCCATTTTAATGATTGCATAACTTACCTTAATCAGTTTTTACCTGCCGAGCATAAATTACAATATTACGGGTTCGATATGTCGAAGAATTCGAAAAAAAACCGGGACGTTATTGAGCCATTACAAAAGATAGCATCTGATGCTATTTCAAAAACCGGTTTTTTCCATAATGGGCGTGATTTGAAATCTACAAAACTTCAAAAGGGTATATTGAGGACTAATTGCATTGATTGTCTTGATAGAACAAATGCAGCACAGTTCATTACTTGCAAAGAAGCACTAATGCATCAGCTACGCGCATTGGGGATAATGTCACAAAATATGCACTTGGAGTATGATTCTGATGTGATCAATATCCTAACTGAAATATTTCACGACCACGGAGACACTATTGCAGTTCAATACGGAGGATCGAACTTGGTGAACACTATGGACTCATACAGAAGAATTAATCAATGGTCTTCGCATACAAGAGACATTCTTAATAGCGTGAAAAGAATATATTCAAATTCATTTATGGACCTGATAAGACAGGAGGCAATCAATTTTTTTTTAGGCAACTACGTCTATGATCCAAAAAAACCCAGACTATGGGAACTTCAGAATGATTTCAGTTTGCATAATGGTATTTCAGTTGAACATATCTGGCTTAAAAAAAGCTACACACACTGGTTTAACAGTAATTTCTTGAGCAACAATAGATATGTCTATACCGAGCGCTCAGATAGTTCAGAAGGTGATAATGGTAATTGCAAGCTTGAGCCTTATCCAGATTATAATGATAATTGGTTCAATGAATGCTATGTTCCCAGAAAGTTTCAATCATTTAACGAAGTTTTTCAATTCAATATGAATTCCAATGCGCGTTACTTTCCCTCAAATATGGACAGAGCTTCGACGAAAACTTTTGAATACAGTCCATTTGAATCTCGGAAAGTAAAGCAAGATGACCTATACTTATTCTCAAAAGCACCAGTAGCAACCCCATATGCTAGTGACACACTTACTGAAAACGACCATCTTTCTGTTTCTTCCACTTCTGGATTTTCAAAAGAACACATCGAGTCCTATCTGAAAGAGGACTCTAGTGCTTGCTCGGAAACAGTGACCTTTCAATCCAATGAGGAAGCAAATACAAATTATGAAAAATCTTTTGCTCCACACCCAAGTAAAATCAAGAACTTTTTGACTAGCAAAATAGAGAAGCTTGGTTACGTTGGGGGTATAGCATTATCGAATTTAAGTGAAAAGAATTCTGAATATGCTGAATTACTGGAACTGCGGCCTGCTAAAAGATGCCCGTCTATAAGTACCAATTTACAAGTGAAAGATACCGACGAAAAACTCTACATGCAACTATGGGATCACAAAAACATGCAGCCTGCAACTGATATTTCGAAACATGGTCAAGATTTGTTATCAGCAACACCTTCTACGGAAGATCTCAAAACTTACGAATATTATGCCTCAATTTTGGTTAACTACTCGGATACTTTTACCGAGAAGACCAATAACGTCAATCACTATAACCCTAATGATTCTGAGATATACCTTAATTACTTAGGGATTGACGAAGATAGGCCACTCAATTTCAGCGCAGAAGATAATTACTTTACGTGAGCTTGACTGTGATATAAATTCCAGATAGTATAACTCATAAATCAATCCAACATCAGTATTCGTAATCATAACATAAAACATTCAAACAAAACCATCCTCCTAATCTATACGAACATCCAAATTCCTCTGATACGTTTTTTTCTTCATATGCACACGTTTAAATCCAACTCTGATATTCGTAATCATCATTAGAATAAAATTTTAATCCTCTGCTTATATTTATGAAAACACTTCATTTTGATTTTATGAAGATTGCACTAACACACATTCCTGAAAAATTATCGCAATAATATGTTTTCGCTCAAAACTATGCACCAATGATTGCTTGAAAAATTTATAGCTTCTAGGATAACTTCTGTCAAGATGATATTCACCATCTTGACAGTTCAATAAAATTATACATGTAATCGGACTTAAGTGATCAGACTTGATTATCCAAGTACCACAACGCCCCCAAAACGCTCTTAAGTATCCACTTATTCACCTTTAAACATTTAACGATAATATATAGAATAATACAAAACGTAGATTTAGCGGGATGATAACGAATATGTAAATAATAGATAATGTATCTGCATTACTTACTGGGAAGTGGATGTTCGTATCCTCTCAAACTAATCAATAAATTTACCACCTCCACTTTTATGCTTAGCCATAAATCCATCGTATTTAACAATATTTAAATCAAATACATTAAACCACAAATCCGCTATACGACCATTTTTACCGTTTGAGCCAAGTTGAATCGGATTTTCTTCTGGGACTATACCACTAATATCAACAAAAAAGAACACAATTTATTCTTAAACAGGAAACAACAAATAGTCGAAAACCTGCATAATCAAGGATATACTTTCGTTAAGGAGAAAACCTCCTAGCAATATTATGAGTAACCTGCATCGATCATAATTGTTGACCGAATACTTGACCACATCAGCTTAAACGATATTAATTTGATACAGTTACTATCGAGATAAGATAAAAGAATATTACAAGAAGAAACATGGCTCGAGTACAAATATAATAAAAACTAGCTACAAAAAACTTACTGACAAAATTTATTTTATCGATCTATTCTTAGAATATGAAAAATCAGAATTACAAAAAACATGGCTGAAATTATACAACAAAACCTAGAGCTACAAAGTACTTGCATATATATTTCCGTTGTCAATCCATTTAAAAAAAGTAAACGTTAGTACTTATACATTGGATTTCTATAGTCATTAGAACTTATTAGAGATAAAGCTTGATATTCAAATACAAATACTGAATGGAGATTTAAATACTGACGTATAGGGCTCAATGTTACGCTTGTATTTTTACATCAGAATCATATTAGGTTATCCTGGAAGATAATGCCTGAAATACCCTGTCATTGCTGCTGTGAATGTGTTCAGATTGTATTCAACCGCATATTAAATCAATCGAATTAAAAAAAAAAAAACACTAGTGAATATATACTTAAATTAATTACATGAAAAGTGTTCAGATTGTATTTAACTGCAAATCAATCGAATTAAAAAAATAGTAAGTATATACTTAAAATGAATAATTTCTTTTATTCACTCAATTTATTTTGTGTTGTCGTTATATATATAAATCAAGAGGAATAAGAGCAAATTAAGAAATAGTGATTAAACTCTATAGAATAAATTGAGCTACAGAGACAACTTTTGGTTGTGGTAATTTTTGTCAAGTTTCGGCTTTCCGAGAGTCCACAAAAAATTCGGAGACTTTGACCAATACTAATAGTCCCCTTTGAATCCAAGGTGTTCAACTCTTACTATGGACTTTGTATGTTAAGATTATTTCTGTAAATGTTACAAAGCTTTCGGAAACCAACGAAATAGTATCCTTATCTTTTTAAGCAATTCTTGAAACTTTTATATTTCGTACTATCGACGTAGCGCATTAACTTTTTGCCATATTTCAATTAAATACGAATTTATTACACAGAAAATAATGTTCTTGTAAATTATTTGTGATTGTAGATGAATCAATTTCAATAAAAGTAACAAATATAAATGTGAGTATTCTTGTTCAAAAATACTAAACTGAATACCCTAGCTACTTAATCATAAAATCGTTTGCAAAATTCGAATATATTCTTTATCAATTGATGATAACATATATTTGTATTTAGAACTTAATAGATGATAAAGCTTGATATTCAAATACAATCTATAGAACTTCGAGCTAGAAGCACTAAAATTTACTTTTTTTAAATGAATTGACAATGTAAATATATACCAGCAAGTACTTTGTGTCCCTAGGTTTTGTTTTGTATTTAGAACTTAATAGATGATAAAGCTTGATATTCAAATACAATCTATAGAACTTCGAGCTAGAAGCACTAAAATTTACTTTTTTTAAATGAATTGACAATGTAAATATATACCAGCAAGTACTTTGTGTCCCTAGGTTTTGTTTTGTATTTAGAACTTAATAGATGATAAAGCTTGATATTCAAATACAATCTATAGAACTTCGAGCTAGAAGCACTAAAATTTACTTTTTTTAAATGGATGTTTTTTGTAGCTAGTTGAGTAAGGTAAACTAGGATTTAGTACTATGCTATTTTTCCTGGGCAGTTTACTGTCCCTTAACACGAACACTACAGTTTTTGTATGTTAGTACTACGTGTTAAATCGGACCTTTGGCAGACCGGCCATCATAAAAAGGTCGTAAGAGGTCATAAAAATTTGATAATAAAAATTAGTCTATAAATCTATGGTATTCCTTTTCTTTTCAACCCTCTTCTCAATTTCCATACCCCTCCTATTTGCTTCTTCGCTTCGAAACTAAGGTATGGCAATTTGTAGATCTTAAAATCGTTCATATTTCCATCCTTGCCCTCTCGTGACCTTAACTTTTGGTTGCTATATTTTGCTTGTTTTTCATGCTCTTGAAGGAGGACAGGGTTAAAAAATTCGGATGCGGCTATCTCGCCATCTCCTTTAACAAGGAGTAATTTGTAAACCCCACTTTCAATGTAGTTAACAATCACTCTGATATTTGGCTTAGGAATATAAATGTTGAAATGATTATCAGCAAAGTTTATGCTATGAATTATACCCAAACCCATAAATTTTGCTCTATTATCTCCACAATAATTAACGACACGACCAAAATCAGAATAATTCAAAAATAAGGGATAGTTTGGGTGGTCTGTCTGCAGTTGGAATAGCTTTCTATCCCATCTCGAATTAGGGATGATATATAACCCGTACAATGAGGCATCCAAAACCAATGGTAAATCCTCATAATTCAAAGATGAGCCTAAATTTTGATTTATATTGCAGACTGCGTTTGCCCCAATGAAATCTGTTTCTGAATTTATAGTGGCGAACGACAATTTCATCGGTGGGGAGGCAAGCAAATGATTTCTAAAGTCATAGTTTTGTCTACCCTTCTGGCGGAAATAGATTATTTTGTTGAGGTCACGAAGCTGTGCAGCAGTGTAACGTGAAGAGGTTTCCATAGCCTTGCATATATTGAGGGAATCATAAGTGACCAGGTTTAAAGTATCGAAATTTTCAGGTTCATTTGGGTGTAAATTAGAAGAAAGCAATACCAACAGGTGAGGCGTTACTAGTGACGTAAGTTCGGAAAGAACCTCCTTACCAAAACCTTTTATCCAGCCAGGAGTGTTCACAATAAGAGAATACCCAAGCTTCTCTAGTTTTTCGGTGTAATGTTTGCAAAGGGCTGTCACTATTTCTAAGTATTCTTTTGGTTGCAGTGATGGGGAGTTGAAACCATAAAAATGGCTCAATTCTGTAGTCAGGTCATTAGGAATTTCTGATGAAGGTATGTTGAGTCCTAAAACAGGCTTTGATAATATTGTTAAAGACAATGTTCCCGGTATTGAGAACTCTGATTGCCCTGGATCTATATCAAGAAACGAAACCTTTTTCCCAGCAAGCAAATATGAATTCAAAAGAGTTTTGGAAAAGGTTGACTTGCCGGTATTTTTGTTTCCTATCACAATTGAAATCTTTGGGGTCGATGTGGAGTGCCGAACGATATTATCTATTGTACGAGACCAAGTTTGGTGAATTTGTAGAGCCTGAATTCCGATATCTTTGTCAATAATAGAAAAAGATTGGCTTTCGAGTAGCTTTAAGTGCTCTGACTCATTTGTTATTGATTCGAACAAACCACTGTAGCTGGGGTAGTTGCGGCCAATTTCCAGTAAGCCAGTCTCAAATGACTGTATCTGGACTACTGCATCAAATGTGTCATTTTCGGAAAACTCATTCTTCATCAGCGATCTATCCAGAACAGCACATGAAATCAGAGGAAGACCCTGTGATTGTGGAGCAATTACTTCGTAGACTTCATTGCTTAAAGAATTAAGCTGGTAATGGCCATTAAACAAAACTATCCCTTTTAAAACTTTCAATCTGAACTGGCCAGTGAGAACTAAATTTTGACCAATAAACAAACCTATTGAGATAATGTTATTACCAACATATGATAGATTCCTAGATGTTAACTGGAAATCTGAATGGAATAGTGGTGTGTTTGATTTTAGCGAATCTTGGGCATAAAGTATTCGCGTCACGCCAACTTCTGTTTCCTCGCCATCGTTGTCATACAAAGTGTTGATCAGTGGTGGGCAATCCGGTTCATGATCTATATCACTTTCATCCGAAGTTTGTTCATAGCATATCCCTCCATCGTCTTCACCACGCTCAGATATACATTCATGATCCTCTAACAGCTCTGTTTCTTGACTTGGTCCTTGCTCTTCCCCAAAAATCTGAGATAAAGACTTTCTTCCTTTTAAGGCAGCAAAGGCACTCATAAGTACCGATGAGTTGTAGGTTCTGTTTTTTTCCGTGGGAAGATTTCTCACGTAGCTGCTCCCACAACCAACCACTTGGACAGATACTGAATTAGGCTTTAGGTCTCATTGATACTCTTGATTAAGCTTGAGGATATCATAGTATTATATACAGAGAATGTTTTACCTCATTAGCCCTAAAAGATTGTTTTGTACAAAATTTGATAATATCTTACCTGATATGCGTTGGGTTACCAGGACATGCAAATATTTATAAAGATCACCTTCTTCTGGCAATAGTAAATCCTATAAAAGAGTGAAGTGAAGAGCAACAGTTGAAAAAGATGTGAGAATGAATCCAGGTTCGTTTATAGTCTTAACAGTCAGGTGTGCTGATCATTCTGTGTCAGTCACCACTAAATTGATTGCTGTCTCAAAATATATGGAAACTTTCATTTTAAGGCTTACGGTCAGCAAATTACAAATGCATGAGACTACCGAATGAACTCTTAGAGAATTGCTCAATAAAATATTGAATTCTCACAAGGTGTTTTAAAATAGGGAGTAAAATAAGCAGGGTTTGCTTTTATGGCGCCTCATTAGACATTTCTGTACGACCGTCATGAGTTACGTTGCGAGATATACATTTTGTCACACAAATATAATATAAATAGCAAGCACCTATTCCCCCACAAATTATTAAACAACCACAATCAAAATGAACTCCGACTTAAAGATTGCTGTTGATGACATTGTCCTGCAATTCGCCATAGACAAAAAATTATTGCTTGATGGAACTCAAGCATTCAACGAAGCTCTTGATGCTGGTTTGGCCCAATCTGTTGCGAGCCGTGAATTTATGCCCATGATTCTCTCATACGTTACCGCGATTCCAACAGGAAAGGAAAAGGGTTTATATTTGGCTGCAGATTTGGGTGGAACAAACTTCAGAGTATGCTCAGTTTATTTGAAAGGAGACCATAGCTTCAAGATGAAGCAGTCTAAGACAAAAGTCCCCCAAGACTTGATGCAAGGACCACTGTCCAATGCACTTTTCAAATTCTTGGCCTCAAAGGTAGAGGCATTTTTGATTGAACACCATAAGGAGTATTCCCAGTCTGAAAACTTGAAGATGGGTTTTACCTTTTCATTTCCAGTCAACCAGACTGCGTTAGGAAAGGGTAAATTGATTCGATGGACAAAGGGGTATGATTTACCAGATGTTGTTGGCAAAGATGTGGTAGATCTTTTACAAGCAGAAATTGACAAATTGGGAGTCAATGTTGAAATTGTTGCATTAGCAAACGATACTGTTGGAACTTTGTTATCTAGAGCATATGTGAACGACAGTAGTAAGAGCAATGCCCACACCGTTATAGGTGCAATTTTTGGAACAGGTACGAACGGGGCTTACATGGAACCCCTTGAAAACATTAAGAAATTGCATGCAGATGTAAATTTGCCTGAAGATGTCACTGGAATGGTGATCAACACTGAATGGGGATCATTCGATAACAACTTGAAGATTTTACATAACACCAAGTACGATACTATCGTTGACCACGAGACAGCCAATAAAGGGTACCACTTGTTTGAGAAAAGGATAAGTGGCATGTTTCTCGGAGAGTTGTTAAGAGTCATTTTGATCGACCTTTTCGAAAATGGGCATTTATTCCGCGGATTATATGAAGCAAGAGGGGGTTCTTTACCACACAGGTTAGCAGAACCCTGGCAATTATCTTCAGAAGTCTTATCCTATTTGCAAATAGATGACTCAACTGATCTTAAGATGTCAGAGCTTGTTTTGGAAAATCACTTGCGTTTGCCTACGACTACTGAAGAGAGATTAGCAATCCAAAAAATCACTCAGACCGTCGCTCATAGAGCAGCATACTTGTCTGCAATCCCATTGGCTGCAATAGTCGGAAGGGTTAAAGATCAATATGTTGATGACAAGGATTTTGAGGTTGGGTGCGATGGATCTGTGGTAGAATTCTACCCCGGATTTCAAGACAAAATCATGGAAGCAATCAATTTGATTGACCCTTTGAAAGGACTGAACAAAAAGATTCACCTCAAAATCTCTAAAGATGGCAGTGGGGTAGGAGCTGCCTTATGTGCAAGTGTTGCGTGAGCTTTGGCGTTTATTTAGTTACGAATTTTAAGAACTATTTGAGATCACGTATTTCTCGAGGGTAATGAACCATTCTAAATAATAATTGAATTTGTTACAGAGGCGAATTTGCATGTGCTTTACACTGGAATGTAACGTAAGTATACCCTCTGCGTCTTTTTTATCGTTATGAGCAAAAGTTTTTTTTGTTCTTGCGACCTTAAAAGACGCGTTCTGACGTGGCAGATCAGATCAAAAGATTACTTTTCGAGTAAGATTTTAAAATAAAATATTGAAGATGAGAGTTTTCAACTTCTTAGCTTCGGTTTCTACCGCTTTGGCTATATCCACAACACATCTAACCAATTGGCAATCCGATGAAGACCCTGGTCACATGTCTCTTCCAAATTTACTTGAACTTTCTGATATTTCAGACCTTGATTTAACTTGGAATGTATTTGGAAGTGCAAGTTTGGATACAGGAAGAATCCTTTTCGATAAGAGCGGTCCAGGTTCGGTATGGTCCATAGCTGGAATGGAAAATACAGCAGAGGAGTGGACAGTGGAGGCAGTTTTTCGCTCAACTGGTGCAGAAAGCGGTGATGCGTTCTTCAACGAAATTTCGTTTTGGTTACTAAATGATGCCAACTCCGATTCTTTGGGCGGACCGAATAACGGGATTCCAAACAGATTTGATGGTTTTCAATTCCTTATAAATAGCCAGGAAGTGGAGGGATTGAAAGTATTTAACTCAGATGGATCAATAGTGCCAAAAGACTTGAGTCACTCAATTGGAAATTGCGCCTTTGGGTACAGGGAGTCCCAGATACCATTTACTGTTAGAATTTCTTACTCCCGGACTAAAAACGTGTTTAAAGTGCAAGTGGATAACAACTTATGCTTCAAGACCGACCAGATATCTATCCCAGCGAACTCGAACGATTTCAAGTTTGGGTTCTCTTCTCGTGTTGATCCAAATTCCCAAGAAGTAATCGAATTGTTTAAAGTGAAAGTATGGTCTCATTTGACACTGGATGCAATTGATGATCATGGAATATTATCCGATGGATCAAAGAAGACAGTATACAAAACTGTAACATCATCGGATTCAATGAAGACTGAAGGAGCGTATATTAAGCCCGGAGTTATTAGAGAATCTTTGATGCAAAAGAGTCAAAAGCAAAGGGAAGATATTATCAAAAAAGTTCAGGCTCAAGCTCAAATGCAAGGAAATAATGCACCCCAATACGAAAATCATCAGCAGCTTCTGGAGCAATTACTTAAAAATAATGAAGACATAGGCTTATCCATTTCCCTGTTTAAAGATGAACTCATAGCCTTGAAAAATGACATTGGTAGAATCGATCAATCTTCAAAGATTGAAGACATCTATTCTGCTCAAGCACAACATAAAACAGCCCTCGATAATGTGATCAAAAGTATAAGTGACTTCAAGGTGGAGGTATCTCTGCAAAATGCCCAGCTTCTAGGATCTATTACTAGACTTAATGAAAAAGTTATCGGTGAGGTAAGAGACCATCAGTTTGAGGTGGAGGCTATAAGGAAGAAAGTGGATATGCTAATGTCACATCACAAGGACATACAGAGTAAATACGATCAAGAGCGACAATCTAATAACGAAAAAAGATCTGAAGCAGCCGCTATAATCTCAAGCATTACAAGGTGGATTCTCATTCCAATTGTAATTGGAATGATTGTGATATTTGTTATTGTTTCAAGATTAAGGCATGACATCAAGCATTCTAAGTTACTTTAGGTTTACAATTAATAGACAAAAGAACTCATGATTTCAAACTAGTTTTTTCAAACATTTTCTCAATTTTTCCATGGAGGGAGATCTCTCCGCAAGTTAGAGCGACAGAGAATCAAATTGACTTGCTAAGTCCTTAACTGATGACTTCCTTCCAATTTCGTAAGTGAATTTTGGCTGACCAAATTCAGCAGTGTCAGGGCTATGAGAAGTATCGTAGATAATGTCTTTCCTGCTTGGTTTCAGCGACACAATTTTGCTAGGTGCAATCTTTGTCGTAGGCTTCTTGTCTTCAAGCAAAATCGCACTTAACTTCTTTTTATTTGGGGATGAAGAACGTTTAAGAGAGTTAGGTGTGGATTTCTTTGGAGAACCAGGAGGGGTGACGATACTGGCAACAATAGGGCTTTCATCACGGAAGGACCCCGAAAAAGTCTCCTGCGAAACTTCCTGAGGAGGGGAGTTTTTAGGTTCGAGAGCTGAAGAATTGCTAACAGTTTTCAGTTTGTGCACAACTCTTTGCAATTTTGCCTCTAATCTAGTCTTGGATTTTTCTGAAACCAAAGCTTTTGGTGTAACAGTTGGCGACTCTCCATGCGCAGATGAAAGACCCTTAGAGAAAGAAGCTGATCGGGAAGTGGAACCCGCACTGGATTCGCTCTTAACTCTTGTAGAATTCCTCCTTCTCAATTCAGTGAAAATTGTGTCTTTGTGTTCAAACAAGTCATTGATCAAATTGAACTGATGCTTATCATTAAGAACTTGCCTCAGTGATTCTAAGGAAGACGAAAAAGCGTCTGTTTTTGGCTTCAAGATTAAATTGCCAAATTCTTTGGACAATCTCAATTGGAGTTGTTTACTCAAATCAGGGTTTTTTGAGCCAATTATTTGGATCAAGCGGTTCAAATGCGTTAAAATCAGATCTAAAGTTGCTAAGTTGCATTTTGGAAGGTCAATCAACACGTTTTGCAAACCATTAATTCTTTGTTGTGTCTTTGACTCATCTGTGATAGGATAGTTAGAATACAAGGACTTTATTAAGTCGTAGTAGTTGTATGGTATAATAGAATCAGGTAATTCCATGAAGTATAACTTAAGAACGTTGGTTATGACTAGGGGATGTGCCCCCTTAAGGATATCTTTGATAGCAGTGCTATCATGGACATCGTTCAATGTAAATCTTAAGGTGTGAACCTGAGATAACTGGATTGGTTGTGTCCATAGGTCGATTCTTTCTTCATCTGTCTCGATTTCAGGGTAAACGCTGTCCAAGTGAGACAAAATACATTGTACCATGATTGGGACAACCTTTTTATCCAATCTTGATTTAACGTTCAAGTCAACACCGAAAGTCTGCTTTATATTCGACTTATAGTAATTATCATAAAGAATGACATGTGGTTTAAAAGATCCTGTAGCGTAACTCTCGACCAATAATTTCAAATCGTTGAATGGGTTAATTGTTTCTTCAATAATGAGCAATTCATCACAAAGAGCCTTCATGGAAATAATATTGTTCGAGAAACTTGAAACAAAGTCTAAGGTCGCTTTCTTGACCGCCCTAAGCCTATCCAACTCGCACTTTTGCATAAATGCCAAGTGATCCATTATGACTTCTTCGAATTCGCACCTCAACTTGTCTACCTCACACGTTTGAGAGTAATAAATTTCGTCCAACTGATTGACATCATTGAGAAGTTTAGCTAATTGGGTTTTATCAGCAAAGTCAACAGTATTGACACCAATAGCTTGCTTCATATCCTCGAAATATTCCTGGATGGAGGCTTTTCCTACTGGTTTAAATCCTTCACCTTCTTCAGCTTCAGGGCCACCTTCAGTACCGACTAATTTCGTCATTTCGAATACAAGAGGCTTCCATTGATAAAAAAATTGAGAGGAATTGATGAATGTTTTGGTGCTCATAGAACCGATGATTCTGAGAAATCCGTTACCAATCAATCCTTGCCCAAACTCTTCAGCCTTAGCAATGTTATTATTGAGTTGAGGGATATTTTCCAACAACCAATGAGAAATGGATGAACCACTTGAGACATTATGGTATGTACCCAAAATAGGGACTTTGTACGTCGTGATGCCAACATTTTTGATTATATCAGTCAACAAAGATGTTACTGCCTTACGATCGTACAAATAACCACCGATGTTATACGTCTCATCATCTTCTTCAGTCTTTTCAGGCTCGCTCTGTGGCAAGCCTTTAGAGAACTCAATGTCTTGCAATTCTTGGTTTAATTCTTCCTCAGTATAATGAGACTTGAATTCTTCAACCATTCTGCACTTGTTAAAGTACTTCTTCTTGGTTTTCTCCAAAGCCAATTGTCTAGTTTTGAACTGCTTATGCTTTTCAAGTATCACGGACTCAGAATAGTCAACGCGTTGTTTGTGTTCTTTCGACCACTGCGCAAAGGGCTTAGAAACAAGTGAATTGATGCTCTCAGCAATGTGCAAATGCTGCTGGCCTTGCTTACTGAAATTCTCGTTGAGCTTCTGGTAAGCAGTCTTGATCAGCGATACATAGTCATCATTTGCTTGTCTCTGTGAAACCACTTTGTCGATTGCCTCTAATTGTTGACCATACAAAAGTTCCAGATCCATTCTCTTGTTGAACAATTGCAAGAAGTCTTCATTTTCACCAACTCCCTCATACAACTGATCGAAAAGGACTTTGAACCCCAGCTCATAGTCGTTGGACCAAAAGCTCTCAGCAAATGACATAGTGGGGAGAATCGAAGTTTTTGAAGTTGAAACAAACTATTTTTTTGTGGTCTATTTTGAGATCAGTTCTATAAACAAAGCCAAAGACAAGGAGTACTTTTTTTACTTAATTGTAGATGAAAGCATATTGAAAACAGTGGGATATCACCAAGTTGAGTAGTTAAGTCTATATTTAGTTCACTTGAGATTTAGTTCAGTTAGGATTCAAGTAGGATGACACCTAGCTGAGTCGAGATACAGTCGAGCCGAAAGTCAACCGAGGTGAGGTCCACTCGTATCGAAATCTAGCCAAATTGAGATTTTACTTAAGGTGTAATCTATCAAGACTGGACTAAGGAACTCAGACTAACGAATGTAGCAAGTCAGAATTTCACGTGATCGTCTAGAACGTTTAACCAGTAAGCCAGCATTTTTTGCTGGTTTTCATCAAAGTGCTGAAACGGGTAAAAAAAAATAGCGTAGTTAGAAAGCCAGTCCTCCTTATGTCAAGAGAATTAGAGTCTCCAGCTACGCCTCCAAGGACTAGAAATAATGACAAACTATGTCAAATACAGGGACAAACTCCCGAAGGGCTCATTAAGGGGATGCTACAGACACCCTTAACGAACAAGAGGAAGCCACACTACTATGACAGAGCTATAGCGTCGCACCATCAACGAAGGCATAAGCCAGACCTTATGCTCAGTCCAGAGATAACTCCCCAAAAGCACAAGAAGGATATCATCTTTCAAATTCTGCCGAAGGTGATGAAGGCTCTTCCGAGCAAAAAGCTGACTATTGGGAGTGGTAGACTGCAGGGCCTTTTACCATCGATAAAGATCAATCCTCTCCTTGAAGACAATAAGGAGCCAATGCCTTTCAGAGGGAGCAGAATACTGTGCGATCTTTTCCGGGAGATAGACTGCAGTGAAACGATTAATGGAGATTTGGATGGAGTACTGTCAAAATTGCACCAGGAAGTGGGTACTGAAGATTGCATTCAACCACCAGCTACACCTAAACGTAATATCATAACCGAAGAATTGACACGAGATTGGCATGGAAAGTCACTAAAAGGTGACTTCTCGGATAGTGATGACGAAATGGACTTTCATCTTCTTTCTCCATCTAGAAAGACTATCGAGCAGCTCGAAAATCCATTCGTGGACTCCAACCCCAAAAATCCAAGAAGGCAGATGTCAATCCACAATCCATTTCTTTCAAGCGGACCCTCTGTGGACTATAGCACTCATACAGAGTTGATTCACAAACACACCGGGGAGAAAATAACAAGAGAATTGACGGCGAAAGAGCGTGAAATAAAACCGAAAAAGCTCAATTTTGAAGGTGTGATAAACCTGTCCTCTCCTCCACTGCTGCCACAATGTCAGATCACATCATCACCTACTCCTTCACCATCAACCTCACCGTTCAGCCGCAAAAGAGCTGTGACGGGGGCTATCAATAAAAAGTATGTGTTGAAAAGCCTCAACAATGTGATTAATATTAAGCTGAAAAACGAGCTAGATTTTGAGATCTTCAATGATAACAAGAAATGAGATCCTGAGTACTCTTTCTTATCTATTCTATTCTATCCTGGGTGTATTTATATATAATTGATTAATTATAATGTAGTGTAGATTGGCTCATCATGGGTTAAACTATCCATAATGAAATGATCCGTAAACTGAATGGTAACAGATAACTAGATAACAAGGTGAAAAGATGATTGATAACGGGGGTAAGTTGAGGAGATGTAGGTTAGAAATGTCAATTTCAAATAGCAAGCAAAGATTATTATAGAAATGGCTGCAAATTGAAAAAAGAAATTTTGGACCAAGATTAACAGTGAGAACAGGTCTCGTATGGATGACAGGTGTTCTATAGAGCACAGGAAGTGTATCGATCAAATAATACGTTTATTTTACAAATATTTCTACACAGCTAATCTTTCCTAAACTTCCTGAGGTTGTCCCAACCAATAGCATTTGAATTGGGGATCTTAATGATCTCAATTCTGTTCAAGACCTCGGGATGCTGAGAATCTGGATAAGTGCTCACATACCTGATCACTTTCTTGATTGCTGGGGCAGGGTCGTTCTTATTGACTCTGTTAAGACCCCTTTGGTCTAAGGGTAACAGGTGCAATATTTCAGGGTACACAACGGGGAGAGTAAACCGATTGAGAACTTCGAGTTGCGGAGTTTCAACTGGTTTAGGCGGTTGCAAAGGAATTTCCAAATTTTCCTCTTCCAGCTCATCAAGGTGCTCTTCCTCGAAGTCGTCATCTTGTTCTGGTGAATCAATCTTCATGTCCTCACCTAACAAATTAAAGTCATCGTCGCCAAAAGGATCGTTAAATGTTGCAGCCAACTGTTCATGCCTATTCTTTTCCTCGAGTCTTCTAGCGCGATCTTCCTTTTTACGCTGTTTTTCCATTTGCACAATGTGCTTGCGCTCCATTTTCATTCTTTGTATATCCGCGCGTCTCAGCAATTTGTCCTTCCTTTGTGCCTCTTTCATTCTCCAATTCTTCATATCTTCAATAAACTTCTGACTAGCAGCAACTTCTTTATTTTCTTCGGAAAGTGCGTATTCTTGCTCAAAGTCTATCATTTTAAAATTATAGTAACTTTTCCATGTGTCTTCAGCGATAGTCCTGTAAGTGTTGACAAGGAAATTGAACAGCAAGTTGTTGTGAAGCATTTCGACGTTTTCGTAGTCATTCACCAGCCTTTTTTGCGCATACAAGACTGAGTCCCAGTGCAGCTTATGGTACTCTTCGTGCACCAAACCCTTCAAACTCACAGAAGTTCTTGGCACAGCCGTTGAATTTGATAGCTGTTCTTTCGACTTATGAAGATTCGAGATTTCTTTCGTAGTTGTTGGTACACGATTTATTCTGTTGATCAAGGCAGCGTCCTTATAGTTTCCGCTACCAGGCCCACGATAGCTCTTTGTATAAAGGTATTTTGAATGATTGTAAGGATCGCTTTCGCCATTAGAAACCAACAGCTGGACGTTCTTAGCCACCTTTGTTTCAGACTTCACTGGAACAGTAGGAGTTGACGTATCCAGCGTGGCGGAGGTAGCAATGGCAGCTGATGTAACTCCAATCGTATTAGAGGAAGCAATGGCCGAAGTGCCCGCAAGATTATAGTTAGGGACTTTGCACACATGATTCACATTAAATTCCTGTATGTATCCTTGCCCCGGAATCAAGGATTCTGCTAGCTCCACAGAGTTTGGATCCACATCTAGGTTGTTTTTCTTGACTTTTTTGTACTTCTTGCGTTTTGGTTCATCTTCATTTTCAGGTTCTTGGGGCTCTACCTCTATCGGATGTTCGTAGATGTCGTTATCCCTGGCAATTAAGTCTCTTTCTGTATAGCTCAATTTGTTATTAGGCAAATATTTGTAAGAATTTGGTAATGTTTTATAGTAGTTAAGTTTTGTGACATTAGTCAACGAATTGAATTGAGCATGAGACTGTTGAATTGGAACCGAATAGTGAGGAAATATCTGGCCGACGGTAACAATTTCCAGAGTTGTGTCGTCTTTCAATGGCGCAGTAATTTGGTCGGTGTAATGGGCTTCTGGAAAGTCTAAGATTGGCTGCATTTCAGTATCCTCCAGACCTGCATCTGCGTAGAAAAGGTCTTTGTTGGATATCACTGAGTAGAGCTTTTCGAAGGAAACGTAAAAATGGCCATGTGTTGAATCGGAGATCAATCCTTCTTGCAATAACCAGTCATTGGTCGACTTTGAAGTAGTCTTGAAATCAGATTTGGTGAGCATAGAATTCTTGACTATCCTGTTGATTAACTGGTACGAGGAAGGGAAGTTCCAAGCCTGGCTCAAGTCCTTGATTAACACTTGCCATGAATCTTTCTGAAAAAGACTCACACAGACATCGTTCCAGCGGGGTTTTATACCATCGGGTTCCTGAAATACCAACTCTTTCTTTTTGATGGAATTAGCAACCTTTAGTTTCAGCTTGGGTATGTATACAGACATGAATCTATTTGTTTTCCAAAAGACGGAGCGACATATTTTAGGACTTTGAGAGAAACGACATTTAGTTCAAATAAAGTCGCGTCCCCAAATCGTCAGCTGCATTTAATCCAATGGTAAATTTCAGCCGTTACGTAAGATACTGTGGATGGACATGTGAAATCTGGAATTTAAGGTTGCACAAGACATTACTCAATCATAGGCTTCAATGACCTCAGGAAAGCCTAGTATTTAGAGTTTGAAAACATTGACGATGAGAAAGCTCAGTCCATTATTAATATCAAGCTTTTCTCGTGAGATTTTGTTGAGGAGAACGGATACCGCTCAACGAATCTTGAAGACTTATACCCATATAATTCACTGCAATTAAACAGGGAACATTGTTGGTTTACAATATTCAAGCTTATACTTGTATTTTAAAATGTGCGCTTCATAGTTGCATTTTAGAGCCGAGGAAAAACTTCCCCACACGGGTACAGTATATAACCGGGACATATCCTGCAAAAAGATTATTGCGCAAGAATGTCAGAAGAAGAAATCTTATATGAAGTGAAAGACAGAGTTGTGGTCATCACTTTGAACGCTCCAGAAAAGCTAAATGCGTTGGACTTCAACGGATACCTTCAGTTGGCCAAATACGTCGAGGCGGCAGACCAAGAGGAGGGTACTATTCTCACCTTGATTCAGTCTACTGGTCGTTACTTCTCTGCTGGTGCCAACATCACTGGCGGTGTTCTTACAGAGAACACCGAGGAATTGTTTTCGCATGAGTACTGGGTCAAAAATTTCGTGGGTAGAAATACCTACGTGACTGACGTGTTCCACAACCACTCTAAGATCTTGGCAGCATCCGTTAATGGACCTGTGATTGGATTGAGTACCGGTCTCCTTGCGTTGTGTGACTTGATCTATGTTAAGGACTTATCAAAATTCTACCTTTTAGCTCCATTTGCCAATTTGGGATTGGTTGCCGAAGGTGCCTCAAGTGCTACCTTGTTTCTCAGATTGGGCTGGTCCAAATCTGCGGAGGCTCTCTTATTGGCCAAGCCAATTAAGGGACCTGAGTTGAAGCAGTTGGGCTTTGTTAACAAGTCGTATGACGGTCAGTTCGAGAGCACGGACGAGTTTAATGCGCATGTCCATGCGGAGTTGGTCGAGGCTTTCAAGGACTTGCACGAGCCTTCGATCATTGAAAACAAGGCTTTATTGAGATACAACAGAGATCAGTTCATCACTAGTGCAAACTCAAGGGAGGCCGTCAAGGGGTTCTACAAGTGGATTGAAGGTGCCCCACAAACTAGATTTGCGCAACTTTTGCAGAAGGAGATTAAACATAAGATTTAGATAAGAATATGATTCTAGTATATTACTTGTAGCTGATTTCAAAGATCGCGTCCTTGTTATATAGTTAGGTTCTCCGGTCATATTTCCATGTTCAGTGGTCGGATAGTGGTTTATTAACGCAGTTCGCCTTTCCCTTCATCGAAAGTGTCTTCTTTTCAAATATATTTTTTGTTTAGCTCTTATCGTTATGAGTTTCAACTTACCCAATCCTAGTTTGGTTGGAATACTCTTAGTGATATCTACACATGCAGGACCTCAATTAGTCTTGAGCTATCCGCATGATGTCAAGAAAGTAGTGCCAAATACATCTGAAGACTCTGAGGACGAAAATGAGTACTTCCAAGGACTCGAGGAGTCGTACGGACTACAGAATGCAAAGGACTATAACCTAAACTCAAACAACCAAGAGTGGGATGCTAACCACTCCGACTACTATATGGGAACTTCGAAAGATCTATTGCTGTTTTTGGACGATCAAGAACGAAGACGACAACAAGTCTACCAGCCATCAGCAGCAACGGCGACTGAGATAGGGCCTACAGTGACTAAAGTGAACAGTAGGCCCCTGGTTATCTCATCAAACAACCAAGAGGCTACGCAAACTATATGTGGGATAGAGCCTGCATATCTTTGTGAGATGCTAGCTCCACCCAAGAAGATGTGCAATTCTAGATTCGAGCTTATGATTGATGAACACGTCTATGTTGGTTTGCCTATGCATATCTACGACAATGGAAAGTGGAGAAACTCTCAAAATGGAACAAGCGGAGATGGAACAAGGAAACATAAGCTGAAAGATGAAGTCAGAGATGAAAATGCAACAAACCCAGACGCAACTAGGAGTAACATGTCTATGTTTCACTTGGTATTTGTAATGAATCCACCAACAGTAGAGTTCAACTACAGAATAGATGATATGTTCCACTACGTCGCGTCAAGAGTTTCGTTAGCATTAAGGTACGAGCAACTGAAAAATGAATATGTGTCCAAACAATCGCGAGTGATATTGGAGCTCAAGGATGAATATAAAAACCCATCCGAGCTAGAGTATCAATTATCACAGAAATCACAATTGTATAAGGTTATTTCTGCATGTTATCATTCTATTTCAAGCTCAAAAATCGCCAATCTCAATATTAACAACAAATTGCGCTCTTTTCAGATACCAATCAAGACAGAATTTCAGAATCTACCCGAGGTTTCGGTCCCTTATATCCCAGGATCTCATTTATCCTCTACACTAAGTTTCCTTGGAGCTTCAGGTTTAATAAATATGGGGGAAAGCACAAGGTATGGCCAGACAGCAAACTTACTGAAAAGACAAACAGAAAATGAGGATGATGCAAGTGGCTCTTCTTTCTCTGACGATTTGGTGTATTTTGCACTCATGCTCTTGGATGATCCAGAGACGATCATCAAGGATATAAAAGCAGAACCTAATAGCATGGTGGCTGTTTTCATACGGTCTATAAAACCCACAGAATCCTTACATAAGCTCTCAACAAGAAACAAGATACCAATCGTCAAGATACAATCGTTTGCATTACACTTAATATACTGGAGAAGAGCGAGGATCATACAACCATTAAGTACAAGATGTACTTACATAGTATCGCCCATGGCACCAATAAGTTTGAAGATGTTTGAGGATATCAAGACATTCAAGAGAATGTACCCATCACTTCCTTCACTTCCACAATTTCTCAAACTATTGAGTCCAGAGCTGAAGAAGCCACAACAATTTGCAGCTATTGTACCTTCAAAGGATCACAAAGATATTTATCTTGAAGCCCTCAGTTGGTTAGTGAGACATGGATATGTTACCCAGCTACTTACGTTGATTTGGCTAAAAGTGTCCCGGAAAATAAAGATGATAGTGGAAGAGGACTTGGAAAACGAGTCTCAGAAGAAAAACCCTGGAATTAATAAGCAGATAAGCGTGGGAACTGACAATTCCTCAAAAAAGCAGCCTGTTTACCTGAATCAAACGGCGACCAACAACAATTCTGCAAGTTTTGAGAGGCAGTTCGGCACAAAAAGTGTACCCAGAGTATGCACGACAGGAAGTGTAATCAACAATTCTCCAACTCAAATGAATAACCTACTCAGTAACATCAAACTTGAAGATGACGAGGATACAATTCTATCTGATCCAGCCAGAGCTACCACCTTAGAGCGTAGGTGGATCAATAAAATAATTTCCGAGTGCAATTTGTCCAGCGAATTAACTGCGATATTTTACAAGCTAATGAAGTACATGAATGGAAAACTTCCTCTTGAGTTACTATTGTTGAAAGAAAATATTTCTAGGACTGAGTTGAGAAAGTTGCTCTTTGCAATCGAAGACCACATTATCTCTGTCAGACACTGGTAGTGATATTATAAACAGAAAGTTATCGGCTTGAACAGGAAAGATGTGACTAAAATACAGCATACTCATTGATCTAAAGGAAATTTCAGGTATGTTAAGGAGCCTTTTGTAGTTTACAGCTGCCTACATAGTAATGGTAATGATTTTTATACGGGAAATAGACAATCGAAAAGCTTTTCGACATCTAAAAACAGATCAATGAAAGAATAAAATTTCTGCTTTGGTAAACCAGTGTCATTTAAAAACTCAGCGCCAGAGCTAAGGTCGTATCGGATACTGGTTTGAGAGTAACTGGAATTCAGAACCGCAATTCACGTTGAACTTCTCTGTTGCATGATATGCCTATATCTCAGATATTGAATAGTGAGATTTGGAATAAGAAGGGTGACGGTAATAATACAGTATTCGTTTTCTAATTAAATACATCATCCCGATCAGCTTCGACACCCTCGATTTGATTGAAGGTCATGAAGTGGACTGGTCTATGCTCTTCACTGTAGAAAGTAGCAGGTAAGCCGACCTTCATGTCGTAAGCAGCCTTGCGATTCCAAACAGAGCCTAAGAAAAAGTAATTCCAGATACCATCTTCGGGAATCAAAAAGGCTCCCGCAACCCTATCTGATAAAAGTAACTGACCCTTTTTACTGAAGTTGGTACTGAACCCTTGTGGTGTAGGATTAGAAAAGTCTTCATTTGTCTTTCCCCACGCGAAACCTTCTTCAGAAAGCTCAAATGCAGAAAGAGACACAGACCCAGGTGTGAATGAAAGCACCAATGTTACAAAATTTTCAGGATAGTCAGCCTGAAACTTCGACTGAACTGTGACGTCATTCGCAGGTAAGAAAGGGGCCTCATTAGATTGTGTATGGATCCAACCAAGAAGTTCAAGCCCTTCTAATGGTCCATCTTTCTCTAATTTTGGTAAATCGCTTGGGAAATCAATTGCGGAAGGTTTACCTAATTGGGGAACTAGCGCGATGTAAACGATCTCCTTAACTTCGTTATTATCTGGGGGAGATCTTCCGTAAATAAACCCACCCACTTGGATTCTTAAATCTGAAATTTGGATAAATTTCTTGAGCAAATTTTGAGGTAAGATATACGTAAAAGAACCGTCATCAACGAAGTCATTAGACGATACGTATATGTTTTTAGATCTCAAGTGTAAATTGTTAGACGCAATTGCCCTATTTCTCCATTCACTCTTTGAAGAGAAAGTCAGTTGTTCATAGTTTGTTGTGGTAACAGTTGTGATTTCTTCACCATGAACATTTGTCGTCGTGCTCTTAACCGCAGTCAAAGCTTTGTTTTCTTGCTCTTCGGGCTTTCCATCCACTTCGGCGATTTCCTGTCTCTTTGCGGAAGGAGCTTTGATTTCTTGACCCAAGATTAAGTCACGGATTTCCGATTGGGTCAAAGACTGGACGTTCACATTATGCTTTTTAGCATAGTCAGATAAAATCACATCCCTCAACTGTGCTTCCACTTCTATCCATTGTTCATCGGACAAGGTAGGCCAAATATGATGATCTTGAGTAACAACGGATACATCAGGGCGTAAAATAAGATTTGTACGCTCTTGATTAACACCAAAAGCTCTAAAGAGTAAAATTATTCTCGAGAATGCGGTGTATGCGGATATTTTTGACAACCAGTCGTCGTATAAATTGAAGAGAACCATTTGTGGCTCTTTGGCTTTCAAAACAACATTTGCCAACTTATCTACTTTCATTGCCAGCGCGAAAGGTAGGTGAAGCTCTGAAGACCGAATTGAAATGTTGGGAAAATCCAACATGTGAACCTCCAAAGGGTCTAGCATTCCTTTTCTCGTTACAATCAACTGCTTTGGTTGCTCTTCCCGTGGAAGGGAGCGCACCAATGCAGTGACTTCTTCAGCAGTTTTCCATTTTGCCAACTGACCAAGACGCTTTTGCCCTGCCCAAACAGACGTGTGAATCACCTTCAAAAATAATTGACCAGACTTGGGATTCAAAATAAAAATGGCACCATTTATAGGTTTAGTCGTCAAATTTCCTTCAAAAGTCTTATGCACGGTGACTCTATAGACATTAGTGTCATCAATAAAGAGTTGCGTCTCATTGTTGAACAACTCGGCATAATTATTCGAATTTAATAATGCTTCCTGTGGTTGGGATTGATACAACTGTAAACCCTTCCGCACACGCTCACGCAAAACGTAAAGGGCTGGGTTGGCCTTCATGATTTCTTTCATTGCATTCTGCATCAACTGCTTCAAACCAGGGAACCAATTACCATAGACTTCATACATATTATAGGCTAGATCAATAGCAATAATGATGCCCGTAGGGGATGGGTAGCTGCTGGTGTTGTCCGTTGTGTAATCCAAAAATTTGGCTCTAGCATATCTGCCAATGTCATGAGAATCATAATCACCATATCTTAATTGAACATCCACCCAGAATTTATTTGTGGTGATATCCATTGAATCATTCTTATCGTTAAGAAGAGACGGACGGGACACATTCCACTTGTAAGTGGGCGTTAGCACTATATCTGCACAGGAAGAGTTCATCTTATAAGATTTTCTTGGGTGAATAGCCTGCTTTTCGACGCTGTCAACTTGCAACACCTCCAACTCCTTATCCAACACTTGACAAACATCTTGTACAATTGACTCGTGTATCTTTTGCCATAAGTGCGCTCTGAATATCTGGATAAGAGAAATTTTTAAAGTTGGAATCTTTCCATGAAGAAAAATACCTGTCAAGTCCAACTGCACCAAGAAACCAACATAAACATTAGCACGATTAATTGTAGGAGACCACCATAACGTGAAACGTCTATTAGGAATCTGCGATAATCCAGATCTCTGTGCATTGGTCAACTTTTTAAATTTCAAAGAGTCCTCAAACCCTGATGCTTTCTCCCAGAAAAGACCCTCCCATGAGTCAAAGCCAGTGCCACGGAATAATGTGTGTTCTAGTATAGTTTCAATACCACCAAGCAGCTGGATAACATCAGCCCTGTAAGAATTAAGGTTCCACAACTTACCATCGTGATGATTCAGCGTCCACCAAAATGGGTTAAATCTGGAGAGTGAAAATTGCTTGAATTCACGACGAATACGATGACCTTTATCATAGGCCAATGTTTGTCTGTCTTTTTGAAATAAAGTAGAAATTCTAGGGATACCACGGTCCCAATTCAGCTCCATATCTTCAAATGTCAATCTCCTGTTTTGTTCGACAGCCTCTTGCCTTTTGATAGCATATTCTGCCCACACTCTTTGAGAGTCTAAAAACTCGTTTTCCCATGTCGTGATATATCTATAGATTGTTGGGATCGTTTTGTTGTCCATGTGCGTCATACCTGCACGGAAGTGAGTGATACCAGTATCAGTCTGTTTAGACCAGCGTAAGTCTGAAGCTGGAATTAATATATGCAGCGCACTAAGCATTCCCAATCCACCTAACTCTTTGGGAGTATAAAAAACTGCTGGAGGGAAACGAGTAGGCATTTTCGAGTTAAGACCCATCTTCACCCTATTTTGGATTTTTGTCTCACACTTTACTAAAACGTCCATAAGCCTTTCTGTGGAAACTGCAGCTTCTCTGAAATAAGTGAATAGAGCAATCAATGCAGTGTTCCATTTCGAAGCTACTTTAGTGAATGTTGTTGATCCAGAGGACATCAAAATCTGTCTGATACGGTTGTTGAATCGATCTATTTCATCTTGAGAGACTTGTAAGTAAGCCTGGGCTGTACGCTCTTTCGTGCGTTGGTCTACCAAATCCCAAACTCCCTCTGATGACGAAAGTTCTTTAGCACGGCATTTAGGAAGGATACGAATTTCGAAACCGCACATCGAGAAAAGGAGGTTTGGGTTGTTTTTAGAATAGACACTGGCATATGACTGCTCCCATTCCAATGTGGTCACTGAAGCAGGAATGCGTGATGCTACTTCCCAGAATGCAGCACGTCCGAGGTTCACATCTGTGCGCACTAGACGCATACGAGAATCACGTGGCCAACACCTGTGATTATTATACCCAATGATATTCTCAAAATTTGGATCCGGATTCTCTGCAAGATAATCATGGACAAGCTCGTTCGCTTCTGTGTGTGAGAAGCGGAACATGATATGGATTTTGTCTGTATAACGTGAGTAGAGTCTGATAGGGCTTGAAGTCTCTGTATCGGAGTCACGGTACTGAAGAAATGCGTTAGGGTGTGAAACCGGCCCAGCCATCTCATTTGCACGATCCAAGCCCAAAATGAGCAAGTCTATCATCAAACCATAGTATTGGTAGATAAACGAGGCGAACTGAAGTCCTCGAATAACACCGTATTGGTTTACGTGGTTCATGTCCTTATAAGCGAGGTTGATGTTATTTTTGGACAGCATGTAGTCAGCAATGTTGGGGTCAACAATTAAGCGCAACAACCTATTAAGTACAGTGAAATCGATTTTCTCAATGAATTTATTGAGATTTGTTTCCAACATCACGTTGCACTCGCCTTCATCCGTCTTCCATACGTTTTCTAAGTTGTTGATACCCTGGCACCATTTATAAACTAAAAGTGGGGGAATCTCATCGTCTGCTGGTTTGACCCATGGAGGGAAAAGATTACGTTTGTCAGCTTCATACCACATATAATGATCGAGGTAGGCATCAGTTATCTTCTCCAATGGGTCGATGGTGTACGTCGGTACCAAGTGGCTGTAATAATCCATCAATTCTAATCCAGCCTCTTTGAATATTCTCTGGGTGAGTAGAAATTTCTTTATGCGCGCAAGACATTCATGAGGGTTGTCGTAAGCTTGTTCTATCAATGCCAATTCTTCACGTTGTGCTGAGTTCAAGCGCGCATTTGCGTTGTAACTTTCCTTCAAGCCTTCTAATGCGAGTACAAGCAACTTTGTATCATTCTTGTAGGTCAAAGGCGGGAAAGGAATTGGGCTAAATTTACGAGATTCCAACCACTGTACCATGGTCTGAAAGATTGTGACGGCTTCTGTTGGACTCATATACGGTCCATCTTTTGCAAATTGCTGCTGACGCTCCTGCTCGTTTTTTACCCAAAGACGCGTAAGTCTGCCCAAGTTCTTTCTGGCAACCGTTTTTTCGACGGTAGTTCCGCGTTGTATACGTTCTCTATTATAGTGAGCAACGCTAATCCAACCATCTGCTTTCGCCTGAATGTACCTCTCGATCATCTTTTCTATAGGTTCTGGTAATCCCGGTACTTTCCAAGGTATATTTGCCTTCCAGCATCTCCACGCTTCACTAAGATGTTGAAGGATAACTTTCAGTTTATTTTGCTTGAGGCCATCAGGAATCATATCAAGAATATCGTGCATGACCTGAGCACGAAGTTCTAAATCGTAGTATGAATCCACACGTTGTTTGGTGATGGTTTTCACAACGTCATTACTCCGTCTTCCTTCAAATTGACGTGCGAGCAAGTTACCCAACCAGCGCTCCAACAATGGAATTATCCCTCTAAGGAAGAAGATCCATACTCTCCATGCGGGTTGCCAAAATCCACAACCAGGTCCTTTTCCGATGACCTCATTGAAACGCGCATAAACTAAATGTTTCAAGTCTTTACAAGCACGGATTTGGTGCATGACCTTGTACTTGTACCTGTAGATTCCCGTCAACTGGCCCAAGTGGTTTAAAACGTAGTAAAGTCCGTCTGCGAGCTGATATGCATCGACATTACCCAATCTATATTGAACATGCAGATCAACAATTATTTTTACAGCACGAAGAAGCTCACGAATTAGGTGGAATGCGTTACCAAAACGAGACTTTTTGCGCTCTTTAGTTGTGAGTGTCTTTGTAGGCTTCAAGTTGAAATTATAGTCCAAATGAAGATATGTCAAGCCCTTTTTGTGAATGAGTAAATTCAACATGTTGAAACCTTGCTGGCAAACCTGTAGGCCTGCTTCCACCCAGTCAATTTGCGTCTGTTGGAAATACTTGGTTGCTTTGAGAGTCTTAAGGAGCGAAGCACCCCTGCGCAGATGCAGTTTTTTCTTACTCTGACGCAATTCATTCATCACCTGAGTCTTCAAAAGTTTCTGATGTGAAATACGGGTTTTGATGTTTGTTCCTCGAGGGGCACGGCTATGATGCCACTTGACTAGTGATACATCTTGTGCACGCACAGTACGTCCACTACGTTTGTTGAAAGGATAGGGTGCTTCGAAAAGATCAAATGCTGTATCGGTGCCATCAGGAGCGAGGTCATGTTCTTCCATAAGTGGAGTGAATGGGAGTTCAATATCATTGAATTCCGTAAAGTCTGTCTCGAACCTTTTGGTCGCAAATTCCGTCCTTCTGTTAATTCTTGCATATTTGTGGTTTCCAAATGTAGAATAGCTCTTCTGTTTCTGTTTGCTGGGAAACGCACTCACATGTGCTTGTTCCACGAACGAGTTATATAAATACGGGAAGGCAACTCTATACTCGGTCTTGATGGGGTTTCTGAAGATGATTCTATCCACCGAGTTAAACTCTGTGAAATCTTCGTCTTCTGGATTATTGGTCTTATCCTTGAAAAGAGGTTCGAATTTGGGTCCTCCGGGTAAAGCCACGTTAAGTGCTTTCGCTGTAAAAAAAGCTTCCTTGTCAAAAAGGTAACCTCCGCGATTTGAGTCAAAAACTCGTGCCATCGAATACAATTCTGACATCTGGTTGAAGTCCAAAGTCCATTTTCTGTAGGAGCTGCCGATTTCATCTGCAAGTGGCTTTTCATCGTATAAATACTCTGCTACATGCTCTCCCAATGCTGTTGGCTCAAACTGTATAGCTTCCATTGGTTCGGTGCCTTCCAAGTTTTCAAGCCAGTCCACAGGCGGTTCCTCATCGTCCATTGGGGGGAATATCATACGCTTGAAATGCTTACGGTCGCGTTTCTCACGGCGCATCATAATCCAGGCACTTGCCCACTGTGCTGAGTACACGGGTTCAATGACCCGAGGAACTTCATTGACGAACGTAATAGCTCCACTCACGTGGTAAAGGACTCGTACCTCACGAGTTTGCTCCCATGGTTGGGGCATATTCTCAAGGAGTTTTAACAATGCATGTGGAAGGTACTTGAGAGATGCGAGATAGGCCTTCTTGTCTGTAGCGACTTTACGCAGCAGAAGGTCGCCGTGAGTACGCATAATACGTCGAAGGTGCTCAGGAGGCATCATTGGTTTAGGGGGCACCACCATTGTTTTGCGTATCACGACCTGTTTACGCAGTTGCACCCATCTTTTCTTGCGACTGAGTAGATCAGCAGGTGGAGGTCGTTTGGAAGAAGTTGATGGGTCTGAAGAAAGTGGAGGTGGAGGCGTACGAGATTCAGTTGATGTTAACGATACTCCAGGTGGTAAAGTTGATATGGATCCTTTCATAGGAATTCCCAGAACTCCATTTCTGATATCTGGTGGTGGTGGTGGTGGTGGTGGTGGTCGTGCTACAGAAGGACGAGAAGCTGGAGGTGGAGGTATTCTTCTTGGTGCTGGTGGGGGAGGAATTATTCTAGAACCTACTCCATTAGATCCATTAGATCTATTAGATCCTGTTCCATTCAGTACTCGATTTGCCTCATTAGGCTTGTTCGACGGTGGCGGTGGTGGTGGTGGCGGTAGCTTTCCCATACTGAAAAGAAGAGATGCGAAAACAAAAAAGTGCAGCCAAATTGAAAATAAGTGATATACCAAGAACTGGCGAACTCAGTGAAAGCCGAATTTTTAATGGGCGTAATAACTGAGTAATTAATGGAGATGAGGGTTATAAATGAGTAACTATATGGTGATAGCAATGAACTGGCCATGTCGGCTTAGAGCCAACTTTACTGAGTGATAAAAGAGCTGGCGAAAAGTGACTGAATAAGAGTGGTAATAAGTTATAAGTGGTAATAAGTTATAAGTGATTATTAGTTATAATGTATTGAGTAACAAGTTCTAATTGAGCAATGATATAATGTTATATCTGAAGGTTGTGTGAATTCAGTTAATGAGAATAATATATTAAGGGAAGAAGTGAAAATTATCATAAGAGCGACAACTAGTACATATGACTACTCGTATTAAGCTATAAGCAACCCTGTATATATACCACTGATCAAAATATGACCTTTCTTACATGATCTTGTTTGTCTAAAAACGCGTTATTCCATCTTTTTCCAGCTGTATAGAGTTCCTAGAAAAGCACGTCAATCAATCACCAGTTTACTATATACTTCTAATCATACTTTTAACTGCTTGACCACGTCAATTTCCCTTATTATGAACCCAAAATTTCTTACTTTAAATACTATCTTCATCTTCTAGATATCTCTTGGAGAAATCTTGTAGAGACCTTGGAGGCTGATCTTTGCAGCCAATTGAGGCTAGTTACTTTCATCGTAATCACTATGAGCTACTCGGTTCAATCACCACCCTTTCAATATCACACATTTTCTATTATAGTCTCAACAACTCACTTTTATCCCCTTCTGCACCCATCACCTCTTACAAATTTCTTCCACAGTACATCCCTTCTAACTGGTTCGATTTGCTGCCTATTTCCTATTTAAATTCTACGATCCCCCACTTTTCCCAGCATGAACTCTACCAACTCCACGCAGTCTTCATTTGTTGTGCAGCTCATTGAGGCCGTGGCAGCGCAGTCTGAGAAGCTGCCTATGCTGTGGCATCGCTTTGGCCGCGTATTCATGTACTTCTGTCTGTCATACGGGGTGGTTTGCTTCATTATGGCCCTAGCACTCAACCGTACTCTAGCAATTGCACAGACAAACAGCCCCCGGTTACAGCTCCGTGCACGAGCTGTTGTGCGTCTGGACTCTAAGCGTGCTGTTTTGAGATCCTTGAGCGTTTTTGCATTCAGAGTAGGAATAATTGCCCAATTGGTATACAAGCTTTTCCATGTGTTGGTAGCCCTCAATGTCCATGCACACATTGCAACCAATAACCCCGGATGGATCGGGGAGCTTCTTCCGGACCTGATATTTGCTTATGATAGCAGCCACTATGCATCGTCTCGTTACATGTACACTCTGCAGTACCAGGTAATGGTCGGACCCACTACGGATATGAACTGGCCGATTTTCCTCAGTATATGTTTACTGTTCTTTGTGGAAAGCTTTGTCCTGGTGATACAAGGCAAACAGCCATTTATGGATACAGGTATATCGATGTTTGAGCTCTCAATAATGTTCCAGGAGTTCAGTGGGGGAGCAGGTCTCTTCTTGGGGCGTTTTGCGCTGCCCAACAGCGAGAAATCACTGTACTACCACAGTAGACCCACAGAACAAGTCCTCGTTATTACTGCATTGCTGATCTTATCTCATATAAGCATGCATGCGTGTGCTGTTATTATTGATAACCGGTATAGGCTCATCCCGCTGACCGTGTTTGGGCTCTCGCTTCTTGGATATGTTGCCACTAATATTTGGCGTGGGTCTATATCGGAGCTCCCGCTAATTTTAATAGCCACTGTGGTTCCGCAGCTCGTAATCGTTGGTGTGATTCTTGTGTGTGTTGGGATCTTTTTGGCTGCCATGCTCTTCAATGGCGATTTACGCGACCCAAGTGTGCTGGCGATATTTTCAAGCGAGGATGTACACTTATTTGAATGGAGTGACGACTTTTACACGGCTTTGATAAACTTGGGCACATTGGCAATTCTGCTGGCGGGCAAATCCAGCTACACCAAGGAGATTAGTGCAGTGACGTTAAACAGAACTACTTGGATCGAAGCGAAGCGAGGATACGACCATTTTGTATCGCAACCTGTTGAGTACAAACCGGACAAGACTCCAAACAAGCTCAGTAAGAAGTACCAGAGTCTCCGTGATGTCACGTTGCAGTTTTACGAGCTAGTGGCTAGTCTTGTGTCGAATTTGTTTGCGCGCAACCAACCTAGAAAACTTCCCCTGTTTCTCGCCAAAGACTCTTTGGTAGTTGCAGCCCCACCAGTCAGTTTGCATGATCTTACAGTTGAGCAGGTGGGCGAGCAGTATGCGCAAATTCTAGGTGGAGATGAGTTGGATGAGATGGACGACTCGAGAGACTACGTTCCGGAAGGATTTATGGAAATTGAGGAAGATTCGGAAGTTGAATCCGACTTGGAGGTAGCACACACCAGCATGACCGAGCTCTTGGATGCTAGTGACTTTGTTGATTTAATCACGTCACCAAGCATGGCCGTATTGAGGCAGCGCATGTCGTGTGAACGCCGTATCACGCGGTCTTTGTTTAATAAAAGCGACAGTGAGGCTAAGAAGTTGGAACAAATTGTCGAGTCTGGGAGATCTCAAGAAGAAATAGGTACCAAGTTTGACTGTGTGATCTGTCAGTGCAACACCAGAGAAATTATCACCTGGCCGTGTAAATGTTTTGCCATATGCGAGGCATGCCGGATCACTATTGTTGCTAAAGGTATAGAGGGATGTGTTTGTTGCAGGCGACCAGTGGAGGGGTATTCCAAGATTTTTATACCATAGGAAAACAGAACTTATATAGAATAAGTTGAGCTGCCACAAGCAGGAGAACATAGTAGAATAATTTAAAGCAGTTAGTATTGAGTTGTCTGACTCGCTAAAACCAGGGCTTAGGGTTTACAGGTATCGCCTGGAGGAAATATTTTGGGAGAAGCTAGATGGTATTCTGGCTCTTGTTTAACGACGTCAGTAGCCAATTGAGAGTTTAATAAGTGAGCGGTAAACCAATAAAGATTATCAGTATTGCCCATTTGGTGTATGTTTCAATTAGCTGCAGCTTTCACTCCACTAGGACATGATAGATTCAATCTGTCATCATCCACAAACAGCTATCGTACACATACTCATTTTCTACAAAGTAGCATTGAATGCTCGAATAGAAGCCGTACATATTTGCTTACTAATACGCGCTTCCGTATGACCGTCGGATGTTTGACTAGGGGCGAGACTCTAAATTGAAGATTTAGGGATACAAATATATATAAGCAGAACCGCATAAAGCTGCAGTGGCATACCAGAATGGGAATGTAAAGAAGTTGAAAAAATCAAGGAGAAGGAAACGAAGATAGTGGAGAGCTGCGAACATAGATCAAAATGGAGGAAAAGAACAATATAGAACAAGATGAAAGTACTGAGCATGGTGAAGATATAAGTAAAAAGACCCTTTCCTGTCAGATCCGAAATATCCCACTAAAATATAGAGATTCTCGGAGAGAAATCCAGACAACGAACCATTCTATCATATTTATAAACAGACCTGAGTAGTACTCCCCAGATCTCATCACAACAATGACCAGTGTAAAGTTTCCAAACATCAGCCACGTCTCCATTTACGCTTTATTTTTTCATATTTTTCGTATCATTTTTCTTTGTCAACATGGCAGTTACAATTGACACTGTGCCATCACCATCGCCTATACCACAGGCATGGGATCTCATTGCGGAGACACTCGCAGACAACTTCCTTAGATATCTTAATAACCTCGGTCGTCTTCCAGGGGGTCCCATCATCCTCCGCTACATCAAGTCGTCATACCAGAACGACCCTATTCGCTCGCTCTTTGAGCTTGCGCTCTTCCTATTTGCAGTCAAGTACTTCCTTTCGCTGAAAAAGAAAGAGAACAAGAACGAGGTTGTCAAGTTCCTGAAGCGTGAAATAGACGAGTTGTGCGCGGAATGGGAACCCGAACCCCTCATCGAGGAGGTCACGTCGAAAGAACGCTGGCAATTGAAGTCTGTCCCTACCATTGTCGGAAAGAACGGAATCCACGTCAAGTTAGAGGGCCATTCTGGACCTGTTGTCAACTTTGCATCCAACGACTTTTTGGGCTTGAACGAAAACGAAGCAATTGTGCAAGCTGCGCGTGAGTCCATGAGTACTGCGGGAGTTGGTGCATGTGGACCACCAAACTTTTACGGTACACAAGATGTGCATGTGCGTCTTGAAGAAGATCTTGCCCGTTACCTTGAAACTGAGCGTGCAATTTTATACGGACAGGATTTTGTGACTGCCAGTTCCGTCATCCCAGCGTTTTTGAAGCGTGGAGATTTATGTGTGGTTGACTCCGGAGTGAGTTTGGCCATCCAAAAGGCTCTTGTGGTATCGCGTTGTGACATCGAGTGGTATGACCACAATGACGCCGAGCATCTCGAAAAGATCTTGAAGGAGCTCAAGCCTGTACTCGACAAACAAAAACCCCTCCGCAGACGTTTCATCATCACTGAAAGTATTTTTTCCTCTACTGGAGACATCGTCAACTTGCCTAAAATTGTTGAGTTGAAGAACAAGTTCAAATACCGTTTGTTCTTGGACGAAACCCTTGCTATTGGTGTTTTGGGTGCCACAGGTAAGGGTGCTGCTGAGTACTTTGACATTCCTCGTTCTGAAATCGCAATCACCATTGGTTCTATGGCTTTGTCGTTGGCATCTTCCGGTGGATTCTGTGTAGGAGTTGAGCCCATGGTGCATCACCAACGTATCCAGTCCACAGCCTATGTTTTCAGTGCATCCTTGCCACCCTACGCTGCTAAGGTTGCTTCGCAAGCTATCGTTGAAATTTCCCGCACTGATGAGAATGGAAAATCGGTTTTGGTGAGCCGTTTACAGGAAAATGTGAACTACGCCTACAAGGCATTGGTCAGTGCATTGGCCAGCAACAGACACATCACTGTTGTTTCTCTGCCGCACTCTCCGCAGATCCATGTCGCCCTCTCTGCTCAGCTCAGCGATGCATTGGGCTTCCCATTGTACTACGGTAACACGACTTTTTTGAGCACTGGTAAACCTTCTAAGAAGGTGAACGCCTTTGACGAGAAATTTAATGCGGAGAGCTTTCTTTTGCAGTTGATTGTGGACGACATGTTGAAGTCTTCGGGCATCTTAATCACCCGCACCAAGTTGATTCTTGAGCACGAAAACTTGCCATTGACGTCCCCCCACTTGTTGGTCAACATCTCTGCACAGGCTACCAAGGATGAATTGGACCGCATGGCGCGTGCTTTGGACTCTGCAGCCAACAAGGTGTGTGTTTTGGGGATTGATGAGATCAAGGAAAGGATTGAGCAGTACTAGGAATGGGGAACTGGTGAGAAGATACGGATAAGACTAATTAGAACTATTTTGGAGTAATAAAAGAATGAGAGTAATACACAATGGACTTGCGGGTGGGGTTAGCAAGAAACGAGGTAAGATTGTAAATAAGGTAGAGTCCAAACTTACAAGAAGTATTGATCTTGATTACTTACTGGTCTTTCATGATACTAGAGATCTTGACAACTTTATTTTGTTTCGAAAATATTCTAGAACATCTCTTCAGGGGCCTTATCTCCTTAATGGACATCAGTGGGGTATCATTCAGCCCTGCTTGATCATTCTCGTCCTGGCCTCCCTAGCTATTGATCTCGCCTCTTCTATGTCATGCGCACTGCTCTGGTTAAGATCCTTGGCCAACTCGTAAGCTTCTGCATATCGCCTATTATCCAACGCATTTCGGGCCAACCACAATCTTGCCTTTGACGTGGAGTCGCTGATTCCCCACTCAATCTCCAGATCAAGACAAAGCTTCATATATTTGTATGTGTCGCGTAAATTCCCAACCTTCTCTGATATTACCGCGAGCTTGTAGCAAATGTGCGGTTCCACGGTCGTGGGCATCTCCTCGTTTCCCTGATTCTTGAATTCGTCTATCAGTAGTGCCTCTTCAAACAGTTTGATCGCATCCTCGTATTTGTTGATTTTCTCATAACAGTTCCCCATTGCTTGCCACATCCGCTTGTCCAAAGGTTGCAAATTTGTCGCTCGCTGGTAGTAGTATAATGCGTACAAATGCATATCGAGCACCTCATATGCCTGACCAAGTCCGTACCATGCACGGAAGTCCTTCAGGTTTATATCTACGGCACGACGATATGACTCGATAGCAGCGTGAGAGTTCTTCAACTCGACAAACTCGTGGCCCATTAAAGTCCATGCAGAAAGACAATTCTTATTAAGTATGAGCGCACGTTTGTAAAACATGATGGCTTTTTCATGTTCACTCTTCATAGAATGGTAGTTAGCCACGATACAGCAAGTTTCTGGCCGGAACTTGTCGACCTGCGAGGCAAATTGTGCCAAGAAAGATAGTTTTGATTTCTTCTCCATCACGTACAACATGTTGGAGTAAGTATCTAGGTCATCCAATCGAAGTGGGTCTGTCGTGAGAATCAGGTCGAATATAGTCTCTGCCTGAAAGTAGTCCAAGTTATGGTAGCACATAAGAAACTGCTGAATCTTTATGAATGCGAAGTTGGGCATTTGCTCCGAGAGATCTTTTAGCATACTCTGCATATCTGGCAGCTGCTGGTAAAATTCCTGGAGCACAACCACTTCAAAAATACGAAACATGACGTTGTTGACAAGGGGCGTTTTGCTGGCTTTTGCGCGTTTGACGAATGCGACCGTCTCATCGAAAGAGTGAAACAGGGAAATAAGCTCCTGCCAACACGACCAGTTATATGGAAACAAAACAAGCGAATTGTAGAGGTTTGTCTGTGCCATAGCGTACTTCTTCTTCTTATTATATATGACTCCACTGAGGTAGTGCAAGAATGCGTTGTCTGCGCTATTGCTATGGTACTCGTCTATCTCCTTGAGGATTTTGGACAACTTTCCGTTAACAGACGAACTAGTTTCACGTTCCGGAGGAACTTCTTCGTCATTTACCAATCCCACAGTGAGTGATCCGCCTGTTTCTTCTGTATTCCGTTTGTCTATAGCAATAAGCATCAGGTAGAGACGGAGAAAAAGCAGGTTTCCACTTACACATCCGCTCAATACGTGGGCAGCGCGGTCAAACTCCTTACAATTGAAGTATGCTTTAGCTAGGAGGAACTTCTCCTGGTCCTGTATGTCCTCTGGCGAGAGCTGTAGTGGGGGAAACTTTATGGTTGGAGACTGTGGTAGACCATTCAATGCTTCTGCACACCATTTTGCAGCTTGGTAGAGGTTGAGGTTGGTGAGCATCTGACATGCTAGAAAGAGTTCTGTTCTGAGCATAATGATTGTTGGTGTTTCAGGTGCACGTCAGTAGACGATATTCTGTGTGGTCTGTTGGTTCCTCTTGTAGGTTTTACGTGCAGATGGTTGGTTTACCGGATTATGTATCCTTGAATAGTTGATGCGGAGGTTTCTGTTAATGAATATTCTGGTCTTAACGACTGATTGGTGAATACTTTGTGGTTACCAATGTTCCTATAGTGTATATGGTGGTGGATATCGTGGATACCTCAATTGCAGTAAGTTTTTGATAGTAATGATGCTTTGTATCTATTACAAGTTGTGAATAGCAGAGTCTCTGTCGCGTTTTCTGGTTACTGTGATCGTAAAGTAATGTACTTTTCTCAGCGCGTACTAAAATATAGAAACAGGTATACACCACTCTATTGAAGGAGTGATAAATGAGCTATCAAACGACGAATCAACTAATAGAAGATTTTGAACAGACCTAATGATACCTGAGTTACGAATGGACTGACGAAACTAGTAAAAACAGTGAAAATTTAATGATTGTGGATAAGCTAATAACGCCAGTGAAGACCGAACTGCGAAGTGATATCTTAGTCAAGAAGTAATAACGAAGTCAATTAAGAAGCCGTTATATGATTCATTGATGACTGGATGAGTGGTTTAACTGCTTTACTATTTTAGTGTATATTCCACGATTTATCAGAGAGCTCCTCCAGCTATCATAATTTACACTGTTGCGTGATGGCCATTTTATTGGCGTTCTTATGTGTTTCTCTCTGATTTAAGTCTACGATGTATGAATCTTAGTTTCCTGGTCTTGTCCATTGTCTTAGACTCAGAGTATCTTTCCCTCAATTATTTCTCATACTTTCACTTTTCTATGACTGACGATCTTCAGGACCTGTTGAACAAGGCGCTTCAAACCGTTTCATCAGCGTATAAACTCCTCAAGGCCTCACAAAACTCGTCCAGTGTCACTGGTGAAACATCCGATGACGATCGCAAAGCATTCATACTCGACTCGTTCCAGGTGAGCAAGTCCGCGCGCGAATACAAGGAATGGGAACAGACCAAGAAACATGACACACAAGCTGTATCCGTGCGGTATAACAAAATCACGGGACACATGGAGCGTGTGAGCAGGAGAAAGGCGGAACTAGTTCAGGAATATGAAGAACTCAGGACTCTGGGTGGTGGAATAACACTTCCTTCATGGAAAGTCTCCAAGGAAGCATTAGTGAGCCTTAATGAACCTACAATTTGCACCGAGAGTCTACCTCGTGAAGTGCCGTTGGATAAACTCTACTCGGTAGATGGTGGGCTGGAGTTACCATTTCCTGATTTGGAGCAATTCAAGAAGCTCATCGCCATTGATTTAAGAATGAAGGTTGAGAAGAAAATGAAGCATGATATATTGGTGCATATGCGTAACCAGATCCTGGCGGATAACAACAAGTGGACTTTGCGCGAGCAGAAATTAAGGGCATTCTTTGATGAACAAGTTCCGGCATTGGTTAGCGATGTTGAGGATATCAAGAGAACGGAGTTTGTTGAGAATGCAAACTTGAATGAGGATGAGGAGGAAGAGGGAGAGGGAGATGGAGAAATAGATGAAAGAGATGAAAGGGATGAAGAAAGAGACGAAGAAATAGACGAAGAAAGAGATGAGGAAACTGGGACATATGATAGCACTCGCGGAAACATGGATTTAGACAAGGATGATCAGTTTGCTTCAGACTCTGAAATTGTCCCTGAATCACTCAATCTGCCCCTGGTATACCTGGGGCGTGAGGAGCTGGTGGAGGGAGACGACATGGTGTTAGATGGGTAGTGAGACTAAGGTGTATGACTTGACAAAGACAGTAGATAATAAACTGACTTAATTAATAGTGACATCTTAGAGAGCCGCAAGAAGTTGATAAAAGAGATAATTCATAGAATGGGGAAGTTGTTACTTAGTGGAACGAATGATATTGACTGACGATAGTATACTCGTCTGATTGCAATTTCACCTTCTCTTCAGCAGTAGAACTTAATGAAAGGAGTATTCAGTTGAATCTTTCGGCGATTATCTATTAAGGTGGATGTCTGATAGTGGCGATTTGATGAAGTAGATACATGATAAGTTTAGTAATTGCGATTAGCAGATTGCAGATTAATTTTTTTTAATAATTGGCATATATTTTACCGAAAGATGGGTTAACGAGGAAATGTTGCTTCAAACATTCATATTCTCACCCTGTTGAAGCCCCCATTGAACACCCCTATTAAATCATCCCTAATAATTCCATTATCTTCATCTACTATCCCATCATCTCAGTATTCATAATTATCTCCATTGGTAACCATCCTTCCATCTACATTTTCAACAAATCATCCGTTTTGAATATGTACTCTACCTATACCATTCCTAAGCTTCGGAAGCAGTCTCCGCAGTCTTACCACCCACGATATAGTCCAAAGCCTGCTTCGGGGAGTCACCCGCGTCAAGCCTGTACTTGGCGATTCTAAACAACTGGAAACCAGCAACACCACCCAAGAAAAAGTTGACCGAGGCCAACAATGGGTTGCGTGGTCTGATAACGAAACCAGCCCATCTGGTCCAGATGGCACCAGTAGCAAATAAAGCAACTTGCTGAGTTCCACTGATCTTCTCCACTGGTCTCTGGATGTCATTCAAACCAGCGAAAACAAGAGCCCACTTGAAAACTGGAGCCCAGAAGTGCACCGTCTTGGGACCGGTCTCAGACTGTAAGAAACGCGAGAACTTAGAAGCGTGTGGTGCTGCACTTGCCATTATGTATGCTTCAAAAAACTCCGTGAGTTCCACCAAGTAAAAGTTGGGTAATTGGTAGGGGGACGACTTTTAGGGAGAGATAATGAAAGTGTGAAGAGGAGAGTGAGCTGAGGTAATGAGAGTGGATTGCGTTTAGGGAATGATGACCGTGTGATCATTTCCGTTAATGAAAGTGGCTACTGCTTGTGTGTGTGTGTGGTGCGATCGGCATTTTGTTGACTTCTGTTTCAAAACTTCATCCTAATTAAGCCTTCACATTAATTGAGTCTTCATCCAAATTTGAGTATTCAGCCAAATTGATGCTTTAGTGCTTCACTATACTGTATCAATAATTTCAATATAGCTCTTACTTTAATTTATATACCTACTATGTACTATCATTCACCCATCTTTGTTCGATTCCCCACCAGAGGAGAATTCGAATTCGTCGTCGTCATCATCGGCTGAAGTAGAATACAAATACATCTGTTCCTCATTCAAAAAATGAATTCCTAGTGAATTTACCTGTTCTGAGCTGGATATCGCCAGAAGATAGCGATGTAATGTTTCTTGCAGCTTCCTGAGAGGCAATTCTTTCACCTGTGCGAGAACTAGAGACAGATTTTCCGTCAAGTGTAGAAGCCTTCTTTTCACCATATTAAATCTTTGCTGCGTTTGGAGAGAATCGTTGAGAACATATTCAAGGGTTTCCGACGAGATGGCAACGCTCAAGATTTCTGTTTCGTGAGGAAACACTTTTGAAAACATCTTGCAATTGCTCATAAGCCATTTTTTGGAATTCAGAGCAATTGAGTGGACACAACTTTTGTTGAACCTACTAATCGGATAACATCCAGTTCCAAACTCTGAAGAGTTCATATACGATAAAAATCCTAGAAAAAGCTTTTCCACAGTCCACAGTGGGGACCACGTCTCCTCGTGATAATTAGTCATAGAAAGACAAATAGACGTCCTCGGTACAAAACGGGCAGTAGGCAGAATCATCTGAATTTCTGGTGCTCTGAAGGGGAAGTCCAATGGGAAAAATATGACACCCATATAGAGCCCCCCTGCAAATGGCGTTTTTTCAAATCCGTGGATGAGAAAGTACCATTTGCAGACATTTTCCTCGCACTGTTTGAAGGTGACTTTATCGAGCGGGCTATGGAGAAAACTTAAATAGTCTCTGTTGAGAATCTGTACAGTCGACCGCTCGGGGATTCCGTGTATTACAACGTGCAGGGGTGATACCGTGGTTCTATCATCTCGGTAAGTTTCAACAAATTTGAGGCTTTTCATTATAGATTAATATACTCGGTGATACACTGTGGGTTTTTTAATTGCCGCAAATTCAGATACCACAAAAAGAAAAAATATAACCAGAAAGACTTAACATGGCCCACAACGTGAACTACCACTCTCTCACGCTAAACCAGCCTGTCTACACAAATTGTAGAACACTCCATTTTTGTTCTTCTCATCCAACAACGTTTTTGGCGACTCAAACTCCACAAGCTCGCCTTTTTCCAACGAAATGATACGATCCAGGTCCATCACAGTCTCCAATCTGTGCGCGATGGTAATAATGGTCTTGTCCTTGAACTCCTTGCGGATGGTCTCCTGGATGATTTTATCAGTCTCTACGTCTATTGCAGCAGTCGCTTCATCTAGCACCAATATGTTGGAGTCCTTCATTCTGAGCAACACTCTCGCGAGAGACATCAACTGTCTTTGACCCAGTGAAAAGTTTGAGCCGCCTTCGTAAACCTTTAAATCCAACTTACTGGTGAGTTGCACCTTGGGGGTTTCTTCCTTAGTATCCTCCTCTTGGACCATATTTTCGATATGATCTTTAAGGTGGGCCAATTCAAGGACCTTCCAAAGTTCTTCCTCAGTGTAGTAGTTGAAGGGGTCCAAGTTCTGTCTAATAGTACCTTCGATCAACTGAGAATCCTGCGGAATAATACCCAAATGTCTGCGCAAGTCAAACAACAGTATCAGACTGGTGCTGAGGCCGTCGATCTCGACATATCCTTCTGCAGCTTCTATAATGCGGAAAATGGCTAACGCTAAAGATGATTTACCTGCACCAGTACGGCCAACCACACCAATTTTCTCGCCCGCCTTGATTTCCAAGGTGATATTGCGTAAAATAAGGTCCAAGTTTTCGCGATATCTTGCTGAGTAGTCGTGGAACTTTATTGAACCTTTCTTGGTCCAGTTGCTGGGTGGTTTGATGAGCTTGGGGATTATTTCATCGGGTTCCTCAACAGGTAATTCACAATATTCCATACACCTTTCCACGGCAACGACATTTGTCTCTACCTCGGCAGATATTCTCACAACTTGCCTCAACTTCAGCGTCACTTGCAAGGCATACGTCATGATGAAACCTGCGGTAGATGGCGTGAGTGGATGCAGTGTAGTAAGGGTGAATATTGCTAGACTCGAGGCTGAGAACACACCAAGGGAACCAATACACAGCAAGCGGAACAAGAGCCACCTGTTAATCAGACGCAACATATACACTGATTTCAAGTTGAAGTCCACGTTGGCGTGATTGATGAATTCAAATCGATCGAGCTGGTCATATGCTCTAATTGTATCCAAGCCGTTCAACGACTCTCCCAAGTGGGCGTAAATAGGCGAGCGTGAAATCGCAACTAATCGCTTTAAAGAGCGCGATATAGACACGTAGTAGATTTCGTAATACACGTACAACGTCAGCAAACCCATGATTATGACAACGTAGCTGGGAATCGCAAATCCAACGACAAATAATGTCAAAACGGTCTCTAATATCATCATGAAGAACCTGGAAAAGGTTGCTGGGATCGCTGCGTCGACCTTCAGTATGTCGTTGGTGAACCTGTTCATGATTCTACCGATTGGAGTACGTTCGAAAAACGATACGGGGGCACGCAAAACACGTTCGGCCATATCGTTGTGGATTTTAATAGCGGCCTTGATAGCAATCCACAGCATTGCCACTATCGAACGCAAAACCTGAAATAGCGAGGTACCCAAACCAAAAAGCGCATACACCCCGATAAAAGTCCACACATTTTTGTTTGAATTATTCTTGGAGTTGGACTCGGTCCAGTGTTTCAACCAGTAGTTTCCACCAACAGAAAGGAAAGAGGCAGTAATTAAAAAGAAAAAGAAGAGGATGACTCCAACAACGGAACACGCCTTCATGTAAGCGACATAAACTGACCATTTAACCTTTCCCTTGGCCAGAACCTCGTTGGTTTGGCCAGTACGCAAGTTTGGCAAGAGCTTCTTGATTGGCTCCCAATGGAAGGTGGCGATAGACGCGCGACGGAGCGACGAAGCAAAAAGGTTGTCTTCGCTAGAGTCGGCGTTGTTCATAAGCTCGTCACTGATAGGGACTGCTTTTTCTTCCGTATCATCAGCCTTATCTTCTCTACCAAACTCCGAAATGAGTTTGTATATATCCGGATGGTGCTCCTCGTCAATGTCACTATAGGAGGTGGTTTCCACGATTGTGCCATTTTTGACCATGCTGATCAGGTTAGAAGAGTTCAATACGGAGACCGAGTTAGTAACAAGAATAATCGTTTTCGACTTCAACAAACCGCTACTGCTCAACACCTTATCGATGATGTTTTTCCCAACGTGTGAGTCAACCGCGCTCAAGATATCGTCCAATAGGTAGATGTCTGCACGGGCGTACACAGCACGAGCCAAGGCCAATCGTGCCTTCTGACCGCCACTCAAACTGACACCTTTCTCGCCCACTTCGGTGTTGTCTCCATCTGGCAATATCTGTAAGTCGGGTAAAAGCTGGCATGCATCGAGGGTTTTCTGATAGAAATCCTTATCGTACCTGGCTCCAAAAAGAATGTTCTCCTTTACTGAGGCGTTCATGATCCACGGCTGCTGCGCACAATAGGCGACAGTCCCATGTATAGATACCGCGGGAGATTCATTGGATTCTATGGATAACTGGCCGAGTAATCCATAGAGCAACGACGATTTCCCAGAACCAACCCTTCCAACAATACACGACAATTGTCCCTTTCTAGCCTGGAAGTCGATGTTTTTCAAGGCGTAAGTGTTTGGGGACCACAAGAAACTTGCGCTTTTCACGTTCACTGTCACTTCACCATCCAGTTTGCTCTCTCTTGTGCGGCTGGTCATGGTGGGGTCCATCTTTGAGGAGTTCAAGAACAGGTTGATTCTATCCATCGATGTCATCGCTTCCACAAACATGGTGATAAAAGCAGGGATCTCAAAGAGTGGCAGCGAGAGCAAATTAAGCAAGGCCAAGGCGGGGAATACAATGTCAGAAGTGAGTGGACGTTTGTCAAACAAGGCAAACGTCGAGAAAGCGCACAAAGAAACAAGCACTGGAACCAAGTTCCAGATGCAGTTTGCGGCCTGCAAACCAATACGCATCACAAAGTAATTGTGCATCTCTTTGTTGACTCTTGCGTCATACAATTTGGCTAACATTGGCTTCTCCCACGCGAACAATTTAATACTCTTGATGGAAGTAAGAATCTCGTTTATCACACGAGTACGATCATCCTTCAGCTTCATGTATACTTTATTCTTTTTCTTGTACCATCTGGTGACGAGGAAGTTTGCAGGTGTGAGGATCAAAATCACACCCACTGTAGACAAGGTAGCCTTGCCGAGCAAAGGCCAAAGCGACACAAAACAGAGAATCAAGTCTGTTGGCAAGAGGATCAAGGTGCTGATTTCCATTAAGAGTTCTTGGATTTTGTTGTTGTCCACGGAGATCAAGTTGATGATGTCACCTGAAGTGTGCGTTTTGCGCGATTCTGTCGACATCAGGAGTGCCTGCTCGTAGATGAGAGACGTAAGGGAAGCACGACACCCAAGTCCCATTTCGAGGTTGATCAAAACGTAGTTTCCATACAAGACTTGTTGTACAAGTGTATTTAGAAGCATACCGACAGAGATGAGAATACCCTTGAGGATAGGCTGATCCTCCTCTCCAAAATAACGAATCATGATACGCAAAAGTTGTGGCTGGATGAAGTTGGGGAGTAGGCTCAAAAACTCAAAGAAGAATGAATAGAGTGCAATAGGCCCAAACGCACGGCACAACAGCGATGCGATGGTTCTCTCACCAGGAACCCAATGTTGAACGAGTTTATTGGCCGACTCACGAGTGGAGAGTTTGGCCGGAGAGTTGGGGAGTTCGGTATGTACCACTTGTTGGTTTTTGTATGAGTCAGCAATCAATGGGTTCATCCAGATGTATGTTTCACGATCAATAAGGTTTGGTTTTTTGAGGAGTTCCCCATCACCACGCTTAGTGTACTCGTAAACAAGAGCTTTAGAGGGCTTCCAGTACCAGTACTCCAAGACAAATACAAATACTGCATTGGCAACCAAAAAAACCTCGATTGCATGGATTTCTTTGTAGTGAACAGACAGTTTGATGAGCTTCCATTCAGTGAACAGGTCCTGGAAAAGCAATACTGCTTGCCATACTGCAACGAGAGGCCAGAACACAAGAAGGATTCCCAGAGCTGTGGTTGAGTGTAAAATTTCAATGGTGTGTAGTGGCAAAACTACGGTTAGAAGCGTGAATGTGAGCGAACCGAAACCGACGATTTTGATGTCTGCAAACCTCTCGTGAATGCTCACGAACAGCGTGAGAAAGTAGACGTAGAGAGAGGCATGGACAGTAACAGCTGATAATCTAATATAGTGGGTCAATCCAGTGTTTTTTGGTGCGAGCGTGCCGTATGGAGAAAGGCGTTTTGCACGAATGATGGCGTAGCCTGCGAATAAGCAGGTGACGAAGGATAGTATGGCCACAAGGAGGCATACGAAGCATGGGTTGAAAGCATTCGATTTATCTGGAGCAATTGGCACCCAGAATGCACCAAGTCCGCATGTTGGTGGGTCTGGCATGGATGAATATTGTAATTAATCAGCGTTGGACTTGCGAAATTATTAAATATGCGATAACTGAGTTTAAGAAGTGATATCTGAGGGACGAATTCAAGAGAACCCAATTGAATTATGAAAATAGATATATGAGGGGGGGATTAGTGAAAGAGATGGTGAGAAGTGAAAGAGATGGCAATGAAAGAGATGGTGAGTAGTGAAAAAGATGGTGATTAGTGAAGAGATAATGTGTTTAGCGAGAGTTCTGTACGTCTAAGTTATTTTGTAAATAATCTAATAGTGATAAGCGAGCTAACACTCATAGATGATATTGATATCTTGTGAACAGTATGTCCTTGTATTGCAAACGGTATACTGTTTGCAATAGCCATTAATGCATGCTCCTAACCATGTAGCACGAGGCTTTTACTTTTGAGAAAAGGGGCTTATAAATTCACTTTGTACGTAAAGGAAGTATCTTTCCGTTATTCTTCAACAGGAAGCATAGTACCTCGCGATATTTCCGTAAATCCAGAAAGGAGAAGTTAGGAGACATAAAGGAAGGACTGAAGATATGACTCGGTTTCTGTATAGAATTGAAAACTAAATGGGGTATAGAAAATTAAAGCCATAGACGTATACAGGCGATAATTGTTACAATTTATGTTAGATGGGAAAGAAAAAATTGAAGATAAGGAATATATTTCTGATGCCGTGTGTGGGAATAAAACATGCGAAGTTGAAAAACAGTCAATCCCAAGCAATGCTACCGTTTTATTTGAGAAGCTCTAGCGAGTGAGTCGTGAATTTCAAGCTTTGGCCAGCGGATTACTTAGAACCTGTTTTCGAAAACCGTCTAATCTCATAGTGAAGTTTGTTCTGGAGCAACTACCTCTACAGCGAACCCCGAGAATCTCTATTCCAGTCGATAGGTTTCGACTCGTAGAAGAAGGAAGTATCCTAGGCGTGGATGATTCGTAAGTAATATAATGTTTCATCTACCACAGCGAGAACGGGGATCGAAACCTTCACACAGTCATAATGATCACCAGTGATGAAGCTATCACAAACCCAACCTGACAAAGCAAACTTGACTATATCGATCATGGTAACAATGTTCAAACATTCAGCTCATCACCTTACACACGATTTATTTTCCCCATACTACCGGACTTTACGGGATTTTCCCTAACCCCACAATTCAAATGTCAATTATCGTACCTGCATATGAACTTCACACCACACACTTATACCTTTCGAACATGCCCTTTTGATGAATACCCAGCCTGTATTGTGGATGTCTAGATATAGTTGAAATAATGTAAGCGAGAAGTTGTAGCAACTCAGGTAGTGCAAGTCAAAGTAGCGTTTGTTGCATTGTCAGTAATGGTGTGATACTCTGGCCACTTATAAGTTACTTTGTAATAATATGGCATACTTTAATGACTGCATTTGGTGAATCTAAGTAAAGTCAGCTGCAGAAAGGCTACTTTAAGTCGATTTATGTATTCACACAGGGTCCATTGGTAGTTTTACAATTATCCACATCGATGGCGAGCAGTTACCCAATCCACCAGATCCCACTGGTTAATGAAATCTAAGCTGTTAGCATCTCACCCCCGTTACGCTCACGCTTGCTCGCTCATTCGTTCGGGGCCGCTCGGTATTTTCATCCTCGGATCATCTCTAATTTTTTTTCGTGCATTTTGGGGTACACCGAAGCGCGGCCCCGAACCGTGAACGCCCAATAAAAATACAGGCAAATCATCTGTCGATGCTCGGACTTTCTGAAATCTGGAGAAGTTTTGGACACGCGGTGCGAAAAAAACGTGACAGGATTGAATTCCGAGGGTAAAACACCCAACTGTCCAGCAAGATTAAGTGACAGTCACTAGTAACACATGATGAAGTGTGAGTTTACACTACAGAATACACATCGTGTCGTTGAAATGGGAAAAGTCTAAGGGAATTTGCCATGTTGCACTCTCGACTCGATTATAAATTTATGCTCTGTCATTGGCTCAATGTTTATTTTTGCCCGGAAGTCTCCTCCCACCTTTGTGCCGATCAAGGAACACAAAAATTCCTACGTATATATAAGAGGTTGTTCCCGTAAAAATTTTCGTTCCTCTTGTTTTTTCCTAAGGCCAGTTAATTCAACCATGTTATCTGCCACCAGAACTGCTGTCAGAGCTCCACGCTCGATTCGTGGCTTGGCTACTTCCTCTTTAACCAGAGACTCCCAGGTCAACCAGAACTTGTTGGAGACCCACTCCTTCATTCAGTACAAGAAGCACTTGGAGAATGTCAAGATTGTCAAGGAGAGATTGAACAGACCATTGACTTACGCTGAGAAGTTGTTGTACGGTCACTTGGATGACCCACACGGACAGGACATCGAGAGAGGTGTTTCCTACTTGAAGTTGAGACCAGACAGAGTCGCTTGTCAGGATGCCACCGCTCAGATGGCTATTTTGCAGTTCATGTCTGCTGGTTTGCCACAGGTTGCCACCCCATCCACTGTGCACTGTGACCACTTGATCCAGGCCCAGCTCGGTGGTGCCAAGGACTTGGCCAGAGCCATTGACATGAACAAGGAAGTTTTTGACTTCTTGGCTACTGCTTGTGCTAAGTACAACTTGGGTTTCTGGAGACCAGGTTCTGGTATTATTCACCAGATCGTCTTGGAGAACTACGCTTTCCCAGGTGCTCTTTTGATTGGTACCGACTCTCACACTCCTAACGCTGGTGGTTTGGGTCAGTTGGCTATTGGTGTTGGTGGTGCTGATGCCGTCGATGTCATGGCCAACTTGCCATGGGAGTTGAAGGCTCCAAAGATCATTGGTGTTAAGTTGACCGGTAAGATGTCTGGTTGGACTTCTCCAAAGGACATTATCTTGAAGCTCGCTGGTATCACTACTGTCAAGGGTGGTACTGGTTCCATTGTTGAGTACTACGGTTCCGGTGTGGAGACCTTCTCCTGTACCGGTATGGGTACCATCTGTAACATGGGTGCTGAGATTGGTGCCACCACCTCTGTTTTCCCATACAACAAGTCCATGGCTGAATACTTGAACGCCACTAACAGATCCCAGATTGCTCAGTTCGCTGACCTCTACAAGAACGACTTCTTGTCTGCTGATGAGGGTTGTGAGTACGACCAGGTTATCGAGATCGACTTGAACACCTTGGAGCCACACATTAACGGTCCATTCACCCCAGACTTGGCTACCCCAGTCTCCAAGATGAGAGAGACTGCTCTTGCCAACGACTGGCCTATGGAGGTCAAGGTTGGTTTGATCGGTTCTTGTACCAACTCCTCTTACGAGGACATGACCAGAGCTGCTTCCATCATCAAGGACGCTGGTGCTCACGGTCTCAAGGCCAAGGCCATCTACACTGTTTCCCCAGGTTCTGAGCAGGTTAGAGCTACCATCGCCAGAGACGGTCAGTTGAAGACCTTCGAGGACTTCGGTGGTGTTGTCATGGCCAACGCCTGTGGTCCATGTATCGGTCAGTGGGACAGACAGGACATCAAGAAGGGTGACAAGAACACCATTGTGTCCTCTTTCAACAGAAACTTCACCTCTAGAAACGACGGTAACCCAGCTACCCACGCTTTCGTTGCTTCTCCAGAGATGGCAACTGCTTATGCCATTTCTGGTGACTTGGGTTTCAACCCAATCACCGACACCTTGAAGGACGCCGACGGAAACGAGTTCAAGTTGAAGGAGCCAGTTGGTGTTGGTTTGCCACCTAACGGTTACGACGCTGGTGAGAACACTTACCAGGCCCCACCTGTTGACAGAGCCTCCGTTGAGGTTATCATCAACCCATCTTCTGACAGATTGCAGAAGTTGACCCCATTCAAGCCATGGAACGGTAAGGATGCTGAGAAGATGCCAATTTTGATCAAGGCTGTTGGTAAGACCACCACTGACCATATCTCTATGGCTGGTCCATGGTTGAAATACCGTGGTCACTTGGAGAACATCTCCAACAACTACATGATTGGTGCCACCAACGCTGAGAACGGTGAGATCAACAACGTCAAGAACTTGTACACCGGTGTTTACAAGGGTGTTCCAGAGACTGCTGCTGACTACAGAGACGCTGGCAAGACCTGGGTTGTCATTGGTGACGAGAACTTCGGTGAGGGTTCTTCCAGAGAGCACGCTGCCTTGGAGCCAAGATTCTTGGGTGCTTTTGCCATCATCACCAAGTCTTTCGCTCGTATTCACGAGACCAACTTGAAGAAGCAGGGTTTGTTGCCATTGAACTTCATCGATGTTGCTGACTACGACAAGATCCAGCCAGAGGACACCATTGACTTGGTTGGCTTGGCCGGTTTGGCTCCAGGCAAGCCTGTTGTCATGAGAGTCCACCCACACGACGGTTCCCCAGCTTGGGAGACCAAGTTGTCGCACACTTATAACAATGAGCAGATTGAGTGGTTCAAGTACGGTTCTGCTTTGAACAAGATGGCTGCTGCCGCTGCTGAGTCGAAGTAAGAGTTGTATTTATTGTTTGAGCAAATATTCACATGTAAGTATGGGTAATGTACTTTACGTTATGACGTGTAGGGAAGATTGACAGGGATCTGAGTGTTGAGTCTTTAAGCGTTAAAAAGGAGGCTAGCGTACGTTACAGCCGGTGATTATCAAGGGGCAAATTAAATTTTAACGGTTAGATTGCCCATGATAACGTGCGCAATTGCTGGAGATATTGTAATTGATTACGGTGCAGGTATAATTGGTGTAGCTTTTGGAGTAATGTAGTATGAAGGACCACCTTCTAGAACCTCATCACGCCAGCATCGGTTATTTCAAGTATGATTTCTCTGCATTCACATTCTTTTCTGAAGCTCAACTTCGGTGTTTCTCTGCTTCCGGCTATTATGCATCTTCTATTGTAGAATTACATAACGGCAATTTAGACCTACATTCTCTTGCGTTCCATTTTCAAGGATTTCTGGTGAGTTTGTCCCAGGTAGGAGGAAAATCCCAAATGGGAAATTCCTTCTCTAGCCATTACCAGCGTCGTGGTCGCAAAGCAACTTCAGCACAAGAAGATGACGGGAAGTATACTTTATATATATCAATTCCTTGATGCAATCGAGACGATTTGCCAGCGATAACATATATAAGTTTGACAACAGTATTAGACCTCCGCCATCGGAAGACGGAATAAGCAGTGCAACCTTTGAAACAATCTACCCTCAAGACACGCTGCACATGTACCCCGGGCAGAAGAAGCGCGAGCAGTATAATGGTGGTCGCCGACAATATGATTACATTGATAGAGCACATCAGGACTCGCCACCGGAGATTTCTATCCCATTGAGGCCAGGTGCGATAAATTTAAATGATTCTTTACCACTGACCCCAAAACGAGACGCTAGTTATCCCGACAACACATTGAAACCTGAAAGAAAAGGGACAAGTAAAAGACAAAACTACCAAAGTTATGTAGATCCAGAAAAGATCAAAGCTTTGAATGCACAAAAAGCTGGGGCATTGCCCATACCGAGGATAGTAGTGGACTCACCGGGAGAACTGATAAAACAACCGAGTCAATATACAAGGGACGGAGCCAAGACTCCAAAGACACCTCCTCCAGCCAAGACTGCAGATTCTGCTCTTCCTGCCCTTGCCCCTGGTCAAACTGTCATAGTACCAGATGGCCAGGGTGGGTACCACACAGCAATAGTGGATGCCAATGGCCACTTACTTCCAGTTGCGGCAGGAGGTCCAGAGCCAGTGCTTGACACATTTAATAACCAAAGAGCACCTTACGTAGGTGCAAAAAAGCTCGACACAGACAAGCAGTCGGTTACACTGTTTCGGCAGAACCTCGAGCACGAACTCGTCACCACAGTCATGAACACACCTCTTGTTCGATTCAATGCTCGTGGGATTAAAAAAAGCGATCTGGAAGACATACAACTCACCATTTCTGTGAACTCAGTGGTGTATTTGTTCGAGATTATCTGTGGCATTGTTCTGATAACATTATCACTGTTGCTTGTTGACCGCGATCTGGATGTGCCGAGTGGAATATACAAGTATATGATTGCAGATGCATCTGTTTCTTTGTGTGTGGCACTCTTGTTCATCACACGGGTCATCAACTTTGAACGGCGGAATGGCAGTTTTTATTGTACGCTCGCTACCCTCATGAAGTTGGTGCTGTTTATAATGGTGACCTCCACTGTCATTCCAGCTGCTTGTTCGTCTGCTCAAACATGCAATATTCGCAAGGCTGTGAGTGCGTTCACCATAGTGTCAACCTTCTTGTGGGAAGGTGATTTGGTGATGTTTCTTACGACATTGTATATCTCTCGACTCAATTTACTCAACGATATCAACTTTGACTACAGCAATAAAGGACTTGACAAAGCTTTTAACGAGCCGGAGAAGGTTCCGTCAGAGGAGGTGAAAGAACAAGAGGAATATATAAATATGCCCACGGGTCAGCTCGAGAGGCAATACGATCCAGCCACAGGACGGCCAGAAAGCTACCTCAATCCGGTTACTGGGGAGCCATTGAAGGAGTTTATATTGAATCATGATGGCCATTTGCTCGAAATAGCTCCGGGGACGGACATGAGTGATACTTACATGTTCATAGTGTACCCTTTGTGAAGTAATTTTATATTCTGACCCAGGGATTGGGTACATATAGAGAACATCTATTTGAGATATGATGCTTATATACTTGATAATTTAAAGAAAGTGCTGTACATTGTTATAATGGTTTGTGAGCTTAAGTGGTTGATTTGCATTGAAATGTGTTGGACTTGTAGATGTACCGGTGGATGAGGTTTGGAGTAGAATTGGTTGATGGATGAATTAGGTTGGTAGATCAGCCAGTAGCAAAATATAAATAATTAATTGGTATGTTGCTATACTATATAATTGGGGCTCTTTGGCCGAGTGGTTAAGGCGGTAGACTCAAGTTCTACTATCGTAAAGATGCAGGCGTTCGAACCGCCTACGAGTCACTATTTTTATTTTTTGCTAATTACTCTTGGTGGACTCACTTGATTTACGATTATATTGCTATTTTTTGGGGTTACTCGTACCGTTTTCAATTGAACCGTACTAAATCTAACCAAATTCCATTGAACAGTATTCAAATGCAATTTATACTTAGTGAAATTTCTGCACTGGAGCTGTGAACTCATTGATTCTCTTTTTATACCTTTTTTTGATCTTTCATAAGTTTGTACTTCATTTTGCCATGAACTTCATTCTGCGAATACATTCATATTTCATTACGCCCAGATCATTTTATCACTCTGCCCAATTTCTTTGCTTTATTCGGTATTTCCAAATGTGATTATTTACGATCTGTTTGTACCACTCTATTTGTGGCTGCAAAATTTCAGTCTTTTTAAACACAACTATGCGAGTTTTTACCTTGTTCACCTTTGGGCTCGCACTGGCCCTACTGCTTGGAAAATTTGGCGGATTTGAAAATCTCAAGCATCTCAAGGAGTCGAAAGACAGTTTGAAGAAGCAACTTACTTCTCTCGAGAGCTCTTTCAAGGGCTACAATTTGGACTTTGTTGAGGCTGAGGAACTTTTTATTGTTCCTAGCACGCTACTCACTAGTGATGGGCTTGCGAAGGTAGGATTAACCCGGCTTTTGAACGAATCGCACCATTTGAGATTGCAGTTTGGACCCAAGGCTCACGAGGTCCTTATCCCTGAGTCGAGCAAGAATTTGTTTTTATTTAACTCTGTCAATCCAGTGAAGTTACCACCCCCTAGGGCGGAGTACCAGGAAATGGCCGACTTCTTGGGAACAAGTTTACCATTCAGGATTCCCAAAACTTTGGGTTTAGTCAATTACTACTTGGTTCTCCTGAAGCGTTTTTTGGAAACACAAGTCAAGTGGCAGGAAAATTTCTACACAAAGTTGTCTTTGAGGACCAGTACTGCCAATATTCCTATTTTCCAAAAGTTGGTCAGTGATGGGCTTCCCTTGATGGTTTTTGTGTTTGATGATACCGAAGGATCAGAGAACATGGTTCCTATTGTGAATATAGAGAATTATCTTCTGGCGAATGGAGTGCAGACAGCCGTTTCTCTGTTTTTCGATAACATGGCAACGCATTGGATGCAAAAACTGGAGATTCAAAATCTTGTTCAATCAGTGTTTTGTAAGACTTCCTTGGAAGACTCGTTTTGTTTGGAAATTCCTGGAGATGCGACATTGCGGCTTCATAAATTTAGTAAGCAGTGGCCGGGTGTTGGTTCAAGCAGGAAATTAGAAAGTACCACCACCAAGCGCAAAGTTGAGATGGAGTTGGGCGACAAGCCGCAAGTACATGGAGAAATTGCAAAAGAAGCTTCAGTCAGCCAGACGAGCGAATACCCGAATGGTCTGACTGGATTGAAAAAACGAAGCTTGCTCAGTGTTTGTCCTTTATCGAAGAGAGACACAGTCATTGAAGTTGCGAGTTATTTGCTTTTGAAATTAGAGGACTTTAGCCGTGGAAGTCCGCAAACAATTATTCAGATGCCTAAAGATTCTAGCCGGTTGCTGAAGAGAGGCAGATTGGTTGACAGGATTGCTAGTAAGATGGGGACTTTGAAGACGGAGCCCGGGTATTATTCGGATCTGGATGAAGAAGAAAGCCCCAAATCGGTTTTCTCTCTCCAGGAAAAGATAGTCAAGATCAACAAGCACTTGCGAAAGTTAGCTGGAGGGCAGGAAGACGACAACGAGAATACTAATGATGGGTTATACTCAGAAAGCAGCTATATCAACGAACACTATGAGTGGGGCAATTCCAAGAGAGAGTTCAAGGAGGATGACGTTACAAGTCTACCCTTGTCTTTGATTAGAGTATATGAGCCAGAGGTATTGTCTCCCAGAAGCTCAAAATATGCACAAGTACAGCTGGCACTGATTTTGAACCAAACAGCGGTTGGCAAGAAGCCATCAATCTTTTCCAAGGAGGAGAACTGCGAACCAGTTACCTGGTTTAACATTTTCCACCATGCCATCTTTGGAAAGGCCAAGTTCTGTGCGCCTGAAGGAGAGGGATTTGTTTAGGTGCTACATAGATTGTTTAATAAATACACATTTGAAGGTTCGTAACTGAGCGCAGATCTAAGAAACATCTGGAAGGTTGTGGGGGATAGAAGATAGCGATTTGAATTATTGTGAGTGCATCATGATTTGGGATTGAATGTTCACAGAAATGTTTATATTTTGTAGGTTAATTTGCAGCCATTAAATATTTAATTTGCAAAATGGGAATAGGAAGCAACACATCATGCACCTATCCGGATGAAATTAAATTCCATGTTGTTTTATGAGAAGGCGTTATAACTGACGATCTCGGTTTACTTCAGGGTTGGCAAAATCCATATGTTTTGCTATTTACTACTTATTGTTCGTGCCCAATAAGTAGTAACTTTTTTCTTGGTTGCTGGATGTCTATTTTTATTAACTTAGTTCGCTCTTCACTGAAACTTCAACAACTCAGCCAGCTTATCAGAGGATGATAACTTATCAATATTTATTTTACCTATTCGCTTACCTATAACCCTGGTACGCTCCGTTCTGCGGTGGAGTCTGGTGAAAACCCTGATTGTATGACTGTGGATAGCCCTGGGGAATTCTGGTCAGGGATGCCAGAAAAGCACCAGTGGAGCCACTGTGAGCATATTCATTGTATCTCCCCATGGCATTGTTGGGGTTTCCGACAATAGTGGAAGAAGGCTCTGTAGGCTCTATCAGTTCCATGTAATAGGATTCCCTCTTTTCCTCGTTAGAAAGAGAATTCGAGGAAGGCTGTATGTTCAGGGTAGTGGTATAAACAGAAGCGTCGTCATAAGGTCTGTTCTCGTGTCCCTTCATAGCGGTGGCACCAAGGGCCATCAACTCTAACTCGTCATTGTTTTGGCCGTGAGCACCCTGGGTATCCTTTGCTCCTTTGTCGAAGCGTGGCAAGAATGAAACCCTGTCGTCCTTCATGGGCTGGTAGCGGGTGTCGGGGTTCTTGTAAACTAATGCTAACACACAAGTGATGATGGTGAACAAAAGCAAAAAGAGCGAAAAAGCCGCATTGAGCACAAAGTAAACGATGGCCATGACAGATGCCACGACGTGGGGCTCCTTAAAAATGTAGGAGAAAAACATGAAGAACAAGGCGTTGATACTGGAGATGACTGCAATAGTGATATTGAAGGCATTGGTTCTCTTGTCCATAAAAGGTCTAATGACACAAAGCAGCACACAGTGGATCAATTCGATAGCAAAGATGAGAACAGACTGCGCACGTCCGGTTTGTTGCAACACAGCAACAAACAACGACTTGAGGAACACGTAGGCCAAACTGACAACAATCCAGTAGTAACAATCCGCACGGTACTGGACGTAAATAAATCCAAATTTGTTCAAAAAGGTGCCGTCACCAAAAAGCAAGTAGGCTGGGTTCTTGAACTGACGGACAGAACGGCGACCCATGATTACCACACGAATGGCAGCCTGAAAGAGAAGCACCATGGACACAACAAAGAGGAATGCGGCAATCAAGGTAGTACCCGCAGAGTCTCTGGTTGTCAACTCCCAAATACAGAGGACAACGACCTGAGGGAAAGAGATCACAAGCAAACGGTAGAGCGAGCCCTTGATAATATGGGACCACTGCTGTCTGTACTCGTTGAACTTTCCGTCGTTCATGATCTTGGAGCGGATGAGGATCTCAATAATGGCTTTGAAGAGAGAAAGCGCAACCACCATGACAAACGCAAAGAAGAAGAGGAAAATGATTCCAGTCATGAAAAGTGACGATATCTCGATACCCGCAAGATAAGCAACTCTCTGGATTCCACGCAACACCAAGATCTTGGCAGAAAGGTTGTCGTCACGCTCGTCCACAGTGTACAAAGTGCTGTTCATTTTGTCACTGTAGCCAAAGTCATCTGAGTCGAGACTGACCAGCGCTCTTTTAAAGAGGGTGAGATGATTGTTTGCCTTCTGAGAGTAGTAGAGGTCGGTCAATGCTTCAACAGATCTTCTCAAGTGACGCTTTTGCACCGAAATAGAAAGATACAGCGAGCCCAAGATATCGGTAGGGCTCGAACCACCTGTCGATTGCATGTACCAGTTTGCGATATTCTGCACAAATCCCACTCTGACAATACCCAAAGACCACATGAAGTTCTGTGCCCAAGCTGCTGCAATGGGTGGAACTTTAGCCACGGCCATCATGGCAGTGACCGCGAGGGACTGGAAGTAAATGAAAAGCGACATCGAGTTGGACGCGATATGTGCTGCAGTACTAGAGTGTCCTGTGACGGAAACAAAGCCCGATGTGACCACACCCAAACCTGCGATAGCGGCAATAGGCCAGGATGCATATTTTGTTTGCACAGTGTGGCCATTACTCAACACAGCTTCTACACAGGCCAAATCCGTTGAAGTTTTGGTGTCGTAGAGCACGACACGAACACGAGCGTCCAAATCTGGGATAGTGTAAGCAACTCCAGGGACGTTTTTGGTGATACTGCTGCTCAATTCGTACAGCGAGTCCAAGTCCAAGTGGCCGGTTCTGAAGGGACAGATTTCAGCGTATCCAAGGTCACAGAATGTGATGTTCTTTTGCAAAACGGAGAGGCCGTATGTAATCAACTCCACTCTGGCGCCCACGTAGGCGTTGATGTTAGAAATTGCGGTCACATCAAATGTGACGGTGTTGTTGTTGGGGTAAAACTTGACGTTAAAGTGGGAAGCTGTGAACTCTGAGTTATCCATGCATGTGAGAAGCGACAGCGAGTGGATGTACAGCAGACCCACCACACACTGGAGAAGGAATACCAATAGAAGAAGCTTCATGTTGGAAGAGTGTGTAGTGAAGAAAGAAAAAAGGAGATTAAATGACTTGAAATTGTGCGTAGAAAGGTAGATTTGGGAGAGGGGGATTTAAGAGAAGGGGATTTGAGAGGAGGTGGTTTTCGGAGGGGGTGGACAGTACATATTGATTTAAGCGATAGAAGGGCGAGAAAAAGGGCAGGTTAGGTGAGTTTAGCGTGTTTGCGTTCAGAAGTGTTTGATGGTCTAAAGATGTGTCTCTTAATCTCTTCTAAAAATAAGAAACGATTCCCAAACGGGGAAATGAAAACACTGGACAAACGGCGGGCAGAGAGGCTGAGCGGCTCGGCAAGATGCCGGTTTTAGCTATGAAGGCTGAGAGAGCTCAAGGCTGGGCGTTCTTTCATGATCGCGCACGCTTTCATGGCGGATAAGGCTGAGCACTGCGTCTAGCAAGAAAGTCAGCGTGGTTTGGTTTTCATACAGTAAATGGTCGTCTTTAGGAAATTTCAACTCGCGTGTATTATGGACCGTTTCACAAATACAGTGTTAACTATTAGCACTGAACAAGCTTTATTCGGATGTTTATGGATGCATTAGTGGTTGAAACATAACGCCAAGTGGACTGCATGTAGTCTCTATACAGGACTGATATCATAGCAACGATTGATGATGGAGAGAGCTGATTGATGGATGAAGAGAAGCGGAGTGAGTGGTGTAGGAAGAACCAGCGAGGGAGTGGGATAGGAAATGAGTAAGGAACTAGTGTGGAGTTGACAGGTGAATTGAGTGATGTCGTCAGGGGGAGTTAGTGGGAACTGAGTGTATGGTGATGCAGTGATTTGACAATTTGACATGGTTTAGAGTTGCGGATAACTTGTTAGTGTTGTGGGTATATGATCAGGGTTCTTTTTGCCTAGTAAAATATAGCGCGACCGCGTTGACATACAGTGAAGGATGACTTACTGTACAGGACTGTTGATTTTGTACAACATTCTTTGGCACATTGTATTTTTGAGAGACTTCTTTTCTATTGTGCTTATTTAGTCTGCGTTTTGAGACGTTTTCTTTTATTATCCTTTTCTTTACCACACTTGTGGTCACGCTTTTTGCCATTGAGTGAAATATCAGTTAGATTTTCTTGGTTTTATTTGTTGGGAGGTTGGTCATTAAAACATGCAAAGATTAGCTTCGCCTTATTTTCGAGCTGGAAATTCCATTCCTGGAAGAATTGGGAGAAATTGGGTAGCAAATGCAAAAAAAGGTATTTGAAGTATGCGTGGGGTCCTTTTAATGCTAGTGTTTAATTTCGTGTTATAGTGGCTGTAAAAGTATCGAGATGAAGGAGTTCGTTTTCAGTGTGTTAATCCTGGCCTTTTAACTCTTTTACAATCTCAAAAACCTTCGGTTTCACGAGCCTTGTATACCGTGGGTACAAACTTTTTATGGGAATTATTGCTCGGCTGAAATATTTTCCGCACTCTGTTATTTAAGACCATACGAAGTGTCTGTGTGTTATTAATGCTCAATTTAGTTAGGTGGTGCCTAGGGAAGATTATGAGAAAACTTGCGATTTACAAGAAACCGATCGAATTAAAACTTCAGCGAAAGCGAGCTCCTTTGAAGTCCAATCATATTAGCAATATCATTCCACGCTCCATACTTAATATTCAGTTCGCCGGTTCAACACTGATGTCACTCTTTCTAAATAGAAAGTTTGGGTTTAGATTTTGCACCCAAAAAAAGCCATTAGGGCCATTCTAGATTCTTCACTAATCCCGATATTTTTCCACTTTAGTTCCTTGTTGGCAGAGTTTGCAGCGATTACGCTTTATTGTAGGTTCTGTTATCAGGTATTCAATAGCGGCTAGCCATTCAGTAGTCGCCAGTCATTAACTTCGCTATTCAATTATCGACAGTGCATTCCACTCACTTCTACCTTACTACACTCAATATAACGTTCTGTTTATTTTCTTCAGTGACTTCGAAGTCAATAAGTCAAACTTGTAATCAACAGGCTAACTCTATTTTTCATAAGTCGGTTAAATCATCAATCCCCTAAAACTAATATGGAATTCCATTGGTCAACCTCTGGAACTCATCATATCCCTTAGTGTACAAACTCTCCATCAGCTTACTTACCAAACCTCTCATGTAGATTCCCGCATCTCTTTCCAGCTTTGCAGGGACAAACCTCTGGCGCAACTTCTTAATAGTCTGCTCTTTGAAACAAGGTAAGCCGGATTCCATCATTGGAGTGACGCAGCGCACAATTGTCTCCATGTGTGGTCTACATGCCAAGTAGCCCTTAACACACAACTCCTCGAACCACTTGAATGCCTGTGTGTTGTTGCTACCACCCAACACCATAATCATTTCGTGGGTAAGCTTGAACGGAGCGGCCTCAAAACGCACACCACCAGGAACAATGTCGAAACAGAAACCAAAGTCAATGTGCAAAATATGGCCCTGGTCATCGTACATAATGTTTCCGTTGTGTCTGTCCTTAAATTGCAAAATGTAAGAAATGATCAGGTACGCGGCAAGCGACTTGATCAAATTGTTCCGGGCGTTCTGGAACTCAACGGAGGTTTCAGGTCCAAACTTGGTAACGTAGTACTCGTAAAGACCGTTAACAGCCTCACGACCTAACATGTCTCTACTGATGGAGTTGGGCAAAACGTCAATAACACCACAACCGGGCGCGGTTGCAGTGACACGGTTTGGATAAACGTACAACTCAAGTCCAGCATTCTTCCAAATGGTACGGAACACCGAAATCAATTGAAGTGCCAAAACATCCTGGCGACAATCATCACCAACCTTGAAGATGGCACTCTGCCACTGCTCATACGGAATAGATACAATCTTTCCATGCTCATCTACGTCATGGATCTCCTTGCGGATCTTGAAGGTGGCCATGAACGGAGCCTTTGCGTGCGACTGCAAAGGACGACCAGACTTGCGGTTGATGTCGACAACAACACCGTCTGGGTTACTTGGGAGGTAGACACCGTCGAGAACCTCAATCTTTTCCATTTCCTCATCGATCTTGACCTTCTTCTCTGCCTTAGACTTTTTAACGTACGGTTTCAACTTACCGGAAATACTGGTGACTTCGTTGAAGAAGCCAAACTCGCGCTCGTACAAGGCGAGGTCAGCACGGCTGAAAGAGTGCTTCATCTCGTCTTGGATCCTGTCCAAGGTTGGCTTCAAGGAGTCTGGTTCTGTCAGGTCCTCATCCTTGTAGCTGTTGGCCAACATGTTCCAGATGATCTGGTGGGCAAACAATTGGGAAACCTTGCCTGCCTCAAGTATGAACTTTTCGACATAGCCCTTTTCGTCGAAACGCAAACTCTGAACAAGCTGTGGAACGTAGAAGAAAGTGAGATTGATGTCGTGGTGCTCCAACAGGCGCATTGAGTACTGCAAGATGTATGGATGGTGGCCGAAAGGTGGGAGGAAAAGAGTAATTGCGTCCACAGGCGACAAGGGCTCCCAGAATAATAAGTGGTGCGAGGGCATATTGGTACCCCCATTGATACCAATGAAAAACTGGACTGCATCGGGATACTTGATGGCCGGGAGTGGGTTCTTGGTGATCAAGTTCTGCAACAACTCGTCCAAGTTCTTGATCTTGTAGCGCAAGGCCAAGTTGACGGCAAGGATGGGGTCGTAGGTGTAGGCCTTGGTGATGTGGGTTCCTGTAATCTGGTTGGAGATGAACTGTCCGCGGGTGTCCTGCGGGTTCAAAACGTTCAACCACACCGACAACTTGCTGATCTCGTCATCTAAGAACAACATCATGATGATTTTCTTCAGTTCAAGGTCGTCCAGCTTGTAGGTCAGGGTGTGGGACATCAAGCGCGCGACTTCCTTCAACAATGCGTAGTCTGCCTTGATCTTGAGGAGGTTACCACCAAATGGATACGTTGCACGTGCGTGGAACCACAGCAACGATGCATCAAGTATGAGCTCTGTGAGAGAGATCAAGTTACGCGAGCCCAACTTGGTGTGGTAGTTTAACACGTCAAAAGAGAAGCGGATCAACTCAAAGCGCGCAAGCCTTGAAAAAGGGTGGAGACTTGCGTACTGCAATCCGCGCAAACCAACCTGCACAAAGCGCGTGAAGATCTTGAGGAGATGGTCGCTTCTGTTCATGGTTGCCTCAAAGCTCAGAGAGAAGACGCGGATGAGCTGGAGATGAGGCAGGAATGCACGGGCAGCAACTCCTGCGAGTTTGCGTGTGTTGTTGAGATCAGTTGGGGCGTATTCCATGGTGGTGAAGCCTGTATCGGTAAGGTCATGCTTGGAGCTGAAGAGACCACGGCGCTGCTCGATCAGGACCTCCCACGCCTTGGCGAGTTCTGCCAATGCCAACACACTAATGTGAGGGGTACGCAAAAGCGAGAACATGCTGCGCATGGTAGGTTTGTCAAAGATCGAAAATGAGATGGCAACGAGGTCGCGAATAGCGCGAGTGGAACTGATAGAAGCAAGAGTACATAAGAGAGGCGTGATGGCCTTTGTACTCAAGGGCTCCTTGGAATTCTTAACCTCCTCAACCCACTCCTCAATCCTAGGGGTGTATTCTCCAACCTCCTTAGTAGGAACGACACTTGATCTCCACATAACCTGTAAGTCGCCAACTGGGTAGCGGGAAATGTTAGACAACTCACGGTCATTGGGTAACACAGACCCTGCCATCTCCAATGCAAACAGAGCACCGTAGTAGATGCGGCCCACATCCATCTGGTTTTTGGTGTAGTCCAGCACCAATGCTCGAATATCACCTCCACATTTCACCAAGGCCAACTTGATCCAAACACGGGCCTTGTCGCGGAAACGTGCGAACGTTGCACTACGCCACTTGTAGTCGTCGGGGAGCGAGAGAATTACGCCGGTACGAGCTGCTGTGAACTGCGTGGTGGGGTTGTATAAGCTGGTGTCACCATCTGCAACGGCATCAAACAAGAGCGTGAGGATGTCAAAGAGCGCGTACAAACTGCGTGAATTGCAGAGTGAAGAAGGAATTTTGTTGACAATAACATCACAGCACTGAAGTGCAGCATCTTGGAGCTCCTCCAAGCGATGGCAGCAGAGTTGCAACATACGAGTGAGCTGATCAGCAATGTTATCAGCACCAAACTGTTTGATCGTAACCAAGCCAACATAGTCTGTAGCGATTTTATGTGCAATAGCACCCATAAAACGATCAACACCACTCGTCTTGAGCGATGGGTCTGAGAGATATGTCAATACTGTACCGCAATCGCCACTGCGAACACGCAACAGCTCCACAAATACTGCAGCCAGCAAAAACATCAACTTCGGGTAGGAAAGCGACCTGTGGACTTCAAAAATGGACCCAACAATACCGCGGTGGTCTTTGACGTTGTGGTTCAGCGAACCTCTACGCAAGATGGTGTTGAGTTCGAGCGATGTCTCTGTGCGGTCCCAAGCAAACTCAGATGCAAGCGCAGGTGTACTGTGAGCTATGCGCTCCAACTCACGTGCGTAAATCTTGGTGTTGGGGGAGTTTGCGTAAAATCCGTGTACCACCAAGTTGAACCAAAAGTCGCGGAAAAGCTTGGATGTTGCAGGAGAGTCAATTTTGAGCAGCTCATCGGTAGTCTCGGGGAGTAAAGCAGCAAGAGGACGGAGATGTTTGCAAATTTGGGACGCGACAGCCGTAATTTCGTTATGCGAACGATGGTGTTCTAGTTCCTGGACCTCACCCTCACTGATAACTGCATTAAGAAGCTCCTCGAGAAGTACAGAGGAGTGCGAGAAGTCAAAGTTGTCCGAATCTGTGCGCTTTTCCCTCAATATACACGAAAGCTCCACACGGGCTCTCTCCAAGACAGCCAGGTGCGATTCTTCTGCCCAACGGTGCAACAAACGCACCAAAATGACAAACTCGCGCTCGGGGAGGTAAGGAGCGCAAGAGACCAAGCCTTTGAGGAGGATTGCACCGCTTGGCGAATCGACCTTGTTTGCTTTCTGCGACAAAAGAGTCACAGCAAGCGTGGTCACAGTCTCGTCATTACATGCGCGAGCAATTGCCACGATAGCAGTGGTTGCGTTCTCGCAAACTCTTGTGGAGTCGTCGGCGAGTGACGTGAACAGGGTCAACGAGTTGCGGCGAGAAAGCGGGCGTTTGCTCACAAAAAGAAGGTTGGTAAGCGTGTAGATTGTAGTAACGACGGCGTCCTGTGACAAAGAGCGGCTTGCAAGACCAACACTGCGTGCTGCAGCCTCGCAGTACGAGAAGTTTGCGTCGGCAACGAGCGTGGTGAAACCACGCGTGAGCGTTGCACCAGTGTACTCGTCGCGCAAACTTAACAATGCACCTAACTGGATAGCTGAAAGACCGAGGTCTGCGTCCATCATGGCGTCTTTGATCTCGAGGCAGTTGCGGAAGAGCCTTTTCGCGGTCTTGATATCAACATGGCCAGCAGCAACACCACATCCGATGACCTGGAGGTTGTGTGCTTTGGCGCGGTAGCCAAGCTTCAAGCGATTGAAGGTCGAGTAGACAATGTACAGCTCTCCACGGTCCAAAAACTCCATTTTTTGTGTAGCCAAGAGAGAAAGTGTATGGAGACTGGCGTGACCAGAATGACCGTTATGGTGGCCGTTATGGTGGCCGTTATGGCGACCATTCTCGTGGTCATTTTTGTCGCCGGTGTCGTCAATGGTGAGACTCTTGAATCCAAGGCCATCGACTTCCAAAATACCCTCAAGTAAACTCTTGCCCTGCAAAATTCCTTCGAGCAAGCTCTTTCCGCCACTTTTCGTCATTTCTCCAGCAATTCTACTCATCAACACACTCAAGCGTTCGAGGAAGAGCACTGGTGCAAAGTCGACCACAAAGTCCTTGTCCAATAACCCTGCGTACTCGCGGTCTGCAAAGTCGGGGACCACGTACAATCTGCTCAGGTACTCCTCGACCTCGTGCAAGAACTCAAAGTTATCGATGCAGGTATCGAGCTTCAAGAAAACCCTGAAGCCTTCTGGAGACACTAAAAGCGCGGGTTTCTTAATCAATCCGCGCAACAACCCGAGGAGCGTAAGGTAGTGCGATAGCTCGAGTTCCGCGCCGAAAAAAGCGTCGCAGAAGTCCGTGAGAACCTCAAGGACTTTTTCGGTGAGGTCAGTAAAGTGCCTTGCTAAGTTTGCGAGTCCAATTGCCAACTTTTGCGCGAGAACCGTCCATGGTCCGTGCTTGGAGTGGATCTGATGGATGTTTTTACCGAAGCGCTGAGTTGGAAGTTCCAAGAGGTGCGTGCGGAAGCGGCCGAGCAACTGAGTGGCCTGACTGTGCGACGCAATTTCGTTGGTGGCGTCGCATAATGCCACGAGGGTCTCGTATTCACGTGGGGAAATAGCGACCGACTGGAAGTCAGAAAACGATGGAGCGAGTTGGATCAATGAATCAAGAGAGCCTTTGGGATTGGACGTAGTTAACTTCGCAAGCTTCTTGAGCGATTCGGCACGTATAGTGCCGCTGGCTATGCCGTAGTAGTCCATGAGGAAAATAGACGAAAAGAAAAGATATAAAGATAGAAAAGATAAAGATAGGTGAAAAGTAGAATACACTAAGAGAGGGAAGATTGATAATTAAAATGCTCTGGGAGTGTGGCTAGTTTCAGTATGAGGTGATTTCTGATATCAATCTTATCACTTTGGATTATCACTTTTGATTCTTCTACTTCTGATTTTTAATTACTTGTGATCAACATGACTTCAACATAAGACCACCCTGATTAACAATAACATGACAAAACTACACTGAGCAACATTAGCTTATATCCATACTAACAAATCAGCACTCGTAAGGTTATAAACGAAAACAATATAGTCCAGGCAGAAATGTACACAATGTTTTTAATTCTAAAGCATGTGGAAATGTTGAACGACACAATAGCGATAGTTGACAAAAGTCGGGACAATAGTGGAGGTGCGAAATGCAAAGCATGTGGTCCTATGTGTTGTGCAACCATGTGACTTCGATGGAGAAGTCGTGGGGTCAAAGCCTGTTCATTGAAGATCACATGTAATCGAACTCTTTCCTAATTAGGAAAGAGTTGCATTGGGTGCAAAAGCAAAACGTATGGCAGAAATATTGGTGACTAAAGGTCACGAGTTGGTTTAGCAAGACTATGATTTAGTATAAACTTCGGAAGGCGGCGAAACAAATTGAAGGTGTCAGGCACGATCTGTAAAGTTACTTTCAATCCTTTTGTTGCACTTTCGCTCTGAATCATTCGAGATGTTCAGCCATCAGAAAGAAACTTACAACGACATGAGTGTTGATGTGCTAGGTTTACAAGAACATAACAAGACAATGACCTTATTCAAACCGTAGTTGTTCACCTATTAAGGACTTAATGGGCCTATTCAACATGTTAAGGGAGCTACATTGTCAAAAAGTACCTAATGATTATATTTAACCAACGCTACGATCTTTCAAAAGTGGCACATGAAACTGGAAGAAAAGTGATAAATACCCATTAGCCTTCCGTGCTAACTTTGCCACTCTCTTCTAACATCAGATCGCTACTCAGATATGACTCAGTGGGATTTTTCTGAAACTGAAATTTGCCACTGAGTCATGAGCTCATAACTACATGCCATAAGCCAAAGCAGACCACTTAGTTCCTCAAAGCAGGTCCACTAAGGCTTCACTCGTATGAAAGTTCATCTTCGCTCAGCTTAAAAGCCCTAGGAACATTTGGTAACTGGCACTTAACTACACTTAGTTCGCACTTCCTAACTTCTTAGTTCGCTCTTCACTGACTTCGTCAGCTCATCACTCAGTTATCATTTAGTCTTTACTCAGTTCATCGCCCTCAATTAAACCTGCTCTTCCCCTGCTCCTCCCTGACTCGTCACTGACTCCGTCAGTTCGTCGTCAGCTCCCAATCAGCACTCTTAAGAGTAGGTCTCAATCAAAGTGTCTCTCAAGTTGCCCTGGATGGCGTCCGGCTGCGCGTCCTGCAATCTGAAAATCGACTCAATCACACTCAACTCTGGAGCAGTGGTATCGATACCAGTAACACTCAACCAGTCATTCACCACCATACCAGCACCAACAACGGCAGAACCTCTGTTGACAGTTCCTGCCACCAAAGGCACCTGCAATAACGAGGACAACTCCTCCTGGTCCTGGATAGAAGTCTGTGGGTGAACCAAACCACCCTGGTTAGAAAGCGAACAGTAAGAGCCCACAAGAACGTTACCTGCGATGGTCTGACGGAAAACTTCGACACCCAACACATCGGCGATCAACTCTTCGGTCTCTCTCTCAATGTCTGGGTGCACCAAAGCAACGTAGTCATTGCAACAGATGACGTTACCGAGGGCAGAAAGACGCTCTTCCACTCTCTGTATCTTGACGGAGTCTGGGAGCGAGTTTCTCAAGTGCATCAACTCCTGGTCAGTGGTCTGTGTAGGCACAAGAAGACCACGTCTGTTACCGGCAGTCATTCTACCGACTATACGGGTACCAGCGATGGTGGTGTGGATGATTGGCACAACGTCTCCAAGCTCGGCTTCAAAAGCAGAGTAGAAGTTCTCAGAGCCTCCGACGGCAACAAGACAGTACGAGTTGGTCAACTTGGCGAAGACACCCACCTCGTTGGAGTTTTCAAACTGTGTTCTGGAAGCCATAATGTAGTGGCAAAAATGAGATGAGGAAAAAGAAGTTTTTCGAGCGGAGAGAAACAATTGTTAGTGATCGTGAGCGATTCAAAAGCAAAGAGTTGTGTGAAAAGTTGATGACGTGAGAATAGCAGCATTAGCGAGAGAAGGACACCAAATCAACAGAAGTAGAGGTATGTAGGATTGCTTGAATAAGTACAAGGTTAGTAGGGGAAGGTGTAGGGAAAGGAGTACTAGAGTAAATGATCAGCTTTGATATAAGAGCAGAGTTGCGCGGGATTGAAATACAGCTGAGAAGATAAGTGGCGTTTGTGACCACAGTTGCCTTCGCATGCTCGTGAATTAGATGCTCATCGCTACTTTTTGTGGTTACTAATCAGTGATGCTAGAGAGCGATCTTTGATGGGGCGAGCTTAGTAAGTACTTACGTAACCGGAAAGATTTGGAGAGTACAGCGTAAAGCAAAAGATGCGAAATGTAATATCTAGCGGTTCACTCAAACGTATCGCTTCATTTATCTTGCGATCCATAGCCATGATTTAATTGGTTTTGGCAAAAAAAGTACGTCTAGTGGCACGTCTGAAGTCACCCATGATGTATTGCTAAATTATGCTAGAATCAGGATTTGCTACAAAAGTAGAATATTTGTACAATGGGTGTCTACTATATGAGTAAACTATCTACCAAATGTTATCACGTCACGTATTTTACTCGACTCAAAACCGACCTTAAGTCTTACTTCCTCATTTCATATCTTTTCAAGTCTTTCCGATACCCTTACTCAATTTTCAACTCTGACGCAAAGGCAGTTGTCAATATTTTACGTGCTCCAGAGGTATCGAAGTCTAGTTTTTAAAACTGACTTGAATTGATTAAAGTCGAAAGTTAACCCCAGTCACATCTCTCATTGGTCATGTCACCGTCACTTTCACCTAACTGTAATGGTACTTTGCAATTAAATGCAATGCTACTACATTCTTCGAATTTATAATTATATTAACTACTTCACTTTCAATTAATCCAAATCATTCTCATCACTCTCATCATCCCAATCCTCAACCTCCATATCGTCCTCCGCCTCGTGGTTGGCCTCAACCTCGAGACCCTTTTCGCCCAACACCACCTTTGCGGTTTCCTTGTCTCTAATCTCACCCTTGAGCAACATCACGGCCAACTTGTTAAGAAGCTCGTTCTGGATCAAGCGATTCAAAGGACGAGCACCAAGGTCATCCGAGTAGCCGTTTTCACAAAGATAGTCAAGTGCATCCTGCGAGACATCAAGCTGGATGTTCTTTCCATTGCCCGCAAACCTCTCCTGAATCTCCTTTAATCTAATCTTGACAATCTTCGAGATTGCCTTCTTAGATAATTTGCTGAAGATCACCGTCGAAGAAATACGGTTGAGGAACTCTGGACGGAAGTGCGATCTCACAGCACCCATCACAAGCTCACGGGTTTCAGGGGAAATACGGCTTCCTGAAGCCGCATTGATGAACTGAGCACCCAAGTTCGAGGTCATGATAACAATGGCATTCAGACAGTTGACCACCTTACCTTGTGATGAGGTCACTCTTCCATCGTCAAGAACCTGAAGCAAAACAGTCAACACTTCTGGTGCCGCCTTTTCCACCTCATCGAAAAGAATAACCGAGTAAGGTCTTCTCAAGAGTGGTTCCGTGAGGATACCACCTTCTTCGTAACCGACATATCCTGGAGCAGCTCCAAGCAACTTGGATGCCAGCGCCTTGTCGCTCAACTCGGAACAATCGATACGGATCATGGCACGCTCGTCAGCAAACAAGAACCCAGCGACTTTCTTAGCCAACTCTGTCTTACCTGAACCCGAAAGACCAAGGAAGAGGAAAGAAGCCGGCTGGTGGGGGTTAGCCAATCCTGAACGTGTAAGTCTGATGGCATTGGATACTGCCTTGACAGCTTCTGGCTGGCCAACAACTTGCGACAGCAACTCGTGTTCCATGTTGATCAATTTGGAGTTTTCAGCCTGTGTGAGCTTGGTCACTGGAATACCCGTGAGTCTTGCGGCAGTTTCTGCAACCTGGTCGGAAGAAACGACATTGCGCAGCAACAGTTCTGGACCTGCCTGGGCTTCCTCCTGCTGGACCCTAACTTCCAAGTCGCGGATCTGCTCTTCAACGTCTGGAATGGCAAAATAGCGGATATCTGCAACAGCACCAGTGTCTTTGCGTCTTTCAGCGTCTTGAGCCTTGATTTCCAACTCGTCCAACTTGCGTTTGGCTTGGATGAGAAGATCGTGCGATGCGCGTTCTTCAGAGTACTGCGCGTTAAGAGGGCCGATCTGTTCTTCGAGCGCAGCCTTTTTGCGTCTGGCCAACTCCAAGCGGTCCTTTGAATCAGCATCGGCCTCAACATCACGCTCAAGCGCATTGATCTCGACTTCAACTAGGTGGAGTTCACGCTCGAGGTTGTCGAGGGCTTCGGGCTTCGAGTCACGAGCAACTGCAACGGCGGCAGCAGTTTCGTCAATAAGATCGACTGCAGAGTCAGGAAGCGAGCGGTAGGTGAGGTATCTCGATGCCAATTGGGCAGCAGTCACAAGTGCGCTATCAAGGATACGAACACCGTGGTGAATTTCGTAACGTGGCTGCAAGCCACGAAGAATAGCCACAGTCTCGGGAACAGTGGATGCAGGAACATCAACCTTCTGGAATCTTCTTTCGAAGGCACCGTCCTTGGCGATGTACTTGCGGTATTCAGCGAATGTGGTGGCACCAATACAGTGCAAGGCACCCCTTGCCAACATGGGTTTCAAGAGGTTTGCAGCATCGCTCTTTCCGTCTCCCATCAACATGTGTATTTCATCAATAAAGAGAATAATCATGTCCTTGGACTTTTCAATGTCGTTGAGAACACCCTTGATACGCTCCTCAAACTCACCCTTGTACTTGGCACCTGCTGTGAGTGCACCCAAATCAAGAGCAAACAAGCGCGCGTTGGCGAGCACGTTGGGAACGTCGCCATCGACAATTCTCTGTGCAACACCTTCCACAATGGAGGTCTTTCCCACACCTGGTTCACCAATGAGCACCGAGTTCGACTTTGATCTACGCGCAAGCACACGGATAACACGCCGTATTTCCTCCTCACGGCCAATCACGGGGTCAATGCGACCTTCACGCGACTTTTCCGTCAAGTCTTCGCAATATTTGGACAAGAACTCAAAAGTTCCCAGCGAGTCAGCCTGGCGCGAGTCGATGCGCTGGTTACCACGCAACTCCATGGCAGCATTCTTGACCAGCTCAATGTTAATTCCGCACTCTTTGAAGATGTCCTGGATAGACAGGTCTTCCAAAAGGGCAAGGAATAAGTGGTCTTGTGCAACATAAGAGTCCTTCTGTTGTTGTTTGATTTTAGTAGCACGCTGAAGCATCTGGCCCGTGGCGTACAGAGGCCTTATCTCATCTGGAGCTGGAGATTGCAGTGGCAAGCGCACCAAATGCTTGTTTACTGCGCGCTCGAAGCTGGGCCACTCAAAACGGGCCTTTTGGATGATAGTTTTAAGGTATGTTGTCGATGACTCTGCGTCTGACGGCACCATTGCCGCAAGGAAGTGGAGCGGCACTAATTGTGTGTTGGCATTGTCTTTGGCAAGAGACTGTGCAGTGTTGATTATGTTAATAGCGTTATCTGTAAATTGTGATTCGTCCATGTTGTGTTTGTTGTGTTTGGTACTGTTCAACAGAGAGCAAATGCACAGCAATATATACTTTCGCAGCCATTTGGTAGCGCACCTTAAAGAAGGTTCGAGATTTTGCTGGAGGGTCCGAGAAGGATGGAGAGGGATGTAGAAGAGAGAAGAAGAGAAGTATAGAGGAGGGATTTAGAGGTGAGAGGAGATGTACCCGAGCTAGATTGCGCTGTGGGTTCGGTTTCAATGGGCCTGTTTGGGAATTGTAGAAAGTATGGTTGTATGGCACGGAAATGTGATTAAGAGGTTGTGCATTAAATAGGGCATGGGAATAAGAGGTTGGCCGATTGGAGAAATGAGCATCAGTGTGATCGAGCGTACAGGCCTGATTGAAAAATGAAGTTGAATAATATATGAGGTTGGTTAAAAGCTTTAGTTGAAGCTGTTTGGAAGAATGAATAATTGGCGATGATGTAGATGACGCGTGAATGGGGAAGAAGCGAATTACAAGACTAATGAACTTATGATTCTTTTACTGCTTGTGTAGAAAATGTGACATTGGGCATAATAATCAGCACAGAACACTCAGCTAATAGCGTCATTTTATGATTGCCTGGCCATGCGTTTGTGAATGGTGGAGAAAGTCTCTAAGAAAGTCAGCCGAATATGCCGTAAAAATTAACTTATTAAGAGCTTTCCTCGAAAGAATCTGTCATCTGATGCCACCAGGTGCCTTGAGCCCAGTAGGTTCTAATGTTCTGGAAGCTTTTAAAATAGATAAATGCGCAATATGTTTTGAGCCCGGGTACGTGTGAAGGGGTAGCAATGGAGACGAGTGTATTTTATTGCAACAATAAGCAGAAGCCCTCCTCAGTTGCTTCTGCTGTTCGTAACAATTTTCAAAAAATTACACTTGGGTGTAGCTGTTGATAGCAATCAATTGTTGCGTAAAACTGGTTGATGTAGTGATATTTTCAGCGGGCTTGGGGTCATTAGAATTATGAGTCTAGTATTTTTCTCCATACAATTCAATGGAGAGACAATGGAACTATTGTAAACATTTCAGGTTTTTGTCACGACCTTTCCCCATCAGAATGTAATGAACGAGAGGTCCAATATAGTGGAATTTTTTTTGGTTCTAGGGTACCATTTAGTGCAGGCAATGCATTCTCTCTAACATGCGGCTATTCAGCCGCCTCAAAAAAGTTTATCACACAAAACCAGCATTGAACTTTGAAAATACCAAGCCAGTCCTTAGGAAGCAATTTTTATGTCACATTTCAATTCCAAGTTTGATACTTTTTCTTCACAAAGCCCAATTGTTAGATGGGTTTTATTGGAATGCTGGAATTTTAGCGTGAACTATTTCTTGAGGGAATTTTTACTGGGTGAAGTAGGTTTTGTCTCAGTAGAATATAAGGTTTGTCATGGTAGAATTTTGGCTTTGTCTCAGTAGACTATCAGTTCTGATTTTACTGTGAGCCGCTTAATCGGTACCAACTAATGCAGGGAATCAACAAACTAAATCAAACTAGTGTCTAGTGCTTCATACTAGCTAATGCATGGACTAAGGCAATATTCATTAATAAAATAGGCTACAACTCCCGTGGTGCTGACTCAGTGACTTGCATGGTTAAATGGACCAAATTCTAACCTTTGAAGGTACTAATTATCGCTGGTGCGGTTTAGCAACCACTATATAAAGTTTCGATAGTTCGTTTCAAGTACCGTCGTAGCCTTTCCATGTTTGAGCTCTTAGATATATCAATTCTTTTGGTACAACTTTCTCTTCCAAAGTTACATAAGCTTCTCTGCATAATAATCGTACTTCTTAGATAGTCTTTTACATGTCTTGCTTCATTACGTCTCTCCTACCTTACATATATTATCCCTTGCATTAGCTCTTAACTTGGTATTTGATTCCTTCTGCAATTAAGACGCATTCTTATCTGTACGTTGGGGGGTAGCACTTACAAGTTCCTTACCTATGATGTTAATATTCTATATAACCAAGTAACGAATATGAATATGACCAAGATGACAGACATCATGTTCGATTTTGAGTAAAAAGCTTTCTAAAAGGTAGATTATACAGTTCATTGTGGTTCCTCCTCAGCAGAGCATGTATTCGTCGTATTTACTTGGATTTCTGCTACCTTGCTTACGGTATAGCCATCATACACAGTATTTGACTAGTTCACTCGGTTACGTATCTATCAGCTCAGTTACATGCCCTCAAAATCCTCTTCTATCATTTTTGATTTCCTAAAATCCAGCAGCTTGAGGACCACCCTTTGGTATCACTCCCATAAATTTGTAGATTTTGCCCATACCCTTGTCATCCTTGTCCACCAATCTCCTGTATGCACCGTAAACCTGATCCTGTACCTCTGGTCTGTCTTCATTCTTCTTGATCATCTGGTCCACACGGTACCCAATACCCATATTATGAAGCCAGTCACCTTGATCGACTGGCCCAACCACCTTGCATTCTTTTTCACAGACAGATGCCAAGGCATCGAAGTCAACGTCTACGGACAAATCAACCTTTCCAGGCTTGAAGAAAGGTGAGACGAATTTGTGCTTGTAAATTCCACGCAATGTGTTGTCGGGAACCCTTCCTACTATACCGTAGTCCATGATCATCAATGCTCCGATCCCACGCTCGTTGTCGATAAGCTGGGCCATTCTCAGAACATATAGCTCAGAGTCACTGGAGACTTCAATGCGAGTTCCTTCCCCGAGCTCGGAAAACCTTTTGTTTAGTGTGGGCACAATGCTCAGTGGTGTGGACGAAGGTGCCCTCGTTAAATGAAAGCAATCCTTCTCTTTCAAATCACCACTTGATTCAGTTTGCGTAGTAGTATTTTCTGGATTAGCAGGGCTCTCGGTACTTCCCAGTTCTTTTTTACTCTCGGTATTCTCTGACGCCATCTCGCTGTACTCCACCAATAACTCTCTCCAGCCATCTTTGGTCTTCTCAAACTGCTTCACAGGGAGAGCATCAAAGAATTCATGCGCAATAACGTAGTTTGCAGTTCCATGTACATCTTTAACGTCTTTTTCAGTGTCCACCCATCTGATTGGAAAACCCCACTTAGTTTTACTAGTTGGAAAATCGCCTTCTTTGACCACAGTTGCATCAGTTCCACACAATAAACGTCTCTGTTCTGAGCGAAGCACTTCTGAAGCTTCAATCATCACTACCTCGATGTTTGCATTTGACTTGGTCTTCTGAACACACTTTGTAAAGACATTCAATGAGTCATGCATCAATGTACCACGACCTGGTCCAAACTCCACGAAGCGGATGTTCAGAGGCCGGTTTTGCTGTTGCCATACCAGGAAATACCATATACCCAACATCTCACCAAACATCAGAGAAATTTCCGGGGAAGTGATAAAGTCTCCAGTGCGTGCATCAAGAGGATCTCTGGTGGTGTAATAGCCAAACTCAGGGTGAGTGAGACACTGCCTCATGTATGCTGACAAAGATATAGGGCCTGTTGTTTTGATTGTTTGAATGAACAAATCGGTCAAGTTGCTGACTTTGAGTGCCCCAGTGGGATCACGCGCAGGAAATTGCGGCATCTTGCCTAGATTTTCACGGACATTGGTCGATCCTTTGATTTCGTCCTCCAAAGACTTGAGTTTGTTGCGCACAAAGTCTGCAGCTGCATTATACTCTGCTTCTGTGAATTTTCCGTAATAAAGGCCATCGATGATGGGTGGTTTACCATCTTTGCTCTCTAATTCTGAATGTTTTGGTAGCTCTTTGGAGTTTGTGGGTTCATTTGTATTGGGTACTACGCACTTTATGTTGTTTTTGGAGTTGAGTAATGTGCTAGACCTCGAGAGGTATCGTACATGGCGAAACATGAAGATTAATTTTCAAAGAAAGAAAAGTTGTATCAGATCAAAGAGGAAGTAAATGAAGTCACCTGAGATGAGGAGTATCATTAAGATGTATTGATGAATCCTTTTAATGACGTCCATTTGGTAAAACCAAGTGGTAAGGCCAAATAATGAAGCCATTTTAATGCGCCGTACCTAATCACTCTACAAGAATAGTTAACTCTGTAGATCAACTATTGTCTACTTGTGTGCGGCCTATTCAGCACGCCAGCTTACACGTCAACGAAGAATACCTCATTTTAAACACATTTTGAACATAATAGCCACCATCAACAAAAACTGCCGGAGAAACCACTATTACCTATACCCATCGCACACTTTAACATAGTATACAAACCACAGTAATGAGAAGGTGTACCAGAAACGAATGCCCCGGTTTTCCCTAACCTTCCCTCTTATTATGGTCATATATATTAGGCAAAAATGTACGCGAATAACGCATAATAGGGTGTCCCACTTTGCACAAGTGCAAGCAAAACTGGCGAGCTGTGTTCAGCATTCCTACGCTTTTGGATACCTAACCATAGCATCCATGTTGACACCTTTGTTTAAAGGGTCCTTGGTCAACACTTTGTCCTGATCGACATATCTCTTCTTCTTCATCAGGTAAGACGCCATGACCTTGAAATCCAATTTGATGTAAAACCCACGGTTGATTGGGTTTGACAGTTCAAGGTAAACATACAGCTGGGGATTGAGGTTCATAATGTATTCATCAATCACATGGTTGATGAGCAACTTACCTAATCCCTTTCCCTTCATGACTGGTAAAGTCGCAATGTCCGACAAATACCAAATGTCAACAGTGGGGTCAGCAATGTCTGTTCCAGCATCACGCATCAACCTGTTGATCAACACATCGTTACGCACCTTTGTCAAGAATGGCCACTTGTCTTTCATGACCTTCAGGCGACAGTTGTTCATAAAAGTGAAAACATTGAACTTCACAACCAGGGGATGGAAGGTCAGCATCCTCGACAAGCTTTCGTCTGCAAAGAAATCGTCATCGCTGTAGTCCTCCAGATCGTCCAGGCCGTCTGAAGAAATCAGAGAATAATAAGTTTCAACGTTCTTCCCAAAAATTTTGTGCCAGCAAGAAACTGCAAGGAATGGGAACCTCTGTTTCTGCTTGTCAGGGAGGTCTTCCATCATGGCTTCAAATAACTTATCCTTGATCACGAAAACTTTACCGTATACGCTCATGCACTCATAAGCCACATAGTCGAAGTAAGCCTTCATCAAGTCCAACTTCTTCTTCTTGTATGTGGCCTTCAGAGAATTTTCACGGGTGATGTTTCTTGTGTTCAACACATAGTTTGTGAAGGGATCATCCTCAAATGCCAACAATAAGGTACGTGAGACACGCTTGTAATCCTTAAGAGTTGCTAACTCGACATGGATATTCAAGTTGTTTGGGATACTCGCCGAAAATGAGTTTGGATCGTAATTGATCTCAGGAACTTGTACTTCAGAGTTCAGTCTTGAACGGAAGAAGCTCGAAAACTTCTTTGAGAACGACAGGGAGCGTTCCTTCTTCTCAAAAAGCTTATTTGGTTTTTTGGCAGGGTCAGCAGGCTGACTCTCCAAACGAGTGGTGGGCTCGTAAACATAGTTTGATTTTTTGCTCAGTCTCAGGGGAATATCTGCGGAACCTTGTGGGTCACGCTTGGGGTCAACGGGAGAGGTTGCAGCAGCTACCTTTGAAGCCAACTTTGCAGCAGGTCTCGAATTAGTAACTTTCTGTACGGCACCATCTACGGTACTTTTTTCTCCCGCGTCAACCAAAGAAGGTGAAGAGGATACGGAGCTTCCACTAGACAGCTCCAGTTCATCGCTTGAATCGAAAGGCTCTTCACTTGACACACGGGCCAACTTATAGTAGTCAGACAGGAGTCTCTTCAAAATATCGCCCTGAGACTGGGGCAGTCGTGGTTTCCCTTTGGAGGGCGATTCATGGCGTTCTTCTGAAATCAACGTAGACATGATATATCATCGACTTAAACTATTGGATACTTTAGTGCTGGATTTATTGGTGGCAAAATACAAAAGGTGGGTAAATCGGGGCCTCTTTATATTTTTTTGAGAGCGGGGCCGATTAGATTCAGATTGGAACGGAACTTTCTGCCCAATTAGGAAATCGCGGACCGAATTTCAGCTACGATGATAAGGAATGTAGGAAGAGATAAACATAGTGGTGTGACGTTCTGTTTCCCAAAAGATGTGGTGACGTCGACAAGCAGGTCGTATTTGTTAAAAAAGGTATGTACGTCAAGTAAAAGGCTATGCCAACGTTGGTTCCCATTTCCTTTCAACTATTTGACGCATAGTCCTGCCGAAAACGACCATCGCCCAAGAATGCAGTTTACAGAGCCGAGTTTGCGCCAGCCAATAGTTTAGCTACTAGCTTTGTGGTGTACAGACCCAATAGTTTTCCCGTCGGTTTTGTGGTCTACAGTCTTATCTATTTGCAAGCACGTGTCCAGAATAGGAACTTGTAACGTTTTGAAACGCGAAGTTGACGAACAGTTTATGAAACAAGGACGGTAAAGAAACAAACGATATTAAAAGGTGCACTTCTTTTCGGCCAGCTTTGAAAGCTCTAAAGTTTCACAGGCGACTTCTACAACAAAGAACTTCTACGGGAAAGATTTCAACACCATAGGACTGCGTAGACCTTTCCAGCGAGCTATTTGCGCCGTATGGTATATACAAACCCTAGTCTTCTCATCGAACAATTGCTGTGTAGGTTTCTTTGCTCTTGCTAACCCGCCTCCTTGGGCATCTGTATTTTCCCCCACACGACCTTTTTTACAGCCAAAATGGTCTCCTAAAAAACTTGACAATCAAAACAGCTCGAGTCATTACAGACGACACACAATCCATCGCAGAACGATCGTTTTTACCATCAGGCAAAGTATTTACGACTATTTACGCGCACTGTTAGGCACCTCGAATAGCTGGACTATCAAAAGCATTACCCTGGAGGATTACTTAGCACACAAACACAGAACGAAACCCCTTCAAGAACCAACAGCAAATTCAAACTTTCTAGCGAGTTCATTTGCCCAAAATTGCACGAGTAAGTACAGAGCTATCAACCAACTTTCACTATCCTTTGAGTGTTTTGTTGTTAGTTATTTTTACGCTGTTGTGCATTGAATCTGAGAACTTTTGCCATCAGACCAGGAAGGCAATTTGACTCCTCTGGCACCACCAAGTGATTCAGTTCCGTTTGATTTCTACCACACCACTCATTGATATTACCGCAGAAGTCATTGAAAATATCATATTCTCAGATATCGTTCAAAGATTTGCTTTACTCGACATTGCCATCACTACACAATGGGAAATTCGACATCAAAAGACCTTAGGGCACCCCCACTTACACGTACAGATACGGCAGGGCTGGGTCGCAGCTCGCGCTCCATCAGGCTGCGCATTCTGATGAGCAAAGACGCGGAGGACTCACCGCGATTGGCACCCAAACTGCCCAAAGTCCTCTCGCGCAAAAACCTGCAAGGCCTGGGTAGTTTGCCCATTCCTGTCCTTTCCCGTGAACCCAATAACTCGTTTGGTGGCTCTTCGCTGCTTTCGCGGAATTCGTCATCTTCGAACCTCCCCCCACTGATGATGCTGGGAACGCCCAAGGAGCCAATTCTCGTTAGACGCAATACCAACGACACACTCAACACACCGTCGGCCACGCTGTTTGCAGGAAGGAGCCTTGAAAACCTGCCCCTAGGACTGGCACAGTCGACAAGCAACGCCTCTCCGGCCATCACAAACACTTCAGCAAACCTTCTGAGGACATCGTCAAGAAGCTCACAGGTATACCCACTCCTGCCTCAGCAGACTGTAGACCGAAAGCGAATGCTGGAAACAGAAGCATCACCCGGGCATCCGACAATAGATGTCGAAGATCTCATTCAGCGCCTCCTTGACGCGGGTTATTCGGGAAAGCGCACCAAGAATGTGTGCTTGAAGAATTCAGAAATACAGCTCGTGTGTTCGACAGCGCGTGAAATTCTTCTTTCGCAGCCGTCTCTCTTAGAGCTTTCGCCCCCAGTCAAGGTTGTGGGTGATGTGCATGGACAGTACGGTGATTTGATTAGAATCTTTACTAGATGTGGTTTCCCACCGCTGACCAACTATCTTTTTTTGGGAGATTATGTTGATAGAGGTAAGCAATCGCTTGAAACGATCCTTCTCTTGCTTTGCTACAAAATCAAATATCCCGAAAACTTCTTCTTACTTCGTGGCAACCATGAGTGCGCAAATGTCACCAGGGTGTACGGATTCTACGATGAATGCAAGAGACGGTGCAGCATCAAGACATGGAAAACATTTATCGATACCTTCAATACACTTCCGATCGCAGCAGTGGTGGCAGGAAGAATCTTCTGTGTCCATGGAGGGCTCAGCCCGGTCCTCAATCTGACAGACGAAATTCGCAATATTGCGCGTCCGACCGATGTGCCTGATTTTGGTCTTCTAAACGACTTATTGTGGCTGGACCCTGCTGATACTGTGAATGAGTGGGAGGATAATGAGCGTGGAGTCCTGTACGTTTTTTCAAAGGTTGCAATCAACAAGTTTCTACAAAAATTCGGATTTGACTTGGTGTGCCGGGCGCACATGGTTGTTGAAGACGGATACGAATTTTTCAACGACCGGACTTTGGTAACTGTGTTTCTGGCGCCAAACTACTGTGGAGAGTTTGACAATTGGGGTGCTGTTATGAGTGTCCTGGAGGAGTTGTTGTGCCTGTTTGAGTTGTTAGATCCGTTGGACAGCGTAGCTTTGAAGCAGGTCATGAAAAAGGGCAGGCAGGAAAGGAAGGCATTACGGAATTAGAGAGAATATGCAAGGTATGCATAGTAATACGGGTATGACTGAGCGGATAAGATTCTTTTTTAAAATACAAAATGGAAAAAGGTTGGTGCTCATCCTTAGCGTAAATTCATAAAGGGTCTGCCGCTAACGGGGTATAATATCTGTTGCAGAAGTTCCATATGATTTACTTGGAGAAAAGATAGTACCTTGGTTTCCAAAACAACAGATTTGATAAGTGAGCAAAGTGCCAACGAACCCTTCCGGGATCTACTACGATAAGAAGGTGTGGCGCACCACCCCCCCTTCTCGATCCTCTTAAAGGTACATAGATAGTGGAAGTCGTATTCCCAGTAGTAGTGTGGAGCACAACGCTGGAAGACAAGGGGAACAAAGATTGGATTACCTGGAGCCAGAAGTAACGAGAATAAATAAATGGCTAAGATACTAGCGTACGCTTAAAGAGTAGAGAAACAGATGTCCTGATATAATCAATCCCCTGAGGAGTAATAACGATGCGATAAGAAATCAGTCACAGTGTCTATATTTCGCCTCGCATTAGCAAACTCATCGGTGTTTAAGCATCATGAAATCTGGGTTCAAGGCGAGCTTCTGGCAAGATCACACAAACTCTTGTTTTAAAATAACACAAAGGCGTTTTTGATGTTTTCAGCTTCGCTAAATAAACCTTCTCCAAATGGAGAACATCGACCCTTTGGTTACAATTGTGAAACAGCTCACAGACCAGATCAACGCCAATGATATACGGTTAGGATCTCTTGCTAAGTTTGTTGATTCACGCTTCGTAAAAGTTGCCACGCCAGCGATCAGCACTGAAATATCGTCGTATTTGGCGACCTTGCGAGAAGAATTGGGAGAGTTTGCTGGTAAGACGAACCCAGAAAATGAGCCTATTGAATTTGAAAACACGCAAGTTGATGTCACGGACGACTTCGTGGATCCCCTTGACTTCCATCTCGAGACAAAGTATCACCTCCTGAGTATTCCTGAACAAAAAGTGCCACATAGCGATAACGTGCGAATAGCGGCATTGGAGCAAGACATAGCGAAACTTCGAGTACTTAAGCAGGGGAAGGTGGTACGAAATGCACAATTATGTCAAATAGTGGAACAGTATGAGAATTCTATCGTTACAGTCATCATGCCGGAACTCAGACGAAAGCTTGCGGTGTTATCGAACGAATTACTGCTGGTTCACGCCAAGGAGGCGGTTGATGTTAAAACAGAGTTATTGGGGGATGTCTATAAGCTATATTCACAAAATGTGGTATACATGGACAAGTTGTTGCAAATAATACGGGTTTTGACGGATTTTTTGAATGACGAGCGCGTGGATAACGTGTACCATCAGTTTGAGGTGTTGCGGTTATTGCGTGAGGATGAGAAAGAAGCGACGGGAAGTAAACAGCAGGACATTCACCGCTAAAATCACTGGAAACAGATGGAGGTATGAATCCTGGGTATTACAAGTTGTTACGAGTGAAGGTGAATTTGGGAATAACAAGCTAGATTAGCCGTTCTGAGTAGTATCAAACTTGCAACAATATCTCACAATCTATCGCGTATGATCTTGTCTACAATAGAGCTATACTGAATCTATAGAACATAATCTAAAATATACAGTGATCATACAATACTATATATATGCGACATAATGTTCATAAACTGTGGTTGTACAATGCCAAATATATGCGATAATCTACAATATTAATTGATCGTACAATACTGAAGATATACGAAAATATACTGTGATATAAACTAAGAATACCATAAATTAGAATCGGCAGGTTCTAGCGACTTACTTGAAGGTTGGTACCTAGGACTGAGGAGCCCACCCCTGAAAATTTGATAGATGGCGCCTGGTGCAATTAGGGACTTATGGAAATCGTACCATGGCGTTGCGTAGGAGTGTGCAGACCTGTAAATGGATCCACCAAAGAGGCCTACTTCGCCGAATCTGGATAAAAAAGTACGACGCACAACAGGGGCACCCAGGGTCGGAGCTAACTGGCGGGGTACGTAGATAATATAACGAATGAAAACAAACGTTAAGCAAAAAATAAAGCAAGAATGGTGTGGTATGAATAATCGTTCAGATAATACGGACCGAAGTTGAAAGGGTTTACCAAGGTGTTACATGTTCTTTTTGCAAAAAAGATTGGAAAAAGTACAAAAACATGGGGGTTCAAGGTTTTACTGATACGGACATTAAATTCAAAAGAAACCAAGCGCGAGCTGCAGGAGTATTTTCCATCCAAGAATTGTATTAGAACCTTCTCTTGCACTTCGAAACATTTAGGTTCGCTACACCCATAACAAAGCAAACTTTAAAATGCTGAGAGGTCCTGCTGCGGTCGCGGTTCCGTTATATCTTATCCCTGAACGAAGCCCTGTCTGGATGACGAATCTTTAAAGCTAAAGTCATGTTTAGCGGAGAAAAATTGCCGGCGCGCAAAACCCCAGATTGACGCACTACCAACCGCTCATTGCATATATGTACCTGACATGCAAGCCAGATGAGGACACCGAATCGTTCCAGTGAAATAACACACTTGCATTGCCTTCAAAACAGGTCACCCGAGAAACTCATCGGTGTCAGGGGCCTTCCCCGCAAGAATTTCAGAGAGAGGCGCCATGCCGAATTGTTTTCTTGGATTGAATGATCTGAGGGGCACGGTCGGCAATACTTGGTACCTAGGCGCCCGAAAACGCCTCAGAGAACTGACTAGGAAGGTGAATATTTTGATTTCTCTAATGATGCAGACAGACACTTGGCACTCGTCAAACGTGTTTCTGTTTGTTGTGCGTTTCTACAGTGTGTATTTTAACACCGAGACGTACCTAGAGGCGTCGTTTACGAGGCTTCACGTGAATCATGCATGCATTTCTTCATGACCAAGTAATTTTAGATGCAGCTGCATGCGCGTTCGGGAAAATCCGACTATTTTGCGAAGAAATAGCGCAGATGGCGTTTTTTAGAAATGGCAGACGATACTGTCAATATCGAAGATATAAATAACAGTAGGAATAGATTACCAGGGTAATTCTAGATTCATGAACAGTACTTATGAAAGACAAAAGTCTACAAGAACTACGGCACTCGTCTATAAATCTAATATTGCAACTATTTAGTTACTCTCTATCATCTTTTACGTATCCGGTTATCATTACTTTATCTCCTTATTCTCGTGTATCTCCTTATCCTGGTTCACCTTTTATCGTCGTTCACCTTCTTATCCTCGCTCATCTTATCCTTGTACGTTTCCATATTCCCTTCATTTCCATATTCTCCTTCACTTCCCCTATCTCTCACCCTACTCACGTTCTGGAAAGTTTGCGCTGTACGGACTCAACAACAGATTGATGGTGGGTTTCTTGGATAATGGCTCGATCCTCTCGGTCTGCACCTTGTTGCCTGCACTGACAAGAATAGTGTTGACACTAGGAAGCACATCGCGCTGTTCCAGAGGCTTTTCCATTTCTCTTTTTACCCTAATAGCATTCACCTCTTGCTTGATCTGGGTGACTTCAACCTCTTGCTTAACCGAAGTCGATTGTTGTTGCCTTTCCAGTTCAACCTGCTCCCTTTGAATGTCTTTCACTTCATTTTTATCCCTGGAAGGACATTCATACACACTCAGAAGCCCCAGGAAACGAGTGCGGTTGGCAGTCTGGTTGAAGCTCTGGTGGAAAAGCGGCAGCAATGGTGAAACTAAGTTTGGAGTGAGCGAAGCACCACGGAAGTACGGTGGGTTGTTGAACGGTTTAGCAATGTCCGCCAGCGGTTTTGGTACTGGCCCTGCCAGAAGAGGTCCGTTGAATGTCACCTTTGCAGGTACAGTAAACTGCGTGGTATGGGCAGGTGCCGTTTGAACATCGACGTTCTCCACATGCAGATGATCGAGTGTCAATGGTTGAGGACGTCTTTTTGGTTTGAAGGACATTTTTGGCATTTTGAGCTCAGATGGCGGCTGTGGATACGGATATATGGGGTAGTATGGTTGGCCCATTTGCATAGGATACGACTTGGACATGGAAGTCAATGGCATCTGGCAAGTTGGGGTTGACATTTGTGACTGATGGGGCAGCACATGGGGCAGTATATGATGTGGTGTGTTTACACTTTGCATATGTGGCATGCTGACAGTGTGATGGGACAGTGCATTGAATTGATGTGGTGTGCTTAGCACACTTTGTATTTGCGGATTTGGGTTTTGTCCGTGGGCACTCACGTTTAGTTGTAATTGTTGTTGGGCTAACTGAGATTGTTGCAATGCGTGTAGTTGGGGTCCAGGGATACCAGCCCATACTGGCAGCTGCAGGTTGGCTGGCAGTATCATTGGCATCTGTGTAAATGGTGTCAGCGGGTCCGGGTGTGTGGGTGCTTTAAGATACGTTTCGTAGGCATGGACTGTTTGTTTGTGTTGGCTCAAATTATCTAGGCGGCTAAAGTTCTTTGAACAGTAGGGACATGTGAATGGACGTTCGCCCGTGTGTTTTCTCTTATGGCGGGCCAAGTGTTCCGAACGTGTGAACAGCATCAGACATCCAGGGTATCCAGTGCACTGGAAAACACGCCCCTTGCTGGTGCGCTTTTTGAGGTTTGGGCTTGAGGGAGTCGAGGTGGCTGCGGAGGCGGTTTGTTGTTCATCACGGGACTGCAGGCTGTTGTTACTAGTGCTGCTGTGTTGGCTGTTGTGGCTTTCAACGCTCCCGATGCTCATTTCACTACTGTTCTTGACTACCACCGGGCGCGCACTCATCACTTCAGAGAAGGCCATGTGCTATGTTTTTTTTTCTGACCGGTAGTGGTAATATTTATATGATGCTAAAGGGATTGACACACAAAAGCATGGAAAAGACAGCTTTTGCGACGGACGTGCACAAGGGCCAACTCTGCGGCGTAAATGAGGATGGAGGTTTTGTGCATGTGTCACGAGATGCTGTTCGCATGGGTATTGACTATATTCCTTCTTGGTTGAATTATTTTTTTTGGATATTTTTTCACCACTGCAGTGAGTGGATAGGAGCGAGGGACGGGTAGGCTTCGCACTGCACAAGTTCTTTTTTAGAGAAATCGGATGGTTATACGCCACAAGGGGAAATAAGGGAAGAAAGGGTCACAAGCCTGGTGTGCGGAAATGAGAAGAAGATGTTAAAGAAACGAATTGTGTTGGGTACGTTTGGGTTCACTTATGTGTTTTTGATACTTTTTTTAATCCGAATTTAGCATTGCGTGGAAGCGCGCACTGCGTCATACAGTGGAGATAAGATACCAATAAGCATGATTGTGTTGATGAGCAGCTGCATGTACTGCGAAACTATTTCTAGAAAGTGGATTCATTGAAATTCTCAGCTTAACTCCGGGGACCGTGCATACCAATTTGCATCAACCTGTGAGTTTAGTATGTAGGCCCTGGCCCGTTTATTGTTACGCCTTTCTTCACAGTGGTTTGTTCTTATTCTTTCCGTTCATTTGTTATTCTCAATTTCCGTTATTCTCCGTTGTTCTCGCTCTTCTCCCTTCGTAGTCTTCTTTCGTAGATTTTCTTATTCCCGGTCCTTCCACTTTCCATCTCCATATATTTTGGTACGCATCTACACTAACTACATTAGCCCCTCAGCCCCTGTGCGGAGGGTGTGTACGTCAATCTAATAATGGCATGCCTTAAACAGGCACAGCCAAAAAAAATGGTCTGACTTAACAAAGTGAAGAAGGTGGACATGCACCATCTCTTGGATCTGGAATGTATGCACGTTTCTTCTTCAAATTTCATAGTAAGAGCACTGTAGAATTATCTTCATTTCACTCCCCTTATTTTATGCCACCTTTTTTCCGCCTTGGCTGGTGCCTGCTTATGTACCTTGCTTATATCACGGTACCTAAAGTAGAAATATGCATCCAGTACAAATGATTTTCCTGATTGCTTCTATATGAAGCCTTGTTGCGTGGCAGTAATGCAACTCATTTCTGTATCAATCCGGTATCGCACCGGGGGCATCTTATACGAAAAAACCAAGCCTTAACTTAGCCGATATGCATATAATCGCGTGAACAGAAAAAAAATATTGATTTTCGTGGTGGGTGTCACTAAGTTTGCAAAATCTTGTAGGGGTATTGGGGATTTAGATACAAAGAAGTGGCCTGTTATGGATCTATATACATGGAAGTGGCTTGTTAGAGCTTGTGTATAAGAGATTTGACTAAATGGACTGTCAGGGATCAGGTTATACAATAGACAGGGTTTATCGGGGATTTACAAAGGATTAGTTACCCAGGAATTCTGATTATGCGTATATGCAAGAACCTCATCTAATGCCTCATTAGATGTACATCAACCTGGTCCAAGTAAGTGTAGGTCCCCAGTGCACTGCCCGAAAAAATACGACCACTAACAATAGGTATATCCTTTTACGAACATATACAATAGGGCCCTTAAGGCATTTGTTATTGTTACCAAAGTCCGCAAGGCGTTCACATCATTAAACTGCAGAGGAATATTGTACGGTCTTCATCTCGCAAGGTGCTCGGTTGAACTTTCGCACAGTTTTGAGCCAGTCTGCTAATGGTATTGTGCATGCTTCCAAGTAGGCGATTCTACAGATATGATCGTAACTGGCTGAAAGCCGTAGCAGAAAGAACTTAATTTGAAATCATTGGTTAGGAACCTGAGTGGAGAGACCGGGCTACGTAAACGTTCGCTAGCTGCAGCTGGAGATCAGTAATTTTGGGCACATGACGATGAGTTGTTGGGCGAGCAAGTGCGGTTTTAAGGTTCGGCGAAGAGTTATTGACAGAGGTCAATGAGTATGAGCCAAACAAGCAGATACGAGAGCGGATACCGGGAACGATTAGTGTTGGTGAAAATGTGATATACTTATGTGTTTGAAACGGTCCGACTTCAAAAAGATGTCAGTTGTGATCCGAGAGACTAAGATGTTGGCGATGCAACTATCTTTCTAGAACGAACAACCGTTTATGTCGAGGGATCGAGTCCATCGGTCAAACTAGTAGAGACGGAATGTGCATGCGCGGAAAGTATTGACAATCGACTAATTGAGTTTGTAAAGTACACAAAAGTGAACTTTTAAAGTTCATATTGACAACACTGAGACTAACGGCAACCTGAACAAAGTTCCGGTTAGTGTCTGAGGAGGGGTTGCGGCAAAAACACAGAAAATCAAAACAAAGCTGTACTTTGACGCTTTGCAAAGAGGAAGAGGCAAAGCTAAAAGTTGAGGCTTTCCGGTTGGTGCCTCAATGAAACATTGAATTGCATGTTCAGTTATAGGAGAATTTAGGAGGGCGTATGAAAGGAATGAGTGCGAGTTGATTTCAAGGTAAGGTATTTGAGGAGATTATTAGTATTGGATCAGGTATGAGGTTTTGGAACCTGCAGGCAGTTAATTACGTAAAGATCTTCACTGTAAATTCATCCGTTTATTACGAGGGGAGCGACATGAATATTTCAGTAGAGTTTAAGTTTACTGAGTGCCTTGTGAGTGCTTTGTGAGTAGTTTGTTTCAGCACTTTTCAGTAACATTGTAGTCTATCTTCAACTAGCACTCTTTTCATCCCCCAATAAACTCGCTATACCCTTTCATACTAGTGATAGCTTTTTGAAACCAGTTATTTCCCATATGCTCATACAATTCTACAAATTAAACAACCCCCAATTTCCTCATTCTATGCTATTGACATCAATGACAGCCATTCCAACACTCAATGCTATACTTCAGCATGTAATTTTGGAATGACTGTTTGTTCAGAATGACTCTTTGTTCATAAAACATGCTCCATTCGATTAGAATAAACATCATAACGTGTGTCTTTTAGTTTAAGATCAACATCATAAAGTATGTTCCTCTCAATTAGGATCACCATCACCCAAAATGCCCCTTTCTATCTCGTATCCTCACCAAAAACACGCTGCCCCCTGTGAATAATGACCCGTTGAACTCTTGATAATGCACAGTTAAAAATATTCCGTCAATGAATCTCGTTAACACTCGTCACCTATTCACTCAGCAACAACTACTCGTGGTGGGCTCCTCAACAGTGATGTCAACAACCTCTGGCTTCTCTTCGGCGACACTTGCGCTGACATCCGGTAAAGCTGCAGCAATTTTCTTGAACAAAGCCTTCACATTATGGTTTGCCTTGGTGGAAGTCTCAATATGGAACAGTGCGCCCACATCAGCACACAACTTCTCTGCATCATCGTTGGAAACCTGCCTCTTATCCGACAAGTCAGATTTGTTGCCCACCACCACAATAATCACGTCTTCTCCTCTTTCCATCCTGACGTCCTCAATCCATTTGTTCATGTTGGTGAAAGACTTTTTGCACGAGATGTCGTAGCAGACCACAGCGACGTGCGAGTCACGGATATAGGAAGGAATCAAACTGCGGAAACGTTCTTGGCCGGCAGTGTCCCAGAGTTGAAGTCTCACCGTGCGGTTATCATCGAGATACATGGTCTTCAGAAGAAAATCAATTCCGATTGTAGCAGCGTATGTTTCGTCAAACGTGTCATACATGAAACGCGTTATAAGGGAAGTTTTCCCGACTGTCTGTTAGTATGCTGTGGTATGACATATTAGGAGTGCTGTCTTCTGTTTCCTTGTACTTTTGCCTTTACTGATTTCTTACCTTTTTCTTGATAAGAATAGTCGGAAGCATTTGTGGTTATTGTATGGGTTATGATGCCATGTAGATCCAAGTAAAAAGGGATGCTGATCAACTTCCAAAGTTCAATGGATCTCAACTTTCATTCCATGAAAGTGAAGCTTTCATTTACTTCTCCAAACCACTCGAAAAACAGTATTTATACTCTTGATCACCAACTGGTCATGCATATTAATCTCAACAATGTGATAACTTAGGAGTCCCCGCTTCAAGTGGATGACGTTTTTAAGGTCAAATTTGAGTCGGTATAGTGGTTTTCGCTGTAGTTTGAATAATGGACGTCTGGATCACCACCCGACATGGCAGTAAGATGTGTCGATAGTAATAGTAGATCATTTTATTACAGTGGTGGTCAAATTCGTGATTCATAACTCCAAACTCAAAGTGGCTGTAAAGACAGCTGCTTCCGACAGATCACAGATGTCTATCCAATGTCTTTTATGTGGACTCTTCCTTTTTTATGTTGTAGCCCACTAGAGTAAATCAATATTGTAGTGGATAATCAACGGGCCGTACACATCTCCCAATAAGTCTCTCCTCTAAATGACAGTAAATACTCACCACTTTGGTCGCCCAAGAACACGATCTTGTATTTCCTCAAGGTACTCTTGTCAGACATACTGCGATCAACCCTTTTGTAATTTTATTAAAAACTTGTTGCTTATGTAATGAGGCGAAGTTGGTGGATAGATGAGAGCAATCGCTCACTGATGACAGATTGTCGCGCTTTTTGTGCATCACTGTGTTGGGCTTCTGTTGAGATTGCGTTGCCAAACTAAAGACAATCGGGAGAACTACACGAAGACGCGACTGTGAATTAAGTGAGCAAATGTGCGGGTTTTGATCACCGCAGGATTGCTGATATTGTGAATCTTGTCAAGTTTCAGGCGTGGTACATTAGAGGAGCCAAATTCTTAGATCGTGTGTATGTGACTTTCAGTTAGTGAACCCAAAAAGATCTTATTGGATAAGTGTTTCTGTAAATTTAGTGATTCTAAGATCTTGCTAAGATATGTGTAAATTCACGTTCAGATCAAAATTTAGAGATTAGCAGCATGGCGGCCTTGGAAACTTAGTGCAGCCATAGAATTTATCGATAATGCCTTCAATTTAACGGTGGCCCATTATATCCTGGTTAAATCTAGCAAAGCGGCATTGATCAGTGCGACATCAATTTTTAGGGTACAAACGATACTTTCAATGCGGGAACTTTCATTGAATGGACCGCCGTTAGCGTTGCAACACGAACCCATCGTGCTCTTTTGTACCCCAACTCAGAAAAATGGAACTTGAAAAGAAGTAACTTAGACCTTGTTTTCTCCAGATTTTCTTTTCTCGAACTTTCTGATGGACGACTCCGAACTCAACGCTATCCGGGCTGCTAGACTCGCTGAACTCCAAAAGAACACCGCCGGGCCTTCCCCCTCAGGTGAAAGAGTGGCTAAAAGTAATGGTGCCGATGAAATGAAGGCTGCGGTGTTGTCACGTATCCTTGAAACAAGCGCACGCGAGCGTTTGAGCAGAGTGCGTATTGTGCGGCCCGAAAGAGCAGAGCAGGTTGAGCAGTATATAATCAAGCTCTACCAAATGGGCCAGATCACACAGAAGTTAGGCGAGAAGGATATTGTACAAATTTTGGATGGTTTGGCAAGGGACCAGCAAAAGGGTGGAAAGATTGTTTTCGAAAGGAGGACAGTGAGCGATGACGAGGATGATTTCTTTGATTAGAAGGGGAGGTGTGGCCACATGGTGAAGCCTTGTTGTCAGTGTGCTGTGGGATTTGGTCAGTATTGAGAGAGTTAGATCCTGGCATGAGTGTGCCTGTGAGGTGGATCACCAGAAGCATTGGAATAGTAGCTTTTGAGCCAAGACTTTATGTCTGATTTCATTAAATAGATCAAAGAAGAGCACGAGGAGAAGAGGCTGAAGGTGCTAGGAATCACTGATATCAATCTTCTCTGTTAGTCTTTTTGGTATCCCCAGGCCGTTACTCTTTAAATGTACCTTTATGATTAAATCTCTGTGTTGTAGCATTTGGAATGTGTGCAATGCTAATCCTATGGCATATACCATGACTAACCAGGTTCTTTGATAGATGGTCAAATTCAAGAACAGAAAGTCATTCGTCTTGATGTTCATGATTGCTGACTTTGCTTTTTTCTCCATCTTTACCTTAACCCTGTCCGTTCAAACAAAGCCTGTGCTTTTCAACGGAATCTCGGCTAACAACATCACCCTACAGCTCTAAAGCTTATTTCTTTCAATATCCTAAACGGATATACCATCCATATATATCTCCGACATTTAAAAGCTTACCTTAACTATAAAGCTCACCGTAAGCATGTCAGAATGCTCTTGCACTTCTACCAAAAGATTTGTATTCATTCGCCACTGTCATATTTTGCTGCTAAACGCGTTCCGCAATTTTTGTTAGCTCTCATTTTGGTTTTCTTTGTTTACATTTGCAATCACCATGTCAAACATACAAGTCGTGGTGCGATGCCGTGGACGCAGTCTGCGGGAGGTTGCTGCGCGACTGCCAGTGGTGGTAGAGCTCCAAAACGACCGGTTCTCTGCAGAAGAGCCATATATCACAGTTCATTCGCCCTCACAAACCAACTCATCTAGACGCCTTCTGGGAAACCCATCCACAATGAAAACTTTCAAAGTGGATCAGACTTGTGGCTCGCAGGCCGATCAGGCATTGGTCTTCGAGCAGGTGGCCTTACCGCTCTTCACAGACTTTTTGGATGGGTATAATGTAACCATTCTTGCATACGGTCAGACTGGAACAGGTAAGACATACACCATGTGTGGAGAGGTGGAGGAAGTTAGAGAAAGAGGCCGCGTGGGTCAGGCAAACTCAACTAACACAAATGAGAAAAGGTTCACAACTCAGACGTCATCGTCACTGCCGACGTATTCCAAAAGTGAGGAAAACAAGTCATCCAATCGACCAACAACAGAGTCTACTAATGAATTACACAACCGTTCATCGACTCAAATAACCAACACCAGTAAATCTACCCATACATCTAATGACCCATTCAATAAAGCATCTAATAAGCAGTCATCACAACAGCCGATCAAACAAAAATCCCAATTTGCAAACCAATTTGGACGATTAATTCCAAGTCCATCTGAATCAACAACTTCTAATCGACTTTCCCCCATACCTAGTCCTACTTTATACCCGCATGCTCATTCGGGAATCATCCCAAGAGTGCTTTTCGAGCTCTTTCGCGCAATCTCCACAGAAGATCATCTCGTAAAGGTCTCGTTTCTTGAGCTCTACAACGAGGAACTCCGCGATCTACTCAATTCTGACGACGCAAAATTGCGCATCTACGATAAGGCAGGCCAAATACATGTGCAGAATCTCTCCGAGGAGCACGTTTGTTCGTCGACGGATGGCTTAAAACTTCTTGCTCGCGGTCTCCAAAAGCGTAAAACAGCAGCTACAAAGCTCAACGACGCATCACTGCGGTCTCATACCATCTTCACCGTGAGTCTCTTCCGGAAGCAGTCTAATGGGGAAGCTTTCAAAGTAGCCAAGATGAACTTAGTCGACTTGGCGGGCTCTGAAAATGTGAGTCGCTCGGGTGCAGTAAAGGAACGCGCAAAGGAGGCAGGGTCTATAAATCAGAGTTTGTTAGCGTTAGGTCGAGTGATCAACGTGTTGAGTGGTAGAGACGACGACCAGGAGAAGGACTCAGATAGCAGGAGGGCATCGAATCAAGAGCCTCGAAAGAACCTGAAGGACGTCAAGAGTCAAAGAGTGTCAGACATCGGAAAAAACTCGAGGATATCTGATACAGAGTTACGTAAGATCAGGGTTTCAGATACCGAGGTACGGAAAAACCTGCGAGCAGACCTTGAATCCCACATCCCATACCGTGAGTCCAAGCTCACACGCCTACTTCAGGACTCTCTCGGTGGTAAAACAAAGACAACTCTCATTGCAACCATATCGCCGGCCAAAGTCAACCTTGAAGAGACAGTTTCAACACTTGAGTACGCACTGCGGGCAAAAAATATCCGCAATGCCCCTCAAACAGGTTCGGAGTCTGATCTTGTACTCAAAAAAGTGCTTGTGAAGAGTCTTTCGCTCGAGCTATCCAAAATGCTGTATGACCTTGCGGCTGCCAGGTCGCGAAATGGTGTTTACCTTGATGAATCTAACTACGCGGCACTCATGGACGAGCTCGAACTGCTGCGACTGACTGTGAAGGAAGGTGAAATTCGTGAAGCGCACATGTCACGTATCATACAAGAGCGAGACGATACTTTAAGGGAACAGGAGGAACGGTTGAAAAGCATGGAGTCCGATGCTCTGCAGAAGGATGCTGAGCTCGAAAGACTCCGCGAGCACTTGGCCAAAACACAAGCCGAGCTTCAGGATGCGGTAAATAAAACTACTCGTATGGAAACTCAGGCGGACAATGACCATAGTGATATTCGCCGTTTGCAAGCTCGTGTATCATCACACGAGAGCGAGATCTCCCGGCTCAATGAGTCTCTTGAGTCGCAGTCGACTCTTCTATCTGCACGTGAAAGCAAAATAGACCACCTCACCAAGCACGTTGCGAAGATAAATGATAAGTTCAACACGACAACTGCACAGCTCACGAGTATTATCTATGAAAATCTTTCGGAGTCCATCGAGTCCATCGAGGGCTTGGTCAAGGGTGTGCAAGAAAGTAGCACTGTACACGACTTGAAAGTTCTTGGAGAACATGTTGCAAAGTTCCAGGCAAACATCCGTGAGCGCATCATGAGTGTGAATGACACACACAGTGCGTTCAATGCTGATCTCGCAAAGTTTGTCGAGAGATACAATTGCAACCTCATGCGCTTGGGGTCGGTGGTGGTGGAGCTCAATGCCAACTTCATGGGCGAGGTGAGCCAACTACAAGCAGCAAACTTGAGATGGAGTGAATACGTGCGCAAGGAACATCTCAATGTTGAGCAAATAGAGCGAGCAGTGCAAAAAGCCGTTAAGCTGGAGATAGACGGTGAAATGTCTGAAATTAATCAGCAGTTGGAGAGCCAGGTTAATCTGGTTCTTGTGGCTGCAAACAAGAAGATGGAAACGTTTTTTCAAAAGGCGTCGCATTCGATAACCAACAACGTCGTGGAGCAGCACCGTACAAAGATTATGGAGCATGAGAAGGATTGGAGCGCGGACTCACGGAGAGCGTTGGAGCTGATGAACGAGTCTGCTTTGAAGGGATTGGAGGAGAACAAACGCGATTGGACAGAGCTTAAAGACCAGTTGTCCACAATGCCGTTGCTGAAGGAGGAGATACCTACTAGCAAGGTAGAACAGCGGTTGAACTCTATCCGTGAAAAAATACTGCATGGTGAGAAACATTTGGGTGTTGAACTAGATGAGGTGAGCCGTAAGTTGGCAGTTGTGAGTGGGTTTGATGCACAGGCTGCGTTCAAATTCTCACCTGACAAAAGGGTGGATTTGAGCTCACAATCCCGAGTAGACTGTAGTCCGCTCCGGAGGGAAGTTCGCAACGATGGCATCAAAGGGAGGGAAACTTCTCGAAAGGGAAGTCCGGTGTGCAGAGAGGCTACGCGAAGGGGAAGTCCAGTAGGGAAAGAAGTCAGTCGAAGAGGTAGCCCAATACGGAGAGCGGAAGCTTTATCGAATGGATCCAGAAACAGCCCCACGTTGAGTTTGAGTCCATACAAGAAGGGACAGGTTCTTTCGAATGAAAGTCTCATTCCTATTAATTCTGCTCTATCCAGTCCCGAAAAGCACAATCCCATACAACAAACCAACAAGCACAGTCCAATAAAGGCCGCGCTTCTGCGAATACCCACATTTCAGTATGAGAACAAAGAGAACGAGCATGTTTCCAAAAAGAGAAAGGTTCTCCGAGAGCAGGTAAACGGGGTAAGGGAGGATGTATAATAGTGTAGGTTAGTGTATGATACAGATAATGAAAACTCATAATGATAAGATTTGATGATAGTTCAACAATTAATACAACGGATTTTGTCTAGTATTTACAGAGTTTTTTTTTTAAATTGATACAGGGCATAAGTACTTTCGGACGTTTCCGAGACTAGGACGTCCTACAGCACCACAAAGGGAAGTACTGCATTGCTGCCAACGTACGGCTGTTTATCAAACATTATAGCCGTTGTACTTTAGTTTATGGCACAATTACGTAAAAGCATCTCGGTAAAGCCTGCACATAGTCCAGGCTCTAATATGTAGAACCCACGTAATACTACATAGCCCTATAGCGAATTCTAGCTTCATAGTGCGTCTAAAGATGTTAAATGATGATTTTGACAGCTGGAAGGTTTGGTTTAAGGAGTGTGCAACTGCAATAAAGTTGATAATAGTCATTAAAAAAAATGCAGCCAACAATCGAGTCTGCTCCATTTGAAGAAAGATCAAACCTGAAATTTGCATATTTTTCCAAAAGAAGAATAGGGGTTCAATCCCTTTGTGATCTAGCGATATTAGCAAACAACGGTGATCACAAGTCGTTAACAGAATTAGTGCTCATAACGACCACGAGATCCTGGATGATAGTTTATATTGTGTAAAGTAGTTACGTCATTTTATCGAAGAACGAGACAGTTGATAATAAGTTGGCAAGTGCTTAATCGATCTACAGCAGTGGAAATGAGCGAGGATTTTTGAAATGACACTGTTTTGCTATGTCTGTGAATAGCAATCAGGTGTTTTTGGCCCGGCTCAGATATTTCTAAAGTCAGGTTTGGCGGTTTGCAGATGTTTGTGCCTTTCGAGATGTTAATCCTGTTATCTTAGTACGAAATCAGCCATCAGATCATACGATGTTTACACTGTAAGTTTTGTAAATAAGAACTTGGATATCACTGATGACGTCAGAATATCAAAAAGGACATCGCAAAGAGTGGAATTTGTATGTTTACCATGTTAGGGGGTATATTTAAAAGGAAATGAGATATTTTTCATATAGGGACCAGTTTGTGCAACTATTCGGTGTCAATCCCTTTATTTGCAAGAAGGGCTTTTGCGCCTGCAAGACGTGCAAGATGAGAAGATAAGCATTGTGATGGTTGCAAAGCTGAGTTTAAATAGATCATCATTTATTTTCCTTACTATGTCTTTTATTCCTGTATCTACTTAAATCCCACTTATTTCAATTGTATGGTGGTTTAACTGTACCTACTTATATCAAACGTATTTCAATTACATGGTGGCTTTATTTCAAGATCAAATGCCGGACAGCTTGCAAATTGTAGGTTTCCTCTTGAGTTATCTCCAAAGTGAATTGGAGGAGAGAATACTTTGGATGTAGGAGGAATCAAGAGCCATTTATGTAGTTATCGTGTAAGTGATATTTCCATAGTTGATTGACTTGCTATTGTTGGGGTTCATACTCGTAAGTAACCTTTTTTTTCTTGAGAGACATTCGGTTTTTATACTCAAAGACGCCCCAGGGTCTTTAGTGTAGAGGATCTCACATGCGCAACACATAAACTACTTGGCCTACGTTTTCTTGGGAAGTGCGGATTCTCTGTTGGCTGATTTTCATGGAACCCCAAAGCGTTGTGGTAAGAGGAGATGTTAGCACGTAGAAGGTTCAATCTACTGCTCAGGGGTTCGGTAGTAACCCGGTATAGCTATTTAGGTAAGGCGGTGATACAGCACGTGCCATTTAGATCAGTAGTTTGTGTAGTCAACTCTTTACACTTAAGTGATGCTTTTATGATGTTTGAAGATAGTGATGAATTCTATGTGAGTGTGATATTCTTTGTGAGCGTGACGTTGGATGTTCTTGGTGTGATTTTCTTCTTTTTGGATCTTTGCGGGTGATCGAACAGTTTTATCTCTAAAGAATTCTGATATGGATATCAACAGGGATGCTTTAGAGTGTCTATTGAAATATACAAAGCAAAAAGTAGCAATTTGGGTCATTAATGAGCGTTTGTTGGTTGTCAAGTAAGTGTTTATGATGTTTAGTGGTATTTGGTCTCTCCAGTTACTGCTAGATCCTTCTAAAATGTACTATTGGGGGAAGGATCAAAGTTTAAATAACATGCTCTAGCAAAACTACCCCATAATTCTCTTGCTTTTACGCTTCTATTGGCTTTCATTTCTACTCCAAATCTCGCCCTTACGGTCCGATAGTTCCCAAACCAACTTTCAGAAGAAAGTGTTTCCATTCGTATCTCTGTTCAAGCTTTTGTTTTATCATCCCTTCAACCTCTGAAATACCCCACCAAAACTCTTTTCTCAACTTTTTTAAATCCTTATGGCGTCGCAACTTTGGTACTCCGTGATCTACGGGGTGGTATCCATTGTGGCACTCGGAGCCGCTGCATTGGAGTCTGCCCTGAAATCAACCGACCTTCACATGTTCATTGTGGAAATGGCAGATGGATCGAAATTGTTAGCTCTTCTAAACGCGATATTGGCCACGACAGCTGTTTTCAATCTTGCACTTCAAGCAATGCTCCTTGGTGGGCTGTTACGAATAATTGAGTCAGAACACTTGGCGGAGCAGATGCCTGTGTTTATTATCAACATGCTTTTCAACCTCGCCACCAATGACTCCAATCTCATTCTCAACTGCGTGATCCTTGGGATGGCTTTCAACTTCAAGTTTTTCCACATCTTAGTGGTTGACCGGTTAGACTTCCGGCTCATCAATGCTATCAACCACCCTTCTGCGCTGAAACAAGATGCCTTACGTGCATTGCTTGTCAATATTCCATACGCGCTCCTTTTTGCATTTGTACTTTTGGACTGGGTATTCGCCAAGTTTTTGGTGTACGATGTTTTCCAGGGTATCAACCTGATCACATGCTTGCTTTTTGGGTTCCAATTTGCAATCCTCGGCCAGGATATGATCACATATCTTGCCAAGTATATGGTCAATGTGTATGAAGTTGTGCATTATGTCTCGGAAGACGAAGAGCATGAAACAACATGGGAGTCAAAAGTTTACTATATGAAGGCTATCGACATTACTTCTGCAGCAATTAAGGCAGCTGCGCATATATTGTGCACTTATCTTCTAATTTTCCACTCAGGAGTGCTGCTTCCGATGCTGATGATTGGCGGAACGTATTCCTCACTTCGCACCGTGTATGTTGAGTCAATGCTGCTCAAAGTACTTATTGAATCGCAAAAGAGGCTTGACGCACACTTGCATGATGCCACGGAGGATGATCTTAAGTCCGACAATGTGTGCATCATCTGTATGGATGATATGTACACTAGCGCAGAGTATTCCAAGACTTTTGCAAAGAAACTTTCCTCTGGAAGAGTTCCGAAGAAGTTGTTGTGCCTGCACATGTTGCACTTGGAGTGTTTGAAGAGCTGGATGGAGTCCTCCTCGCGTCCTGGCGACGTGTGTTGTCCGATGTGCAGGAGGCGAGTTTTTGACGAAAGGGCTGATCAGACGGCACCGAATGTGCAGAATGCAGATGATAACCAGAATCAGAATGGTAACAATGTTGATATTCATGTGAATCCGAATGCTGATAATGTGGATACACAACTTAATACTCAGAATCAGAATGATCAACAGGCCCTGACTGTGGATAACCCCACAGATATTCAAGGTTGTCGTACTAACATTGAGAGGTTGCATATTGAAGAGGTTCTTGGGGGGATTGCGGGCAACCCAACTGAGATTTCGACAGGTACTGATGAGGGTGCACAGATTTTGCGGTTGAAGAGGGCCGCTGTACAGCCTCGGGGGTGGACCATTATACCCTTGAAGAGAGAGGGACTGGATTATTCGGTTTCGTTTTCTGTCGAGAAGGAGGGAAGGTTACGGGTTGTTTGAATTGGGATCCTTGACTAAGCGAGTAACTGACGCGAACTAACGGATTTGGTGGTAAGCCAAGGAAGTGCAAGCTGCAAAAACTAGTATCTGCAATGTCATGAAGAGGGATGTTACAATTTTGCGAAGTAATGCTGGAGCGAAAGTGAAAATTGGGTGGACAGGGTGTGGGTTATCGAAGAGTGATAGTTGTGTGATTTGATGAAATTCATTTCCTAGTGAGGGAATTCTCCGTGGCAGAATAAGAATATATGAGCAGGAGGAAACAGTGTTTGTGTTATGGTTTTTTTAAGGAACCGGATATTCGTTTTCTAGAGAAAGACCTGGAAAATCACATAGAAGCAAAGAGAAAATCCCGCTAATGCAAAACTTACTCATACTATGTTATAAGTTTATTCTCCATTGATTGCGGTGAAAGTTGTGTTGTCCAGCAACTTTTGACAATGTGAATTACAATGGCCAAGAGATAAACATTGAAAACACGATGTGAGTAAATTCATAAAAGCTTATATAGGCGCTAAGCTTTCAGTATGCAGTTTTGGGTACAAGTCACTCTGTTTCCCATCTGTCAGTTTGATAAGTGGAATCTGCTCCGCATGTTCATTCCAACCCATGTATATACATAAAGTACAGCATACTCTTAAACTTTATCGTTTTTATCCCCAGATTTAGCCCAACCTGCCAACTGCAGAGGAAGTAACAAGTTAAGCACAAGAACATGTCAGATATTTTCCAAGATAGCAATTCAGATGATTACGGTATGTTCTTAAAAGTATTTGAGAATGATTTTTGTATAGAATATATTGTTTGATGCCTACACTCTTTTAAACTTCCAATGCAATAATTTCTTGGTTAATTCTTTGATAATATCCTCCTGAAATGATTCACTTTACCACCAAGTTATTCCTTGTACTTAGTTATTAAGGTACTATTAAGTGTTTCCATACATATTATGTACATATCTAAGAAATAACCACGCTCAAAGACTATTTGCTTTGCATTTATACAAGATTTCTAAACTGTCAACACAACACACCCATTCTATAATTATACCCTAGTCAAAATCAAAATCAAGATTCAAGTCTTTTCGTTCGAGACTGACCTCTCTGTCATCTTCTATCTGACCCCACTCTTCCGAATGGTTTATGCTTTTGTTGTCTATCTCCTCATCATCCTCAATCTCTCCCCACTCGTCTAAATTATCCTTTTCTTTGTTGTCTATCATCTCATCATCCTGTATCTGACCCCACTCTTCCGAATGGTTTATGCTTTTGTTGCCTATCTCCTCATCATCCTCAATCTCTCCCCACTCGTCTAGATTATCCTTTTCTTTGTTGTCTATCACCTCATCATCCTGTATCTGACCCCACTCTTCCGAATGGTTTATGCTTTTGTTGTCTATCTCCTCATCATCCTCTATCTCTCCCCATTCTTCTGAATTATCTCTTTCTTTGTCGTCAGCTACCTCCGAGTGACCACCTATATCATTACCCCCCGTCTCCTTGTCATCACTTATCTCCCCCCACTCGTCTATCTCCCCATCATCATCATCATTTATCTCACCCCACCCACTACCAACAGCATCAGAATTGGATGCACCCGTAAGTTTCTTTTGCTCATCATCTTCAATATCACCCCAGCCGTCATCAAACTCACTGTGGTGCTCGGGTTCGATTTTTTGTGTATCATCGCCAATATTCATGAAATCATTGCCAACATCACTTTCTCTATCACTTATGCTGTCAAGTTGGGTTTGAATATCCACAATATGCGGTTCCTCTTCTAGATGCCTGATTTGCTCTAATATGCTCTCTTTAGGATACTCAAAGCGCAAAGAATCGCACTTCTCTATGCATGTCCTGATCTTGCTCGCATTTTCTGCAACAACCTGCCGTGCGTTCGGCTCTGATCTCACCATGTATGCCTCCATTAATAAACTGAGTATGCGCAAAAAGTGAACGACTCCATCCAGACTATAGGGAGGCGTAAACTCCAATTCCTCAAGCTTGTCCTTTAACTCCTTGTTTTTACCACGCATTAATAACCTCCATAGATATGAGATCACATACATAGGTGCACTTGTCTGTGTACCACTCCGCCATACAGGAGTAGTGGCAAAGATCACATTGCTCTTCATCTTCCCCTGACGAACAGTATAAAAACTGGCCAACCACTGGAAGAACTTTTCCTCCTTTGCTCCACTCCTGTCGCAATGGGCAAGTATCTCCGCCCCAATAGGCCAAAGAGCACGCAAATCCACCTGTGGAAGTCGTACTAGTAAGGAAAAGACTTTGTAAGCCAATTTCCAGTTTTGGCGGAGCACATTAAGGTGGAGTAAAGTTTGTAGGTTGTTGAGATGGTGCCTTGTGAAGGATGATTCGCGGTCATTTTCAGTGGGAAGAACTTCGAGGCCGTGATAGTGGATGAGAAACTTGGTTTTGGTTGCATCGCTGGAGGTATCGAAGTCGTGAGTGAAGCTGTTAACTTTATCTTCGAGCTCTTGTGCAATATCATCGTCCATGTCACTGTCTTCCTCGATTGGATTGAAAAAATCGCCATCTTGCTGGATTTCAATCACGGGCATTCTACTGGTGTTGTGCCATACTTCGTAGGTGTCTTCTGGTCGAGGTTGATTCCGGAGATGACGAGCGATGAGCTTCGCAGCGTGAACGCGATTTGTGGACTTGCCTATTTTCGATGCATTCTGAAGTGCCTGGAGCTTTCGCACGGACTTGTAGTGCTCCAAAAGGTTATGGAGTTTCGTGGAGCTGAACTTTGCGGACCGATCTCGCTTGAAGATCGCCTGTTCAAACATGTTTGAAAGGTGTGCTTATGTAATTTTGGTTCGTTCGGTTCAGGTCGCCTAAAGCCGAATGCGAAAATATCTACTTGAAAGTTCGGTGATGCGAATGAGATGCAAAGAAATGGAAGTGGTTTGAGTGCATGTCGGCAATTTGGAATGCCAGACTAAGCTGGACACAAAGTATTTTGATACTACTTTAGAAGTGTATTGTTTTACACACTCTCTGTTGGTACTAATAGGAGAGTGGAGCAGTTTCTATGAAGTAACATGAGCCAAAGAAATATTATAGGGATGTATAGCTTTCACAGCGGTTGTGTTGATCACAACAGGAATTTGTGTGATAATTTGAAGGAAATAAGGCATCAATGATCGTAGGTTACATGAGATGCAGTACCAGCATAGAGATAATAAAAGCTGTTATATACCAAGTCAATAACTGAGTAGATAGCCGTCATAAAGAGGTATTGAACCACATAGATTGTAGAGCGTAATCAAATTGAAATGCGCACGGTTTGTCCCTTTTTTAAATCATTAACGGCGGACGAATTAGTTGACGCTTAAATAGTCAACATCTGATCGTAAAGAAGACCATCTTAATTGCAACAGTTAGTGAGGGTATCCCAGTTACTGAAATGGTTTCTTTTGTTGTTTCTGCGACGCGCTTTCCAATGTACATTATGTAGCTAATGGCTGCAAAATTTAATAAGTTCATGGCTTTGAGAAGAGCAAGGTAAAAAGTCCCCGAGTACTTTCAATATCAGTCGTTGTAGAGTAGTTACAATACGAGCGTCTTTAAAGTAACGCGTCCAAAGCAATCAAGACTGCGCCTTACTGGCATCATCGTTTGCTAAGTCTGTTGGGGGCCTTTACTCTAATACCCGCACACATTCATCTGCTATAGACTGAAATTCTAACGGTTACTATTATAACCTTTAATAAACCCTTTTAATGAATTTTGTAAAACTTCGTCTAGTAAGTAGCGTATAAAATTGCAGCAAGCACAAGACTCTTGTTCAAACTAAACAACCGAGTATACAAGGTAACCAAGCCATCAAAACTATTATTCATTTTTACTTCATAATCATCCCATTCACTAAAAGAGGTACGGCTTAGTTTATTAGCTCAATTATTTAAACATACTCGGTTCCTGCCGTTTCTGTACGTTAATTGCGAACTCCCAATTCTGGTTCTCATAGATTTTCCACTAGCGATCGTTCCGGTCACGCTTCCTTATAATACCATCTTTCCATCATTTAAACTACTGCTCAATAAATTCAGTCGCATGTTTTTAACACTAACTACCGTTCGCGCACTATATACAATTAAAACATACCTGGCATGCCACCCATGCCACCCTGTGGGGCAGCTGGAGCAGCCTCCTCCTTTGGAGCGTCGACAATGGCGCACTCAGTGGTGGCGAGCAAAGAGGCAACACCACTGGCATCAACCAAACCGTTTTTCACAACCTTGAATGGGTCGATGATACCGGCAGCAATCATGTCGGTGAACTCACCCTTGGCAGAGTCGTAACCCTTGTTGAACTCAGCCTCGTCGTAGACCTTACCAACAATGACAGCACCTTCCTCACCAGCGTTCTCGATAATTCTACGAGCTGGCTTGGTGATGGCACTCTTGATGATGTCAACACCCAACTTCTGGTCGAAGTTAGCAGCGTTGTTCTTGACCTCGTCCAAGATACGCAGGGCCTTGATCAAAGCAGTACCACCACCTGGAAGAATACCCTCCTGAACAGCAGCTCTGGTAGCATTCAAGGCATCGTCGTAACGGTCCTTCTTCTCGCCGACCTCGACTTCAGAAGAGCCACCCACCTTGATAACGGCAACACCGCCGGACAACTTGGCCAATCTCTCCTGCAACTTCTCCTTCTCGTACTCGGTGGTGGCAGCATCGTCGATGGCAGCTCTGATCTGCTCACATCTAGACTGGATGTTGTCCTTGGAACCCTCACCGTTAAGCACAACAGTGTCCTCCTTTGTGATGGTAATGGAACCAGCAGAACCCAAAAGGTCGATGGTGGCGTTCTCTGGCTTCAAGTCCAACTCCTCAGTGAAAACAGTACCACCAGAGAGGATAGCAATGTCACCAAGAGTGTTCTTTCTGTTGTCACCAAAGCCTGGGGCTTTGACGGCACAGACCTGGACCTGACCTCTCAACTTGTTCAAGATACAAGCAGCGAGAGCCTCACCGTCGATGTCCTCAGCCAAGATCAACAATGGTCTTCTGGTCTGGTTGGACAACTCGAGGGATGGCAAGATGTCCTGGATGGAGGAGATCTTCTTCTCACTGAGCAAGATCAAGGGGTTCTCGAACTCGACCTTACCGGACTTGGTGTTAGTGATGAAGTATGGGGAGATGAAACCTCTGTCGAATCTCATACCCTCGGTAACCTCCAACTCGTCCTCCAAGGTCTTACCCTCCTTGACAGTGATGACACCCTCCTTACCGACCTTCTCCATGGCCAGGGCCAACAAGTTACCGATGTGCTCGTCACCGTTAGCGGAGATGGTGGCAACCTGGGCGATTTCCTCCAGGGTGGTGATCTCCTTCTTGTTTTGCTGCAAGAATTGCACAACAGCTTCAACGGCAGCCTGAGTACCTCTTCTCAAGTCCATTGGGTTGCAGCCTGCGGCAACGTTCTTGACAGACTCGGTGAAGATCGATCTTCCCAAAACAGTGGCGGAAGTAGTACCGTCACCAGCAGACTCGTTGGTCTTGGAAGCGACCTCCTGAAGGAGCTTAGCGCCCATGTCCTCGAACTTGTCCTTGAGGGTGATGGACTTGGCGACAGTGACACCATCCTTAGTGATCTTTGGGGAACCGAACTGCTGCTCAATCAAGACGTTACGGCCTTTAGGACCCAAGGTGACACTGACAGCGTCGGCCAAGGTGTTGACACCCTTGAGGAGGGCGGCTCTACCCTCGACGCCGAACTTCAACTCCTTGTGTGCGATGTTTCTGGTGAAGGAAAGTGTAGCCTTCTTTACGGATGGGCGTGTAGATCTCAACATAGTTGGTGGCAAGAAAAGGAGAATGTCTTGATTTATATGAATTTTTCAAGGAAGAAAATTCCAGAACGTTCTTTTACAGCCATGACTGAGTGATGAATTGACATAGTGATTGAAGAGCGAGCTGACTAAAAGACAGAATGATAACTTTGTTAGGGACTGAAGGAGGCTTTCAAGAGCAAATGTACTTGATGAAGATTGAAAATTAGGTGGTGGTAGATGTACCGGTCACTGAGAATGGAGTGAGATGAGTGGACTATAATGAGTGGACTAAGTAGTTGCAATAAGTTGAGTATTTAGGTAAAGCTGGCACAATGGCTTGTTTATGACTGATAATTGAGTGATATCAGCTCATGATACATTTGATATTCGTTTTACTGTCCAAGGTATCAGAGTTTATGTGGGGATTTTACAAACTACAAGCTGCGTCTTATTTTTGTGTGATGTGGGTGAATCAGAGGAATAGAAAACGATTGCTAGAACTGAGTTGAGGGGACACGACATGAGGTGGGATAGAATGAGTATCTAATATAAGAGTGATGCGCTAAACTCAGTATATCATATAAGGGTCCTAAACTCAGTATATAATAGGTTAATGGAAACTGATGATAGATGATAATACCTGGATGAAGTAATCTAAGACGTCTAGCATGTAGTTTGTACACTTTCAATGAAAAAACATGAAGAAACAATATATGACATCAGTTCTGCACCGGAAGAGTATGTTTTCCTCAATAATTACATGGAAAGAACAAGGATGAGAAGCTTATTGTAGAGAATGAATCTTCTAGGATGGTATAAACCTTAGGAAACTTTCAAAGTCTTTTGTTAATATTGACAGTGCTTCATTTTTTTCTTCTAGCATGTAGCTGAATGATTATATTAGCTTTATTCATGCCCCTCTCTTAGGCTCCACTATTGTGTTAACCAACATTTTTCGATTATATTGTCAAGGAATTTTCGTGGCAAAGCAACTTATTATGAAGGTTGTAAAGTGCTTCTGGAGACTCTTATCGGTAGTGTACCAATAGTCTGTTCTTTGGTTTGAATTGTTATATTGATATAGTCAATAAGTAAAAACAATATTCTAAGTATACAAGCTAATGGCTGAATAGTAATTTCCCCCATTAAGGAATCTAAATCAGATCGGAATCAACCATTGTATCGGTATTATAGGAAGGGCAACTCTTGGGCAGAGAAGCTTATTCTATTCATATTCTCCTCTTCCAATTTACTCCGCTTGTATATTATTAGCAAGGACCTTAATATTGCAGCCAACATAGCTTTCGTCACGTGTTTATGTCCAAATCGGTTTTTTTTGTCAACTAAAGAACTGCATATAAAACAAAGGATGGATATCACTGTTCTACCTCAAGACAGCTGCATAAGCAGGGGTAACATGTAAACATTAAAGATTACCCATATCAATGTAGAAAATGAAATCCTTTTCTAAGCCGACAGACGTGTATTTAAAGTTGGCATTTACTGGTTTCATTCACGTGACTTGTACTGTTTCAGCTATGCAGGCCCGCAACGTTCAAACGGCGACTGACACGATCAGTGACACGATCTGCTACAATATTAATTTTCTTTGTGCTCCTGCTTTGGTCGCACGACATATTCTCCGGCAAGTGCGGTATTTTTTGTGATAAGAGACGAAGTTTCGCTGGGTGTTTTGTGTCAAAGGATCTTGGAATCTTATATTTTGACTTCTCTCTATGGCAGTGAACTAGTTAGTTGGGCATTTGAAGCAAGGATGTGCAATCGTTTAGAATTGTTTCCCACATTTTTGTCGACACTATTCTCTTGTTATCTGAAATTACAGATCTGAAGGCTTCTTAGGTATAACATCGACCAAAAGTCAGCAAAGTCAAGTAATATTCGTATATGAAGAGCTAGAAGAGTCAAAACTGAGAAACTCAATGTAGGGATACTGAAACGAACTGTGGCTTAACTTAACGTTACTGGTATTGGTAGCGACTGCACATTTCAGAGTTGTGAGCACACATCTGATATTAGCCTACGACGCGTTAGTTTTACCGTCGCGCATATACAGGACATTCACCAGCACTTCGCTAGCTATTGTAAGCCGTAAATTACTCTACGGACTAGAACCGTCAGTCGGCATGTAAACTTATGTTAGCCGATAAGTCTAGACTAAATGAGAAGCAAAAAGAAGCTATGTATATTAAACAGATGCTTTTTTTTGCAAGATTCGAATACCTATTAAGGTTTTCCCCTTGTATTGATGAGATTGAAGCACGTCATTCAAAATAACATAATAGACAGTCGCAAAAGGAGCCAGTTAAATCGTAATCGTATCAGTGGTCTTCGAAAGCCAAACTCCTAAGTAATCATTCCTGCCTGCTCTATATTCGTTAGAAACGATGGTCCCAACAAGAATTCTTTATTACCATTTGCAGTCAACAATTATGTTACGTAAAGTGTTACATGAGCAAAAATGTTGGGTAAAAAGCTACTGGGTGTAAAAGATTGGAAGAGAATTGGCTTAGATCTTGTTCATATTGCAACCTATTTCCTAAGCAATTGACTTTATGAAAGCTTATATACCAATCTCAAGTACAACTCAAGTAGTCAATCAACGTTATGCTTCATATGTGTGGCTTACAACTTATAAATAGAAGCGCATCTGACCGAAGAGGAGCAGCCGCAGTGGCTTAGAATTTAGCAAGGACCCTCGTAGTTCCGGTCAGGTGTGGCCGTCAATGACCACATGACCATTCTTGTCGGGTAACAATCAACCGGCGTCAAAAGTACACACCTTTCGTTCTCGTAGAAAAGTGGCACAGTCTAGATTACCGGCACAGTTCAGACTCGGAAAAGCCGGTTCCGAATATGCACAATTACTAAACACTGCATCACGAAAAATACCACAGTGCTCGTAATTAGAGATAGCTGTATTCGGACCGAAATAAGCAGATATCGTTACCAACGTTTGGCAAAGTCTTATCGATCTTCCATCCCTTATAGGCACAATTTCTGGATAAATTGTGATTGATGCATATTTAACGTCTATTCGTGGACTTTTATTCCAAGCCACCTCACATACAAATAAAATACCTCATCGATTCGTAACTTTTGTACTCGCCAACTTGAATTACCATGGCTCTTTACGGGCGAACTTATGTTGTGTTTTATAATCCATTCGCGTTGTAACTTCAACTCACCCCCTCTAAATCATGACTTCTATTTCAATTAAACTCTCCTATTTTTAGCCACTTAAACACACTATAATAGTATGCACTCCTACTGTAATCATTTGCTCTTGTCTATTCTAATCCTCAGCAAACACCATTTCCATATAATGGTATAACCCGTTCCCCTACACTTCATCGTATTTCTGACTACTCCATCCTAACTCTCCTTACGCTACTATCATCCAAGTCGTATCCATTCATAAACCATATCAAATCAGCGTGGAAGATACCTTCCGTGCATCTATATCGTCCTCAACCAGCAGAAGCGTAGGAAGGTCATACAGTTCGAAAACCTGTGACTGCTGTGCTATTTGGTGCAACAGTTGAGATTGCAGAAGTGAAGACCCGTTTTCAAGCCTCTTAGCTTCGTCCATCAATGGTTTGATGCATAACCATCCAGCCTCGGTACGGAAGTGTCTTGCAAGAGCATCACTGCGCGCAAATTGTTTGCTACAACCCCATTTGCTACCATCCTTCAAGTACCCCTGACATTTGAAGTTCTTCACACCCTCATGTAGCAATTCATGGCGTTTCTTGTCGTGCAGACGTGCGAACTTCTTTGAGCATACGGAACACAGGAATGGTTTCTCGTCCAGGTGTGTTTTCATGTGCAGCCGGAGATTATATTGCTTGTGGAAGACTTTTCCACAAGTCTCGCAAGGGAAAATCTCCAGGCCCAAGGACGATAACGAAGAGGCCTTTGGACGGCGTTTCCGCTTCAACAGTGGCAGCACAGTGTACAGAACCAAAGACAGATAGTCTATGGAGTTTGTGGCGGGCTCATAGGACAGTGACAGACTCGCCAGCGATATCAGACTCAGTGGACTAGCATACACGCCATAATAACTGTTCGGATGGAAAGGTGCCTGCTTATTGAAGGGGAAGTAGGAGTAGTCATTAGAAAGATAGTAAACCATGTGCGGCTGTGTTTGGTTCGGTAAGTTTGGCAGGTTTTGGAATGAAGGTTGGGCCGGCTGGCTTTGGTTGTTGGATTGTTGGCTAGCTTGGTTTGGGTACTGGCTCTGGTACTGGTTTTGGTACTGGTTTTGGTACTGGTTTTGGTATGTAGATATGTTTTGGTAAGTTGGAACTGAAGACTGCAACTGTACGGTAGATTGCAACCCCGGCTGCAAATTTGCTTGGCCCATGTACAGATGTTCCATGCTTACACTAATTAAAAAAAAAGACTTGGCATTCTATCATTATATAAGATCTATATAACAGGAAAAATCGCTCAAACATCTATAATGCATGAACCGGAAGTGAAATGCTGCTGCGGCCGGACCTATCAGTGCGGCTTAATGCAGGATGAAAGAAATGCAGTACAAAAATGCGCAGTGTAAAAAGAAAGCGTACAGTAAACTAGAAAATAATGGAGAAGGTTTTCTTTTGTGTGGCCAATCTTCAAAAGTCCAGCAATTCCCACTGTTTTTTTGTAGGTGCCTAAAATTATGGCGGTGAGGACGTTGATGGCTTGGGAATACCATGGCCCATGGACATGTCAACTAAAGCCAACATACTATGGTTAGCATCTCGTAATTATATGTCAAATCAAGGCTTTCTCCAAGAAAAGCTTGGCTACAAAACTTACAAAGGTACCATAGGCGTTGCCAAGAATTTTGAAGGTGGCGTATTGTCGGTAAAGATCCCCAGTAGCTAGTACGATTTCGGAAAAATGACCAAAAAAGGAAACACCGAATCCACGAGAAGCCGAAGCTAACGGTTAGTGCATGGCTTAATGCAACTTGATACAATAAAAACGCAAGTATGAGCGTGAGTGATATGACATGTCGCGTAAATGCAAGGTACAGAGGCCATAGTTTTAGAGCGATGATGCGTTACCGAGAGATCAACAAGTAAAGAAGGCGGTAAACGGTATGGTAGGAATGTGTACCCTAAAGATATTAAGCATATCTTACTGAGCCAAGAGGCAGAGTGCGCTACATTAAAGTGTGGAACCGTCCCCAAGATATTCTACACTACCAAAAGTGGGTGTACCCGCTTTAGGTATGAAACCGAGAAAGCAGATGTTGAATTTGCGCAATCCACCTCCTATTAGTGCTACCCCGCTCGGACTTATTCTTTCTCGCTTTTATAACATCGTTGGTATGCTTCAATACTTGCATGTCAATTTGTGATATAATTATGTAATGTAGTCTGATCAATGGTGCCTGCATATAGTTATCCAAGATGAACATTCTTGGTCTGTTTTGCGCAGTTGTGATTGTTTCATGTTAAGGAATGCATGCACCAGTTTCTTAACTTTGGCATGCGTTCACGAGGTGCGTAGGCTAGATATGACGTAACCCTCGCAACATAACAAGTATCGTAAAAAATATTTCGGCACAATGCTATGCTGATGAATGCTGTCTAGAGCTAATAGGCTATCTGTAGACATCTGAAGATAAATCCTTTCGCCAAGAAAAGCACACAGGCATGTGAGTTCTTGCCTTGAAACTTGCTCTGCTGAATGGATTCCTTATTAATCGAGCCCAAGCATTCAACAGCAACGAAATTCATTTTCCGGCAACAGTTCTACATTTTCCAGCACCCGGTTTGGTTTTCAGTTTCGAAAACCCAAATTGACTACTGCGTTTCCCGTAGATTATACATCAACTTAAGTCTCTACAGAACTAATTATCAACCCAATGTCCACGGTACATGTCATAAATCGCTGGGCTTACTTTTTTTGCATAATGGCTGCAAATGCATTTAATATTGTGCCACAGATTGTGCCCACCCAACCCAATCCACTTCTCCGCGTGCTAATGGATGCTCCTACAGAGGACTTCTTTAAGGTTGAACAGTTTTCCGACTTGCGTGCTCTTGACCTTGTGCGATATGGTGTGGTGCGCGTGGCTTCGAGCAGCTCTATCATTGTAAACGAGGCTATGGCAAAAGCGGCACTTGGTACTTTGGTCGACCTGAGCTCGTTCCATAATGGTGACGAGTTTACCGATGACTCTTACGTAGAAATCAGTTATTTGAACGCTAAAGTCGAGTGTCAGGAGAGAGATTGGGAGCCCTTGGGCGAGATCAAGCGCAATCCGTCGTCATCACCGGCAAATGTTGGGCAAGGGTGGGGAATGGGACTAGTTGGTGGGGCCGATATAAGTGTAAGTCTCGCCCATCTCATAGGTGCTCCTCAGTTTGGATTGGATTTCGCACTGTCTTCGTCTATTCTGGGGTCTTTTGGTTGCAACATTGGTCCGCACCAAAATTTGCAATTTCAAATCAAGGCAAACTACAAAACGATATCCAGTGCACTGAGAAGAAAAATTGTGTTGGTGCGGGACTGGATGGGCCGGTACAAGTTGAGGCCTGGGGAATACGAAGAGTTGGGCAATGTTACTATAATGAGCACAGGGGGGGTGCAAATAGCGTGTGTTACCGACCCATCATATATGAAGATGTGATATTAGAGGTAGTCAGAAAGCGAAGCTGAATAGATCGTAAATCCAGGGGTGAAAGTAGTGGATTGGCTAAAGATTTATGATTACTAGGTTATGAAATTTTTCCCAGGGCTCATAGTCGTGAAATTGCGGAGAAGAATCAGTTGAGAATGTAAATACATATGGATGATGATGTAGGAGTGATGATGTCGAGAGTCTTTGAAGCAGTGTTGGAGTTAGCGGTATATGTATGGAAGCACCGTAATAGTGTAGATTAGAAACCGAAGCGAAGTTGTAGGGTTATGTAATTGTGCGTTAGATGTAGGCAAGGAGAAGGTAAGGAGAAGAAAGCAGAAGTCAATTAGAAGTGGAGGAGAAGTTTGATGGTAGTCTCCGTTACACGAAAATAGTCTATACAGCACTAGTTGTGATTTTAGTCTGAGGGTATTTTTAGTCTGAGGGTAATCTGCAGTGTTATATTTCAGCTTAATCTTAGCTGTAATTATTTTGTATACTGGGATCACAATATGCGGTATCAGCTATCAAAGGTACTAGGGCTGTATCCCACCTCATCCGTTTGAAAACCAGAAGATCCCTCTTTTCAAAGATTTTACCTCTTGGCATAGCTAATTTTCCCTGTGCTAGTCATTGCGCTTTTTTTCCCGCTACTTGTCCTCTTCAAAAGCGACATCTACCTAGGAGTTTACCCCTAACGTAAACTGTCTAGGATTTACGTTGTTTACCTGTCGAAATTTAGGTTTTGTGCCCCTCACATTTCCCCGCGATATTATTCTAGCCATAGGACCAAAAGACTTCATCTTGTGAAGTTTTAGCCACCAATCAGAATTGTCGAGGTCTTGTGTTTTATTCTTTTTGAACTTGCAGCAATGGTCATCTATTCCCAGTGACCATTCTCCTTTGCGGTCCCCCGGTAACTTTTTCCGTGCTATTCAAGAACAATACATCATTCTCGCAGTTTTTTACTGCAATACGCGCTTCGGACGTGTTCTTGTCGCAGTCAAACAATGTATCTGTTTTCCCTCTGTATTCCTTGAAATATATTCTCCTAGTATTCTGCTCAGGTACTATCTATCTATGCGTTATGTGTACTGTTAATCTGCACTCTATCCAAACATATTAATATCTATTTCATCTCTTTTCACCAATCTTTCGTGAATCGCACTGATCATTCTCGTATCATGCTTCCTTTTGACATAGCACTAACGCGGATATCTAGCCATACCTTTGGGCCTTAACATATTGTTGCGCGATTTTGGACCCGATGACCCTGAAAATTTATTGCTTTTGTGTTTGCGATAACCTAATTAAAGTGGCATCAGCTGTTTCAGCATTCCTGTAGATAAGAGAAACGGTCGGTTTTTATTCATCTCCCACAAATCCTTTTTACACATTTCACACTTCGCTAGTCAATGTCATTTCGTAATCCATATGATCATTCCCAATCTTCTATAATCCTGACAACTCACCCATCGGCTGTCCCTATTTGTCGTCAGCCATCTATAAATCTATAACCTTCCTAGTGCTCGTTACTAAAACGGCGCCTTATCTTCTTTTTGAACTTATTGTAGTCCACATTCAGCTTAAACAGATCCATGATCAGGCCCATGGACGAGCCACGGCTCCCAGCACCTGAGCTCAGCGCGCTGTGCTTACGCAGCGAGAAAACCGCTAGCGATTCATCGTCACTGTCACTTTCTATTAATTCTGGGAGAACAAAAGCACCCAGTATAGGATATGACCACGTCTGTGTAGTGCCCTTACTGCTCCGCAAGTACTTGACAAACTCATTATACAAATTCACCAATATATCGTCGTAAATGAACTTTTGCGAAGCCACAAGAAGATCTTTCTGCGGCAATACCGCTCGGGAAAGATTTCTCTTCAAAGCGTGTGGAAAATTCACCTCGTCGTGTGACTCAGCACGAAAGTACCGGTCGTAGATATGCTCCCAGGCTGGAATACTGGGCTTTTTCAAGTACTGGTTAACATCCACCACGTATAGTAAGTTCTCCGCACAGTGTATCTTGTGGAGATACTCAAGAAAGTCCCTGCGAGTGTATTTCAGCTTCAGAGAAACGTTGTCGCACACCAACAGTTCCAAAGAAGGTACCACTACTCGCAGACTATCGGTAGATGTTGGGCCATGGGTTGTAGTTTTATCTTTGGTGGCACTCTTTGTACCCGTTGAAGGCCCTTTGGATACCCTCCTGCCCGAGTCCGGCTCGTGTTGTGAGAGAATCATAATATTGTGGCTCTGGGTGCGATATCCGCAATATATATTAAACCAGATAGTGGTTATTGTGATGCCAAACATTTTGTGTGACCCTCATGCACAAGGGCTATTGTGCACCGTTGCGACTGCAGGTAGCCAATAAGGTTTGAATTAGCACGACTTTCGAGGAACCGCTGCAAGACGCTTATGAATCACAGCCTGGTATACTATCCCTCAAGAGCAAGATTGTAGTTGAGCCCTTGAGAAGGGTAGCTCCAAAGGTTTTGTGCCCGAAGTTGCTGGTTTGCGTCATTTAAAAAATTTCCAGTTTTAGACAATGCACGTGTACCTGACAATATCTACAGGGGAGTTGTTGGAGTTACGACTAAGCGGAGGGGTTGTACAATTGTATTAAATACGTGGTGGTCACGGTCAACGTGATTGCGCCGAGTGAATCTCGATTATAGAAATATTGGTAGTACTTGTGCCACAATAACAATAGGGATTTATGCAGAGTGTTTTGTGTCGCTCTTTCAAAGCTACGCTCGGAGGTAACTCTATGTTGGAAAACATTGGCGTGCTTGAATGCTTGTGTGAGACAGACCAAGAAAATGGGGTGATTTAGAGATTTCGGATATCTACTTTTGTTTGAGGGCGCGATACAAGAATGCGATTTGAGGGCTATTTCAAGTGGGGCTTCGCCAACATTTCCCGCGTCTTCTTGTACTTCGCCAACATCGGTCGTTTCTCTTTCTGAGCAATACTCACTCATTTTCAGCATACCCTTGTGTACTCGTGTCTACCGTTGTGCACTCATGTCTAGTCTAAATATGCCATTATCTGCAGTAGTAAACTCGCGCTTATTCCTCCTCTTGGGTGCGAAAGGATATGAGAATAGTCAAGATTACTTCTGGTTAAAATGTCTGCAAACTGAGCACAAAAGCTTTTTATGCGCTAATGCGGTGGGTAGAGCAATCCATTGTCGACTGATCTTGTGCACGCTGCGCGATATTTGATTCGCGGTCCCGTTATGAACGCAACCTCGGACATTCATCGGCTTTCAACGTTAAACGTTTGAAGATGTACTTACATCACTTTTCATTGCTCCAGGTGATCTTATTGTCGTTGAAGGTATTTTGTGCAGCAATCATGTCCCGCGGGGAAATAGCGGGGCACAGGGCATCCTTTTAGCCACTGGCTTTCCATTAGTGGCGTGGCATATTCAACGGCCAAAAATAAGAAGTGAACGATTGTTTTACTTGGCATTCAAATGCCAAGAGATTTGATCATGAGTAACGCATAAGGAATACATCGTTGGACCCCTTACAAGGTCATGAGGAGTGTCGAGAAGAGTGTGCGTGTTTTGTAAAGTGAGATTTGAGAAGGTGGTACACTTAAGCTAAGCGCATGTGAACTGCTAAGTTGCGCAATTATTAGTTGCCCAACGGGTTATCCTTTTCCACGCGTGGACCTTCCTTGCTTCTTGATCTTTTTGCTATAGTTTTGACGTCAAATTATTTATGACATCATGTACCTGTCTTTAGGTGCTCAATAACGCTATTATGACATGATGTACCTCTCTGTGTGACGAACAGGCTTGCTACTATGACATTATGTACCTTTGTGTGTGATGAACAAGCTCGCTACCCCATTTAGTAAGTGTATATATGAGCTTCACTCCCTCTCTACCCTTTTTTTAACCATGGTACCACTTTGTCTTATATATGGACTCCTTCTGTTGCAGTACCCACCTTTCATTCTCAAGGACCTCCTTTCTTTTCTTGTTTTCTTCTTTTTGTGCTCATCTGAGAGCCTTGTCTTGCTTATGTAGTTCTGCGTTTGCGAATCGACTTCAAGAGCTCACATTTAGCCGCATGTGTAATACTGTACGTGAGCAATGAATTCAGCTTGCTGTTACTCGTTGGATTAATTGAAACCAATCCTTTGTGTACTTTATTCGCTTGCTAATGAGACTAACTTAAATATACACTGTGTGGGTATTGATGGCTTTGTGGCACGTGTTTAAAATCATGTGATTGTAAGTATCCTCACATACGAAGGTTTGTTGCCGCGTCAGCCAGTAGCCGAGAGGTGACCGGCTAACAGATCTATTCATGACTATACTTCCGTCCTTCTATTCACAAGTTAGGCACAACCATTTGGTGTCCTGCCATTTTCTTACCACGCTTGTCCTAGAAAGTATTCTGACCCAACTCAGCCTTACAATAATCGCCCACATTCACTTAGTTCTGTTCAATTTCTTATTCACATTAACTTGAATCTGTATCTCTCTTCTTCATTCCCACTTTGCACTCTTTCTTCTCTCCTTTCGCACTACTTTACTTTTTCTGCTCACTTTCTGGTCCTACCCCCGTATATCCCTACTCTTTATAGTTCTATCAAGTTTACTCCTACAAGTAATCTAAGTCCTGACGATCTCAGACTACTATCAGCACATATCAGGGGTCTTCTCCCACATTTTCATTGCAAACTCCCAATTGGGAAATGTTTTGCTGCAACCTCTACACCAAATTTGCAGCTTAAATACCAAGGATGCGCACACCGAATTAACACCAATGTACGCAGCAGAAAAAGTAATTGCGCAATACGTGCTCCCGTCTTTAGGTCAAACTGTCGAAGTCGAGTTTGGAGAATTTGACCGCTACTCCAACCAAACCCTCTCGAGAGGTATTGTCCATGGCATCAGCATTGGACTGTGCACTGTGCTCGCTCTGGTTCTCTTCATTGTTCCAACTACAAGGCGGAAGTCGCCTGTTTTCTTCTTCAATATGCTTCTGTTGGTTCTATTGGTTGTTAGGCTGGCCCTCAATCTAGGATATTTGTCGAGTTCACTCGACCTGATTAGTTTCGCATTCACTAGTGTCGTTTCAAAAGACCAGTTCAAAGCATTCCGTTTGGTAATCGCAACAGGAGTCTTTCAGATTTTACTGATTGCACTGGTGCAGCTGTCCATGGTTTTCCAAGTGCATACCATCTTCAAAACCACCAAAATGAAGTTTGTGGGCCTCGTGGTATCTGGTTTCGCGGCTGTTTTGGGTCTTGCAGTAGTACTTTTCTACATTTACGCTGTGGTAAGAGATACCCAGGAATCACATGCTGTTTTGCAAGCCACTGTGGCAACGTCTGGGAAACCGCTGTGGCTCAAAAATGTTCCAAACATCCTCTTCTGTGTGCTGGTGAACTTTTTCAACTTTGTGCTTGTGGTCAAATTGCTTCTTGCAATCCGCACACGACGGTACTTAGGACTCAAGCAATTTGACGCTTTTCATGTTCTCGTGGTTATGGGTGCTCAATCAATGGCCATTCCGTCCATTTTGGCCATTGTGAGTTATACTACCGAGTATTTCAATAACCCTGCAATTTCGTTTACTCACATATTAATCATAGTACTATCACTCCCTATTTCTTCAATGTGGGCTGCAGCTGCAAATAATAGCACGCGGATACCTTCCGTGTTTTCCAACCTTCAGAAATTGGAGACTGGGTCCTCGCGTGGATCTGACTTCACTTTGCAAGAGAACTCTTTGATGCCGCAAAAGATAACCAAGGACGAGGAACTGTTTGACGACCGCTACTGGCTGCCTTTGGGGTTGGATGCGATAGAAAAGAAGATTTTCTCCGAAAGCACTGAACGTGTGGTGATTCAACAGAGTATATAGAGGATTTTATATGAGTTTTGAGTATTCAAGATATTATGTCTTCATGCTAATAGCTTTTTTCACAATATATTCAGTTTTTTTAAGACAATATGATTCATTGTCTTGAATAGGTCACTAAATCACCCTTAAATCCATATGTTACTTTATTATCTTATCAGCGATGACATCATAGCCGTTTCTAATATAGTTACATAGCATGCAGTCCATGCTAATTCAGCCTGAAAACGTCAATATGCTGCTTTTACCACCTATCTGTCTGACCTCGGCTTCCATACAATCCTAGCAACTCAAAAACACTACACTTTATTGCGTTATGAGCCCTCTTTTCGCAGCCATTCTCTTAACCTCGCTCTCTAAGCAGCCCACTTACCAACTCATTGTAATCTGCCTTTGTCCTCCATGTTCGCCACACACTAGACCCACTTCTCTATTGCCTCATCCGCAATATCTACGTGTGCCTATATTTAGCCACTCACATTCAGTTATCCTTACCAACTTCTGGGCCCATCAATTGCAACTTCTTCTTTAACTAATACTTGATTCACCTGATCTTCTCAAGTTTAGTGCTTCTTCGTTTTCTTAGCTCGACCTTTGCTGACTTCCTCACTTCCATTTAGTCTTATCCAAATCCGATTTTTTTTGTCCTCTTTTCTTTTCCGATTCTTCCACGCAACATGGACAGCATCTCCAAGGCCTCCCATGGTCTAAAAGATAACATCACTGCGCTTGGTGGCCAGGTGTCAAAGAAGATGGATCTCAAGGACAACCTCACACTCATAGGCGCAGCGATTACAGACCCCCTTCACCACAATGCCGCCTGCGACGCCGAAGGTGAATTGATGGAGCAGTGCAAGAAGAACCTCGAATTAAGCATTAAACTGCTCATTTACGTTCGCTCCAACGTCCGGAGACTTAGTAAGAAATACTGGCCGCTGGTTTTTCGTAGAAATCGGCGCATTATTGAGATGTTTCTCCTCCTTGAAGGCCCTCTCCACTATAAAGATATCCAAAAGTACTACCATGATTTTGATAAGATGCTGGCGGTACTGGAGGTACCAATGGTGCACCCAAGCGAGACAGAAGTTGTTGTGCCGGCGATAGTCACCGAACTTACGCAGCATTTGCACGACATTGACCTCCTTCGTGGGGTAGTGCTCGAAATGTGGAGAAGTACCAACGAAGATGTCAACGAACAGAGTGCACAGGTTATCAAGCAATTGCGTGGGATCATCAAGCTCATCAAGAAACGCAAGGTTATCGCAATCAGGTGCACAAACACTGCTAACCGTGTATCGAAATTGAACAACCGTGAGCACCACAGCCCAAAAGAGCTTGCTGAGTTAGAGGAGACTCACGTGCAGTTATTGCGCTATAACCAGGAACTCAAGAATGTGAACCACAAGCTTCATACCACAGTTCCTCACATCTTTGCTCTTTTGGAAGAATATGTTGACACCACCACGCTGTTGGTTTTGTGTCGTCAGACGGACCTGATGAAGATGATCAGGCACACGATGGCAGCTTTTCTGCAACACTACGGAATTGAATGTGGGGGCTACGAAGATATTGTAGCCTCGTGGGAAAAGTCTGTGGAGCTTGCGAGGGCTAAGATCGAGGACTTTGTCCATACAAAGGAAAAGGTAGACCCTTTTGCAATGGTAGCATCCCACATTCCCAAGGTGGACCTTGAGTTCTTTAGCAAGCGTAAGCTTCATGAAAAGCCGACGAATGTTTTTGACCACGTTGCAGACCCTTTGGAGAGTTATGTGAAATGGCATGATGTGGAATTGGAGCGCAGGCACGACTATTTTCCCTACAGGCTTGTAGAAAGGCAGGGTGTGGTGGAAGGTGTTGCAGGGGATACTGAAGAGAAGGATGAGGCAGAAGTGGTTGAAGAAAATGCTGGGGAGAAGGCCGAGGAAAAGGTTGAAGATATTGGCAAAGATAAGGATGACCATGTGACTATTTCAAGTGACACTCCAATTACTGCACCAGCAGTTCCTCCAAAAGATGCAGTCCCACCACCGATTCCAACTGCTCCTAGGCCAAACGTTAATAACATTGCAGCAAACGTTACGCCTTTAGTTCCTGCGAATGCCCCCCCTCTTCCTCCTAGGAATCTTTCAAAGCAGCTTCCTCCAATAGACCCGAAGCAGATTCACCCGATAGAATCCTCGAAGCAGCTTCCTCTACTTCCACTTGAAGAATCAGATGAGCTGGACTTGGAAAGTGATAGCGAGAGGTCTCTGGTGATTTCTGACGTTTCCACGCTTGACTCTGACGTTATTCATAACACTATGCCAGATGACATGGACCATCAAATCAAGAAGCTTTATAATCAAGCTAAGAATGAGATTCGCCAGGCCCCCATTCCTGAGTTTGACTCCAAGTACAACATCTCTGTTGGGAAACCTAATCCTGCAGCAAGCACTGCAGCGTATAAACTTGAGCAGCTCAATAGACTTTTCGAGCGCGTCGTACAGACTACCGAAGATAGCGAAATAAGGGTCGCAAAGTACGCCTTTGAGGCCAAACAAGTCGGGGATTTACTGTTTGCTGCAGGGCAGCAAATAGAGATTTTGATGGATTTCCAGAAAGTGCCGAGTTTGTACACCACAGGACCCAATTGGTTGGTTGGATGTTCAGAGACTGGGAGAATTGGATTCGTTCCGGCCAATTTCTTTGAGACTTAGTGGATGATCTAAAATGAGAATTAATTCGGCAATTTTTAGCTTGCATTTTTGATGTCTAACTTTGAGCTAGTATTATTTCGAATTGTTTTAGAGCTGTAATGCTTTTGTCAATGAGTGATTGGGCTGGTCAAGGTGAGCTAAGAATAGAAAAACTGAAGATTTTATATATATGCATCTATATTTTGGAGCTGAGTAGTTGATTTATTCAGACTGTTTACTGTTTCTTTGATAATTGTACTGGAAGTGAAAACTATAAAATATACATAATACAAGATAAATACGCTTTTTTTAATCAAACTCAAGAGTACAGCTTCAGAAATACAGTAGATTATTGAATCCCTGTGTTTTTCGATCCAGTCGTGATCGAATTAAGCGTAGCATTCTAACAATGAGACGTTTTAAGCTATTTAATAAAAATGGAGGTCTTAAGCTGGTGCGCGCTATTCTCTTTTGACTCCAAGGAACAGCTTAAGAAATTGTAGTCACTTTCTATGCACCCGTAGAACTTTATTTACTAGCTCAAGAGGTACGCTGGGCGCTTCTTTTGAAATAATGCTTGTTAGACAATTTATCAAAACTGTAAATCACAAGGCTAAATAAAAGTGAGTATGGTTGGGTTAAAACCAGTTGAGTTGTTCGAACCATCATGAATTACTCAGGGTTGGTAGCACATAAACATTAAGCGTATTTAAAGTAAATATTAGTTTCCGATCAAATAACGGTTATTGCAATAAAAATGTTTAAAAAAAGCGCGATGACTGAGTAAGTAGTTTTCTTACTTCTTATTCTATAGACTCCGGATAGGACACGGGTGGTATTCAGTAGAAATTATGGAAATCTATAGTTTATTCTATATATGTATTATTTAACATATTATCAGATTTAATGAACATTTGAGAAGTATATGGAAGTGGGGTGAGAAAAAGCATTTTCAAGGGCACATTGGCAAAAAGTAGACCCTTTGGAATCCGATTCATGTATACATTTGCAGAGTGATGCGATGGTCTAAACTGCAAAATCCCGTCTAAAGCGAAAAAACTAATAGTCTTACAACATATCTGAAGGAAAATGCCTTGCACGCCAATGATGGTCCATTTTTAGTAAACTAATGCATAGACTATTAATGTATAATGTAAGGCACTTGCATACAACTACTCGCCCCTGATGCATGCTGCAGGTTGTTGTTTTTTTTTGACTAAATGCAACCTAAAATATGCACCCCTTTCATACAACGCTCTGGCCGTAAGGATCTCTAACACGGCTGAAAATTGTTTCATGTATTGCCTTTTTAGTGCACCGGTTACCGCTTAAACAGTTCACTACTGTGTAGCACTGATACCGCCCTGCCCCACAACTCGCACCAATCCACACAAACCATTGCTTTGGAACTGTAGACAGTATAGCATTCTTTAATTCCTACTGTCTTCAATGGATAGAGGATATATTACATATCTCGACATTGTCAAACGATTCATCCGCAAATTCGTAAAGCTAGTAGCACAAGAGAAAACTTTCCTCTGTACCCCGTGATTAGAGAACTTGCAGTCATTTCGATTATAGCCTCTTATCGTGATGAATATGTGTTGCGAGAAAGAGTGGGAGTTTGTAATTATAAATTTATTGAAGAAACCGCCTGAATTTATAGTTTCTTCAATTTTACAGACGAGAGATTTTGGCTGCAAAAAACGTAAGGAAAATCTCTTGATACGCAATCAAGAATAGTCTAAAGAATTGCAAATTTGCTTACCTGCGGAATTTAAGGATACATATATGTGTATTCTCTCATCATTCTGAGATTTTGTATTCATTAACGCTGTCATCTATTGAACTGTCCATGATTAAGTAACCTATTTTTGGCTGTTTTTTTACAAAAAGAACATGGGCGTAAACCTGAAAACGGGAAGTAGCTTGTTATGTTATCAAAAATACTCAGCAAGAAACTTGTATTAGACAGAAATATAATTCTATTCTATAGTTTTAATTCTTAAATAGCTTCAATCCAACTCTCTTTGTCTTCGTAGCCTCGATCATGCCGGTAACAATTTCGTAAATTTTTCTCAAAAAAGTATGTGCGGTTTTGTGGCGACTGCACATCCGGCGGCCAAATTGAGTATTTAAGAGTTTCTATTTGCAAACATATTTAAAATCACAAATTAATCATTGCAAGATACCCAACAATACAATATGGGCAAACAATGATACTCAATTAGAACGCTTGAGAATATGGACTACTGCATTGATTCCATGGTTGTAAAAATTTCCTTTCAGTATTGAAGACGGTCCCAACAACCCAACTTTTACTGAGCGCTAAAGTTTAACCACAAACAGCACTTTAACGCTTGAATCTGTTTAAAAATAGAGCTGATCTGGAGGTTTTTTCATCAACCATTTCAGGTTTCACGTTAAGACGACTCACACTCTGCTCGAAACTCTTTGAAGGTTTAAGGTGATTGGAACACGATTACTAAGACAGGCGGACTGTTTTCCCAATAACAGTATCTTGTTGGTGTTGATTAGCATTGGTTCACCAACTCACAATTTGGCTGCAAATATCCTTCAAGAAGCAATTGTTTTGCTTATTTTTTATACTGTGTAATATAGAGTTATGTTTAGTTGTAAGATTGGGGAGCTAATAGCTGAGCAACGGCTATTTGGATGGGGCTTACTAGAAGATATCCCACGTAAGGGTAGGGGGTATCAACCGCTCCCTACCCTGAGCGATCTCTACGGTTAGCACGAAGTATGAAGGGGCGCACTTTTCATGCAGGTACCCCTAGCGTATACCTGCACCCCCTGCATGTACTTGCACATGCATAACAGCTCCGTAAAAAAAAACTCTAACCCGCCCACTGTAGGTTTAATTTCTGATGCCTCCGCTTCATTTGTGCCTAACATAGTCTATATCTATACTGATACTCCTCCAGTATGACCCAAGAAGGCTCCTTGTATTTTGATCTACCCCATCACATCACTTCCTGGCATCAATAAAGTTAATAAGTGACTACGTACAAGAATTTTAGAATATGACCACTCCATTGAATTTCGTTCGTATTAAGTCTTGTTCATAATTGACGACAAACCTGAGTTCTTTCTCCACGCACTTCCGAGTCGGTTATCAATTCTTATTCTAGTTGATCACCCAGATACCTCTTCAAGACCATTTCACGTTCACCTAATCAAATTCAGCCTCTAACAAATCAAACAACCCACCCAACACTCTCTCTGGATGAGTACGTACACCGTTGTGAAAAAACTCACTGCTCACAAACAACTTCAAGTTGCGGTCGCCAAAAATACGTCTTTTCACTGCCAAGCTGGTGTCGAAATCCACATACTGGTCGTTCAAGTATACTGCTGCAACAATCGGGACATCATCCCAGGTAATCTTCTGTAGCTTGTCGACATTGTAAAGCATTGACCACTGGTCATGCAGGTGAACCTTTTCCGCCAAATTCTTGAGCGGACGAAGTTCTGCATAATCGTCAAACATACTGGGGTACACCATCTCCCCAGTAAAATAAACCTTATCAGAGTCTTCAGAATACACATACTTACCCTTCCTCAAATTATGCGCAGTCCAGTTCGATGGTGGGGTATTTCCCTCGCAGTATATAGCCTCAAGGAAGAACGTATAGATGATGTTTGTGCCAAAAGTTTGCATCGAGGAAACTACAGCCAAAGTTGCAGCAGTTGGAGATCCCCTTGTTTCCAACTCGTAAGCAAACTTGTGCACAATTTTGTGGATGGAATCTGTTCCTCCCATGCCGCCAAACAGGAGCCCCAATTGCTGGAATCTCTCCACAGAAAGTCTTCCGCCACATGGAAGAGAAGTCACATTTTTGCTCAAATAAGAACAAATTTGCTTGACTGCTTCTTTGTCCTCAGGGTACTTTTCGTAGTAGTGTTCATTCCTTTCGTTTGTGCGCTTGTATGTAGCGCTATAGACATGTTCATTGGTGTACCCAATGGGAGGAATACCCCCGGTAACGAGCACCTGTTTGAGCGATTCTGGGTATTTTGAGAGGTAAATGAAACTGAGGAAACCTCCATTGCTTTGTCCCAATAAGGTCCACTTGCCTATGCCAAGCTTCTGGCGGATAACCTCGCAATCTTCGATTACATGATCGCTGCGAAAACATTCCAAATACGGAAACTGCTCTTTTTCAGGCAATTGGGCCAAAGTGGACGCTTCGAGAGCAGAGGAGTATCCTGTTCCACGTTGGTCAAGGGAAAACACCTGGTAGTCACGGTCAAGAAGCTCTTTTGTTACGCCCGTGTTTGTAGTGGGGAGTCCGCTTGGGAATCCAGGGCCACCCTCAAGGAAGAGGATAGGGTTGGGGAAGGAGAAGGTTGAGGCTGATTTCTGGATCACATTGAACACGACCTTGATGTTTTTGTTATCGATGCCGAGAAGGGCTTCAATTTCGTAACGGAATGTGTATACGCCGCCTTTGTTTGTTCGTTCAATGAGACGTGTCTGGTTGAGGGCGGACTGTTGTACCATCATTTGGAAGATTGAAGAATTGAAGTTTCCAAAAATGGAAAATACAGGAAATTCAAGTGGGTTAAGATGTGGGGAGAGACGTTAGTAAAGGTATCTGAGAACATATTAGTTAATGTGGGATTTTATACCAGAGGGTTGTCAGTAAATGAGGTCGCCGAGTAATGATGGAGATTAGTAAATGATTAACCGAACCTTTTCTAAGCTTAAGAAATAGCATTCTCATAATATAGTGGGAAGGTCGGAGTTAGATTTTCAGTATAGTTCAATATTCTCACTATGAGGATCGGAGTTGGATGTTCAGGTTAATGATCATAGTTCAATATTCTGACTATGAGGATCGTAGTTGAATACTCTCAAATTGTAGGCCACCGTTACTTATTCACAGTGTAAGGATCGCAGTTGAATCTTCACATTTTAAGGATGTCTGTTTCCTAATATGAACATAAGATCCCAGTTGCCTATTTGAGTTTGCTAATCGATAGCAATTTCGTGGCGATAATAATGATTCGAGGAAAGCCGCATCAAAAATGTCAAACTCCCCATAAATAGCATCCAGATATCCGATTAGAAAGAGACTATAATTGGAACTAAGCATCTGACTAGAAGAACTAATATTATATAGACTGCGTATAATCCTCTAAAATCGCATGGTACATATTTTAGTACATGATAAAATAATTGATGTAAAATATGATAGCGACGTAGTAGTATGCCTACAATCGATAGAGATATTTTTATTACATTGTATACATTATAGAAATGTTTCTCGGCTATTTTTAACTCCCAAATGTAAGGTACCAATGCACATGAGTATAGTTATAAATCCACCACCACTGAGGAGAATATCTGTATCAACTGTTTTACGCTCAGACTATAGTCCTCGGTACCAATTGTAATCAAACACGGTCCTATGGTTACTTCCATGACTATGATTAGTTTCCCTTGATGATAAAGTAGATATAAGCAATATTAACAGTTGAGATGATACAAAGCAATGCCGATACCCCAGCTACTTCGAGGCTAGATCACCGTAATTTCATATCATAAACCATTTTGTGGCCTTTCGTATAGCTCATAGGTATCGTAACCGTTCCTTTTGCGATTATGTAATGATGAAGTTACTAAAGGTTGAGTGCTTGCCCGTCAAGAATTTCCTTACATTCTAAGCCTGGCCCATTAGCGTAATCACTGTGGGCCTCGGACTTATGCTTATGTTGAAGCTGACACCAGACTGTGTAGGCGTCAATTTCGCATCCCTCCTAATGAATGGCGTAGGCGCATTATCTGGCTAAATTGTGGATCCGGTTGTGATGACGGAGAGATTAAAATGCGCTCGATCTCGCTATTAAACTGCGTTTTAGGATGCACGATTTCTAGTAAGCCCATTTGATGCGCCATTTTTATGCATCACTTCTGAATAACGGAGTTGTTAATGCCGTGGTAACTTTTACTTTAAGAAACCTGGTCTAGATTTGTGTCTAATTAGATCTAACAGACACTTAAAGTTCACTACAACTCTTCTTCAGAATTCAAATGTTCATACCGGAACTATCCACTTTTTTTAAGGTTGCAGGACTGAGTGGCTTTTTGCATGCACTATGGCCAGTTGGAAATAAGTTAAAGGGTGAGAATAGGTGTGGGGTCTGAATAATATAGATACTGACCGGATAACAAGTTTGCGCCAGTTTTCTACAAGAGGACCGGAATTTTTATTCCAAGTATGGTCTGCTTTTTGAAGAAAACTACAGTTGGAATACAATCATATGTTTGACTTTTCTTTTCGAGAATCAAAACTGTGATGATTATTAGAGCACTCTCTTGGCTGCTATATTTGCTTGGTTTTGAAGACTATGAATTCCCAAAGCATTTGCCCTACTTAGTGCGGGTCCAGTTTTCCTTATATGGTCCTAAGCACCCTTTCTAAAATAAAGCAGCTCTTCCCTGCTGGAACTGATAAGAACAGCCATGTCATTGATTTTCCCACAATATCGGGTGATTGCATTGTGGAACGCTTTTAAGCATGCGCTAACGTCCAGACTCTCTCTTCTTTTCTCGTAAACCTTTCTAGGCAAAACTGGTCTAAGTCAGTGACAAGTTTGTAGAGAAATATGTCACAGACTTCATTTTTGCTACAAAGGTAGCTAGCAGCTGCATCAAAGTTATTCTCGTTCTCTTGTGCCTTAGTAGTGTTTACTGGGAAGAGTGTTTATATCTTTTTTTACGGAGTAAAGCTTCCTTCTTCAACATTCAAGATCCCTCTATGGAAACAATAAGTTGACATTCCTACACCAGTTAATTTATTTCCGTAGAATTAAAGCACATCTATGCTCTGCGGTTCCTTTCTTAATCGTTACTTGCACAGGCTGCAAATCCTCATTCGGTCCTGAATATATTACATCACAAACGAAGTAATGTCATATCCAAGCCCTTTCCGCAGTTTCAATGCTTCCGTGATAGGCTTGGTTAATTCTAAAGTGTTATATTTGGAATCTATAGAGTTTAATGGCTCAATATCCAGACTTGGCAATTCCGTATGGTGCTCTCTTATACAGCGAATAATTAAGCCGACATTTCTTGGCGGTAAACTAGATAACGAGTTATTATATTGAGCAAATCAGCACACTAAACTCGGTAAACTTAAACCCAGAAAAGTTTCTGAGTCTTCTACCCAAGTTTCCCATTCTTTCAGGTTCATCTGGCAATTAAACCGCGGGTAACTGATTTGAATCTTCAGATCACTATGTGCTTTCCCACATACACTGTGTCCCTTCATCTTCTCGCACTTCTTTTCTGATACCAATGTCTAAAAAAATTGCAGCCATTGATTTTGCCAATTGTTCCCGCTATAGCAACATTGTAACGACAAAAATAGAGCAGTTACGCATTTACGATTCTGTAAGTGTTCTGTCTAATCGTCGAGCATGATTTAAAATCTATCTCACTCTGATCACTCCTTTGAGATTTCAAGGGTACCCCGAATTGTGACTTAATTATTACAATCTATGTGGTACTTTCGTTCTAGCCCCATAATTTGAGCTTTTCAAAAAGCACTGCAATGAAGATGTTTACCACATTAGTTTCAAGTTTGTATTGTAACGTTGTCTCCCTATTTCTTACCGTCCAACCACGTCAAGAAAGCACTGTCGTGTTTTTTCGCAACACCTAGTGCGCTACTTTAACGGTGAGAGCGCGAAATCCCGCCGATTTTTCACCGCCACAATCAACTCTTACGCGTAGTACTTATTTATCGTGAGACCGCGAAATCCCGTCGATTTTTCACCGCCACAATCAACTCTTACGCGTAGTACTTATTTATCGTGGTACTCTGCCCATTAGGCGCTTTTGTTGCATTCTAAACGCGTAAATATGCCGCCCAGTACCTCATATCGTACGCGTTGAAATATACATAGGAGTCACACTATCCGCATGGAACTCCACTTTACCGGCCATGACTTTCGGTGTATCTAACCTTCCAATTTTGTTTGCTTCTCCACTTGACTAATTTGGCTGACTTCATGCGGTATGGATTTGGCTTCTCAACCCTCACCTCGACCAAATTAAGTATTTTTCTGATCCGTTCGACTTGATTGCCTACACTTTTACTTCAGCTGACTAGTTGACCTATACACCACCGCTGAATCATTGTCAATATAGCCAATACTTTCACATTGTTCATACCCCGAGCGCAGCTAAGTTGTCCCGTCACTGATTGTTTTATTGATTGTACTACATACTCATCCTACACAGTCATATATGACCCAACATCAAACCCATAAACCAATTTTACCCACCGTGGCAGCGCCGATCTCCTCAAAGGAGCTTATAACGCGCCTCCACGCTCTTGCCGACGAACTCGCTGCTGTCGACCAGGACTCTGTCGAAGACCCGAACGCGTACCGCGCAATTCTGGCCGATCTCGTCAATAAGAAGCTTTTGGCGCACACAAATGTCGGCGTCCAGCTGCTCGCCTGCTGCTGTATAGCTGATATTCTTCGCATAAGTGCACCCAACGCCCCGTTCACGGCAACGCAGCTTTCTGACATCTTTAAGGCGTTCTTTCGCCAGTTCAAGCGCTTGGGCGATGCACAAAATCCGTGGTTTTCACAGCAATGCCATCTTCTCCAAAAGCTCGCAGAGGTGCGATCTGTGGTGCTTGTCACAGACCTTCCCAATGCGCAGGAGCTTGTTGAGCAACTCTTCGTGCTATTCTACGACTTGGCACCAGACTTCCCTTCTCGTTTGGAGCTGCTTGCCTGTGACATTCTCCTGGAGATTCTCGCGGAGGTAGAGATAATCCCACAGAAGGTTTTACGACTTATCTTGGATAAATTTGAGCAAGAGGACGGTGAAGTTGTGTCGTCCAACATCTCGAACCCGGGGCTCGTATTTTCAAAGCGCGTTTGCGAGCAGAATGCAGATCGGATGGCCCGCCAGACGGCGCAGTACTTTCTGGAGATATTGTATGGAGAGATGGAGGGAGATAATGAGAGGGAGAAGAATGAAAGAAATACCAAGCTTGGAAAGGCGAAATCAGGGCGAGAAAAGAGAAGAGAAAATGAAGAAAAGGAAAAGAGGGGAGCTATGACGAATGCCGTTTATATCCACACGCTCTCTATCTCCATCTGGAAAAATGCTCCCGAAATTCTCTCTGCGGCAATGGGCCTCTTCGAGGACGAGCTCAACGCCAATGACCCCTCCATCCGTACTTTGGCAGTCAGAACCATAGGTAGCATGGTTCCCCAGTCAGAACTGTCGATCAGCTTTGTCCTCACCCACAGAACCACGTGGAATGCCTGGATCAAAAAGTCCACCGATATCGATGCTGGCGTGAGAGCCGCATGGGTTCAGCAGTTTCCTACAATTGCAGTTTCCAGCATCACCACTGACGTCGCACATGTTCTCGTCAACTGTATTCATAAGTGCATGTTGGATACAGATGAAAAAGTACGCTATAGTGCGTGTAGGGCCATTGCACATGTACCATTCGCCACCTTCACCTCCAAAGTCTGCACTGCAAGTATCATTTCTACATTGGGTCATCTTATCCGCGAAAAATCTCCCAAGATCCGTAACCAGGCTGTTGATATCTTTGGTAATTTGTACGCCGAATACTCTGAAGCAACCAACGTCAATTTTGGCAGCCGCAGTGAGGAGGAGTCGCGTACACTCGATAGAATGCTCCGAAGTGACGTTCCACGGCATATAATGCTGTTGGTGTACATCAACGATACTTCTGTGAATGCCGTGGTAGACGTGTGTGTGTTTGAGAAGCTCCTTCCGTGGAATGAACCCAAGCTGCATGTACGTGCGCAGCGAATCTCGCAGTTGTACGCAAATTTGGATAGCAAAGGTCGCGAGGCCTTCTTTGCGATGAACAAGCGACAGCAGCAGCTTTCCAAGGTAGTCCAGAAGTATGTGGAAGAGATAGAAAAGGACGCTGATGCACGTGAACCATCGCACCTTGTCAAAATCATTAACTGGCTATGTGTGTCGTTTCCGCTGTCTTGGCCGACGTACCTGTGCTTCGACCGTATTGCGCAGTTGGGAAAGTCACGCTTCACGTATCTTCTCAAGGTATGTACTTCCGCAGAATCCGACTACAACACGGTGCGCAACTCTATAAGGGAGTTCCAGAACAAGCTTGGTGACCCCAAAAACTACAGGCTAGAGGGCGAGCCTGCGGTTGCTGCAGCAGACATGCTTGCGACTTTCCGCTTGCTTTTGTATCGGGCGTCATTGGTGATATACAATAAGTCCAATGTGATGGAATTGATTGAGTTGGGGAGTGGTGATGGAGTAACTGATGCAGAAAAAGAAAACGAGCATCTGAGCGACGCTAGCCCATTTGGCCCTGTTAACCCAACCATCTCCAATGAAATCTTGCAAAATGTTTCCTCTACGGTCCCCGACGTATTCAAGTTCCACATCCGGTCTCTCACTGATATGATCATCAACTCCGAATCCCCCAACCGCGCGTTGCAGCTTCGTACAGTCTACCACTTTGTCAAGAAATACGCAGAACTTTTTCCGCTGAACTATCAATTCTCTGATGTACTCAAGAACACCGCCATCAACGGAACCCCACGTGAAGCAAAGTACGCAATCAAGATGCTCAGCTTGCGTGAGCGCAGGGAAGTTGTTTGCGCAGCCATCGTCAACGAGGTATATCCGCTCGATCTCTCCAGTGAAAACTTCCCCACGCATCTCTCACTGATTGCCGAGCTCTTCCTCGTTGATCCTCTTCTGGTCCAGGACCATGCCGAGGACCTCACCTCATTGCTCATCCAGGAGGTTTTTTTAAAGAACCGCAAGTCTGGACCACAGGATAACACATGGATCGACGATGAGTCTCTCGATCGTGACTACAAAATCCACCTGACTTTGTGCGAAAAGCTTCTTGCTCTCAGGCTCTTGGTAAATAGATTGCGCGGTGCAAGTGAGGCACCCAACACCGCAGAGCAGGCTGCGCCAGTCATCAAACTCCTCGTGTCCTTCATAGGCAACAGTGGGGAGATTATTAACAAGCTGCTGCCCACATGGCCAACCCCCGAGCCGTATAAAGAGCGTTTGCGTCTTACGGCGGGCTTGTACTTGCTCAAGCTCGCAAAGTTCCCTGTTTATAGCGAGATGATTACGCCGGTGACCCTCCGTCGATTGACGTTTTTGCTTACTGACCCCTGTGAGCAGGTCCGGCAGGGTTTCTTGGTGGCGCTTCAGAAGAAGCTCTCGGCAGAGGTCATTAGCGAGCGCTTTAACTCGGTCATTTTCTTTTCTGCCATCGAGCCCCTGGCAGAGCTCAAGAACAATGCCATGATGTGGACGCAGTCGCTTTTCAAGCGTCAGTTGGCAAAAGGTAGTATCAAGTTTGAAAAGACATTAGTGAGGATCATCCACATGTTGGCACACCACCAGCAGTATGAGCAATTGCAGAATCCTTTGGACGCACTTCTCTTCGCATCCCGCTTCATTTGCTACTACGTGTCGCTTGTTGCCAACGCTGACAATGTTTCGCTCTTGTACTACCTTGCTAGCAGAGTCAAGCAGTATCGTGATGCTGCGTTAAACTCAGCCATGTATGAGAAACGGCCGTTTCCAAAAGAAGTGCTCAATTTGTACAGTGTTGCAGAATTGGCGCAACTAGTGATCAAGGAGCACGCCGATCACAAGATGTGGATCATGCAAACATGGCAGGGGACTAAAATCAAACTCCCAACTGACCTATATGTGTCTATGGCTTCGTTGCTGGAGGCGCAGGCGGTTGTTTCTCGTGTTTTTATACTGCCAGAAATCCAAGATGAATTAAGAGGGCCTATTCGGAAGATGCTCTTCGGCGGAAGGTTCAAAAGGAGAGAAAAGGCTGTAGAGAAGGAGGGGTCGAAGAAGCCTAGGGTAGAGCGGACGAAGAGGGAGAAGAAGAAGATTGAAAAGACTCAAGATAGAAATGTGCCTTCTAGAAAGAGTACTCGGACGAAACAGAGGGTTCAGTATCGTGAGAGTGAGAGTGAAAGTGAAAGTTATGGGAATGGGAGTGAAGATGGAAGTGAAGATGGAAGTGAGAGTGAGAGTGACTATGAGTAAAGTGATAAAAGAGAAATCAAAGAAAGGGCTGCAATTTCTCGACGTAAATACCGAGAAATTAATGAGATTGGTTATAAAGTCTTGAAGATGTGCCCATAGCTATAGTAATCGCCCAGGCGTAGCCTGTGCAAGCTTTTAAGCATTTAATAAACATTCGCATTAATCTAGCTCAAATGAATTGAGGATCCCCTGTGATCCAACAAAGCTCAAACAAATTTGCACACTTGTAAGTTCACAGTTTTAACAGCGATCTACATCCATTTTAGCTTGTAATTCTATAAGTACATATGGATCCGTTATCACTTATCTCAGTGACCCTAGATTAAGGCAATTCGTCGTCGGTTCATTACTCAGATATAACCACTTACATCTCCATCTCTGGGATCCCCTCTATCTTTCCTCCCCGCCAGTCCTCTCCTAAAATAGACAACCTCGCAGCTGCTGGAAACTTCTTGCTGGCAACCTGCTGCACCCAGTCCAGCAGCAACAAGCTCATCAATTTCGTGCTTTGTATTCCAAAATGACGGCCAAACTCAGCAGCCAGGGCTTCCCACCATGCATTCAACACTGAGAAGTGAGCATTAGTAAGAAGAGCTTCTGGAGTGTTGGCCATCCGCGCCGCAAATCGCCACAGCGTCGCGTATGAGAACTTCTCGTGCTGGTTCTCCAAACGAGTCATAACAGCCCATAATGTCGCAATTCCAGATACCCTCTCGTCGTACTTGACATCATCCTCCCATTTATCGTCATCTTTTCTGCGCCACCCCATCGCCTGTCGGCCCTCTACCGTATCGATACTGCGCAGGTACCCAATGATAAAGGGGCATTTCTTGACAAGACGCGCAGTCAAGTAATATTCGAATTCGGGGAACTTTTGGAGTAGGTCCAGCGCCAAGCGCGCCAACGGAAGCGCCTGTTTTACCAGCACAGTGACCTCTGTTTCTGCCTGGTCAACGATTGCCTTTGCCACGAAGTTGAGAACCCACTTATAACCCAACTCCAGCAGTTGGGCCAGAGCCACCAGCTGCACGACACTCTCCGTCACTTTCGCCAATTGGCTGCGGGAATTGGTGAGCTGTCCAAACCTCGGATTGATTTGGCGTCTCAACATGCCTGCCTGCTTCTTGAGAACTGGATCCGCATTTATTTTTGCAACCACATTCTGTTTGATGTCTGCAATGTCCTTTTTGTACAGTATGAATTCGCTTTGCACACGTTCAAACAGAGTCCACGATGCCAGCAGTCTTGCAAGCTCTTCTTCCTGCTTTTTCTTTTCCAGTGCAATCTTTTCTTCTTCTTCGGCCTTTCTCTTTGCTTCTTCGGCCTTTCTCTTCGCTTCGTCGGCCTTTTTCTTAGCCTCTTCCTCGATCTTCCTCTTTTCCTCCTCGGCCTTTCGCTTTTCCTCCTCAACCCTCTTCTTTTCCTCCTCAGCTTTTCGCTTTTCCTCTTCGATCCTTATCTTTTCTTCCTGTTTCCGCTTCTCCTCCTCCACGCGCCTGCGCTCCTCCTCTTCCTTCCTTCTTCGTGCTTCTTCTGCAAGCTTTTCCTTGCGCTGTCTCTCTAACTCCTCGGCGATAATACGCTGAACCTCAGTATTTTGCCTCAGAAGCGTATTCGATATTGCCAGCTTGACACTGCTTATAACTTTCGCCGTTTCCTGCTCTGTTTTCTGATATGAAAGGCTGTTTTCTTGCTGTGCGTTCACGCTGAGCCCGTCTATCATCCGATATAACTGAGCGAACTGCTCATTCACTTCAGCCACCGGACTTTTGATAGGTGGTTCGGCACGATATGGCCTCACTGGTGCCAGCACAAAGCGCACATTGGCCAAGTATGGCGCCAATTGTGGGTCATTTTCCTCAGCGTCAGGAAGGCCAAACCGCATCTGTTTTATGTTCTGAAAGTTACCCCAACGGATTTGGTGTGTAAAACGCAAACCGGAAAAAAAATGTTTGAAAAATTGTTCACATGTTCAGGACTATTCGCCAGTTTTCGCTGTCGGCCTCGCGCTCTAGGGCCGGATACTCCACGGTGGATCCCGTGCATCACTTGGTTAAGGTCGAGAAGTCGGCCCTTATGCCAAAATACCAAAAATTACGCCTTCCCAAGTCAGACATCGAGTCTGTGGGTTACAGACCAACAGAGATCGACCAGGACAGATTGCGTGAGCACTACATCAACACGTTGCAATCTGACTTCCTCTTGCACTTCTACGAACACGGCGCTTCAAGGATAGCGGGTGAAAAGAAACGTGATTGGGGTACTGACTCTCCATACAAGTTGTACCGTAACAAGAAGAAGGCTAGAATCACAGGTCGCCCAAGAAAAGACATCTTGCCAATCACAAACAAGAATGTTCCGGAACTCGAGTCTATCACTGTTCAGTCGTACAACAAGCATGCTTTGGAAGAGAGTTGGTTGAACATTTCCACTCGTCTTCAGCTTGCGCAGATCACAAATGTTAAGCCAAAGCAGTTGTACGCCAAGTCGAACATTTTGCCCTGGAAATTGAGAGAGGGTAAGGAGTGTGGTGCTAAGGTGGACCTTTACGGCCTCGACATGTCGCAATTTGTTTCCACATTGACGGAGTTGGTGCTCCCAAGAATAAGAACTTTTAAGGGTATAAAATTGTCCCTGGGAGACACCAACGGTAACATTACCTTTGGTCTCGACTCGGAGGACTTGAAGTACTTCCCAGAGATTGAAAACTACCAGGACTTGTTCCCTAACTTGAACGGTATTCAAATCACCATGAAGACGAGTGCGAGAACCGACGAGCAGGCAAGAACCTTGTTGAGTCTGTTGGGTTTTCCGTTCACAAAGGGAGAGAATTAGGGAGTTAATGCGGTAAGATAGACCCGCGATGTAAGTAGACATATACGCAACGAATCCTGCACATAGATATAAGGTTTGGCGGAGTGTAGAAGATGAGCTTTATAGAGTAGGCTTAATAGGCCCAAGAGATGTAGGCGGGTTTGAGACTGACAAAAAAAAGGCGAGGGGTTTTTGAGTCACTTTGCCGAGAAATGTTTTTTGGATTTACTTCTTGATGAAGTGCTGTGTTTAGATCGGTACGGGAGTTGGTTGGTACAGCAGATCTTCCTGATGGATCTTTCGAAACGGTTTCGAAAAGTGCTCTAAGGAGCCAAATCTCGTTGTACTTTCACCAAAGACGTTAAGAAACTTTCAAGTCAGTATTTCATGGCTTATAGTGGAAGTTTGTAACTCTTCCCATACCATTTCACAGATTTTAACAGAACAAATACAACTCTTACAAACTTTTTACGCTGCAAAACTGACAGTGGGTAAACGCTTTTATGTACCCCACAAACCGTTGTAAAATAGTATGTTTTTGTTATGGCTGTATTTCCGTCAAAGAAACCGTAGGCCGAAAAACAGAATGGCCACTAAAATAGCCTATGTAAACCCAAGTTCTGAATTGTGTCCATGCTTGCCTTTTAGATATAACTGTTTGCAGGACACTTCTAAAAATTTTGCAGCAATTAAAGTAATACAAAAATATCCATGGTATACCAAGGAATACCCAACCCTAATCTCTTTCTAAAGTTAAATCGAACAAATACGCTTCGTCTGAGTTGCTTAATGCACCTTGAACGCTCGAAGTTACGAAAGTTACCCCAGAAATTCCATCTTTAGTCAAACAGGTGACAAGGTAAACTGGCATGTCAAGTCTTTCGAACCGAGGAACAAATTACGAAGGGCCATTCGGCTATGAGTAAGCAATTATGTGTGTCAACTTTGAGAACCCATTGAATGACAACTGTGCAAATATAGTCCATCCAGCCACAGTTAACTTTAATTACCTATCTTGTCCTGAATGTTATTGCTCGTCGTATAACCAGCTTACTCATGTAGTCCGAATCGCTCAGGTTCACTCAAACTAGTCTATTAATCTGAGTTCTTTCATGAATCATTTACTTTTCTCTTACTCCCCTCCTTCATTCCTACGTAATTCTCTTTCTCTTTTGTGTTTCTTGCAGCAATAAAGATCACCTCAACCCCAATGTTTGTTTCTTCTCATCTACTTGATGGAAACTTCGTTTCTCGTATCCCCTTATCCCACCTTACCTTTCGGAACCAGGGGAAAAAAAGTGTCTTTCTTCAAGTCAGCTTGCAACTTCTCCAGCCTGGCCTTCTCATTTCTTGCTCTCTGTATTCCCTGGACCCTCAATTTGTGAATATCCTTATGCAATGTGTATCTCTTGAAGGAGAACAGCGCGATTTCTCCCTCGATCTTGGCCAACTCTTCTTTCGTCTTGCTGAGCTCTTCCACAGCATCAGCGTATTTCTTGTCTTTCTCTGCATCCGATTTGGTTAATTTACTCCACAAGTACGGCTTGAGATTCAGCTCCTTCTGCTCCATCAGAGGAATCTGTTCCTCTAACTGTCCTTTTTTCGCTACTAGACTTTGATATGATTCTTCCTTCACAGGCTCCGCAAACAGTGTGTCCAATAAGTGTCCCGCACAAACATAGAAAAAGTCGGCTTTGTTCAGTGATAAAAGAACCGTTTCCGTGGGCTTGTAGCACACAAAGCACGCTTTGCTATCAGCAGACGCAACTTTGCGTACATTGTAGTCGTTGGGAAATTCGGACATGGTAATCGGAGATTTTACCAGCTGCAAAAATTATATTAGGCTATTGATCTTTGAGCTGACTTGTCGTTGTAATAGCAGCGTTGGCATACTACAGCTGAGTGGTCCAAACAAAATAACGAATCGAATACAGACAGAACTGAATTCTGCTATACTCCGCATGTCAATTACCTCTGTTGTGCGCGAGTTCACGGTGCTATATTCTAATAGAATACTTCAAAAGGACAAGAAGTGGCAGGATGGAGTTCTTAAGTTCTACGAACATAACAACAAAGTGGAAATCCATGATGAGGACCAGCTACATTTGGTTCTGAGTGACTTTATGGAAGGACGAACAGCGCTTTTGAAAGCAGGATCAATGTTCAAATTGACCAACAAGAGTTGGTTGGTGGAAATTATCGACGAAAGAGAGCTGTATACACGTATTTTGGGATCAGGTGAGAACGGAGCTCGCATGGTCTTATTGGGTGTGACAAAAATTCCAAATGAAGTACGCGTCAAGGAAGAGGCGGTGAAGTTGGAGCAGCAAGATACAAAAGTCAAGAAGGAGGCTATAATAGAGAAAGACGCTTTCTGTGCTCGTCCACGGCCAATTGGATTGAGAAGAGTGAAAAGGAAGAAGACAGCGCAGCAAAATGAGCATTTGGGAAGCTTTTCCTCACCTTTGAAGAGCACGCATTCCGGTACATCAAACAACTTGATTAAGAAGGAAGATAGCATAATACCGCCGGGCGAAAACGCCCGTCAAATAAAAACAGAGGATCTCAGACACTCGGTCAGCCAAGTTTTCAAAAACCAAGTTATCAAGGAAGAACACGAAACCATTCCTGAGAAACTGCAACCCCTTACCCTCACTCGCAATGGACTGGCTCCAGGAGTTATAGGCAGCATCCCGGTTTTGAAGCTGCTCCCACCAGTAAACATCCGCATACCCCCATTTTCGTCTACTTACTTTTCGCATTTGCCTGTGGCGGCCGAGAACACACAACTTCAATACAACGGTAAAGAATGTCTGCAGAGCAATGTTCCAAGAGAAGTTTACGATAATAGTCTGTTGGATGCAAAAAATGACCGACAGACCAGTGCTCCAAGAGAAGTTTACAACGAGAGCCACGAATTCGGGTTGTCGAGCAGCTCTGAGGTTGAGGATATAGACGAGGATGAGTGAAATAACGGAGGGATGGTGCAGTTACCAAAAAAGGTGCTGAAATGCGGCGATGAAACATAGTATTTGGCGTGTTTTGGTGCAATCTTGTATTATAATTTATGTCTTTTAGTTTGCCCTGGTATCTAAATGATATCCTAAAAGCGATTTTCGTACAGATTCCAAGTCTGAGATTGTCCTCAGATCTTGGGACTCGTATGTTCGCCATTTTCTTTTGCTGTCTATTATATCTCCAGAATGCACTTTGACCTATATTCCGGATGATTCTTGCTTGTCTGAATCTTTTTTATTGATACATACTTAGGTGTCATCGCCCCTTCTGCTTCAACTTTTCATCAATAGCTGATAAAACCTTGTCTACATCTTGTCTGAATTTGGATCGCGGGTCGAGCCCCCCAGTATAGTTTTCCAGAGGCAGTATGAATCGATCCCATCCCTGGGTATACCTGTTCTGCGTGCTATCTACTCTTGGGGTTGTCAATAAAGGAATGTGGTTTATAACCTCCTTCTTGTAGTTGACCTCAACCCAGCTGTCCAAGATGTTTTCCGCTACAATAGGTATCAGGTAACTTGAGCCTGTGAAAATAGCACCAACCCATGTCCTTGGAAAAAAAAAAGGAAGTACTCGCTGGGCAAAAGTCTTTCTACGCGCGAGAACCAAAGGACTACCTCCAAAGCTCACCTCTTGTCCCCACGGGATGGTGTTTGTAAGTGCCTTGTCGAAAATAATCTTGTTGTCTTTGCATAATACGACATCGTAGCTGGTAACACTGCCTTTAATCTGCATCTCGACTTTGTAGCCGGTGAAGGGTATGGTGTCGGTGAGACTGCAGACCCTACTCTGACCCGCCACTTTTCTTAAGAGTAACAAAAGTGCAGAAATTTTGTATATGGTGTAAAATAACATATTGAGAAATGGTTTTGGTTACTCTGACTGTTGAACTATCAATTGGCTGCTATATATTGTTGAACCGACTGGGATTGTTATAGCTGCAAAAATGTATGGAAAAAATGGCTGCGAAAAAGTCCTTTTATAGCAAAACTTCGCAGAATAAATTATGCGCGTAAAAAAAACCGTATACGAAAGCTGGCCTTAGGAATGTTTGAATTCAAAGAGACGCTGACACTTATATGTTTTCAGGGACATGTGAAGTGCTTTTTCAGACGTCCGTTCTTTTGTTCACTCATTTCCTCTTTTGCGATTCATTCTCTACAAAGCACTTAGCTTACTCATATACAGACTCCCTTTTTTTACTTAGCCCACTACAGTATCTTGTTCTTTGTGTTTGCTACTTTCATATTCACTTAATCGTCAATCATATGCTATTTCAAGGTTTTTTGTTATCTGCCAATACTATCTACCCCCGTGCATCTTCTCAAAACCAGCAGCCAAAGTCAAACCCAACACAATCTCAAACATGCCCTTTTGCTTTCCTTCCAGAAATAACTTTTGGTCTTCGTATACTGTTACCCAACCCAACTTATTCTCATCAGGGGTGTCGTCCTGAGGGGTGGTTTGAAAATACAACCCATCGCCGCCTTTGTAGTATCCCTTGACACTACCACCGCTGACATCGTTCTCTATCCGATCAGCCCCTACGACCTCCTGAGACTTGTTGAATATCAAAGAGCTGCGCGATGAGTAGCGACCGTTGTCTAACTTAGACCTGCGCTTAAATGCGTTCATGAGTCTTTTGCGTTTACTGTCCTCATAAGGACGAAACATGGCGAGCACTGGTGGAAATTCACTCGATTCATGCTGGAAGATGTTTCGAGGATCCCCTGTCTTATCTCTGTAAACGGTGTTGGAAGGATTGCGGCAATCTTCGTCATCAAGATAGTTCTGATGAAAGTAAATGTTCAGCTTACCAACGTACTTCAACTCTGGGGCACGGACATGCTCGGCACGTAGCGATGCAGTACTGAGCCTGTGTGATAGTTTGTTAACACGGCGCGGGCGCACACGTGGGATAGAACCCACATTCCACTTCACATTGTTAAAGTCCTTGAACTCATAATTTGCAAATACCTCGCTTGGGTCAGGGAGATAGGAGGGGTGGATTTTCTTAGGGATCAGCAAGCCGTTAAAGTTAGGGGGTCCTCTTTGCGAAGTACTGACCAACAGCAGAGCCAGCAGAATGGACCCTCCCCACGAGTGCGATGCAGTATGGGGCCGCGGAATTGACACCGTGAAGTGACCACCCTCCGATGCAGGTTTCTTGTTGATAGTCATTAGCGGTTTCACCAGATCGATGCTATTGATATCTTTGAATACGAGTGTGAATCCGTGCGACAAATTTGGTCGCTTGGACTTGTCGGCAAAAATCGTCTCCACAAAAAATCCCGGGCCGTTTCTGCAGTATACATGCTCTAAACCGGGGTTCGTGGTCAAGTACAAGTCCTTACCGAGCTTTAGAACATGGTACTTCCAAAATGGTGCCGCCAGGACGTTCGAATACAGCGTATCTGCTGTTACCAAGGACAAGTCAGATGAAAGCGAGGTTCTGGAGTTTATATGAGCACCTTGCGATGCCATGTACGGAGTTCTCGTGTCCCCCATCATATCTGGAGGGGGTTTTCTAACGGGGCCACTTGTTCTGTTCAATGAGATCTGCGCAGATCTGTTTGTTTGTGCGTTTTCGTGACTCAGTGCCAAAGTGGTGCTATTGTTTGTAGCTGTCATATCACCGTCACTTTCTCTCTCGTCTCGCGAAGCGCGCAACAGGAGACGATTCAAAGAGTTTGCCAAAGACAACTTGTTCAAGCTCTTTCCTCCAGTGAACCTCGAAAGTGAAAAGCGCTTCTTGGGTGCGGAAGGCGAGATAGGAGCCGCATATACAGGATCCACGACGCTATTCGCAGTTGAACTAATGCTCATTGATGGACTGGGTAATCTATCCACGGGTTGGGTTTGGTAAAACAGCAATTTGTGGTGAGGTTTCTTTGCTGCCAGAAACGGCAGTTCCAATGACCTTTTTAACAGGCCTTCAGACTGTGGTGCTAGTGTGAATGTACCTGCAGACGATGATTCGGAGGTCAGCACAGTAGCCTCGCGCTCTTCAAAATTCATCTTCTCTCTATCCTGGGGAGACTCTCCTAGTAACGGATGGTGGAAAGATGACATCTTTTTCGCAGATATGTTGCTTGACAAGTCGGTATAATGTGTAATTGTTGGACTTAGTGTCGTGCTGTCTCTTACCGTCTCTTTCGGTCAATCGCTTTCTCTTGGGTGCGCCACTGTCTGGATTGATCAGTTAATGCTTTATCCCTGTGGCCACTTGGCGTCTTTGAGGTCAACTTGCCCTAAATTAATCAATGGTATATTCAGCAAGCGTGAAAGGCCACGGTCACGAAATAGATCAGAATGAGGAAATCAGCTTTCGAGTTGCAAGAGTCGGCTTCACTTCAAGGTTAGACTCTTTATATTTAATGGTGCTCACTGCACTGCCTCAATGGACTGTAAAGATTCAATTGCACGCAGGTGTAGTATGCTATCAAGTATGCAGGCAACTCAGCGGGACAAATAGTAAGCAAACTTGCAATGCGTATCTCCTTTTCTTCGATTCGCGTTTCTGTATCCCTCTGGGCCTGCTTATCGTGCGGTTCGTAATGTCCGCTCAGCACAACCGTTGCTCAATCTTGAATAAAACTAAACGCCACCTTCGAGCCGTTTTTTTCATGCCCTCGGGTAGCTCCAGGAGTGCATGGAGCCAAACAATTGCTACGAAAGATATTTGAAGCGCACATGACAGAGGACTCTTAAGAGCTCGCTGAGGCTTGATTGATATGATTATTACGTAGGAACGCGTCAGAAAGGATGCTAGCGTTCTTCAGTTTTAACCTAAGCTATCGACAACTCTCCTGTCACATGACAACAATAGTTTAAAAAAAAGCGTAAGCGAGACGTTGAAGGTCGCGATTTGGTGTTAGAGTGCGGAATGTAAGTGATGAATCAAGAAGAGATGATACCTAAGCGATGAGCCACTTGAAGATTTCATAAATCAGTAAAAAAGACAACACAGGATGAACTGATACGATGGCAAGGTGGAGTAATAATATGAGGAGTTGAGTGTAGGTGGATACGAAGACGTTTCTACTAGGAATTTGTTCTGATGTGAGACAGCCATACCCACAGAAAGCCATCAAGTTGCTTTTTGTGCTCTTGCTCGGTCACCTCGTTTATCTACACTTTTCACGTTAAGCTTTGTGCAATTGCCCAAATTGGCAGACTGAAACGTTTAAAACGCTCCATGGGATCATATACAAAGTTGAGTGATATTTTCTCTGATGATGCTACGAATCGACAGCTACGAGGTGAAGATACGGAGCATCATTAGCACGTATGGGAAAGCGTGAGATGAGTAAATACTAATTGCGTATCGTCAGTTGCTGGGGAGAATAAGCACACAAAGAAGGACCCAGAGAAGGCTGGACCCAGAGAAGGCTGGACCCAGAGAAGACTGGACCCAGAGAAGACTGGACCCAGAGAAGGCTGTGCCCAAAGAAGGCTGGAGGACGTGACCCAAAGTAGTAGACTGAGTAAGTGCTTATGTAATTGACATACTGACAACAGGCAAGTAAGAGATTACATAAGACTTGGAGCCTGAATAAGCAGTTACGTAAGATCGATTTGCCGAATAAGAGCTTATGTCAACATGACGCAGCTGTTTGATACCTGCGTAAAATGAGGGGTTGAGTGGTACTAATGAGGGTTATGACGTATTGTTAGTGTTTACTGATTGTTGGTCAATAAAGAGAATAGATAGCAACTATAAGGGAACTATACTGAGCAATGAAAGGATTGCACATATCTCCACCTATATTCAATAGAATAAAAGTGCATTATCAACCAGGCTGTATTCGATGTCAAACGCACGATCAAATGAAACCTGTCAACGCAACCTAGCTATATTACCATCTAAATTCGTTACCAGCCTTCAAAAACACATGACGTAACCAATCATCCATTATCATAATGTGCCATACATATGAAATTATCAACACTCAATCCTCATTGGGTAATTCTTGTTTACCGTTGCCTAGCAAGTGATTGGCACTTTTTACTACCTTAAAGAAACGTCCTGTACCTAGGCAACCCTGTCTGCCCAATTTACTTCACCTGCAAAGGTACCTGTCTACTCCTGAAGCCGTAGCACTACCCGAGGCTAGCGAAACGCGCACAAAAGTTAATTAGACTTTGGATCCAGATACGAAACTGCAGGCGCATGATCGCAATATCAAGCGAGCATCGAACTGTTTCATGTGGACGCTATTGTCTTTCAGCGGATTCATATCTCCGGCGCATCTCCATCAAACCCTATATGGAACGCTTTAATCTCATTACACAACCCTTTTCTGCGGATCCTATTGTTAGGAACGTTTTCCTTTTCATGGTTACGAGCGCCGCCGCGAGAACAATCGGAAGGCACAGTGAAAAAAAGATCAAAAAAGGAATAATTCAAGATCTGCGCGGTGATTAGTGCTGTTAAGGGCACAACGCATGCGTGGGCGATGCGGCAAAGGCACATGGAGAGCGTTGTACTTCACGATGCAGTGTTTTATTGTACAACGCTTTGTAAAATCACAGTGCTTTACAGCAAGTACTTTTTGCAGCCAGGCCAAAATCCAAAATCCCTCGAGAGAACAATGCATACAGAACAATAGACTTCCTTCCTCGAAGAAAGTCAGAAAGGAGTTAAGGTTCATACATGGAAAAGATTTTGTCCTATTAAAGGTTTTGTCAGAGGTCCTAACGAATGCCCTAACAGTAATCAAACACAAACAGGTTGCGAATTGCTCGTCATAGCTGAACTCGTATATTGTAAGGCTATTAATTCGGTTTGCTGTCCCTGTCCGTTCATTGCATTAATCTCGCTTTATAGATTACATGCATATTCCTGCATGTCTAAGCGCGACTCAAAATGGAATAATGCAAACAATAAACTACAATGTTGTCATCAGTTGTGAGTTGGAATGTGTATTCAAGACATGCATTGGAATGTGTAGCGCAATGTACTGAAATGTGCTTGACACCATGTACCGCCCTACAAAAGCGCAGCTTGCGCCATCGCCCTGCCTGTCGTAGCCGTCTGTGATCCAGCGCTCGGGGTTCATGACCATCTAAAAATATGCCCCAAAAAGGTTTTTCCTAACAATAGCCTTTGTTTGTTTAACTAGTCACCATCTTGTAGTATATATATAGCGACCATGAAGTGCATTCAATTACTCAGACTTAATCATGCATCCAAAAATTGAAGGTGTATTGGTTTACGTGACTTCCAATTTCAACCACTTCTACCTCATTCCCTTGTTCGGGTTAGTATGCTGGTACGTACTTCTCTTCGGGCTCATGGGTATGTGGATGGCGCAAGGATCAAGGGGCTACCCAGAATACGGTGAATCCGTGGTACCCATGCCTTTGGAGAGAATCGGGGAAATAGTGTGTCCAGGCTTTTTTTGCGCCTTTGTGGTGGTGCACTCGATCGTATTTTGCATACTGATCTACCTTGAATACTACCACCGCAAGATCGGCAAGTTGATCAAATTTATCCGCCCTACGCTCCAGAAAAGATTGGCGTACTCGAGTATAGGCGTGGGCATCATTGCACAGGTTTTCTTCCTGGCGCAGGCTTTGGTGAGCACAGTCTATATTCACAAGAATTTCCGTGCAGCACCACACTATGCGATTATGTTGGCGACGTTTGCACTTTTAATCATGATTTCGCTTTCTCTCAACTTTACAAACTACTACATAATGGGCCAATACTACAAAAAGTATGTTAACGGAGAAAGGTGGAACAAATTCACCATCTCCTTCATCTTGAAGATTACGTGGTTGGCAGGTACCATTATCACTGCGATTTTGTGCAGTGTTTTCTACGTGAAGCATGACCTGGGTACTGCACTGATATTTGAGTGGATCTTACACTTCTGGTATGGGCTTCTTTTGGCATTCTGGACTTATGACTTGTACCCACTTACGGAGTTGCGCGCTTTGCGTAAAAGAGGTGATTTCCTGTCACCCGAGGTGAAGCCCAAACGCAATATTTTCCGCAAGCAGCAGCAGCAGCAGCAGCCATCACAACAGTCTCCACCTTTAAGTCTGTTGGAAAAGACGAGCTTGGGTGGTTTTACTACAATTACTCCAGCTGCATCGATGCCTCTGGATTTCAGTGAGCAGACTAGAAGGACAGAGATGGTGTAGGTAATTTTCAATCAGTTGAGCTGATGGAAAGCGTTCGGTTGAGCTGGACTCACTAAACATTTCACAGAACGCGCAAGGAATGTATATAGTGTATAATTATAAAGGTAACGAGATATTACTGCATGAACTAACGAGGTTAGCGAGCTGGTTTATGATAATAAATAAGGGGGGACGATTGAAACTGAACTAGAAAAACAAATACTCAATAAACTAATAATGAATAGTCCAATACTGAATGGTAAGAGTCACACTTTTGATTATTAGCATTTCTTGCTGCGCATTATGCAGTTCTGCCAATCTGCTTTTAGTCACTTAAATGCCGCTCTTTCCCAGCCTCCTATTCTGTTAAATCATATTGGTCCATGTTGACAAACATCAAAGATGCAGGCAAGTCTCAACTCATCACAAAACCGTAGAACTTACTACTAATAAACTTTATTTTTCCAAGTATCAAGTACGCGTACAGCCAAGACTCGTAACTTGGAATATTGGATCACAAAGAGAGGTAACCCCAACTAGGTAGCTATGATTGTGCCCTTAATCGACGCGGTGATGCCGTACTATCTTGCCACTTATTATTGCGGCCTTTTATTGCCACCGCCGCGTATGGCTGGTCCAGGTACCTCTTATACCGGCAATACCCATCACCGCGATCAGGGTAATGTAGCCCAAAGATGAAACACACCATCTAACACAATCACCCATAAGACCCAATCATCTCGGACACCACTGCATATCCGCACAATAGACGATCCTTAGGGGGAAAAAAACCGCGTCTGGCCGCCCCCACGCGTTGCCTTGCGACCATTACATAATCACATCATCCCACATACATAGCCTAAATTCCAACCCACAAGTGAAATTCGAACCACATTGCTCTATGTCAGACGAAGAAGCGCTCATCGGAGCACCACTCGTGCCTCAGGCTCCAGCAAAACATCACTATCCAAAGATCAATTCTAGACAGACACTTCGCATATGTCTCAATCTTAAGACATTGATCGACAAGGTGGTGCCCATCCGGTTTGAAGACCGCGAGATCACGTCGCAGAACTCGCTGGTTCTCAACAAAAACGTCATTGACCTCGTGTACCGTGCCGCAGGCGGTAAAGGTGATGGCAAAAAGGGCACATCGCTGGCCCTTTACCGCGGTTCGCTTGTATTTTGTCTTCTAAAGGTGTGCGACTGGTACTGGCAGCAGTCTGAATTTGAGCTCACTGACAACGAACTATACTCTTTGCGCGCTGTAGCAGCACAGATTTTGGCTGCCCGTATCATTGAACTCGAGAAGGACGACGAGTACTTGTTTTCGCGTATGCTTACCCACCGCTACGTCATTAACCTAAACGAGGAGGATGCTGATCCAGTTTCTGCATTGGAAATGGCTGTGGACATGCACTCCACCATTGTCATCAGCTCTGCAGGCTATCAAAGATGTGTCAAGTGGTTGTGGAGGGGCTGGATCGTTCAGAGTGCCACTGACCCACACTCGTATGTTCTCTATAAGGACAGTTCGTCGCATCTGATCTCAAAACACTTTGACCCTGCACGTATTAAGACGCCCTTGTACCAGAACATTTTGGAGATTTTCTTCTCTGTGGTCTATCTTGTGGTGTACACCATTGTTTTGAACGGGCACCAGGAAACCACGTCTCCGCTCGACTTCTTTGAAATTGTTTTCTACTGTTTCACAGTTGGATCTGTGTTTGACGAGGTGGTCAAGTTCTACCATGTGGGTTGGAACTATTTCGGTTTCTGGAATGCCTTTAACGACACTATGTATGCCATCCACTTCGTTTCTATCGGATTCCGCATTGCGAGCTTGAACAGCACCGGAATTGTAAGAGACCGCTACGACGAAATGGCTTTCCGCATTCTTTCATGTGCAGCCCCATTCATGTGGTCGCGTTTGCTCCTCTACCTTGATGCCGAAAAGTTTGTGGGTGCAATGATTGTGGTCATCAAGACCATGATGAAGGAATCCATCATTTTCTTTGTTCTTTTGGTGGTGGTGATTGTTGGTTTCCTCCAAGGTTTCCTCGGTTTGGATGCTCTGGACGGTAAGAGCGAAAGCACCAAGCACATCTTGATCTCGCTCGTCAAGGTGGTTGTTGGTGGCCTGGACTTCAGCTCTGTTGCAAAGCTTGTACCACCATACGCGCTGGTGTTGTACTACATCTACTCCTTTGTTCTCTCGGTTATCTTGATGAACATCTTGGTTGCACTCTACTCTACTGCTTACGCTGCCATCGTAGCAAATGCCACGGACGAGTACCTTGCATTGGTCGCACAAAAGACCTTACGCTACATCCGTGCTCCTGACCAGGACTTGTATGTTCCACCACTCAACTTGATTGAGTTGCTTATTACTCCATTCTCGTGGATTTTTAGCAAGCGCTCCTTCAAGAAGCTCAACTACTATGTGATGTTGGTGATCTACAGTCCTTTGCTTACCTATATCACCATGTACGAACTTGGAAACGCGCGTCGTATTCAGTACAATCGCTTCAAGGGCTTGCCTGACGACGCCAACGAGTTTGACAGTGAGTGGGATTTAGAGGATGGTTACAGTGTGGATGGGGGTTCTGGCTGGGAAGGTATTCAGGAACGTAATAGTGAGGTTTCTGAGGCCTTGCGTGCCCAGCGCGAAGGTGAGACTGCGGACCCCGAGTTCCGTATTGACCTCAAGGCTTTTGAAAATGACATTGAGAAGATTGTACAGCCGGTGCACGAGGCTAACGACGCAGGTGTCAAGTGGGAGGTTTACGATTTGCACGTGAAGTTGGACAAGTTGACGATCTTGGTCGAGGAGTTGATGAAAGAAAGGCTGAAGCACCAGAAGGAAGGAAAGGAGAAACTGGGTGATACCAAGCCTGACGGGGAGTCTGTGACTGTGACTGCGACTGTTGAGTTGGAGCTGAGCGACCCCTTAGTGACTATTGACCCGGAGGTTGTCGTCAAGTGATCACCAGGCTAGTCATGAAGTCAGTGAAAGAACTAAGAGTTGATGACTGAACATTTGAACGAACTACAAGTTAGCGAGTAACTATATGATACGGGTTGATGAAACTTTCTAAACTCGACTATATGTTCAGACTTCTCTATTCACTCACGTATTATTCAGACTTTTCGCTGGTCACTCCCTTATGTTCTTGATTTCCAGTGTTCCATTTGAAATATTCATCTTAGTTACTAACCTTAAAGTTAAGTCTAGTTAGTCAGAAATGAGTACATTAAAAATCATTCAGTAGGCAGTACTACTCTCAGCAGAGGATTAAGATGGTAAATGCTTTACAAATCAACCAGCCCGTTATCTAGTTGCCAACACTAATAGTTTTTCATGTCCACTGTCTGTGTTATGGGACTAGCTGATGGTTGCTTATTTACAAAAGGAATCTGCCTCCAAAAATCATCAAAAGTAGAGCCACACAACAGTAACAAATCTGGTACACAGGGTTTCCATGTATATCTCAGTAATTTTATTTTTGTGACTTTCTTAGCCGCTACTCCGTCATATATGTGTATCTAGTACAACATTGGTTGCAAAATCGTATGAGAACTTTTTTGTGGTGGCTGCAAATTTGGCTGCTAATTTGTATTATAAAAGATTCAATTTTGCAAAAATTAAGATCGCAAACTGCTCCAGCCAGTTATTCAACAAGGTACTTTGGTTCAACGTTTTAGTTGGATCTTTGGCTGTTAGAGCATCCTTTCACTCGAGTAGTGTGACAAATCAATCTTTTTTTAAGCAGCTGATTATAGAATGGGCACTTACATTTCAGTCTTTTTACCAACAGGAATCCGACCTTGCAAATACAACGATTTTAATATCCATACGAGTGAAAGGTGACGAGGTTCACTTGCTAGAAGTTTCCATGGCGTTACAGTGATTTGTGGTTTTTCTCGCTGCAAAATGACTGAATGCATTTCCGCATTACCAGTAAATTCATTTGTTGTTGATGGTATAAGTATAACTTGGCTGCAAAAAAAGGTTGCAATACTATTAAGAGTTAATATGGGTTTTTGGAACTTTATAGTTTTTCAATATTTAGGTTGTTTTGTAGTAGTATGTTGGTTGGCATGGATCATTTATTTGGGGTATGCCAGCTCCAAATAATAGACTTAGAGGGTGGTGTACATATTAGTAGTTGTTTGAAAGTCCCCTTTTTAAAAGTATTTTAAGTCACCCTTAATAATCTACACCTGTACCAAGTTAGTTACCAGCCACATATACTTGGTATGGATGGAATTTCTTCGTTACTCTTCACTACTCCCTTTCACTTGCATTATGTAAAATCCTTCAATCCTTTTAACGTTCTACCCTTCTCGCTTTAATTCTCCGATTCTTCAGTCTTACAACTTTTCTATTCAAACACTCTCTTTCAACTATATCAACAACATGGGGCACCTAACCATAGATCTATCATCAGTTCACAACGGTTCAAATCAGCCTTTTCCTTCATATACACAACATAATATTTGCTCATGTCGCGCCCGCATAAAGAACCTTTTTATCCAAGTCTCACGGGCTGCTTATATATGTAGCCAAGTTCGCAAATTCGATTTGGAGTCTATTTAACTAGAGGCATTAACTGGAATATTCAGTGCTGGCTGAGTGATGAAGTGGTCAAATAAGCAATAAATTGTTTAAATGGTAAACTTATTACCAGCAAGGTTCCTTCGGTTGACTAAAAGTATTAACGGGAGCTTGTTTGACCGATAGACTGAGAGTGTATCAACTCGAAGATGTTAGTGTCGCACGCTTTTAGAGCTGCTCTACTTGATTCCAAGACCGACCTCCAACTTTGATTACTCAAGACCGAGTATCTTGTGATTCTTCAACACTGGTTATTATCTTGAAGTGGAGATCGCCATGTTGACTTGCTTCCTGTGGTATTTCTGCTGCTCACATTTTATAGCTCATATACACTTTCTTACAGGTTCCCAGTCATGTACCAAGTGTCTTTTGTTCATATTTCTTGTTTATGCTCTTACAATACACTTTGACAGGTTTCCCACTAATATTCTATTTGCTTAGCCGAATCTTCTCACTACATTTACTCTCGTTATCATTTTCCTCACTTGAATACCCTTTCTCAGTTTTCCCAAGCCAGTCGCTCAATCAAGTTCACGTAGCTCACTACATACTCCGCGACTAACTAAATCTTTCTTTCTTGTTTCTCACTTTCGCCTTGCTCATATTCACTTCAATACTCTTTTATTGGTTTGTCTTTTTTTTCTCATCATGCTGGCCTCCACATTCAAGAACGGCGAAGGCATCCGGTTCGACTATAGACCACGCGGAAGCCCCACCGTACGCGGGCGCAAAAAGGTCAAAGGAAAACGCAAGTTTTTCCAAAACCCGGTGTTACATCGCCCCGAAGAAGAGTACCCCGAACTGCGAGTCATCAAGCAAGGTGCCAATGGCGAGGTGATTGTGGAGAGCATAGAAGAGCCCAGTACACACACGAACCACGATCATATCTGGGAAAACTCCAGTGTTGAGGAGCAAACTCAACTAAAGCAGTTCTGGGAGTCTCTTGCAGACGAACAGAAAATGGAGTTAATCAGGATCGATAAGAAGTCAATGATGGACATATTCAAGCACGAAACGCGCATGCTGATCAAAAACCGCAGCCGCAATCACACCAGCAACAATTGCACGTGCCATTACTGTGGGCGTCGAAGCAGCATCATCGAGGACGAGTTGGAGAATATCTACGAACACCATTTCGACGACATTATCGACTTTATCCACGAAATACGAGACATCAACGACTTGGATGCGTTGCCAGGCTTGCTCTTCGGTGGCTTTCACATGTTAGAGGAGGAGCACAGGGTAAGGGAGAATAAAGAAAGGGAAAGTAGGGAAAATGAGAATAGGGAGAAGGAAAATGAGAATAGGGGGAAGGAAAATGGGAATAAGGAAAGTGGGCATGACCTGCCCCGAGATGGAAGTGGCCCTCTTAATGAAGAAAATGGGGAGAATCTCAAGAAAGAGGAGAGTGGAAGCCGTCATGCGGAAAACTCCCATAATGGAGAAGTAGGTTCCGATGGAAAGGATGGGAATGACCTAAAGGAAGACCATAAAGAACATTATGCAGACCATGAAATCCATTCAGATAAAGGATCACATGTCCTACCCTCCACACTCTCGCACCCCGACTCTATATCCGCAAAAGAAGCTGCAAACGAGCTCTTTGAGGCAGCTCGCGTCTTGGACACCGCCGTACACGAGTCCTTGTCGGTAGCAAGCCGGGAACAAGTCGACTCGCTCAGTGCGAGGTCTAATGCAGAAAACGGCGACAAAGACGCCGCAGAACGCCGTGATCTTGTCATTGCACAAGGAACACGCATCTTCCGTGGCCTCTTGCAACCCCACGTCCTTGAGGCCGCTAAAAGGTTGAACAAGAGCAGGTTCCAGGCCGCCAACACTATGCTCAAGATGATGGACCCCTTTCAGTCGTCTGTCATTTACCAGGCCGTGCTTCTCAAAAAGTTCATTGCGCGTTGGCGCAGTGTTCCGGACGCAAGCCACAACTTCCACGTGGTTCACGAGCTCATGCAAATCTTAAACACTGACAACCCGCTTGTCAAGGGCCTTTCTGCATTTGCCGAGGACTTGTTGAAGAACGACGGAGGCTCATTCCTCAAAATGTTGGAAGCACTTAGCGATCCCAGCACCGAAGAGAAGCCAAGCCAATGGTCGTGGCTAGAGGTTGAGAACATTCTTGAGGAAGAAGACGAAGAGGAGGAGGAAGACGAAGACGAAGAGGAGGAGGAGGAGGAGGATCCAAGCGATACTGAGTCAGAGGTCAGTGAAGAGGAGAAGATGCAAGAGATCAGACGGCTTTTCCTCATACAGGTCATCAAACTCTTTCAGGAACGACTCAAGATTGCATACAAGGCCAAGCTTTCGGAGGAGCGCACGCAGCGCTTGATTGAGGAGTTGGATGCGGAGGAAAACGCTCGCAAGGAAAAGGAAATCAAGAAGAACAAGCAGAAGGAAAAGGCGAAGGAAAAAAAGCGGCTACAGCAAGCAGCTAAGGAAGAGGAGCGCAAACGCCAGGAGGAGGAAAAGCGCAAGATAGAAGAGGAGGAGGCAAAGAAGAACGAGGCAGCTAAGGCAGAGCAGCGCCGCAAAAAGGAGGAGAGCCGTGCGCGCAAAGAAGAGGAAAAGCGCAAGAGACAGGAGGAAATCAAGCGCAAGGAGGAGGAGCACAAGAAACGAGTGAAGGCGCAGATGGACCGCGAGGAGGAAGCCCGAAAACAGAAGGAGGAGCGCAGGAAAAAGGCTGAGGAAGAACGCAAGAGACGTGAGGAGGAAAAGAAACAGAAGGAGATTGCAAAGAAGCAGCGTGAGATGGAGAGAGAAAAGAGAAGAGAGAAAGAGATGCAGAAGGAAAAAGAGGAAGAGCACAGAGACAAAGAAGAAATGCAAAAGGGGTCAGAAGAGATACAAAAGGGGAGTAGAGACATAAAGACCCTGACTGACGGGCCCAAGCCTGCCGAATCTGCGATTCTCCCCGACCCCAACCCGCTCCTCGACCAGTTGTACCTGCGACTGTCTATATCACCCTCACATGTGGATGCGTATCCTTTTGCAATAGGCTCGGTTAGCGCATCAACAAGTAGTCAAACCTCTCCATGGGGCAAACCTCGGAAGTTTTCTGCAGAACCGCAGCTTGGGCAGTTCCAAGCCTTTAGTCCGTTCAACGAAAGCGACCTGTTCCCTCTGTGGAGCCGGAACAACTCAATATGGAGTTCCCTGGGGTTGTGGGCAAACCAACTGCGGTCCTTGGGGCAAGCAAATCAACCATTATCCCAGCAAGGACAGGTATCTCAAGCAACGCAGCCATTGTCTCAGCCAAACCCTTTATTATCCCAACCAAACCCTCTATTATCTCAACAAAGCCAGGTACCTCAACCTAGTGTGTTAAACCAACCAAATCAGCCATCACCTCAACCATCTCAATTAGCATCTCAACAAAACCTGTTGAGCCAACCAAATCAGTTACCTCAGCAAGCTCAATTATCATCTCAAGCAAACTTGAGCCAACCGCTCGGCCTAAACCAGTCCTTCAATCAACCTTTCAATCAATCTTTCAACCAACCTTTGACCCCATTCAACCAACCCACAGGCCTGAACCACCCGTTTACCCAACCCTTCACCCTAAACCAACAGTTCAACCTGCCGCTCACACAATCCACCTTAACCGGTCAAAGCCTTGCGTCTACCCTGTCGCCATTAAACCAGTCACTACTGTCAATCGGACAGCCTCCACTACTAAACCAGCCTCTAGGCTTTCAGTCCGCTATTTCTCAGCCCAGAAGCCTTTCCTTGGGTGAAAATGATACCATCCAACAGGCAGCATGCAAGGCCTTTGTTCAACTTCAATCGGCCAACCAACTAGAGTTCGGTGTCGCTCCCTTGGCTAAGTTACACCAAGGTGTTAAAGCCTTGTACAGCCAATCATTGCTGTTGAACCAGCTCTTGAGCGCGTGCCGCTCTACCCTGCGCTACCAGTTCGACTTTGTGTATGACGACTTTGGCACTGTGACCCACGTCAAAGTGGAGGAGAAAGTGAATTTTGGGGCTGAGAATGGGTTTTATCAGGGAAGAAGTTTGTGGAACTGAGTACTAGGCTCTTTTTATAATAAGCCCTAGGTCGGTGGAACGTGAACCAATTCAAATTGGTCAATCTAGTCATATCTTGGAGAGTCAGAGAGGGTGGATTCAGTCAATGAACAAATACCACGGGCAGCGATTAAAATGATACCTGGAAAGAGCCACAATTAGTCAAGGCTGAAATCTAAGCAACTCATCAACATATGAGCTTTTAGAGTCTATTTCCCTACTGATCTCGGCTATATGACATCTTCTACAATTTCAAAGGACTCCTGAACCAGAGCATTTCATAACTTCGCTGTGCACGTCGCAAAATCACCTCAAAATTGACACACATAGTATGACAAAGGTGCACAAACTGATCCGTCTAGAAGAGTCCATTAGTGTTTTGACGCATTTGTATTTTGATTGGACAGGAAAAACTTGGTGAGGTGATAGTAAACTGTGTATATTACTGACTGAACAATTCTTTGGCTATTTGTATCCCTTCCTTGATCAGCAAAAACAGTGATATTTACGGCCGCTTAGAATACATTTTAGCCTAGGTTCATCATCTTTTTTCAAGTACATAGATATACAGCACTCGCATCTCAACAAACGAATGGTACTTCCGACATTCGCACTTAAAACACATACAAATCTAAAACAACAAACCTGCATACGCACCCATCACTACGATGCCAAAGAACGATACAAGCTCAAAAGGAAGATGCCATTCTCTAGGCCCGATTTAGAAACTCCAATGTGAGAACGACCTATTTCTTTCTCTGTCCACCATTACCTCGCACCATAACTATCCCTTTATAGTTGGCCCTGCACAAAGCATATGTTGTTCACCCTCGAGGCTAGACCGACGGTTGTTCCAAATATGGCCTGTGGCTATAAATAGATTAATATTTGCGACGTTCTTCAACGATGCCGGTACATCCTACTATTAACCCCTCGTACCTGCTCGTATACCCTACCTTTTCGTAAACCCTACATATTCCTACCCTCGTAACCTCCGTACGCCTCACCGTCACCTCATATTATCCCTCCTGTCACCTTCAGTATACCTCACCTTTTCCCATTAGTACCTCCTTCGAAACTCTTACGTGTTAAGCCTCTTTACTACATATCTAACAACCCAAACGGTGCAGTTGCACACATCTTTGATCAACTGCGTCACTAATTGGAGAAAAAAACTATCTTTTTCTTTTGATCAAGGCATGTCGGAGAACAAGGTCAAGCGGAAGTTGGTCATAGTAGGGGATGGTGCGTGTGGAAAGACGTCTCTCTTGTACGTTTTCACTCTTGGTGAATTTCCCACAGAATATCATCCTACTGTCTTTGAAAACTACGTGACAGACTGCCGTATCGACGGCAAAGGCGTACAACTCGCACTATGGGACACTGCTGGTCAGGAAGAGTACGAGCGTTTACGTCCGCTCAGCTACCACAACTCGCACGTCATATTGATAGGCTTTGCTCTCGACGAACCGGACTCGTTGGAGAACGCCCGCAATAAATGGGTGGACGAGGTTAAATACTACTGCCCCAAAGTACCTTACATCTTGGTGGGGCTCAAAAAGGATTTGCGACAAAACAACGACGATGGGTGCGTCCAGACTCGAGATGGCGAGAATGTGGCGAAGGAAATTGGTGCGAAAAAGTACCTTGAGCTGTCGTCGTTGACGGGTGAAGGTGTGGATGATATATTTGAGTTTGCCACGCGAACGAGTTTGTTAATTACAGAGCGAGAAAAGAACTCGTGTTGCGTTGTGCTATAGGCGTGGGATTGCCAGGAGAGTTTGGGAATTTTGGAATTGACATACAAAAATAGTTTATTCAAATCGGTCTGTAAGTACAAGGGTAGGACAACTGGAGGCAAACACGTAGAAAACAAAAAAGGAATTTCGGAAAACTCATATTAAACTCACAAAACAAATTCTAGAACACTTTTAGAGCATTGAGTACGTAACTAAATAGAAAAGTCTCCTTGTAAAAAAACGACAACTGCAGGATTCGAACCTGCGCGGGCAAAGCCCAAAAGATTTCTAATCTTTCTCCTTAACCACTCGGACAAGTTGCCTCGATGTTGGAAAATACAGCTTCTTAATTGTCATATTATTACCTTTACCCTAGTAAATCAAATACAACGAGGGTTAATTCATGGTGGATACTTTACTGCCTATATCGATAGAGGATATCTCCCCTGCCTTTTTTTTTATGCACACTTGTTGTTTCATAGCACGGTATTATACCCCGCTACTTTTTCGGCCGAACGATACTGTCAAGGTAGTGTTTTACCGATGCGTAATCTAAAAACTTCGGCCGATTGAATACTCCATTACGTCAGATATAAACACATGGACTGACATATGCCATTTAGACTATTTCATAGCATGTTAATTTTTTCTTCTCGACATTTCTTCAACTCAATTCTTCATCTTCTACAGCGTTTCGGCTTATCTTTTGCTTACTCATGTATCCAATTGTCTACTTTCTCCTAAGTCTTTTTTATGCCACGATTCGTTCGCTCAAATTTTCTGTGTTGTTGGTAAACCCGCGCTCCTAACCTATGCGCATTACCCCGGACTTATCACGACATTTCCGTTCGCAAATTTCCCTCAACAGTCTCCTATTCACGGAGATTAACGCAATACAGTTTGGAATATGAGGTAATATTCTTTAGAACTTGCTTAACAACCAAGTATAAATACCCTGGTACCCACATAGGTTTCAATGTCTCCATTGTAATCTCCACTTAACACAATGCCCCTCACATTTAAAAACCTCGGTTCTTCTGGTCTCAAGATTTCCCCATTGATCGTCGGCTGCATGTCGTTTGGTAGCAAGAATTGGGCTCCATGGGTCTTGGATGATGAAGAAGAAATCATGGCCATCATGAAAAAGTGCTACGACAATGGTTTAAGGACCTTTGACACTGCAGACGTCTATTCCAACGGTACTTCTGAAATCTTGTTGGGAAAGTTCATTAAAAAGTACAATATTCCTAGAAACGAGATTGTCATCCTCACCAAGTTGTTTTTCCCCGTTCAAGATGACCCTAACGGCGGATTCCCTAACGCAACTAGTGAAAACTATTACCAATTCGTCAATGCCCAAGGTCTTTCTCGCAAACACATTTTGTCTGCAATTCAGGCTTCGGTTGACCGTTTAGGCACCTACGTTGATTTATTGCAAATCCACAGATTCGACAAAACAACGCCAAAAACAGAAATCATGCGTGCTTTAGACGACGTTGTCTCGCTGGGCCTTACACGTTACATTGGTGCTTCTTCCATGAAGGCAACTGAATTTGCTCAATTGCAATTTGTTGCTGAGAAGTATAACTACACAAAATTCATCAGTATGCAGAACTTCTACAACTTACTTTCCCGTGAAGAGGAGCGTGAAATGATTCCCTTCTGCAATGAGAATGATCTCGGTAAGGTTGGGCTTATTCCGTGGTCTCCAATTGCAAACGGTTTCCTCGCAAGGCCAGTGGGCGCTCTGTCGGAACTCAATGCAAGATTAGAAACCGACAGGCACTCAGGCGCACTCGGTTTCAGCAATTTGACAGAAGCAGATAAGACTATCATCAATAGAGTTGAAGAAGTCGCCAAAAAGCATGGTGTTAGTATGGCAGTGGTGGCCTCAAGTTGGGTTATCAGCAAGGGCGCTTCTCCTATCGTTGGAATTAACTCTGTGAAGAGAGTGGATGACATTGTCAAGGCAGCTGATTTCAAATTGACAGAGGAGGAGGTTGCTTACTTGGAGGAGCCATATGCTCCAAAGAAGCCGTACATTTAATTAGTAAATGCCGGATTCTATCAAGCCATACATCGGCTTTACCAGTACCTACAAATTGGTTATTAAGAGATGATGAACTAAAATCCCCAAGGAAAGTTTCGATAAATGTCATGATGATTTGAATACATGAATAATCGAATCATTCAATATTATTATGATTATTTTCGATAATTGCTGAATAGTATACTGGAATATACAATCATTATATCATCAATGTAATCTTACTGACAGTCTCTGCATTTCAATTGTAGTTATTCACCCCCGGTACTGCATATTCCGCTTTTTACCCACGATGCATTTTTCTCTTTTGCTTATAAATATATTCCATCAGCTATTTCGCAGCCATTTCTACGAGGACAAATTTGGTTTCGCAGAACATGAAAATTTTATACTTTCCTTGTAACATGTTCTTTCTTTGAGATTTTAGTTATTTTGAGGTGCTAGACGCGCTCCGTTTTTATTCCTGCTAACACTAGCTTTCTTACAAATATATTTCGACCCTTGGCTCACCAAAATGCATAGAAATCTTTTTAAAACGGAAGGAAAGAGCCCTTTAACACTTAAATTGAGTTTTGCCCCACGAGACTCTGGGGTCATTCTTAACAGCATGTATCGGGAGCTTGTTTTAATTAACTTTCAATGAACGTTCTTGAAATGGACTGGCTGGCTGTGAATGAAAGTTTGCTTCTTATTTAATTAAGAAGCACTTCACGGAATAAACTTAAAGCACTACAAATCACGATAATTTATAACGAGGTACAATCAGGTACAATCATCACTTTACTTAAGGATACGATTGTAGTTGGTTCTATTATGATTACGACTCAGTGGATTTGAAATATTAGCAATCTTGGGACTCGAACCATTAGGATTTAGCACCGTTTTTAACAGTAATCATAGATTCTACTAAATATGAATTCTTCATCTCGATCTAGTGTAGTGATGAATCGAAAAAGCCAGCAGAGAACTAGTTGATTGATTGGGATTTATTCAAGCTACTTTATACATAGTAATAAGTTACATGTTTCTTGTACTCACATTGAGTTCATTCAACATTAGTAAATAAAACCTAGTGATTAACCATCTACAATTATATAAGTTCGCTTCATTAAACAAACTCAACAGGACCCCACATTTGTGGTTTAATTTGGTTACTTATAACCAATCTATAAGTCCTATTCTTCACATTCTACCATCATCAAATCCTTTCCGCATAACAAAACTCTAGTCAAAAATTGGCTCAACAGAACAGGTTTAAACAAATTTTGTCACTCAAAACCCATACATAAAATTGTGACTACTTAGTTGGTCCAGTATTTGGGCCTGTAACAGCATTTTTTTGTGTGCTTAGTCTACATGATCCTAGGACAACTTCCGCTAGATATCATCAAGCGCATAGTCGACTACCTCCCCAATCTTCTAGCCATTGAGCTTGTCGATTTACATTTGGTGGGGCCTCATGCATTTCAAAATGTCTATCAAGACACTGAAATTGACAACTCGAATCACCTTGGATGCTGTGTAAATGAACAGATCACGTATGAAGACATTGCGTCTCATAACTACAGTCTGTACCAACTGAGCTGGCACCAAACTGCGCGGTATCCTTGCTTCGTTGAGCCTTGCGAATTCCACAATATCTACGCGTATCGCAGGTTCCTAGATGCCAACAAAAACAGATTTGTTCCAAGATACATTCGCTTTGAGCTGATCCAAGACTTGCTTGTCATCCATGTTTCACACCCAGATGTTCTCGCTGCAGCAAAAGGTATCTATGTGAATGTGGAATCCGAATACGGGCATGATGGACAGCCTATAAGCTTTGATGAGTACGTCCACAAGTTGAACAAGCTACTTCTATTGCCCTATAATTTCACACTGCTCTATATACAAAATAGACATGCAGAACGGTCATGGTTCGCGAATACTTTCAACTTCCCAAAGTCTCTACGTGAGCTAACTGTCTCCACATATGCCCAGCCCTTACCAAACGGTGAAGTCTCAGCAAACTTGGATTTTCTTGAATCTCTCAGAGATCTCGGACTAACAGGGCTCACGCTTTTCGAGAGAGGTACCAACATCTTAGATAATTGCTTCCCTCCACTGCTTCGGACTCTTTCCTTACTGAACCTCGCCATTAAGGGGCACTTCAGCTTGCAACGCTTAGATAATTTGCGCGAATTGAACTTGTCTAATCACCTGATATGCTCAGACATAACAATTGACCTCCTGGATCTTCTCAATCTACGCATTCTAAAAATGTATGGAATGGCGATCAAGTCCCTCAATCAAGTTCATTTTCCCCCGCGCCTCAGAAGGCTCTTGTTGAAATCATTTGAAGAAATCGAAACGATTGAAGGATTAAATCATCTCGAGGAACTCGTGAATTTGAGTCTTATCTATTGTTCAAATTTGAAGCATGTGCAATTTCCCTCAACTTTGAAGCAATTGACTCTCCAAAACAATTTCAACCCAAATAAGGCAGCGATTTATTTGGATGGATCAACTGTATTACCTGCAGGGTTGCAATACCTCGAGATTTGTGATGGTTTCGAAGTGTGCCCTGGTTTAAGGCTTCCATCTGGACTACTCGATCTTTATCTCAATTCATGTATTTGCAAGGATCTTCCTGAACTTCCTGATTCTATCGAATATCTCAAGCTTTACACTCGGGATCTTTTGTCTGTCCGAGGCGTCAAATGGCCATCGCTGATTTTGTCATTCACGATCCATAGTGCTTCATTGAAATCATTTCCTTGTCCTAGTTTACTAGGCTTGAAGAACTTAAGAACCTGTTTCATTCGTTTTGATGATGAGGAACCTCATGGACATGATGAACTCATGAGTGCACTTTTTCAGAACCCCAGCTTCCTGCCTGACCTTTTACTATCCATTTTGGGTAACATTGATATCGAGGAGAAGAAAACTGTTTACGGATATGAGGAGATAAGTTTTGAAGAAATCATCAATGGTATGAGCTCCGAATCACCTATTCCTGGGAATTTTGATTTATCCACAAGCTTGGAAGAGCCTTCAGTTCAAAAGATACGCCAAAACCAGATCAGCTCCAGCAACACTGAGAAAACTTCTGTACAAATTTCGGAATGGACCAAAATAAATGAAGCCCGTGATGCTATGGCTGGTTCAGATATAACCAGTACCATGACATCGCTTCAAGTTTTTAAATTTTGGGGCTATAGATTAGAATTTGAAGCTGGCTTATTGAAAAGTATCACAACTCCTCGTGGTGATCTTGTGGATTTCCCCGACTCCCTTCTCAGAGCAAGCATGTTACCTAGTGGGAAGCTCAAAAATCTCCCATCTAACCTCCAGGAGTTGATACTCAGGTTTGATCAAAATAAAAACTTGGTTGAATCACTAAATTCTCTCCTGGATTCTCTACAAAAGTTGGATATTTATGCACCAGGTCAAGAAGCGTTGAATTCCGTATCATTGGACCTTCCAAATTTGAGGTATTTGAGATTAGAAAGCACTTTTGATAATTTTGATATTACCAGGTGCTCAAGTCTCACGGAAATTATCTTGAATGGTTGTAGAGTCAAGGAATTGATACTAGACAGTTTTCCTCTTGATCTCAAGGCTTTAGAAATCACGAAGGCGGGTTTGGAGAACATCACTGGTTCTTTCGCAAGATTTAATCAATTACAGTCCATAAATTTATCTGAGAATAAACTAGGGAAGTTTCTTGCTGATAACGAAATGGCTCTACCCAGTTCAATGATTATTTTGGATCTTTCCAAAAACAATTTGAAAACTTTGGCGGGTATTGAAGTTGGAGACAAGATGAACGTGGTCGATATGGCGGGAAACAAGCATCTAGATTGGCAATCAATTGACAACATTTGTTCTCAGTTAGAAAAAGTGAATGGAATTGTGTATGCAGATTTACAAGGTTTACATGGGGATATTCTGGAGGATGAAGACGATTTTGATGAGGAAAGTATAGATGACGAAAATCTAGATGACGAAGATATGGACGAGAGAGATATGGATTCTGATGATGTGGACGACAAAGATCTTGATTATGAAGATAATTATGACGACGATATGAATATGGATAACAATACCAACATTGTGGAATCTCATGTGGGAGAATTTAATGGAGATATAATCGCTGCTTCTTTTCGGGATATTGCTGCGGAAAAAATACAGCGATTGCAGCCATTCATGAACACAAAAACTTTGATGGTAGTTGATGTTGACTGAGATACACTGGATTGCTGGTCGAAATTTTTAAGCCTCTGGACAAGGACCTCAAGGCCACATTATATAATATTTTCCAGGACTGCAGGTACCTACTCATTTATTCAGATGCCAAAATACTCGCCTATTAAACAGGTTAGTACAATTCCCTAATTCTAGATCCCTAAAAGTTTTTCTTGCCAATAGTACTTTGTTGCTAATAGTTCACTTTGAAAATAACTACCTGATTTGTTTTATACCTATCAGTACTCAAAGATACAAACAGAACTAGAAGATTTTCCAAAGCAAAAAAGCATTCTAGATTAAAAAAAATTGCCTTCAGCCAGATTCGAACTGACGATCTCCTCATTACTAGTGAGGTGCCTTACCAACTTGGCCATAAAGGCAAACGACCTCGGTGAGGATCGAACTCACGATCTCAAGATTAACAGTCTTACGCCTTAACCAGCTTGGCCACGAAGTCATTTGTTATGCTGAACAAGGCATCTAAAACAACCATATTTGATATTCAGGAATAATTCATTTGTAGACATCAGTTTGCAAAATGTTTATTGGGGTGAGTACATACCCAATTATATATTTGTTGTTGTGGTACTCATTATTGTTATTCCTAAACCGCAAAGGAGGTATTTACGTTCAATTATCGATTTGATCACATTTTACAATTATTTTAAAAATTACCTGGAAATTCTTTGTGAATTTTAATCCCTACTGATATTTTTGATATCCTACACTTGAACTGAATGTAACCACCTGCCCATTAATCATTATGTCTATAAAAAATTAGAACTAAAATTGTGCTTAAATTTCGCCCACCCTCTTAAGCTAGCGCTGTACTCATTTTCTTCCAATTCCTCTGGACTTTCAAAGTATCTGTCGGAGTCAAAGTCCATATCCTCCAAACGTACAAATTTATCATGGCCTCTTCTGTATAACCACCAACCAAGGAATGACAATGGGAAAACCCCAAGTTCAAGGTATGATTGGAAGAAATCGGCAACTACAAATGGAGAGAATGTTGACCATCCTTGCACCAAAATGACAAAGCCACCAAAAATCACCACGAACCATGGACCAAATGGATAAGTCCAGTTTTTGAAAAGTAATTCATTAGTACGGCCTTGCTTAGCTAAGCCTCTTCTAAAACGAATCAGCGTAAATCCGATGACCCACCAGCAGAGTAAGTTGGAAAGCCCCACAATACTCTGCAACCAGGACCATAAAGTTCCTGATCCAATAAAAGAAGACCCAAAGCAAAGACCACCACAGAACCACGTGAAAATGACACCAACATAAGGGACCTGCCATCTATTGACGCGTGTGAAGACTTTGGGGAAAAACCCTTGTGTTCCCAAATTGTAGGCCAACCTGGATCCGGCATACAACGCGTGATTACCTGCAGAAATGACAGAAGTCATGATGACTGCGTTCATGAAACTTCCACCACCTTTTGCGCCTACCATTTGGAAGACAATAGTAAATGGCGACGTAGTGATGTTCTTATTGGACAAGTTAGGGTAATCATACGGCACATTCATCCCAATGAAGAACGTGGTAAAAATGTAAAACACTGCGATTCTAACAAAGACGTTCTTGATCGTTCTGCGAATCACCACATTGGGGTTTTTGGTTTCGGCCGCAGTCAAAGTGATGGATTCAACACCGCCATATGCAAAGGCAGCAGTAACAAACACCGATGCAAAACCCCGGAATCCGTTTACAAATGGAGCATCTCCGTAGCTCCACCATTTGAAACCAATATACTCGTGCGTGGGGTTTTTCCCAACATTCACAACAATTGAAACAATAAAAAAGATAACGATGGAAACAACCTTGAGTAGTGCCAACCAATACTCAGCCTCTCCGTAAATGCGAACATCGAACACGTTGAGTGCTAGCAAGAAAACCCAAAAAATGAGTGAGATAGCATAAAACGGGAAGTCGGTCCAGTATTTCATTACCAACTGTAAGGCTGTCAAGTCACTTGCCACAGAACATGCGTCATTAAACCAGTAGTTGAGTAATATGGCGAAGCCTAGCGACTCACTGCCAAATCGACGCGCATAAGTGGTGAATGATCCGGAAACAGGATATTGAACAGCCATTTCACCGAGACTTAGCATAGTGAAAAACACTAAGACACCGATAAGAATGTAGGTGAGAAGCAACGAGAGCGGCCCACCAGTGGCGAGCGACTTACCCGTACCAAGGTAAAGTCCAGTACCGATGACACCAGCTATGGTGATCATATTGATCTGACGGGCATTTAGTGCTCTCTTCAAGTTATCTCTGGATAATCCAAGTTCCGATTCGGAGTTGATTGAGGACTCGGCAGACCTTTCCAAGTCTTGTACTCGGCTACCTTTCTTGTCGCTTTCATTCATATGCGAAAAAGATCGGATATTCTCCTCCAATTCTCTGCCTGACATGGTACTTAACCTAACTCATTCTTTAAGAAATCGCAAGAATATATACATTTGCAGCCTCAGGCGAGGAGCCACAGTTTTAGTCATATTTTTAAGAATTAATAATCACCTGCAGAAGAAGTACTAAAGTGCAGAAGAAGCCCGCAACTAAACTCGCAAAGACTTTATTTTTACGAAGCGGTAGTCTGTTTTAGTCCCTAGAAAATTAGATTATGCGCCGTATCTCGCTTGGGCCTGTGGATACCATATTGATGCGTTCAATCTAATGGCACCATGTCACGTGACACAGAAATTTAGAAACGCCAAGACGACTGTAACGGCTTAGTACAACTAATAATGCCTAGAATTCTAAAACTTAGTTGCTAGGAAGACTGGATTCCAGCTGTATTCGAGTCTTGGAGTATCCAAACATGTCGTTAGACTCGTGCGTTAGTTGCTTCTTAAAAAATAAGGATGTTATGAGCGCATGAGATAAGACAAATTTGCACCCAATGTGAACCAGACTTGCAACGGCCGACGATTAGTGTTGATGATATAATGTGGACAGGTTTTAGTCTGAATTTATAACAAAAACGAGGGCTGTTTACATGTTGGGACTATTATTTCTTCTATTCTTATTCCTCGGGAGTTTTGCAGCTACTATTGAGCAGGTTGAGTTGTTGTACTTGGTAGCCCCTAAAACACTTTACGTTCAGGAAATCATTGTTCCTGGAATTGAATCATCGTTTGAAGGTACACCAATTGAGACTACATCAAAAGAAAGTAGCACGGAAACAGACGTAACCATAGAGACTACTATAGTTCAGAAAACCGAGTTTACATACACCCTGACTATTATCAGCACCGCTACAAACATCCCAGAAAATAGTGCAATCTCTGAATTTGGCCCAAAATTTGCAAATAGCATGGTGTCATGGCACAATGAAAAACGAGCTTTGCATAACAGTCAACCTCTCCACTGGGATGAAACGTTGTACATGTATGCGAAAGCTTACGCTGACAAATACGACTGTACGGGTATATTAAAACACTCGGGTGGAAAATATGGTGAGAATTTGGCTTTGGGGTATACTCCTCTGGGTGCAATTAATGCATGGTACGATGAGGGGAAGACATACCAGTATTTCACGGAAAATACTTACAACCACTTCACGGCGCTAGTGTGGAATGCTACCAGTCTGCTAGGCTGTGCCTACAAGTACTGTAACAGCGTATGGGGGTACTATATTGTTTGCTCATACTATCCTCCTGGAAATGTCGTTGGCAGTTCTGAACAAAATGTTTTTCCAGAAACGAAGACGTAAGAGGTTGCTAAAAAAGAGCCGAATTAGGAACAAAAAAATGGCTGCAAAAGATAACTTGGAGGGCTTTTTTTTGTATAGTTATCAGACAAGCCGATGTAAAGAAATACATAGGGCAGAATTTCAACTAATATCAGTTCAAACATGCTACCTTATATCCAACTGGGGTATTCGGTAATATTATATCTTCATATTTATATATGGTTATATCATCTTTGGTGGTAGATCATAGTATCACTTACGATAATTAAACCAAAGCAGCCAAGACGGCAGCGAGACCAGCGAAACCAGCAGCAAAGGTCTGGACAGCTTCACCCTTAAATGTGGACACAGATGGAGCGACTGATGCTGGAGCCTTGGATGTAGAAGCAGACTTGGGGGCTGCAGAAATAGAAAAGGCTGCAACAGTCGACTTTAAAACAGTGGATGTGTGAGAGGATAAAGTACCAGATGGCTTAACAGAAGAAGTGTTGTGTGGATTCAAAGAAGTAGAACTGCGTGTAGTGTAAGTAGTTGGGACCACACATTCCTCAGTGATGGTGACAGTGGAGGCCTTGGTCACTGTAATTGTCTTTGGTGCACACTTCTGGCTAGAGCAAGTTGTAACCGTGATAGTGGTAGGCTCTGGACAGTAGGTGGTGTATCCAGTGACAGTGACATCGACAGTCACAATTGTGTCGTTAGAGTAGAGTCCAACAACAATGGAAGAAAGAGCAGCGAGCGTAGCAGTAGTTGAAAATTGCATTTTAGTGTACGAGTGATTGAAAGGAAAGTCACCAGCAAATATATACTTTGAACTTCGCCACAATAGATACACGTCAATGATGCCTTTGGGGGTGTAGCCACTTTTGAAAGGAAACAGAGTCGTTTGTCTTAATTTGTAAACCTTGGCGTTACTCGAATCAAAACGCCAATGATACTCTAAAAGAGTTGACTTGGCGGCATTGGTATGGTACTTGTTGAATATAAAGGCCTTTACTACTCCCTTCTATTTAGTTCTAGCTCACAGAGAAAATTCATAGTGAGCAAAAGACATGCAGTTATTGATATTGTGATAGACAAACCTTAGTTACCCACGTTGCTATGCTTCTTGGTGGAACATAACTCTTGTTACAGCTATTAAAGGTGTTATGTGCCCGCGAACAAAAGACGTCGATGCATATATTGAGATGCCGCGTTTGTGGGGTACACGAGAAAAAGATGGGGTGGTGAGACTGTTCAAGGGTTGGTTGTCCGGCCAGACGGATTAGGATGTTTATTTTACTCTTTAAAGATGCTAGAGAATACACGAGGTTTGTTTATAGTTTCTCTTTCGAGAGAGCTCACTAAGTATGGAAAAAGGTTACGAAGAAGATGGATTTGGGGTGGGAAGCTAAATAAATAGCATTTTGTAATTCCCCCTGGGGTTACTGTCATTCTCTTCTCATATTTGTAGATGATTAATATACTCGCATTTTCTGGCATAGTATCTTCCCTATGCTTCTACATTCAGTTCTCCGCTCTATGTATTCTACCTGAATCCTAAATTTGTTACCAAGTTTTGATCTCCTAAATCTTGACATTGTCGCAGCTGATCTTGGCCTCCAACTCAATGTAGTTCTCAAAGAAAGATTTGAACAAGTCAGCCAACCTAACCACATCATAGGTACCACCAGTTTCTCTGATGGAGTGCATCGACAACTGTGGGTTACCCAAGTCCAAGGTACGGATACCAAGCTTGGCAGACAAAATCGGACCAATGGTCGAACCGCATGGCGAGTCGTTTCTCACCACAAAAAGCTGTAAAGGTACCTTCGCAGCGTCCGCAACCTTCTTGATGAGAACAAGACCTGGTGAATTTGTTGCATAACGCTGGTTGGCGTTAATTTTGATGACAGGACCTTGGTTAACTTGTGGTCTGTTTTGGCCCTCGTACTTCTCCGAATAGTTGGGGTGCACACCGTGTGCCATATCCGAAGAAAGAAGGAAGGATTTGGCCATTGCCTGGAAGAAGTAATCGCCAGAACCAGTGAAGTTGTTGGAAGTAACACGCTTCAAAACGTCTGGAAGGAAAGTCGAGTCAGCACCCTGCGCAGAAACAGATCCGATCTCTTCGTGGTCAAAGAGGGAAATCATCAGGATACCGCGCTGGGACTCCAAATATTTGGCCAGCTCTATCAAACCCACTGAAGCGGTGAAACACGAGGTCAAGTTGTCCAATCTAGGGGAAAAGATAAACTCATCGTTCAAGCCACCGATTGTCGACTTCTGGTGGTCGAAAAGGACCAACTCAAAGTCCTCAATCTGATCAACACTAACATCTAATTCACTTGCGATCAACTGAATCAACGACTCGTTGTGTCTCAGAATCACGTTCTGGACCGAAACGAATTGCTCTGGAGTCATTTGCAATTCTGGGTCATCAGCACAGCAAGTCTTCTTCTTCTCTGCCTGTTTCTTCTCATTTTTGTCCAATGACACCTGTCCAGCAATTGGAACCAACTTTGTCTCCTGGTTGAACTCAAACTTGTTGGATGTTCCTCTGTCCAAGTGAATGGCCAAAGTAGGAATACGCAACAATGGCTTCTCAATCTTGATCAACCTTGGAACATAGTTTCCGTTGTCATTAACATAGACCCTACCAGCAATGCTCAAATCTCTGTCAAACCAAGTGTGTGCAATGAGTCCACCATACTGCTCCACACCAACCTGGATAAATCCCTCCGCGGTCTTCTTGGAAATGGGCTTGATACGCAAACATGGAGAGTCGGTGTGCGCACCAACAATGGAGATTCCGTTACCGTCCTCAAACTTGTGACCAACGGTGAAGGCAATCAAAGAAGATGCGTTTCTGGTGACAAAGTACTTGCCTCCAAGCTCGAGTTTCCATTCATCACGCTCAGCCAACTCAGTAAAGCCAGCGTTAAAAAGCTGCAACTTCACGGTATTGACCGCATGGTAAGGTGTTGGGGACGCGTTCACGAAGTCAACGAACGACTGGGCGTATTCCAAAGATCTCGACATGGCCATTGAGTGGTGCGGCAAAAGCGTTTATATATAGGAATATTACGTAAGGCATCAGGTAAGCACACAGATGAGCTTTCGGGGTCAGTGAACAGATTGAACTGAACTATTGATAAGCGTAATGAGAAGAGACTCAACGAATGATATCGAGTTTAGACATGATCATAGCTGACGGTATTTGCTAATCAGGTCGTAGATAAAATATGCATATTTGACAGCTTACATAAGTCACTACACGCGAGTTAAGGGAAACGAAGACTTTGCTTACTGGACTTGAAGCAATAAATGGGCGTATACTAGGCCTAGATAGAAAATAGAACTGCATCACAGTACTCACCCATTGGATGTATCAGCCACTACTTCTAAATAAAATACGGAAGCCTTGTTTCACAAATTGTAGCGTGTAAACCTCGCAAAGTGGACTTCTATCAGCGTAACTCACAGTAAGAAGGTTTCTGATTAAACTCTTCTCCTGTGCTTAAATTGCAGCCAGCGTGTCCCAAGTACACGCAGGTTGATAAATGTAGTTGCGAATCTGAAAAATCTTGTTAAACAATATATTCATGCGCTACATCACCCTACTCTGGTTTCTAGGTCTCACTCTAGGAGCCCAAGTGGTACCCGTGCTCGTTGCGCTGCACAAAGTTGTTCCATCATTGAAAACAGAGATTTCACCCCACAACAGCGTGATTCACAACGTCACCTCCGTCACTAACATGGTCAAGAAGCTTGTCACACAATGTAGTTCGGACGAGTATATCATCATAAATCAGCCTGGGTTGCTGTATGAGGATATTTCTGACGAGCATCCAAACAACTGGCGCTTCATCAGGCGTTATGCGATGCTTGCGCTGACTGTTGTGGGGCTTCCACGGGTCGAAGAGCCATTGGACCTTGATTTTATCCAGCAGTACATTATTAAGAGCTGTGATGCCGAAGTTATCAACGTTGGCGAGCATGACGACGACGGTGCTGTAGAGTACTACGATACACGTACTAGAGTGATCAGAATCGATCTCATGGAATTACCCGAGGATGACGAGGAACGTGGCTACGTCATGTACCAGCACGACGAGTTGATCCGCTCGATTATACGCAAACTTCCCTCACCGCACTACACGATGATTGTCACTAGTGACAAGCTAGTGCCATTCCATCCTACACCACCGAGCATTATCGAGTCTTTTCCTGAAAAGTTTGAGATCTTCAACAGTATAGTGAACGATCCACTGCGGGAGAATGAGATTGAGCGCAACAACAACTTCAAAAAGATCAACCCCAATTGGATTGAAGAAAAGAACACAAACTTGCGATACTTGCGCAATAAGAAGAAGGAGGAGATTCACTTGACTGGGCTGCCTCTTTGGGACAAGTATGAGAAGTTAGTGGCCACGATAATGCTCATGGTAGTTTCGTTGTTTGCCGTTAAAACAATCAACACGGTGGCTGCCTTGCGTAGTTGGATGGAGAGTAAGCTGCGCAAGCGGTCTGATAGAAGAAGTGGGGTTATTTCGAGGAAGGAGGACTAATGAAGAGCGAGCTGACTTTATACAGAGCGATAACTGAGATTTGAATTGACAAACTCAGTCAAGAGCAAGCTTATATCCAAGTTTTATCTGGATAATGAACCAAAAAGAAAAGTAACAACACAGAAGATGCGAGGAGATATGACAGGAGGAAGAAGTCATTGAAAAGTTAAAGAAAAAGAAAGAGTCTAGCAAAAGTTAAGGACAAATTCAATTAAGAAGTCATAGAAGAAGTATAAGTTAGATGTCAAGGAAATAACATCAAATCGAGAGCTTGTAAAATCCCTAAAGCAAATTATATGGAAGATCTTAAAGTCGTAATGCAAACGAATGTCTCTATGTTAGGGTTTTCACAGGTTTACTTGAAAACTAACTTGTTTAAGCAATTATACAGTATTTACACTAGAATACGACCGATTGATGTATTTAGCCATGACCCACTCCGAGGCTATTGGGCTAGCCTTAGGTCAGCAAAGCAGGGATTCTCTTTGTTCGTTGATTTACTTGGAAACACCCAGTATTTTGTGGTAAGAAGAGACTCCTAGTATAAAGTAAACCATTCAAGTTGGTGTTGGGCAATACCCTGGTATGTGTGAGCGATAGGTAATAGTAAAGGATTTTTTGCAGTCCCCCACACTCTATTACTTCTTATCTAATAGCCTTTGTTCTTGGAAACATTCCTATACCCAATAGTCTCATAATATAGTAAATGAGCTAGATTAACGAGGTCTACCTAAACACTCACTCGTTTACTACCGTGGTATCACGTTCTTTACACCTACGTTCACTAAGTGCTACTCTTCTCTTGACTGTATGCAGGCACACTGAGATAAGGTATAAGCTTTTGGTACAAACAAGTATTCGCGACAACTCGAAGGCATACGCAAACAGGGAACAGCACTAAAACGCCTCATGAGCAACAATTGTGGGCTGATGAAGGTGTGTTGAGGTGTTCTAAATAGCCAAAGGAAAAGGGCTGTCGGTAAAGTTTCAATCTCAACAACGACGAACATAAATAGAAGTAGAACATAAATAGGGCCTTTTCCCTATTATGTTTGACGACAAACCAGATTTTACTGGAGATTCACAGATCTATGATAAAAACCGAAAGGGCAACCATATTTGCGGTGAACAGAATACTGTATGTAAGATAGTTCGCGTTCCTACATTGAAAAACGACACACTGGCTGTGGTGAGGAGTTACCGTACAAGAGATTATTGATTCCACAGCAGCTACCCCTTCTTATTATTGCATTTCCTTTAACCTTTATTTATTTTTATATCCCTTCTTCTCTCACTAGGTCAGATATCAATCATGATTGAGTCAAACCAATTAAATTTAACTGAGTTATTCACTCTATTCCGTGTCTACTTCCTTCACTGGTTCTGTTATTTTATGGCCAGTTCATCGATAAGTTATCACAGGTTTCATCACCACCCTTCCGTACTCTGATCCGTCTCTGAACTGTCAGACTCTACGCTTTCCTTTTTAGACGAAACGGTCGACACCGATGCTGACACGGACATAAGACTTCCCTTCACTGCCTGGTTTACCTCCTCATCATCCTCGTCTTCGTACTCACCGTCGCTCACCAAGACACTTGCGTCAAAGTACAACGAGGGATCAAGCCCCGAAGTGTCGGCCAGCTTTGAAACACCATCCAACAATAGCTCGCTCATGATTTTACCTGTGCCGGGGGCATTGTTCACACCCCAACATGAGTGCCCCGAGGCGAGAAACAAGTTCTCCACGTTTGTTTCTCCAATCAATGGACCACTCAGAGAAGGTACGTCCAAGACCGGGAGATAACATGCTTGTTTCTTTAAAATGTGGCCCTTGCGTAAGTTGGGTGAGATCTTACCCACTTGTCGGAAAAGCTCATCACACTTTGACTTTACCACCTCGACATCGTCAGTAGTTTCTGGAACGTCCACTGCAGAATCACCCTCACCACACACATAAACCTCGTCCTGCCTTGCATAAATCTCCGGTGATATATACGAATATGGCCCTGTTTTGAACTCTGTGAAAATAGCATAAGGTGACACTGTCTGGTCTTTGAATGGAGCAACGGTGATCGAATGCGCACGAAGGCCCAGTATAGGGCAATCAGGGAGGATTTTTGAAGTCCATGGGCCCACAGAGAGCACTATCTGATCTCCATAAAGTCTGACAGACTTGGTTTCTTCTGACTGCCTTACGTTCTTCGGCTCATATGCTACTCCCGTGGCCCGACCAGTCTCCATCAGGTAAACGATCTCTTGGACCTTTCCAATTATCAACTCTAGCGCCCCCTGGGCATCTTGCATGGCCTTCTTTAGTATGAATGTAGTAAATTTATATGGATGCACTTGAGCAGTGGTGTCCGTGCCACCTAAAGTCAAGCAGTTAGATATGAGTGAATCCGTAATCCAGTTCAAATCCAGTGGGAGGGTTGGTTTTGTTTGTTTTCTTGCACTTTGCGACCTCGTGGCACGCGCGGTCTTGTTGGGGGGCTTGTCTGATAGCGACGAGTCCAGGTCGTTATTCGTGGGTTGTTTAAATGATTCAATTGCCTCCAGCTCTGATCCTTCTTCATCATCTTCGTCGCTATCCCCCAAGTGTGAAATATCACCTTCTAGTGACACTGTAGTCAATCTCCGATACCCCCATTCTTTTTCCCCCTCGTATTTATCGCTGAGCTCCTGGTGAAGTGCGAACGACAACGGCACGATTTGCTGCGGAAATGCCCATAGTGCAAGAAGTCCACCAGCTTTACCACTGGCACCTCCTGCTACACGCTTGCTTTCGAGTATTGTGATGTGGTACTTTGCCGGGTCAAATTTCGGATGGTGTACAATATAGTACGCAGTGCAAACCCCAATGATACCCGCGCCAACGATAATGATGTGCTTCTTGCCTTTATGCCTGTCCCCCGAAGGGATGTTTTGATTGTTCTGACTCATGTTGTCTGCGGTAGATGGTGGGTTTGGATGGTTGATTATGCGAGTACTGGTTTACCGATATGTGTTGACGTGTAATTATTGCTCTCGGTATGTTCTCCTTCTTGTTTATAGCTTCTACAACTGTTTTTATACAGTCTTTCTTCTTTTAGGCGAAGATAGCTATCGTTGTACTTGGTGGCGGTTTATTTGAATCCTCAAATTTTTGTTGCATTTCAAAACTATCAGTTTTTATTCTTTCCCCAGCGAAATGTCACAATCGGGGGACCAAATGAAACACAGTACAATGAAATGACCCCCCAAAAATCCCATGTTTTTAGCGAGATTGTCTACTAAATTTAACTAGGTATCAGTGCATTACTATTGGTGATGTGGCAACTTCTTCTGGTCGAGTCAACAAACTCAGGCTTTAACCTTTAGAAAAATCAGCTGTTTTTCGGTGCAAATTTAAACATCTGAACGTACGACAAAATGTAGAGACTTAGCCGTCCACAGGGTTCATAATAACAAAACAGCACAAGCTTTTGCATAAACATACCGGGATTTGTGCGATTCTGACCTATTTCCGCAAAAAAAGGCTCTTTGTAAGTACTTATGCATTCAACGTCATGCCGATCGACAGATGACGAAACGTCGTTATGAACTTGGTTACACAAAAATGCCCCGCATAAACGCAAAATTCTAGTTCACGCACTTGAGCCCTGTGACATGTCGATGAGATCCTGGTCCTTTGAGTTACTAATTCAGATTGCAGCAACCTTATTGTGCGAGTTTGGGCGAGGAATAATCTTTTTGGAAACAAGTAATTTGTGAGGCTCGAAGAACAATGTAAGACATGCAATGAGGTTTGCTTGGACCAGAAGACGAGCTGTAACAGGTAGCGCAAAATGAATATGCATAAATTAATCTTGCATTTAATGATGCAATAGAAAGTAGGGGCTAGTTTAAGTGGACCGAGAAGGGTGAATTAAGGTTGCACGAAGAGTCCGTTAAGCAAACGAGCGAGTATGTTTATAAAAAAAAAGACTTAATCGAGGTGAGTACCAGCACGTTAAGTGACGAGACCAAAAAACGTGATTATAATAGTTTTACGAGAGTAATAACAAGAGCGTAGTTGAGTTGAACCTAGTATATGTGAGCTTAGTCAAACTTGAACTTTTGATGATCTTTTTCGCATAGACGGGAGCAGACACGGTACGCTTTCTTAACGTCTAAATAATCGACTACGGTAAGTTTTCCTGATTAAATAGCTCACGAAACCTGTGCAGAAAATTCGTGCAGTTTAGGTGTCTTCGTATATTTGGTCCAATTTAAGGTGTAAGACAAATTGCGGAACGCGAAAGCCGCGCATGACTTTGCTTATCCATCTGGCTTACCTCGTCTCGCCATTGACGAGGAAATTATAGATACAGACTATGAGTAAGCCTATGGCTGACATACTATAGAGTGTGTTAGGTTCTTCTCAGATTAATGAGGGGATTGGCTTATAACTAACTTGTTTATTTAATAAGGAAATTTGAACAGATTATATAGTAACTCGGGTGTTTAGCTCAGGTCCAGAGTAAGTATAGCCGACCCCCCTGGCGGATCAGCGGCCTTCATGGCTTGATATTGGGAAAGTGTTATACGTACTACCCAGTACCCTTGGTAGAGTGACAAAATATAAAGGCAGCAGTACCAACAAATTTAATCATCGAGTACGAACAAAGTAGACAACACACAACGACACCTTAATCTAACGCCTATGTGCAATCCCAATACTACCCAAAGAATTTGATATTCTTCTCTATACGTCCCAAAGTTCCTTTCGTGGCATCGTGTGTTTATTAATTTACGGCACTATCGAAAATCCTATCTTGTTAAGCTGCAACGCACATTAGGAAACTCGTGAAAAATCATGTCAAGCGTCCCACCATCTCAAATGGAAAAAAACGGGCCTTTAATTAATCACCTATTCCGTTCTTCTTCTAGGCTCTTCACACTGGGGCAGCACGGGTGTATTATCTTTGACCTCGTTTAAGCTTACCATTTTTAACTCAGTCAAGACTCACTTTTCCTTACCAGGCTATTTGTCTGGATCAGCTCACTATATGACCAAACTCATTAATTGTGTGATATTGACTGATTTAGCTCATGGGTCAACACTCTGAGTAATAATTCAGGTAACTATCCACTAAAACCTTTATTCCACCAATTGTTCGTTAGCTCATCGCTCAGTTGTCACTTTGTCGTGTTACCAGTAACACTACCCCTGACTACACCAACCCATCTGCACAAAAAACTCATAAATCTTCGATGCCTTGTTCACATCAATCTTCAATGCCTGGCGAGCGTCTTTCTTCTTCAAAATGCCTCCATTCTTCACCGCCTCCTTCATTAGCTGGTTCTTAATTGCAAGATAGGGCTTGGGCATGATTCTCAACGTTGCACACAACTGTTTTTCCTCATTCAGAAGCAAGTCAAAGTCAGCTGCATGCGAAATGTCCAATGGCGCACGCGTATTGCCTACCTTGGGCTTGAACTCAGGCTGTGGAGACTGGTACATCTTACGCCCATTCGAAATTCCATTCCCGCCAATGGGGGAACTTGAAATACTCTCGTTGGCAAGTACACTCGAGTGTCTCGCACTCAATCCACCATTGCCCATTCTTTGATAGTGGTTCTGCCTTATGAGCTTGTCTTTCTCGTACTTGGCACCCTCCTCCATAGTAGTGATACCGTTACGTCTCCATTCCTGAAGCTGCAGGATGCGCATGCGGCACTTCAACTCTGTGAGAATATCGCGCGTGAATTGGGCAAAATCATCAGGTGTTAGCACGCGGATCAATGCATTGATCCGCTTTTGAAGATCCTTTTCCTCGCGTGTCTTTTTCTTATCGAGCGCCTGGTTCTTCCGATATTCCAACAAACCGTTCAATATCATAATCCGCTTTCTTTCTGCACGGGTGGTCAATCTCAGACTGTATATGTCCAAGATTGTCAACTTTAACTCAATTTCACCAGGCAGGTCCTCGGGATCGAAAATGAGGTCCTTGACTGGGACTTCGGCGTCATTTTCAGCTTCGTAGTCAAACTCCAAACGACCAGGCATGTACCCTTGAACCTCATGACAAAGTGGTACAGATGCAACGGGTTTGGTCTTGAGTGGGGGGAGGGGTTGATTTTTGCGGTGCTCCAAGCGCTTTTTACGCCTCTCCAAAAACGCTAGAGGCGAAATATTAGCGAAGTCCTTGTTCATTTCTGGCAAGGGGTAATCTTTAGAGTTGAGATACACGTCGTAGTAGTGCTTTGAAACCTCATCTTTCAGACGATTGCCTATGTGATCTGCTATGTCCTGCCAGTTGCCCAAGCCTAGCGTTTCGCAACCTTGTATGAGGAGTAACTCTTCGTCAGCACCCCAATCTTCATCAAATATAGGGTAGGTGTTTTGTTCCACGACCTGGTAGTCGTGCCATGGCTTGTGATCGCCTGTCAGCGAGCCACTTGCAAAGCAAGGCACGCAAAGATCATAATCTGTACATATTGCACACGCAATGCGTATTCTATTGGTGCAATCACTGGAGCACACGTCACAATGAAAAAGTCGTCCTTTTGCGTCCATGTGGGGAAAAATACGTCAAGAATGATCGTTAACCGGTTTAACGTTAACAAGTATAATGTCGACTAGTATAACTCCAGAAATGATGGAAGTTGTAAAGAAGTATCAAGCGACAGTTTCAAAAAGAAAGATTGTCAATTGTCTAACAGTTGCAATTATTGATTATGAGACAACACGATACTGTTGGGTGATGTTGTGGTAACGGTGATAGTAGCAGCGACGTTAGTTACTTTAATCTATAGTTGTAGTCCTGTCGCGTGATGAGTAACTCGGTGTATCTGGCTGTATATCTATAATAACTCCTCCTCTATTTGCAGCCAGTATTTGCAGTTATCAGTTTTGCAGTTTATCTCGGAGTTCAAGCTCCTGCGAATCAATCGAAATACCTCGGGAATCAATCGCAGCACCAATGCGTATATGCTTCAGATGCACGTGCACGAATGTTGGGGTCTTTGTATATGCTCGAACGCGGGCGTGTGCGTGCGTTTGCTCGTATGTAAGGTGTTTGGCTCGTTCACCAACATATTTTCGGTAAACAAGCAATCCAAAGGCGTGTCACGTGAAATAAACAGTCTCGTGGCACGTGCGAGCCCTAAATGAAAAAAATCGACCGGTGTGTGCACTCAGTACTGCAGTGTGGATGTTAGCGCGAAAAAAAATTTTATGCGGCTCCCCCAGCCCAGCGAGCGAGAAAGAAAAAAAAGGTCTTTGAAATTTCTTCTTGATTTACCGTATAACAGAATAATCAACTAAGATGGTATGTACAATGACCATGGGATGAGATACCACCACGCATCATCAAACATGCAACCAAACCATTCCTATACTTCTAGTCATAATGAATACTAACCTATAGGGTCGTGTTAGAACTAAAACCGTGAAGAGAGCCTCCAAGGTCTTGATTGAGCGTTTCTACCCAAAGTTGACTTTGGACTTCGAGACCAACAAGAGATTGACCTCTGAGATTGCTGTTATCCAGTCCAAGAGATTGAGAAACAAGATTGCTGGTTACACCACCCACTTGATGAAGAGAATTCAGAAGGGTCCAGTTAGAGGTATTTCCTTCAAGTTGCAGGAGGAGGAGAGAGAGAGAAAGGACCAGTACGTCCCAGAGGTCTCTGCCTTGGACTTGTCTCACACTAACGGCCAGTTGGAGGTTGACGCTGAGACCGCTGACTTGGTCAAGACCTTGGGTTTCAAGATTCCTTTGCAGACCGTCTCCATCTCTTCCCAGAGAGGTCCAAGACGTTTCGCTAAGAGAAACTAAGTGCATTATTTGGGATCATTTATAGTGCTTAATAAGAGAAAAGTATGAAGATGTAGGAAACAAATATATGATATTAGATGGCAGAACTCATGCTAGTTGCGTGAGGTTGTTTCATCGGGATGTACGTTCATAGTAATACTATTGCATTCATAAACATGGAATCTTGTTTGGAGTTTCACGCTCGCTATGTTATTAACTTAATAGTAATACTTTATCTTCGTGACATTTTCAGTACCGTTTCTGAACACTTTACGCTTCCGTTAAACACTTTTGTAACATTTAGGTGTCATTCAACACCTTGAGCGCAACACATTACGTCATTGAAAATCGCAGATATCAAAGAGCCCACCTCACTATCACTACCAACACTCAACCTTAACACTGATATCAAACCTAATGTAGCCCATCTCACGCTGCAAAAACTCTCGTCATTTCGCCCCCATCTTATCAATTCGCAGTCGCCTTGTTTCAAACTTTGTTCCTTCCTGTGTTTATTTTGATTGTTCCACAGCTGACGCAACTTACCTCTACAAAGTACCTTTCTACATCATCAAACCCTACCTCACTATGGTATATTGCATCACTACATTGTAGACAAGTTTAACCGGCTGAATGTATTCACTACACCCTCTACAACACCTTTTAATCCACTCTATCGCATCTCAAAATCAATTTCCAATTTATCTTTTCTCCACGTACTCATGAAGTTAACAGCGTTAGCAACCGCAGCGCTATTTTCGTCTGCAAGCGCAACACAGTGGTTCCCACTTAATAGAAAAGGGGAGCTCCCATTGGACTTCAGCCCATATGCATACGGTGACGATGTCCCAATAGACTGCACTACGCGCAAGATCGATAACGGAGAGCACAAGTTCGACGAGAATGATCGCATTATATACGCGCCATTCCCCAAGTGTGAGGAAACAAACAAGCCCTTGTCACTCAAATATGGTGTTAGCGAGGACATCAATTGCACCATTGGGTTTACCGATGAACTTTATCATTTGTTCCAGTTGTACATCCATGAAGACGCGCCTTTTTCGTGCAGAGTACCTTTCAGCAATGAGAAGAACTACTTTGAAAAGGACGGTGCGCCGGTTCCCTTGACTTTCAACTTCCGTGGAGAGATTCATGACTCTCACTTGGACATCGACCACACGATGAATGTGTTGGTGGTCAAGCCAAATGGTAACAAGCCCGATGAGAACACAATAGTCAGTGCAGTCGCGTTTGGATCTGGCACCAATGCAACTCGTGTTGTTATTGGTGACAAGCTCACTCTCAACTTGGCCGTGAGATGGTATGATCAGATTGCGCCTGCAAACTCTAATAGCTGGAACAATTTGCCGTATGCCGATGGATTTTACAAGTTTCCTATGGCTTATGTGCCTATTAGCAAGCAGATATTCTACATTTACTTGTTGGGGGTTGCTGCTTTTTCTGCTGCGGTGACTGTTTTGTTGAGCTACGGTCGTATCCAGAAGAAGGGTAAGTACACTGCTATGGATGTGGAGAGTTTTCAGAAGATAGACTAGGAATATAGGTAAGTTTAAATGGTGTAGAATTAGATCAGTAATTGATAGCTTTTCGTATAATGATAAGCCAACTTGACGAACGAGAAATGGTCTCATGATTAAAAACTGTTAACATGGGCAGAGATATGATTAGGAGGAAAACAAGGGTGGCTGTGAGCAAGAGAAAAACGAATGCTTCACTAATTCAGAAAAATTATGGTGAGATAAATAAGAAGTGTACAGTAAGCTCATTGATATGAGATCTTCCCGTAACATGGACCAAAAGTGAATTATGTTCCCGATTTAGTAAAGCCAGCGATTCTTTCAATTCTCTCTTCTGACTGCAAATTATATTCAATTGAAGATTATGCAAAGTTCGTCTCTGCCAAGCTCAATAAGACACCAGGATCCACTAGTTAATTTTGAAAAGCAAAGGGAAATTAAAGACACAAACTGGTATTTATACCATCCATTCAAAGAGGGAAATAGAATCATATCTGTCTCAATATAATTATTTGTGAAAACTTTCGGTCAAGTAACTCTTTTAGTTCCAAGTTTACTCAAAACATTTGTGGTTAGTACGGCTGCGAAAAAAATCTGGCTGCAAATTTTAATTATGCTGTTCCGCTGACGATAAAATCAAGCGTATCTTTCTCTAACTGCTTTATTATTCACTACTTTACCTCTTTACTGTAGAATCATTAATATAGCTCCTTTTCTTCTCTGACTGTCTACTTATATAACTTCTTCGCAATCAGCACATTTAGTTACTACCCACTTCTCCCGATTATGGCTGCCCTTTATGAAATCATCGACAGCTTCTATATTATCAGCAACTTCTTCTAACCCTTAATCTTTCTCACGATGGCCTTCAACAACACCTGTACATCCTTCATGCCCTCCTCGGCCAACACATCATCAGCCAAGAACTTCTTGTCGAGTACCAGCACAAACAGGTCCGTCAACTCCTGCTTGACCTTGTCACCCCTGCACTTCATTTTGTAGGCCATGAACTTTTTGACCGAATCCTGCAAGCACAGCGCAAGATTCTCGTCCTTGAGACCCACAGTACGAATCGGCATCGTCACATCTGCAAGCATAGTGCGTGGATCAGAAGCATAGTTGTTTTGTACGTAGCCCAAAATGTGCATATGCAAATACAGTCTGTTCAAGTCTGGAAACTTGTCCACAATCTGCAAAAAGTGGTTTACAATAGCAAACACACGGTCGACCTCAGTCACTCTCCCACCCTTTGGCGCGTACTTCAACACGGAAGGAATGCAAACATCAAAAACAGTCAAAAACACATCACCCTTCAAAGCAGGGTTGGTCTCAGGGTTACCCAACATATTCATGTCAGCCTCGGGGAGATGGTTAAGCTCGTCCTTCATGTCTGTGGTGGAAGGAACAGCTATCTCGTCTTCGTTCTCTTCAAACTCCCCGTTCATCATCTTGTTAGACTTGTCGATGGCCTTTTGTAACTGCTGCTTCTCGAAGTTGTGCTCATCCATCTGCTGTTTCTCGGTGATCAAACCCAACAACTTTCTGCGTGCCAATAACTTGGAAATGTACATGAGCTCAAACTGCGCATATGCCAACCATAATTCCAAAGAGTCCGAATTCAAACGCAACCCACGCTGGAAAAGAAGACGAGCCCCCAGTGCGTTCATGTTCTCCTCAAACTCGTACTTTGCGGCGGAAATCCATGCGTCAATGTTACGTGGCTGCAACTGCAATAGCCTCGAATAAACCTTGTAGACGACAGTCACTGCGCCAAACTCCTTGGCATACTTGAGGTAGTCGCTCCACAACGAGACATCGCCCGGGAAACGTCTTGTAGCTCTTTGATAAATGTACATAATTCTGCGAACACCAGCATGGTCGCTGAGGGTGGTACGCTTGTCAACTAAACGCACTGATTGCAAACGCTTCTTACGCAACTTGCGCAACTTTTCGAGGTTCATCTCAAACTCTGCGTATTTGACAAAGTCACGCAGGCCGGCTCCACGGCCCGTGATCCGGTGTTCGTAGTCTGTTCTTCTTCTCATGAGCATGGTAATCTCGTTCTTCTCGAAGATACCACGATCGCGGAGATCTTCGAGCTCGGGAACACTCTGTTCAAGGTGATATCTTACAAGATCAGCCATGGTTGAATTATCTCATCGGGAAAAGAAAAATAAATTACCATTTTCCAGACTCACTGACGGGGTCGACAGGTGGGGTCCAATCTCTATTCAGCACGACCAATCTACTTTTTAGGTACAATCATCAGTTGGTAAGTGGGGTTACATTCAGTTCAACTCAAGTGATGAAGGCACTAGTAAAAACTCAAGTTATCATTATTATTGAAGCCATAAGCTTCGAACATATAGATAGTAAAAGACTACGACTTCAGTCAATCTAGTAGAATAATCATTGAATGTCCTTCACTCAATTCCTTAACTTTCCGTGCATTTTCATTCACTTATCACTCCATCATCTTGGTTGGTTATTCCTAATTCTTCAGTTTGCAAAAAAAAACAAAATGCTCCAGGAGGGGTTTGAACCCACGACCGTCGCGTTCCTCACACGACCGTGACTTTTGGCATAACCAATTCGTCGTAAAACGGCTATAAGCACGAAGCGCTAACCTCTGCGCCACTAGAGCATCTCGTTGCCGAAATAGGAAATTTTAGTGATTTTAAAGCGTTAACTTAGGAAATCACCACGAGTTGAACATGAACATCATGTGTTGTATGTGGTTAAAGGTGTGAACATATAGGTGCTTGTTGTACTGCTCGATTGTGATATGGTTTATGACGGTACGATATATGGCTGAATGGTAAATGTGCACAATAAAGCTGTGAGCCAATATTGTGAAAGACGTTGCCATCATTAGACCAATGAGTTCTTCATTCTATGTGTTGCTCGTACTAGTTCCAGATCTGCATAATATAGAGGTAGTATAACTGTTCATTAAATTTGCTCGCGGCTTCATCGCTCAAATCAACCAAATAATCCCTCCCCACAAGTAATGGAATCACTTGGCCCAGTCGTATCTTCCACGACACAACTCTACAGTTAGCTGCTGCTATCCCGGTTCATTTGACTTTCGCCTCATCAAGAGACATCCATTCCTAAAACTATTATAAAGTTGCCAACATGTTTCAAGTCATCCTCCTAGTTTCTAATGACATGCCATGCTTCTCCCATCGCCCCCAAACAAGTAATGCCCTAATCCAGCACCAGCAGCAACCGCAATCATCAACCACCCGTTGTACGTCATAAACACCAACATCAAGAGAAAGGAGTATCCCACCTGCACCGCGTAAACCACCAGCTGCTGCGCGCGACGATTTTTGACCTGTGTCAGCGAAGCAGTAGCAGGTAACACGTTATTGCGCTCCCATTTGGAAGCCAAGTACTTGATGTACTCGTAGCCAGCACCAAGAAGTACGATTGCCACAAACGACGCGAGAAATCCTCCAAGCGTCTGCAAGTGCCACCAGCGGAAAACTACACATGTGTTCTGCCAGTCCCATGTGAATAGCATGTTCATAGAACACCGTGGCGAGTCGGGCATCGGCATTGAATGGTTTGGCATGGAGTGGTCCATTGTCGAGTGGGAAGAGTGGTCCATAGTGTGATGTTTTTGATACACGACTCGGTGAGATAAGTGAGTATAAGCGAGAATAATAAAAAAAGTAGTCAAGTGAGCTTAGCGAACGTAGTAAGATACCGAAATTATAAGTTTGAATGCGGTCAAGTTTATGGCATAGTATTCTTGAAAGGATATCCCAAAGTACCTCAGACTTATGGAGAGAAGTCACAGTACTCTAGGCATAAAAGGATGTAGGTAAGTTTTCAAGGATAGTTTTTGTTCAATTAGGTGTATGGACTTGAGGATACTGGTAAGAGCTCTTTGAGAAGTGGGACTTGTTTTTGTGTAGTCCAACCCCACAGAATTGGTCTTAACCAACATGCTATAGACTACTTTCATGTTACCTCCACTAATACCAGGAATGTCTATCAGTGAAGTCCTTGATGTAATTAGTTGGAATACTAATGACAATGTTTTTCAAATCGAGTCACACCGAGTGGGACTGTGCCCCTTAACAACATGCCTAGTTTGTATTTATAACTTCTCAAAACAAGATGATTTCTCTTTCCGCCTTGACAGCAAAATACCGCCCTACACGAACCCTATTAGCACTACTTGCAGCCTAGCCGGCTTCAGTTTTCCGTAGCTTTCTGAGTGAGCACCATATGTACTCAAGGGCTTCATTGGCACTTTCAATCCAATTATCCTCAGTCTGGATATGCTACGCTACGCAAACTTCAATCTGAGGTTTTTTTAAAGCTCACGAGCGGCTTTCAAAATCTCTAGTACAAAATGACTCGGGAACATGAAACCGAGACCCTTTAGTCATTGAAATTTCTCAAGGTATTATAGCCATCGTTATACAAATTAAATCCAATGTGTATGCAAATATCCAAATACCGTACGAAAAGTATTAACCACCCACTCAGAATCCAAAGAACATTCTTTTGTGAACATACTAGTTAGCTACATGAAATGGTTGATAGACAAGTACCCATTGAAAAACTCTCACTTTTCGTAAATGGACTTTTCTTTTTCGGAACACTTTGAGCCACTTTTATAGCGTGATCCGATTTTTTCCTTGCTTAAAGCCGCGGCTAAATCCCCGAAATTCTATATAAGAACATTGGCAGCTTCTTTCTAAGTACATCATCATGAAGCTTTTGACACAGGAAGAAAAGGATGCGCACAGCTACCACGTCGCCATGGAGGCCGCCAAGGGCTTCATGTACGGGGGTATTGTTTCTGCCGGTCTCTTCTACTATCTCAAGAACAGACAGGCACACTTGTACTCCAAAATGACCACATCCATCAAAACCGCAGTTGCCACCATCCCCACCGCGGGTTTGGCTGCTTTCTGGGGTGACCAGGGTTCGTGGGAGTATGACAGAGAGATCAACCAAGGCTCTTACCACAAACAGCGCAAGTTGGAGCAGTATGAGCAGTACAACAAGTTAACTACTGGCGAGAAAATTATCCACGGCTTGAACGAGCAGAAGTACCCTATCATCATATCCACCTGGGCCGCACTGATGTACGGTTCGTGGGTCTATGTCAACAAGGACAAGATCATGACTACCGCACAAAAGGCTGTGCAGGCCAGAATGTATGCTCAGGCCATCACCATTGTTTTGTTGTTGTCAACTGTTGTTTTGGCAATGAAGGAACAGGAGATTGAAAAGAAGCGCCCTGCAGAACTTCCTGAGTGGAAGCGTGTATTGTTGGAGAGAGAGATGGCTGAGAAGGATGCTCAGAAGATGAGGGAGTCAAATTAGAATAGACTAGATTGAAATGTATATAGGTAATGAAAACTGATGATTGGGAATAGCAGTGTGGAGAAGACCTGATAATCGAAGATCCACAGATGCAGTGTACCAGGTAGATGTGCATTTCCACAGTACTAAAGGTGGGGTTAAGCAAAATGTTTAGGTTTCTATGGGGATTGGACTGATGGGGTGAAATTTGCGAACCGGAATTGTAACTGAAGACAACCTAAATTTAAGGATATTTGACATGAGTACACCATGCTGGTTCTGTTAGTGAATGTTGCCCTTTCCGTATTCTGCTTTGCCAAAAGTGTTCCGTTATACAACTGTAGAAACTTCAGCTCTCATTTGCACCACAAGTATGGGATTCCAAACATTTACACCCTTCAGCACAGAGCTAGTCATGCTGCCGAGAATTACGATCTCCCTCTGGCTCAGCTGTTTGCTTATGTGTGTTTATGTAATTGTTTATGTAATCTTCTCTGGATATTTGATCAAGGAAATCATGATAAGCTGGTAACCAAAAATTTACAGATTTCTGTTCAAATTTAAAGATTTTCAAACTATTGTAAACATGCACGAGCAGCATCACTATGCGTGCTTGTTTTAAATCAGTTTAATCGGATACGGAGATTTTAGTTGTGAATAGATATTGGGTATGCAGGATACACTATGGTAGTACACCGAAACAGTAACACGTAAGAGACTGCAGAGGGAGGAAAAGAGTGACATGTGACCCAATCGTTTATTTGACCTAACATTGGGGAGCTAATTGCACAATATAAGAGTTGCAACCTAAAGAAAATGCAGTTAACTACTGTTGCATACTATTGTTATTGAAATGATATTAACTACTGATGGTGTTATCCTTCCCACCGCTCCCTTCGTTTTCTGTGTTTTCCATCTTAGAACCGGTCGTAAGACACCTCGAGCGTGAATTGATGAATATCACGCAGTGGAGCCTCAGTAATGAACTCAACCAATTCGTAGTGACACAAGACTCCCTTGTTACAGTTCGTAAACCAACCCATATTTCCACTTAATGGACTCATTTGAGATCCCACTGTCTAAACCACACTGACCATTAGACTAAAAGTAAGTAAGCTCATTAGACCCGCAGCAACTAACTCTGAGTTTTTCTGCTTGTGAGCCTGCCGACTAATAGTCTTGTCAGCGCGCAGAATCTTTGACTAATGCTCGCAAATCTTACCAGATTGCAAAACTCATCTTTTAAAACTTGCTGACTTATACAGATAGACTGTGCCTACGTCTCAAATACTACTCGCTGACTATGTCAGCTTATAAAAATCATGCAAAAATCATTAACTAAAGCTCGCTGATTCTTAGTCTTTTTATTTCAATGCCCCCAAAACCAAAGAAACAGAAGGAAATCCAGGACGAACGCTTCCAAGCAGTCGTCCTCACCGACTCCTTCGAGACGCGCTTCATGCCACCAACCTCCAAAACCCCCCGCTGTCTTCTCCCGCTCTGCAGCGTCCCGCTCATCGAGTACACGTTGGAGTTTCTCGCGCAGACCGGTGTCAACGAGGTGTTTCTTCTCTGCCTGAGTCACGCCGACCAGATCCAGGCATACATCGAGTCTTCTAGATGGTCTGCACGTGGGTCGCCATTTGTTATATCCACCGTCGTTGGCCCAGATATGCGTTCTGTCGGAGATGCCATGCGTGATCTCGACGGAAGAGGCCTCATCACCGGAGACTTCATCTTGGTTTCGGGCGATGTGGTGACGAACGTGGACTTCTCCAAGGTCATGGCAGCACACAAGCTCAGAAGGTCCCAGGACAAGGATCATATCGTCACAATGGTGTTGTCGCAGCTGCTGCCAATGCACAGAACAAGGTCGCCCATCGATCCAGACTGTTTTGTGTTGGACAAGGAAACCAACAGGTGCTTGTACTATCAGCAGATTCCACGTCCGGGTAGCGCGTGCACCAACATCTCCATCGACACGGAAATGTTGGAGGATGTAGAGGACGAGTTTGTTGTGAGAAACGACTTGATCGACTGCCGTATCGACATCTGCTCACCACACGTGCCACAGATTTTCCAGGAGAACTTCGACTACCAGTCGTTGCGCGCGGACTTTGTCAAGGGTGTGTTGAGCTCTGACTTGTTGAAAAAGACCATCTACGCACACGTTTTGGAGGACGGGTCTGAGTATGCCGCCAGAGTGGAGAGTTGGGCCACTTACGATGCAGTTTCCCAGGACATTCTCGCGCGTTGGTGCTATCCACTCGCTCCAGATGCTAACTTGTTGGGTAACACCCACTACCACTACGAGGCTAACCACATCTATAAAGAAAACAGGGTGGTGTTGGCTCAGAGCTGCAAAATCGGCAGCCGCACCAGTATCGGCGCAGACACGCATGTTGGCGAGGGCCTGAGCATTGAGAACTCGGTGATTGGCCGCAATGTGCGTATTGGATGTAATGTGGTGCTCAGAAATGCGTACGTTTGGGACAATGCAGTGATTGGTGATGGAGTGAAGGTTAATAGGGCAGTTATCGCGAACGATGCTAAGGTGGGCGCAAACACTGTGGTGAGCGAGGGTGCAATTGTTTCGTATGGAGTCGAGGTGGATGCTAACGTTGTTCTTGCCGAGAACACTCGTTTGATGAGAGAGAGACAGGAGGACGAAGAGACTGAACACACAGAAAAGCCACAATCTGATAAAGTTGTTGGTCCAAATGGCATAGGTTACGTCTACAACACCGACTACTCTGACTCTGACTCCGACTGCGACGACATTCCATCGTCCCACGGCATGCTCCATCAGCTCCGCACACTCAACTTGTCGGACACATCGATCTCATCCATCACAGACCAGAAGATCAAAAAGCACCGCCGTGCACGCCGCGCTTCCACCAGCCTGGTGGTTTCGACGGACTATGAGTACACGGACGATGACTTTGAGGAAGAGGACTTCAACAAAGAGGCTGTGGCAACCGTTGAGCGTTCTTTGGACAACAACCACGATTTGGACACTGCGTTGCTTGAGTTGAATACCTTGCGTATGTCTATGAATGCGACTTACCACGAGGTGCGCTTGGCCACTGTACAGGCATTGCTCAAGAAGGTAGTGGACTTTATCGCTACCGACACGCTCGACGCTAAGGAGGCCACCACCAAGATTTTCAAACAGTGGGGAATGATGTTCCGCAGACAGGTGTTCAGCTTGGAGGAGCAGGTGGATCTCATGTCTATTTTACAGGAACAGGCCGCGTTGATGGACTCGGAATACAGCCACATGGTTTTGTTCTTGGCCATCCGTATTTTGTACGAGTTGGACATTTTAGAGGAGGAGCAGATCTTGGAGTGGTGGGAGCTTGAAGCTGAGACCGAGCGCTTGGTGCATGTTCGTCTGTTGACTGCGCAGTTTGTTGCATGGTTGAGAGAGGCCGAGGAGGAAAGTGACGACGAATAGAGGCTATGATTTATGATAGTCGGTGAGCAAAGTAGTTTAATTATTTAGTTGTCGACTTAGATAAGTGTTTAAGTTATGAGGTAGGCTACATAATAAATGGCTGCAAATTGAAAAGACATTTTCTGCTAAAAAGAGAGCGCAGGTTGCTTGGTTATAGTTGAGTAAACTTGATGATACAAGATGACGGGAGGAAGTCATGAACGCGGGTAAGCTTATATTCGAGGTAGGAACGACCGAAGTGTTTGTGAAATACTTTTTCCAACGGGATAGAATTTTGTAGTGCTAAAGAAATAAGAATGGCCTGACTCATTATACAGTGGTTTTTAGAGTATTTCTGGGAAAACTCTTCAGTTTTACCAGATATCATGGTTTCTGTCGATAAAAGTCATAGCTTGCTTCGTTTCATCTCGTTTATCGGATGGTGCTTTCCAAATGGGTATCTGATTTAACGGAATGATGCGCAATGTCAAGAATGAAAGAGGGGAGACTTATTTAACACACGTTTTGCGTATTTCGGTCGACCAGAATGCTTATGCGTGTTTAGTTACTGCCTAAAGTAATGAATTGGGGAGGTCAGTCTTCACGAGAGGCTCTTTACTCTGCTCACTCGTCCCGGTATTGATGTAATCATCTCCACTTAGTGTGGCTCAGTCGACCCTTAACACTTTATCAAATAATCTCTCAGCAACTCAGTTACTAATCATTGTCTTCAGTGAAGGACTCATTATCACTTGGTGATTATCCCGAGTCACATGACTACGCCACATAAAAACTAATCAAACTATGAGTTAAACTCTATGCCACAATTTGCTACCAATACGATCCATGCTGCTGAGGACTTGGCACAGGTGCCAGATGTATTTCCTCCCATAAGCGTTGCCACGACATTTAGATATAGCGACAACCCCGAAGACCTTGTCAAGGCAGCGGACCAAACTGACTACGATTACGATACTGTGGTTTACTCACGTTTGGGAACCGCCAACACTAACAGAGTTGAGAAAACCATCGAAGCTGTCACTGGAGGGCACGTTGTGCTCTACAACTCTGGTCTTTCTGCAATTTACGCTGCTCTTGTTGGCTTCAACCCCAAGGTTATTGCCTTTAATGATGGATACCACGGAAGCGGAAAGTCAATTGACCTTTATGTGCGCACTGGGAACTTCAAGAAGGTCGGAATCGATGATTATGATCAGTTGGGAGAAGGCGATCTCTTGATCTTGGAGACCCCAATCAACCCAAATGGTACCAATTTCGATATCCAGTTCTACGCTGATCAGGCACATTCGAGGGGCGCGCTCATTGGAGTTGACTCGACATTCGCACCCCCTCCGCTCCAGGATCCTTTCAAGCACGGAGCAGATTTTGTGATTCACTCGGCAACCAAGTACTTCGGTGGACACAGTGACTTGTTGGCTGGTATCTTGATTGTAAAGGACAAAAAGTTGAAGGACAAATTGAGAGACGATCGCATTTATTTGGGCACCAACATCGGGTCTTTGGAGGCTTCGCTCCTTATTAGAAGTTTGCGTACCTTGGACCTCAGAGTCCACAGACAGTCGCAGAATGCGCAGAAGATCGTCGATTACTTGGTTGCCAACAAAGAGAGATTGCCTCATTTGAAATCCATCCAGCATGGGTCGCTTCAGACCGAGGAATACATCAAGAGGCAGATGCCAAATGGACACTCTCCAGTGTTCACCATTCGAGTATCACTGGAGGAGTATGCGAAAGCCTTACCTTCGAAGCTCAAGTACTTTATCCATGCAACATCCCTTGGTGGCGTAGAGAGTTTGATTGAGTGGAGGGCTCTCAGTGATGTCCATGTTCCCGCCGACTTGTTGCGTATCAGCGTGGGGGTTGAGAATGTCGAGGATTTGATTGCGGATTTGGAGGCTGCCTTACAATGAGTTTTATATGTTAGATTTAGTACATTTCTTGATGATCTTACTGACAAAAGTAGTAGCTGACAGGAGGAATATTCTTAAACTTTCGGACACTCCACTGTAATTGATTCGTAGATAGTAGTCTCCACATCCTGCCTTTCACGTTTGACCATGTTCAAGAATACTAGCACCCTACCCCTCTTTTAGATTTATGCGCCCGCTGAGAGTTTGCAGCCGCCTCAAACAGAAAATCAATGAACGTTTAATGTCGCTACATCACGCAACTCCCCAGCTGTCGAATAGCACAAATCCGAATCAACTGGTTACTCAGCCCGGATACAGATCGTTCTCAAAAATATAAGCAGGTTTGACGGCAGCGTGCAGCAATGATGGTCCACATTCAAGTATTTGACGGACATGGACGTTGGTTAATGAGATGCATCTTCTCTTTCTTCTGGAATACCGCCCTCATCTATTCTCTTTTTCTACCCATAAAACATCTGATAAATTTATCGAGCCATTGCCATGTTTTTGTGGTAATCATCCGATCTAAAATCACATGCCTGATGACAATTGGAAAGGCTAGACTTGTCAAAGGTCTAGAAGCTGGTCTAAAAGGTCCAAAACGTATAGAACAAATCTAAGTGCCTACAAAGTACATCCATAACACCTTAAAACCCCCCTCTACGCTGTCCGGTAAAAGATCAATACTATTGTCCCTTGATTCCACGCCCGCACAGTTCTTCAGCAGTGACCCACGTCTTGATACAACCTACAGTGACTATTCTTCGGAAACCCGGCTATGTTAACTAACTACTCGCTGTATTAGTTCTTTCCAGTTTATAACACATGAATCTTAATTAACTCGCTCTTCATTGGCTCCTAGGTTTGTCGTCTGGTTGTCATATAAGTGTTGATTATATCGTCAGTTCATCGCACTCGTTCCCTATACGAATAAAAAAATATATATATACCCTAAACCACGTCTATGCAAAACATGAGCAAGAAATACGACGTCGCCGTCATCGGCGCAGGGGTAGTGGGACCCGCCATAGCTACCGCACTTGCACGCCAGGGTCGTTCGGTGTTGATTGTCGAACGCGACTGGTCGAAGCCAGATCGCATTGTTGGAGAACTTCTCCAGCCCGCGGGAGTTAAGGCACTTCGCGAACTAGGCATGGTCCAGGCCGTGAACAATATCCGCGCAGTTGACGTGATAGGATACTACATCAAATTCCACGACCAGGTCATCACGTTGGACTACCCGTTGAAAAGCGACGCCTTGGTGACAAACTCCATTAAACCGGTTCCAGATTGCGTTGATGGTGAAAACGACAAGCTCGTGTCAGACGGAACCATCGATGCTGCATCATGGGACGAGGATGAACGTGTCAGGGGTGTGGCATTCCACCACGGCGACTTCTTGGGCAACTTGCGTGATATTGTGCGTAATGAGCCTAACGTCACTGCCATCGAGGGCACCGTGACTAAAATACTCAGAGACAACGAAACTGTGAGCGGAGTGCGCGTGAAAAAGAACGGAACAGACGAGTTTACAGACTACGAGGCATCGCTCACCATCAGTTGTGATGGAATCTACTCCAAATTCAGAAAAGAGCTCTCGCCAAACAACGTGCCTTCGGTGGGTTCGTACTTTGTGGGTTTGTACATGAAAAATGCGCGCCTACCAGAAAAGGGACGTGGTCATGTTGTGTTGGGCGACCACGCACCGGTGTTGGTGTATCTGATCTCACCCGATGAAACAAGAGTGTTGTGTGCTTTTCGCACCACTAAGCCACCTTCACAGGAAGAAATCTACAAGTATATGAAGGAGGAGGTGCTCGCTTCGCTCCCTGAAGAGTTGAAGCCTGCATTTGCAGAGCTGATGGAAACGCGCAAGTTCCGTGTTATGCCAAACCAGTACCTTCCTGCACTCGCACAGGGCAAGATCCCTGGATTGGTGGTGTTGGGCGACTCTTTGAACATGCGCCATCCGTTGACGGGAGGTGGTATGACTGTGGGACTCAACGACGCTGCACTTCTCGCAAAGTTATTGGACCCCAAGTATGTTCCGGACTTTGAGGATCACGCGCTCATCGCACAGAAGTTGAAGACTTTCCACCGTAAGCGCAAGAATTTGGACGGCGTCATTAACACGCTTTCCATCGCGTTGTACACATTGTTTGCCGCTGATAGGACTGCGCTCCGCGTCTTGCAACTGGGATGCTTCAAGTACTTTGAAAGAGGTGGACTGTGTGTACTGGGACCTATTGGGTTGTTACTGGGAATGTTGCCTTTTCCAATGCTTCTTTTCAACCACTTCTTCAGCGTGGCGCTTTACTCTATCTGGTGTAACTTTGCGGAGCGGGGTTTTGTTGGATTTCCCTTGGCGTTGTATGAGGCTTTCGATACCTTCATAACTGCGGTGGTCATTTTCGCGCCTTACTTATGGGCGGAGATGGTGTAGGACGAGTACAAACAGAAGAAACCAGTGGGTGTTGGGAGCAAAGTTGGGTCAGTTAGAACTGATGTTCACACTACATAATGGGTGCTAGATGATGCAATTTACAAAATGAAAATGTCAGTGTGTGTCAGTGAGTAGATTAGGTCACAAGATGATGTAGTCAGCATGCATTCTAGTACATAGAAGATTGAATTGATAGTACCTTGATGTTAACTCATTTCAAGTGTAGCTCACTGACTATTCGGCGAGTGTACCTGACGGTATCAGGAGTATGCACGGGCGGCCCATATGTGAATAATGGTTTGAAGTTATATCAAGTCTTCGTCATGAGTATCCTGATTAAGTCCTTTGTTGTTCAGGTTGCAAATTAGGCTGCAAAATTAATTAAGCCTCATTTGTGGTTGCAAACGACCAGGCTTACAAATTCTGCAACGTCTAGTTTTCAACAGTTCGATTGTGCATGATAAACCGCAAGAGAACTAATGTGCCCACTACGCATGGTTTCAGGTTCACAAACTTCGGGTTTTAGTGCGTATGATATTTCTAGTTGGATTTCTAACGGGGAAAGCTAACAAGTATTCATACTTATCAGTGATTACAGGTGCTACATTGCATATATATTACGAAGCGTGATGAAGGATTATGAATGGGATGATTAGTAAATTAAGAGCGAGGCTGGAGAATACACTGAAAATGCTCTCTGAATTTGGACATACAATGGCGACAGTTGGAAATATCACTAATGAATGTATAACAGTACAACAGTACAGTTGCATAACTACAGCTCGTGTTGACACGGATGTTGCGGAAATGCAGGGATTATTTGGACCTCATCAGAAAATAACACACACTACATCATCCTGAACACAAAGGTAACACACTCAATCATACCGTTGGTCAAATTAGAGGAACCCACTACGAGGCACTCACAAAACAGTGGTCACCCTTAAACAGTCAAGTTGACCTCTCCAAACTCTAAAGCAGTCAACAAAAATAGCTCAAATTCGATGATCATTAATCGCGCGCCTATTTATTTCCCCACTTACAAATAAACATTGTTTCATCACACTTTCCGCTTAAATACAGTTTATTCCTAATTGAAGCACCTAAGAACCCTGCTTCTACTAAAGAAGAACGTTCTTCCTACCTTAAATGCGATTCACGTCGTAACTAAGTTCAGGCAAGCAGCTTTATTTCTTTACTCAAACATAACATTATTCGTGCTACAACATTATTCGTGCTACCGTAACATTACTCGAGCTTCTTCTCAATCGTAACTGTATTCTTACTTTCGCCAAACCATAACTTTAATCTCGCACACACTCAATCATATTCCTACAATTTCCCTCCCATCTCTTCCCACTTCCAGTTATTGCAAATAACCGCATTGCTTCAACTTGCTCAGCCCAAAAAACAATTTCAACATGCCTTCCTTTGACGAATCGCAGCCTCTTCTTGGCCGCAGCGCTGGCCAATACCGCGCATCGCTTCTCAAGACTGTCGCTCTCACGTTCAAGTCGTCACCCGTCAACTACCTCCTCTTTTTTGTGCCTCTTGGCCTTGCTGCTGGTGCACTTGGCTGGTCGTCTACCGCTGTTTTCTGGATCAACTTCTTTGCTATTGTGCCTTTGGCATCCACTCTCGCCTTCGCTACCGAAGAATTAAGTGAACACGTTGGTGAGACTTTGGGCGGTTTGTTGAACGCCACTTTCGGCAATGCTGTGGAGTTGATTGTGTCTGTGATTGCTTTGCGCGACAACCAGGTGAGAATCGTCCAGGCATCAATGCTCGGCTCCATCTTGTCCAACTCGTTGCTCGTGCTTGGCTGCTGCTTTATTGCTGGTGGAATTACGCGTGTTCAGCAAACCTTCAACCAAACTGTAGCACAGACCATGTCTTCTTTGATGGCATTGGCCACTGCGGGATTGCTCATCCCTGCCGCTTTCCATGCCACCGTACCAAAGCTGAATGGCGACCTTGACGGTTTGATTGTGTCGCTTTCACGTGGTGTGAGTTTGATCTTGTTGTTGGTTTACATCTTGTTTTTGTTCTTCCAGTTGAAGACACACAAGGTTCTTTTCGAAGAGCAATCGCAGCAAGATGCTGATGACGGAATCATCACGCTGACAGTTCCAGGTGAACCTTCGGCGTTGGGTTCCATTGCCAAGGGTGACGAGGAACACTTGGGCGTGGCATCATCGCTCTCTGTTCTTGTGGTGGCCACAATCTTGGTCTCTTTTTGTGCAGATTACCTTGTGGGATCGATTGACGAGATTGTAGAGTCATCGGGTTTGTCCAAGACTTTCATTGGTTTGATTGTGATTCCAATTGTGGGCAATGCTGCTGAGCACGTCACGGCCATTGTTGTTGCAATGAAAGACAAAATGGACTTGGCTATTGGTGTTGCCGTAGGCTCGCTGTTGCAAATTGCTTTGTTTGTTACGCCATTCATGGTGTTGGTTGGCTGGGTAATCGATGTGCCCATGACATTGTACTTTTCGACTTTTGAGACTGCAGTGATGTTTATTCTGGTGTTCATTAGTAACTTGGTGATCTTAGATGGTGAGAGTAACTGGTTGGAGGGTGCCATGTTGTTGAGTTCCTACTTGATTGCCGCGTTGGCTTTCTTCTACTACCCAGACGAGTCAATTTAAAGGATTAGAGAGAATTGGAGCTTGCCTACCTGAAGTGAAAGTACGAAGCAACCCTTATGAAGTGGTTGTTGGGAATTTAGGTTACCATTATGAGAACTTTCACAAATGAAGAACTGGCGGTATGAAGGGCTGACAATTGGAAAAACTGATTACATGGATCGTCAATATGGATTGTCAATATGAACTTCAATATGGATTGTCAATATGAACTTCAATATGGAATATCAATATAATTGCCAACATGTATAGCGTCTTTATAACTGTCAATACGAAATGTATACCAGTTTTAACATATTTATAACTCCATATGTTTTCTTCAATCAATATAAACTGCTATATACCTCGCAAAGCCTGCCATTAAAGATGTCCAAGTTGATCCACCAAATGCTTGTTATCTTACCACCGAGTATTCACTAAGCCGCTTGATCTATCACCAGCATGGAGAGGATTTAGTAAAACATTTCAACTTTGACGTCCTTTTCCCGTAGATTTAGTGACATTTTACAACGTTGACATGTTTCCATAACCCAGTGATAGTACTGGCATGCTTGTCCCATGGATACATAAATAAGTCCGAATAACCCCTAATACGAATAACTAGGATAACTCTTAGTGGTTCCAAATTTAGAACTCGTTATCCAAATCGGGTGTTCTAGAACTATATACAATTTTCGCAGGGAATCTTCGACCGCTCAATTAAATCCACAATAGTTGAATAACGTATTCACGCATTCTCAACGCAAATTCAATACAATTAACATCCAATACAGTTCTGTTTAATTCATACCAGATAAGACTGGCTCATTCGCATCCCGCACTACTTTCACCCCTACTCTTTGTATCACCTATTCCGTCCAGACAGTTTAACTCAGAACCCAACCCTCAATACTTCCAACCGCCCTTCCATGGTATCGCGCCAGAAGGCGACGGAAGGGGTATAAAGAGTTTTACGTCAACGCGTCAGACTCATCCACAGCGCGTTCAGTAAAATTCAACAGGGTCCGCAATCATTACAGAAAGCATGGAACTTTTTTGCGCGCTTACGTTATACCATAGCCGCTCTTCGCGTATCAGTTTATCTTTTAGTTAATAATTGATTTTATGCCACTGCTAGACATAATCTACTCACGACAAATCTTGCGAATGAGACAATTTAAAGCGTACACATTTTTGGTTTCAACGAGATGACACTTTTCAGTTCATGATTTTTTACAAATCAGTTTGGGCAAATGATTACACTAGCTATTCAGTACATTATTCAATTTTTAGACATTATCTCAGCTTCTCACAGAAATCACGCTTTAGTAAGCAAGTTTCTCTCCACTAATCCGTCAATAAGTTTGTGGTTGCGGTCACTTCTCGTCAGTTGATCAGTTTGACGCGCAAAATTACCGACCAAAAAACGCGTCGGAAGAATATACGAAAACAGTAGCACAAGCGGGGCAAAAACTCATGGAACTGTCAATCAATGAGGGTGGCTTGTTCATACCTTTATGGGGACAATGTCGCCTATACCGTCACACTCTTAACATCTTGCTCATCATCCCAATTTGTGATCAGGCGTTCTCCTGCGCAGTACAATTAGGCAATGACGCAAGTACACTGAGTTCTTGTCCTTCGGCCAAGCATATCTACAGTGTCACTCGAAGGTGCCCTAGAATTATCAGTGGACTATTTTTATTGGAATCCCATATCATGCCCCAAAGCTACAACAAAACCACTTCTTTCACTCACATTCCTCACATGATGGCACACAGCCCGCGCCAACAATACGTCTTCCCCATGTTTGCATTTGTACTCGTATGTGTTTGTACTCTTGTTTGTTTATATCAACCCTTACGCAAACCAAGGCTCGTCTGAATTATTCCCAATAGGGTTAATGGAAAACGTTGAGATTTCTCCTTGACGACAAAATATCACACAAAACCACAATATCTACGCGCTTTTTGCGGCCAACGCGAGAAGCGTGAATCACAAAAATGACCACGACAATACACATTGTTAGAGGAGAATGAAGACAGCTATCGGAAGTGTGGTCCATTACCCAACGTTCGCGGGCTCGTATAGATGTACGTGTAGGATCACATCAACACTGCGTGCAATTAGCGGCTTTAGCAATAATTCAATTTTTTTGCAACCCTTGCGTGTTTCTTTTTCTGCGGTCAATATATATAAGTCAAGAAGTTTGCAACAAGTTTTGCGACAGGCAGCAGCGAACAATTGATTCCTTCTTTTACTATCAAGTCAGACCTCCACACTCATTATAGACACTCATTTGCATTACACACAACAACATGTCCGACAAAGAAGCATTGAAGGTCTTCTCCAGAAAGCCTGTCTCCACAGAGATGGTGAACTTATTGGTGGCTACGACCAGCCTGGTGATACAAGTGAAAAGGACAGAGTCAGCATCGACAGTGGTACCCAGTAATAACCTGGCACTACTCGTGCGGCCTGTGTCAAAGACAGTACTGCTCGAAACATTCATTAAGAGATTGATTCGCTATTCCAACGTCCAGACACCAACATTGATGGCCACACTCGTGTACTTGAACAAAACACGCAACGCCTTACCTGCAAACGCAGTTGGTATTGAAACCACACGCCACAGAATATTTCTTGCGGCTCTCATCCTCAGTGCCAAGTCTTTGAATGACTCGTCCCCATTGAACAAACACTGGACTAAATACACAGACGGCCTTCTCCTGTTGACAGAAGTCAACATGGCTGAGCGCGAGTTGATCAGCTTGTTGAAATGGGACGTACTGGTCAAAGAGGACGAGCTAGTCGTGGCATTACAGCCATTCCTCAAAAACATCAAGCTGTCCTTGGCAGAAAAGGTCGAGGCCGAGGCCTCGCAGAAGGCTTCTTTGTACAGAACTTCTCACTACATACACCGTGCAAGAAACGCATCCACGTTGAGCGTGGCTACGTACTCAAGCCCTTCGGGATCCAATTCAGATGCAGCTTCTTCGGGAAGCTCGTCGCCTTCTTCGCCATTACTGCCTTACAGACTGCATTCCAGTGCCTCGATTTCTTCCTACAACTCCACAATGTCGCTTGCACACGCACATCCATACGGCTCTGCGTACTCTTTGCGTAGTTCCAACCTGGCATACACTTTGAAAAGCTCGTCACTGGCACACGCTTTGAAAAATCCAGCATCGTCATACAGCTTGTCCAGCACAAATTTATCCACCATACCCGACGAGGACCACATACGGGGTCAGTTGCGTAGGCCTGGCCAAATCTCGGCCCGTGTTTAGGTAATACATTGCATGTTTGATTAATGTAGAAAATATCATGATTAAGGCGCAAAGGGCAGCTAAGTTTGAGCACTGTTTCATGACAAAGCATCGATTCTATATGAGCACTGGTATGCAACAAAGCATCGATGTTATTAGCTCTAGCTATTCACAAAGCTTTGCTTTACGAGCAGAGCTATTCTGGGCATAGCAAAGTAAGAAGCCTGATAATTGACTGTCATGTTTGCGTTTCGTAAAACGGTATCCCTTAAGTCATTTCCCTCCATCTGGGCGTCATCGCCTGCATCACTGCCTCATTTTCACCTTTATTCGTCGAAGCCCCTTGCGTTTTCTTTCTCTCCACAAAAAGCGCGTTTCGCCCTGAATAGAGGGACTATAACCAGGTTTTTAAATAAACTTTTTGAATGCTACCAGTCGTGCAAATTCTTTCACTATCAGTATTCTAGATTCCACCAGATATCTTCTGGCTTCTGGCTTCTTATTCGCCATATCATTCGGCTGTTGCGAACCGCACCCTTTGAGTGTGGTGCAGCTATGCATCAAATGTGTTATGTGCTCTGGCTGAAAAACTGCAATTATTGCGTTTTACTTTGTTCGATTACATTTTGTTAGTTTCGAATTTGCTGCAGCTATTCTATTTTGCAATTAGTTCTGGTTGTAAAGGCAACGCGAATACTGGGCCGTGCAATCCACAACCCCACACGTGTTTTGGCTTGAAAGAACATAAAGGTTTTTTCAAGATATGTGACGACTAAGTTTGAATTTATTGAACATTTATTCCCCGTTGCTTACACGTGAAAAGTGGACTTGGAAAGAGACAACAATCAGTTATAAATTTTTTAGTCATTATATTTCCTATTAGGTGCTATCTTTTTCGCAGCTTAATTGTTCCAAAAGAGGACTTCATGGGTACATGAATGACTTGCATGGATTTCTGTACTTTCCTTTAATCGGGTAATTTCCTCCTCTAAGGCTATAGTAGATTCGAAAGCTACCAAGGAACTTTCGTAATATCTGACGGGGGTCAGAAATTGTTGTGTTGACTAAAAAATCCCATGGTGCTAACAGACTGACCCCCACTTTATTTATCAGCTGGGATGAGACCAGAAACAATATGTCCGTGGAAATATAACTTTTGGTAGATATTGCCCAAGAAAAGCTCAGTACTTGGTCCTACGTATTTGTTGAATTTGAATGGGGTAAGTTTGTGTCTAGGTGATTAAAAAGTATTTGATGCCTTCTCTGAAAAAACCACAGTCAGTTATTCACTGATTTCAAAGCGCCAAAGACACAGTTTCCCGGAATACCATTGAGATCCGTTCAGTGATGAGTTGCTTACTAAGTTATCTACAAGAATTACTAAGTATTTTATCTGCATAGCAGGAATTATACACCCACTTCGGAAGGACCTAGTTCATCTTCAAGTTCCCCAAGTGATATACAGGCAAAATCAAGGAAGAAAAAATCATTGACTTCTTCTGTTCTTGGTGAGTTTTTCGATTCTTCAAGTTATGTTCTCAAAATTTGCCAAGCCCTCCCTTTTGAAGTCTGTCGAGTCCATTAAAACTACGTGTTCAATCCAGCTCAGTTATGCTGCTGCCACTCCAATTAATGCCCGTGAGGGTCCTCCTTTCTCTCCTCTGGTTGCACAGTAATCATCGTGTCAATTCTCAAAATCGCAATACAAGCCTCCAACGCCAGCTTCAACGACTTCACCTTCGAAATGGTGGGCTCCAAAACACCGTGTGTGTTCTCGTTCACAATCTTACCCTCAATCAAGTCCAAACCGTAGTACTTGTACTGTTTCCTGTTAGGGTCGGACTGCGACGCAGCGTGGTAGGTGCGCAACTTGCTCACCAAGTCACTGGCATCCTTGGCGGCATTGTTGGCCAAGGTCTTTGGAATCACAAGCAAAGCGTTGGCAAACTCTGCAATGGCCAACTGCTCTCTCAGACCGACAGTCATGGCAAAGTTCTCCAAGTAGATATTGAGCGCCGCTTCAACAGCACCACCACCAGGCACAACGTTACCGCTCTCCAAAGTGCGCTTCACCACGGAAAGCGAATCGTGCAAAGAGCGCTCCATTTCGTCCAACGAGTAGTCGTTGGGGCCACGCAATATAATGGACAGCGATGAGTGTTGCTTGGTACCCTTGACCAAGATACATTCATCGTCACTTATTCTGGTCTGAACCACCTCCTCTGCAGAACCCAAGTAGGAGCTCTCGAAAGTCTCTTCACCCTCCAAGTTGGCCAAATTGCCGACCAAGGTGGCACCGGTAGCACGAGCAATTCTGCGTAAGTCCTCCTTCTTACATCTTCTCACGGCCATGGCACCGGCCTCCACAAATTCCTTAAGACACAAGTCGTCAATTCCCTTCGTGGTCAAAATGACATTAGCACCGGCATTCAATATCTTGCGGATGCGCTCAATAATGATGCCGTACTCACGCTTTCTGATCTCCTCCAACTGGTCCGGGTCGTCGATGTTGATCTGAACACCCATGGCCATACGGGCCTTTTGCAAGTTTATGTCCAAGCACGCGATCTTGGCGTTTTTGATGGACTTGACCATAGCCTGCGATGCAACTGTGCAGTTCAAAGCGTAGCCATTAACCAACACAGACTCGGTGGCACTCTTTCCATGTGCCTTCAAGACGTTAACGGCCTTGACTGGGTACTTGACCTCACCCTTACCATTGGTGGTCTTGACGGCCAACATTGCATCCACGACCATCTTGCTGAAAAATTCCGAGTCTGATCCGATGATCTTGGACGACATGGAGGTTTTGGCTATGTTCACAATTGTTTCCTTACCCAAAGCATCGACGGGCTGCGACAAGACCTCACGGATGTACCATACAGCCTCCTTGAGAGCCAAACGGTAACCGGAGATGATAGTGGTGGGATGAACGGTGTACTTGACCAACTCATTTGCTCTTCTGAGAAGTTCACTGGCGATGATCACTACCGATGTGGTACCATCACCGACTTCACGGTCCTGTTGCTGTGCCAACTCGACAAGGATCTTTCCTGCAGGGTGCTGGACATCGAGAAGGGACAAGATTGTGGCACCATCGTTGGTGACAGTAACATCTCCAATGTCGTCCACCAACATCTTGTCAAGACCGACAGGTCCAAGTGAGGATTTGACCACGTTGGCCACGGATGCTGCGGCCAAAACGTTCTGGTTGCGGATCTCGTTTCCACTGATCTTCTCTCCGCCGAGGAAGAGTGTGTCTGAGCGAGCAGTTGAATACATGTTGGTGAAAAAAAAAGATAAAAAGGAGTGATAACTCAGTACGACTGAAGAAACGACAAGTAACGACGAGCTGGCGAAGTCAGCGAGGAGTCAACGAAGAGCGAGCTGCCTTGAACACGGGTGAAATGGTCGTGACAAGTAAGTGATTGAAAAAGTTGAAAGTGAGTATTGATTTGTGTAGGCTCATGTATTAGTGATTGACGACTGAATGAAATAAGGGTGATACCCGAGAAACTGAAGGAGTAATGAAGTACAGAGTTTAGTTTGGTTATATATTATACAGATGAGTGATACCTGAACGTAAACAAGAGGTACAGGATTGACATAGAGATGGGCGGCGAATGTGCTCTTGAATGGAATTCAAACAATAGTGAATATTTGATGTTGGGTTGAGGTTTCAAAGAAGCCAAAGCTCGAAATTGACTTATCTGCCCGGGTCTACTTGGTATTCTTGATAGCACCATTATGTGTAGAGTCGGGCAGTCCACGTGATCACAGGGCACTAACTGGCGCTACCATATTCCTAAATATATTTCATATTGAAGTAGGGGGTATTCTACGGTTTCCGCTTTTTATATATTCTAATTATCTACCACTTGAACATGGAATATCCCGCGTTTACCTTATCTACATTCTGTGCCATAGGTGGCATCATTGGCTACACGCGCAAGGGCTCGGTTCCTTCCTTGATCGCTGGCCTTGCAATCTCTTTTTTGTACGGAGTTGCAGGATACCTCATGAATCAAAACGCAGGCTACGGATTGGAGCTAGCATTTGGGACTTCCGTGTTATTATTGGGCGCTGGATTTGGAAGATCGATTCCTACAAAATTCCAGAAGCCATTACCGTTGGTTTTGCTTGTTTTAGGTGGTTTGTCGACACCCTACTACGCATGGAGGTATTTTGAAGTATACCCTATAAATTGGGATATGTTGGTTTCTATTTTAACATATTTACGTATAGTGGAGATGAAATTCACTTGGACATAAATAGTTGACTTGAAAAGACGCTGTAAAGGTTCCTGTGGTCATTTGCAGCTCACCAAACCCAGGTTAAAAAAGCGGGTGGGGAGGAATCCTAAGACCATGTTTTTTACATACAGAATGTATGATATCAATTTTAATTTGTAAGTAGAGTACATTGTACGAAATCCTTACTTTTAGGGCATGCGGAAGGTATCTGAACCTATTTTGATGAATATATTCTTACTCAAGCCTAGTGTTTTCACACTGACATATTGGTTTTTATTTTGTTTACTAAATATGTAGTATGTCCGCCGTCAATTTATCTTCTGTTTATGGCTCAGTGTTTATTAACGAAGTTTAGGTTTTACAAAAATTCTTAACCTAACCCAAATTCTACAGAATTAACGTGATATTTCGTTGGATCCTGAAGCACTTGGCTATAACGATGATCCAATTCTATTCTTGGTGTTCTTAGGCGCACTAGAAAATCTAGCAAAAATGGATCTTAATGGAGTGGCCAGGCACCGACGCCCAGTTCAAAGTTCCAGCGAATTTTATTATGCGTCTTCTTGTCAAATCACTAAAAGATTCACTAATATAAGTTGTTTATGCTTCATAATACGAATGCTTTGAAGTGACTATTTGCAGCCATCGATTTTATTAACAAATTTAACTCTTAATTGAATAAGTTAACCACCGGTGTCTAGGTAATTGAAATATTACAGAAAAGTCAACACTAATCTTGTTCTTTACTTCGTCAGTTTATCAGTAACTCTTGGTCATCAAACCACTTAAGCCACTCCACAAAAAAGAAGCATTTCTTATGTAAGCATTGTCAAAGACAGACTCAAACTAGTAAACCGCGAATATTTGCTGCCTTCTCAGTTTGAATGAGAGTTCATAAATCTGCTTAGCGTCCTCAAATCCAAAGTTGAACGACGGCAATCACAACTTTGTCATTACAATTGATGGTAATTTGGGCGTCACTGAAAGGCCAGTGAACCAGTGCTTCTATAGCTATTGTATCGTCATGCTTCTTTGTAGAGACACTCTTTTTTCGTATACCCTTTAAAATACCCTTTAAGATGCATCCTATCCTTTTAAGCCCCGCACGACTCTTACAAAATAACAAAAACAAAACAATATATCTCACGCCATTATGCTTACCAGAATAAACCACACCATTGCCGCATCGTTCCGTAGCTTCAGTACTACCACGAGTGTTCAAATCAAAGCCTCAACTGTTGTTGCTTCCGCTAAAGTTTCTGCAAAGGAAAAGGAGAAGCTTAGCGCGAAGTTGAAGAAGGAGCAAGCTACCCTCAAGAAGTTACAGAAGCAGTACAAGCTCGCTGAACGTAAATTAGCAAAAGATCAGAAGGAAAGACAGGAGAGTGCCATTCGTGAGGCATTGAAGCCTATCAGAAAAATCAACCTGTACGCGTACTTTATTAAGTCGCACAAGGGCCAGTCATTGCAAAGCTCGAGGGACGAGTGGGTGAAGTTGTCGGAGAGTGAAAAGGAGAAGATAGCAGCAGAGACCAAGACATACAACGATAAGCGTGCCGAGCTACTCCCACCAAAGCCAAAGAAACCAACTCAGGGATTTGCCTTGTTTGTCAAGGAGAACTTCCTGTCCTCTGGTGAGCCTGTGCCTGAAATCATCAAGAGCCTCAGTGTCAAGTGGAAGGAAATGTCGGAGCAGGAAAAAGAGAGCTATGCTGTGTCGAGTACTGACCTCTCGAAGCACAGAGAGGCTGTGGCCGCATGGAGAAAGATCAGATTGGAGAACTATGGAAAGAAATTGTAAGTAGGTGCAATTTAAGTGGTTTTAAAGGCAGAGTATCGAGAGGTGTTTAGTTGAAGTGAAATTGGAAATTATCCTAGTGTGCTAATTCTCACTCTACTTGAACTACTGTTATTTCATCTTATGGGGAAAGTTGGCTAGCATTTCGATTGCTTATCAATTCAGAAAATTGAGTTACAATGTTTGAGTTCTTTCTAGTTCAATAGATCCCTGATCGTCGAATAGTTAGGTGGGGATCGCGCCATGAAAAGTTTGTAGCAATTATTATGACCGTAAACAAAGGGTGTAGAAGTGAATGGTAGTTGGGCGAAACAGCGTTGAATTAATAACCAAAAACTCAGAAATGAATAGACCAAGTTAGTAGAACGCGAGTGTCGAATAATTCAAAAAGATGTCAGTAGACTGAAGAAGGATTATTGGATGCTTCGACTCCTTAAACACACTTGGTTTCTCAAATATGCTATAATTTTCAATTTTAAATATGTGTATTTATGAGTTATAAAAGCGTTTCATCACCATTCTCACGGTCAGTTAAATCTACACACCTACTCAAGCGAACTCTGCACATTATCCAGATATCTATTCTGTATTTCTAGGTGGTTCTGTTCAGCTGCAGGTTAATTTTGATCTCAATTTCTTAGTGATTTGCAGAACTTGCTTTCTCCCAAATTAACGTTAACACAGCTGAAAAATATTTGATTTTGATAAGCACAAGGAACTAACTGGGTCTTTAGGATTATACAGTAATTGGCAAGCTCTTTTGTTCGTATTCATTGTTAGCTTGAATTACCGCTGATCTACCCCTTTGATATCTTTCTTTGCAGCCATTAGTGTCATTAGACTTCTTTCATCTCAAACGTCCATCAATATTTGTATACAATTTATGCTTTATACTCTCATGTTCACTTAATATATTTCTTACTTTCTTATTCTTTCGCTTATAGCCACCAACACCTTCTGCAAATCATCGGGGATAATCGGCTTCGAAACAAAATCCACCATGCCACACTCCAACGAGCGCTGACGGTCATCGCCCGCCACATTGGCAGTGAGGGCAACAACCTGCGGCATTTTTGTCAAATTATCCTTGTACATTTCGCGCAAGTCAATCGTCGCCGCAATGCCGTCCTTACGCGGCATCTGTATATCCATGAAGATCGCATCAAAGTGCTCATCCTTTGCTATCATAGCCGCGCATTTCTCTAACACTTCCACACCGTCCTTAGCATGCACAGCATGGTAACCAAGCTTACGGAGGTGCTGTAAAGCGACCTTTGTATTAATGGGATTGTCCTCCGCAAGGAGAATTCGCAACGGGTGGCGCGATGCAAGCACAGAAGCGACACGTGGCAGTGCAGGCTGCGATGACCGTCCTTTGGTCTTGACATCGCAGAGAATGTCGATGAGCTTACCGCGCGAAAAGGGCAAGAGGAGGATGGAGTCGCGCAAGTCCGAGGGAAGGAATTTGCCGAATTGGGCGAGGACCACTACCCGTGGGCCTTTTACTTGCGAGCGCATCGAAGCGTAAAGCGATTCATGCACGAATATGATCAGGAACAAACTTAAGTTGAGGGGCGTGAAAGTTGCACTTTTAGAAGGAGCAGGAGGTACGAAAGGAGCGTTGAAATCACCCGGTGTGGATTTTTTAGCTGGTGTTTTAGTTGAAGAAAACGTTTTGGTTCCAGCTGCAATTACTGTAGATGACTTGAAAACCTTCTCTGCAACATTTGTATCAACAGTCAAATTAATCTTCTTCAGGTCACTTCTCGCAACTCCCACATTCATACCCTGTGCATCCCAAGAATCCACCAGCGTCACATGAACCCCAAAATGCACCAAAGTCTCTTCGAGCGACAACCTGCTGCGCACATGCGGGTCCACAATCAACACTGAGTTGGAAATCTGCAACAGTGCAGCCTCGGCGTCGCTGAAACGGAAGGCTGGTGGCGGGAATGGCGCACAGTCGAGCGCCACATCAAAGTTGAAGGTACTGCCAAGTCCCTCGGTACTCTCAAATGTAAGTGTTCCACCCATAATTTCACATAACTTCTTCAGAATGGCGAGTCCAAGACCTGAACCTCCAAACTCACGGCGAAGCGACCCATCGACCTGCGAAAAAGCACCGAAAACCTTGTTAGTTGCATTGGCCGGGATACCTATACCGGTGTCCCGCACCAGAAAGGTGAAGGCACGGCGAGTAGGCGATATAAAGCGCGACAGCGCAGTGATCTCCACAGAACCTTGTGCAGTAAACTTGAGCGCATTACCAACCATGTTGATCAAGATCTGGCGGAACCTTGTTACATCACCCACTACGGTGTCCACATCGAGACAGTGGTTGAAGAAGACAAGCTCGAGGTCGTTTGCAGCAGCCTGCTCACCAGAAAGCTGGATCGACGACTCAATGCACTCACATAAAGAGAATGGCAGGCTATCCAAGGTGAACAGACCGTGCTCGATCTTGGAGAATGCGAGAATACCATCGATGATGTTAAGTGTGACCATGGCCAGGCTCTTGATTGTCTCTACATACTCGCGCTGGGTTTTTGTAAGGTTGGTATCCAAGAGGAAGATCAGGCACGAAAGCAACGAGTTAAAAGGCGTACGGATCTCGTGCGACATGTTGGCCAAAAAACTGGCCTTTTCGGCAGTAGCATCTTCGGCTGCACGCTTTGCAACCTCCATTTGTGCCAACAATTTGGCTTTTCCCACCAGTACCGCAGCTTGAGAGCAAAGGAGCTGGAGTATGTCGCGGTGCGTGACTCCAAAACAGCCTTTGGTGGTGCTTTCGAGGAATAATGCGCCAAAGACTCCAGCCTGATTGCGTAACGGGATGCAAATCACATCCTGTACCTGTTTTTTGTCAAAGTAGTCTTCGCCAGCAAATTTATTGGCAAACATTACTGGGTCCTCATCGCGGTTGACAGTCTCACCGGTGAGAAGCACATACTGGAGGAGCAGGAAAGGGCACAAGTCTGTGCGCAGCAGCAAGAGCTGGTCTTCGAGGGGGAAAACGTTACTTGAAGTACCAATAGCCAGCACGAGGGGGTCGAAAGATGCGCGGATAACCACAGCACCGTAGTCTGCACGGGAGAACTCAATGGTGGTTTGGAGGAGGTGAAGGATGGTTGTTGTTTGGTCAGGGGAGTTTGAGATCAGAATGAGGGATCTAAGAAGATAAGCATCTTCAGGGCCCAAAGTTTGTAACTTTGCAGGGCCAGAATTTTGAAGATCTAGCGTATCAAGCTGCGGGGAAACTAAACTAGGTTCAAGATCACTCTTGCCGGTTTGAAGATCATTTTCGCTGAAATAGCCAATTTTTTCAAGCTCAGAAGCCCCAACTTCAGCTTTGTTAAGCCCAGGTTTGATATGATCTCCGCTTTTGTCAAATCCACCAATTTTGTTGAACCTAGCAGGATTATCAACACCAGCCTTGTCAACTCTTTCTGACTTATCAAATCCAGATCTAGTAAACCAACCATTCTGGCGCTGAGGAACTTCAAACCCAGTTTGACGCTGGGGCGTTTTTGGAAAGCTTCGGCTGCCGCTAGATTCACTTGCTCCAGGGGTTTCAAGCCCTGCCCACACCATATCATCCTCTGTATACCTCCCGAACTTGTCTTCGATCACCTTCAGGAGTAACCCTCCAGCTCCAATTTCCTCAGCGACCCGTACAAAGTGTGCCACACGACGCGCACTGCACTTTTGCTCCGCGAGCCACTCTGCACAAAGAAGACACCCCCACGGCACTTCATTCCAGTTGTTCACCTCGCGCGCATACAGAACCGCCTCGTCGTACATGTCCAAGACCGTCAACTGATCCGCACCAGAGTTTGCGGCATGAAGAGCTTGCAATATCAAGTATTTGGAGCGGAAGGTCGAGGGTACCATGTCTGCCCACACTCCGTACGCCGCGAGAATGCGCTTGACTATGGCTTCACCGCGAGAGCGCTCTCGCGCGCTGCGGTACGTGCACTTCATCAAAACCACAGATGCACTGAAGAGGTAGATGGCATGCATGACGATGGTGGGGATCTGTTCGGCAATTTCGTCCAAAAAGTCAAGCACAATTCTCGCACCGTCATTGTAATGACCGATGGTGGCGAAGTAGTGGAGACGGCACGAGTGGAAGATCATGAACTGACCACGAGACACAACAACACCGTTGATAGATATTTTCATCGCAGATAGGGATTGTGAGTGTCGAGAGTTTCGAGTTTGCGCAGAAGGTGACAACGAGCGGAAGGAGGCAGAACTCCAAGAGGGAAAGTCCGATGGAGTTTGAGATCCACGAGGCGCTAACGGCGACAACGAGCGAAATGATGTGGGAGAACCTCTAGAGGCACGAGATCCCGCAAGTGACTGAGATCCTCGAGACCCTGGGAGTTCATAGGAACTTTGAGAGCCCGGGAATTCGTAAGAACTTTGAGAGCCGGGTATTTCTGTAGGCGTCGACCCTGCAACAGAGGCTGGAGAGCCGAGGAATGATACTGGAGAGTCTAGAAACTCTGCCGAAGCTTGAGAAGCAGGGTGTTCAGTCGAATGTGCCAAGTTGGCTAAAAAACCAGGTTCTTCGGTTTCTAAAGATCCTAACAGAGACCTCTCATGGTTAATAGTGGTTTTCTCAGCTGCTGCCAGTTCAGATGGAACTGAAAGAGAACCGCTCGTTTTAGAAATTGAGGTTTGTGATGGAGAACCTGCAAATTCTGTTGGGGAAATTGGAAATTCGGTTTGAGAATCCCTCGAACTTCTGTCGGGAGACGGAAAGCCTCTGGAACTTCCCAATCCTTCCGGTGATTCATATGCTTTCGAAAAATTCAATCCCCGTCTCTCAAACTCTGCCAAACTCATTTCCCCAGTCATCAATAAAAGAAATTCCATCATGACATTGCTTTCACCTTTACTGATCATCCTACCAACACAAACTCCCTGCACATACTGCAACAATACCTGAGACAGTTGCATAGTAAAGTTGCTGTCCTCCAACATTGGCACAAATGGCCGCACAGGCTCGATGAAAACCTCACAATACCGCGAAATATCTACCATAGGCTCCACATACATTCCAATCAGCGACACATAAAACTCATACACCCTCAGGCGATACGCCGCCAGTAAGTCACCGCAGCGCTCGAGCAACATCATCGCACTGCGGGCATATTCCATTGCCTGCATATGTCGCGAACGATCACCCAGTCGCAGCATCTGGTTCGCAAAGTCAATGAGAATAATTGCACACTGCAGTGTCGTGCCATGTGTACGCATCATCAAAACCATACGTGCCACCAAATACACACGGAGCCCGTCATAGGCCAACATGTAGCAAGGTATCACAAGCTCCAGGACGAGCTCATAAATAAGCATGAGCACAGGGTCCCTGGTTCGTTTAACTGTACCCAATGCACGAATGTCCGCAGCCAGCGCCAGAATACGCTCCCGCACATGGGCATAAAGGCGCATCAGAACACTGCGATCTGTGGATGCCTGGATGCCCATACGGCACAAGCCGTTGGTGGCCAACGTGACAGCCTCGGTAAACTGGCCGGTTTGCACTAAGCAACGGACACGCTGGACAAGGAAAACTGCAGGGTCATAATGCTTTGCCTGCTCGTCAATCAACGAAAGACACTCTTCAAAGCGTCGAAGGGCAAATAGCGTTTGCGCAATTGTGAGGACCAGTCGCAAACGATCCGATTCACTCACAAAACCATGTGCTGCGCGAAAATAGCCTAATGCCAGGTAGTAATTTCCTACCCCCAGTGCGTATCTTCCAGCCTGTACCAAAACCCGCCTATATATAGGCCTATCTGATGGTTTTGCCTCGTTTACCGACTCGACAAAGTGACCTGCCATCTGGAGGTACTTGACGATGCTGTGGTTGTCCATCGCAGCAATCTTACGGAAGTAACGCAAGCCACAGCGACGGTGAAGTACTGCAGCTCGTCGACCCAAGCCGCGGAGGAGTTCAATCTGAATCGAGTCGTGGCGGAATCGATAGCGTGTGCGGAGACAGATTCCCCACACATTGGCCGCAGAAAGTTCGAAAGGTAGATTGGGGGTTCCAAGGAGATGGAAGGGGATTTTGCAGGATGACAGACTGTGAGTGATTAGATTGGCTGAGATAGCGGAATATAGGAGTTCGGCAAGGTTGGTGAGGGGGGATTGGGTGACAATCATGAGATCGGCAAGTGAGAAGAAGGGGCCCGTGGTAATAAGCAGGGAATATTCAAGTAGTTTTCGGACACCACTGCGGACACCACGAAGAGCACCACGAACCGCGGAGCTGTGAAGGTCACCAATTTGAGTGGGCTTAGTAGTCTTACCAGTATCAGCAGACAATATAGCAGGAGTCACCAGATCAACACCACGACTCACCCCATCACTTGTATTTACAACTACGCTGCATGTTCCTGCAGCGCTACTGGTGATGACTGTGCAATTCCCAAAAAAATTCACCAATCCCTCTTCCAGCACCACCGGTTCGTACTCTCCCAGGTAACTGCAAACCACACGCAAACACCCTTCTATGTCTTGTGATTGGTGGAATGACACCACCTCGAGCAACATTCCCCACTCTGCCAAAGTACACCACTGCACGTCGTCGTAGAATAATGTTAAGCCCTCCAACCCCCCTAAACAGAACACGGACTTGATGATGAAGCGAAATTTGAGGTCAAGACTGAGTGTCTCGTCCTCCACAGACGCGGCCGACTGGCGCATAGTTGAATAGCCTGGACCAAGGAGTTCGCTGAGTTCTGGAATCACCGCAAACATAACGCTCATGTCCACAGGCACGCGACTGATCAAGAGGTCGCGCCAGCGCGCAACCTCACGAGGACCCTGGGCCAAGATCTGCCCCACAATCGTCTTGACACCGTGAAGAAAGCTCGAATACATCGAGAGCCCGCGCCGCTGCATGCTGAATTTCCAGTTGAAGTGGAAAGTGCGCGTTGGGATCACACGAAGCCGCAACTCATTGAGCAAGTGGGTTTTACCGGTTCCGGGATCGCCTGTTAAAATGATGGCATTTAGGCCCAGTTTGGAATTATCAAACGCCTCAAATGCAGCGATCGCAGCCTTTGCAAACTCTTTATTTCGGAGACTATCTTCAACATCTCCTTCAGTTGAAACATCTCCAGCTGCAGTAGCTCCAGTTGAGAAGTCAAAATTTGGGTGCAATTTTTTTTCTGTTTGAGAATTTATTATCGGTGGCTGCAAAAAGTTAGTTTCCTCCGGTAAAAACTCACTTCCGATCGGCAGAACTCCACACTTGTGCACCGGATGCGGTGTCTCCAAAAGCATGTAAGGACCATAAGTCTCATGTTTGCTCCACTTTTTACCCAAACGCTCTACATACTCGAGCTTCGCTGCTATCAACTCGTTGATGAGCTGGTGACAGTCTACATAGCGCTGCGCAGCGTCCTTATCCAAACACTTCATGATGATGCGCTCCAAATACTCGGAAACAGCACCCTGCAGCGCTAGTCGTGGCGAAACTGCGCGCTCCATCATGTGCTGCTGGATCATACGTTGCGCCAGCGTGACTGGAAAAGGCAACACTCCCACGAGGAGCTCATACAATACGACACCCACCAGGTAGATATCAGCGCGGTAAGAAACACCCTCATTGACCATGCCGCTGACCTCTGGCGCGAGGTATGCAAGGTTGGGTGTAAAGTCCGTTGGCAGCAATTTGCGCACGTCATAACGCAGGTCCTCGCGCTGTATGGAGAAGGCAAAGTCCCAACCGGCGAGCTTGACATCCGTGGGGTCGCCCGCAGCTTTGAGGATGTTGTGGGGCGTAATACCGTTGTGCACAACTCCAAATTCGTGAACCACCGCGAGCGTTTCCAACATGCGGATGATGTCCAGAATGACTTCAACCACTTTAAGGGGTGATTTCGGCGCTTCAAGCGACAGCACGGAGCCCACGTCCAGGGTTGAGAGCGATGGATTAGGAGGGGCATCATCTGCTGCTTGTTTGAGCGTAATATAGTTGTTGTCGAGGTAGACAAGAGCGAAGCGGCGGCGGATAGTGATATCGGGAGAATTTGAATGTTTGGTGCCTGAGCTAGTGGGTGATTCAGGTTTTCTCATTGGTTTGTCTGGAATTGGGTTTGCTGAGCCTGACAGTTCAGCTGATCTAACTGAGGGTTTTCCCGAACTCGAAGGTTTACCTGGGTTACATTTCGCTGATCCCAACTTTACTGTCAGGTTTGAATCCACTATCAGCGTATCCTTTGGATTACACAAAGCCTCATGTTGAATCTTTTTATCGATGCTGAACGCCGTTAAGCCATGCTCTGCAGATGATTTCGTAGAGGTAGCAGAATCAGAACCGGAGCTAGAACAGTCAGTTTTTACCGACTCTTCGGATTTTTCAGACTTTTGGGATTGTTCAGACTTTGCGGATTGTTGAGACTTTTCGGATTTTTCAGACTTTTCGGAGTAATTAGACTTTTCGGAGTATTCAGAATTTCGCGAGTACTCAGACTTTTCAGACCTGTTGGAGAGGCGCGAAGATGTCTCAAATGTTGATTCTCTATCGTTTTCATCCTTCAGATTGGAATTTGCTCTATCTTTTCTGTTTTTTCTTTCTCTTCTGCGTCCCCTCCTCTCCGCTCGCTTCACACGGATCAGCTTTTTCAACAGACTCAACAGCGCAATCAAGGATTCACGCGATTTGCGGGGAGCAGAATCAGGTAAATCTGGCATACCCGAATTAGGATCATCGGTAAAAGTAGGTAGAACCGGTGAAAAAGGCTCAGTGGACTCAAAAGCCACATTATAATCAAAAGGCTCGGAAGAATCAAACGGGGCCACTCCATATTCCTCCCTATTAGCCTCTTCATCGTCGTTTTCTTCTTCAGCTACACCTGAGGATATCAAAATCTCATCGAGGATTTCATCCAACTTATCTTCGGTCTCTTTGCCATCACCCCATCCCCCGAAGTTTTCTGCGTCACCCAAAGGGCACTCGCTCCGCTCAGGTGACCGTTCGTTTCGTGCCTTGAATTTGCCCATGATGTTGTCATCTTCAAAACTATCTGGATCAAACTCATCAGTACCAGAACTAGTCGTGCGGATTGTGATTACTTTGATTGGATAGAGAATTCCCGGGACGTCGTTCGGAAGCGTGAGCGGCTCATGGAGAACACGGTCCTTAGGACTCACACGCGATGTGCGCTCTGGATCGAGGTAGGCGTTCAGTGTGGTTGGGTTGGTACCCGGAACATGAAACTCCGGAGTGTTCGTACCTGATAGCAAGTACCACTCGTTCAAAAAGCGCGCAAAAGGCAGTGTATGCACGATATCCGGCGAGATGCGGATCAACACTTTAGTTCCGGGTGCAAGATGCACGGCCTGTGGGTGGACGACACTAGTAGTAATGTTGGTGTTGGAGACGGCGCTCATCTGTTCGTCGTTGCGAATTGCAGTATAGAAGACGTCGTGCAGCACAAATGACAGAGAGAGCTGCTTAATGAGTGTGTACCCAGGCATCAGGTGTGCATTGATGTAATCGTCCGAAGGTGCAGAGTTTGGGGAAAGCAGGTGATTTTGTCTTTCCACAAGGAAATTGTTACTTTCACGTACATAGTTGATGTTGCTGAGGAAGGTTTTGTGACCGTAGACTGCATTGGCACGAAACTTTTGTTTTGCAGAGGGACTGTTGGGAGGGGATGGAATCTCAGATGATTTGGTTTTAAGGCTCTTGTCTGGTTTGGCTTGTGTTTTCAGGTTTTCTGTCTTCAGCTTTGCTTCCAGTTTTTCCTCTTTGTTGGGAAGCTCGCATGGCTTGTACAGTCGCGCGTCATTGCTTGGGGGTTGGAGGGTAGAGCTAAGGCCTTTTTGTGCCTGGGTGGCGTTTTCATTAGTTGAATTGGGGATATCTCCGACCGAAGTTGCTGTTTCTCTAGTACCGGGTATTGAGGTGCTTGTAGTGTTATTATTGCCACTGGTCACCTTATGTCTTGTTGTAATTTCAATGCCAGTTACCTCCATTATGTTGTTTCTAAGTTCAGTGCCAGTTAGGGCCATGTGGTTGGTTGTAGGTTCTTCAGTCCCAGATTGTTTGATGCCCGATTGTTTGATGCCCGATTGTTTGATGCCCGATTGTTTGATGCCAGATTGTTTGCCCATGTTGTTTCGTTCCCCAGTAGGCCCTCGCAGACTATTTTCTTCTTCATTGGTAATACCGGGGTGTATGCGCGAACTAAGACTTTGGCCACGTTTCTCCGTCTCACTCTGATGTACCACATCGCAAGATCCAAATTCTTCTTCCTGATGGAAAGTGCCCGTGGTTTCGGATGCCAAAGTTCCTTCATTGTGATGGATAACTTCTTTGCAGCCTGCAAGCATGTCCTTGCGGTCCGCAGCTTCCTGTCGCTGCGGCCAGCGATTGGTCTTGTCAGACTCACTCATGGGTGAAGATTGAAAAAAGTTGTACTCACTAAAGATAGCAATTGTTTTTAGCCGATGTGCTGCGTAATTTTTAGACAATATACGGAGCAGTAAGGCGGGCTAGCAAGGAAGAGTGGGTGGCGGAAGGGTTAGATGATGCGCGCTCGGAAGTGTCAACAGTAGTGATTAAAGTGTCTAGAACAACAAAACAAAATCAAGTGTTGAAGCCACCTTTAGATGGAGGGGACCAGAAAACAGTTTCAGGGTTCATAAAATTTGTTTGTGTTATAGCACGAGAAGATTTGAGACTTTTAAAAGAATGTTGCGGCGGAAAAGCAGAAAGCGATCTGGATCAAGTTGGAGTTGGACTGAATGTGAAGTTTTAAGGAGCCTGGTAATTGTGTAAGAAGTATGGTGGGTATTGCTTCTGGTGATTGTGTACAATGTTGTCAATGTTGCTGTAGGGAGTACCTAGTGACTCTGCTAAAGAGGTGGCTACAAAGTACATGAAGAACGGGACGTTTGAGAAATGGTTGAATAGAACGAATTCAGACGTAATCAAAGTCTAGAACCTACGGCAGAAAAGCGAAAATGCGCCGTTTTATCCAGCCTTTCCGAACGTTTATAACAGGCTCTTTTTTGGTTTTGTGTTGATATAACGTTTTGACACAATACAATAGCGACATCGGATATAATAACGACGAACTGACGAGCTGACGACATGCTGATAACGATGTGATATCGAGCTTACGGAGTTAGATACTAGATGCATTGTGTTTGGTGATTGGTAAGTGGCGGTTCATGCGGTTACTTTGAATTGGTTATGATTTACTGTGACAGTTATTGGGTGCTGAGCAGGGCATTAGGAATCGATGATGACTGAGAAGTGTCGATATCAGTGAGTTAAACGCCCGGCTCGGCTACGTATGATTGTACTATGAATTATGTGGTCTGGTATTTTCAATTATGCATTAAAGAGCAGTTGCGGATTGACCAATCGAGGTAGTCTAAGATGTGGATTGATTAACGTTCGCAGGCACCAATGAGCCAGTAAACGACGTCATATACTTAGCAGCGTATTGGAACATCAGTTAGAATTTATTCGGGCTAAAGAGGCCTTCAGTGGCTTATTAAATGGGCAAACACATATGATACCTTCTATACGTCCCAACACCTAGATCCTGGATAAATTCATTAGATGAGTGAGAAGTAGAGTACCGTTTCATGTATAGCTATATCAGTAGATTCTCTTGACACTAACTGTATCAGTGGCTTCCGCGTCAAATATACTACTTCATCCCTTGGTATATTAGATCAGATCTGTAATCAAATTGAGTGGGCAGTAATACTTGTGGTTTCTCGCTCACATTTGAAACATTACATTTATCCACTACTATCGCAACCGCTTGAATTACTCGTTCTGACTTTACTATTGTATTGTATCTCGCTCACGCCCGCTTAACCTACTATTGTATTCTTCGCTCACGTTCGCCTTACTCTCCTGTTCTCGCACACGCTCGCTGTGCTCACGTTCACGTGCAATCTTGTACCTCTCCTCTCTAGACAGTTCCAGACAGTTCCAGACGTTCTCCTTACAAAATAGTACATCTCTTGCGCTTCCTCACCACGGGCGGCTCCAAAGCCGCAACAATCGCCTCGTCAAACACCGTCTTCAAACCCCGCTGCGTCAATGCAGAACACTCCACATAGGTCACGGCTCGCAACTCCTTGGCTAACTTCTCACCCATCTCATATGAGATTGGCGACAACTTCTGCCTCTGCAAACGCTGCAAGATCACCTCGTCGTTACGCAAATCAGTCTGAGTACCCACAATGAGGCATGGAACTCCAGGACAGTGGTGGTGTACCTCGGGGAACCATTTTTCCTTGACGTTCTCGAACGACGCTGGCGCGATCACTGAAAAGCACACGAGGAAAACATCCGTCGAAGGATAAGACAAAGGACGCAAACGGTCATAGTCTTCCTGTCCAGCGGTATCAAAAAGCCCGAGAGTGAATGGCTCGTCGCCAATCATCACAGTCACAGCATAGTTGTCAAACACAGTGGGCACGTAGTCTGCTGGGAATTTGGAAGTTGTGTACGATATCAAGAGACACGTCTTACCGACGGCACCGTCGCCGACGACGACACACTTTATGGTCTGCATTTGATCTTATCGGATGGGGTATGCTGGGTGTGTTCGTTACCCTCTGCGGTGTACGGGTCAAGTGTTTTTTTTGGTTCTGATTTTTCCCTTTTGAGTTTTCGATTTTTTGCAGAGTTTTCGCGGCTGACTAAGCGCTGACTCAGCACCCGCCGTCGAGGTTAGTTGTCAAGAATAGGGGTAGGCGAGCGGGCGAGCGTGTGCGTATGTGAGCGGATAAATAATGACGGAGTTAGTTGACGCAAAAATAGTGAGTCGATGCAATCGTTTGATTAGTATTGGAGTAAATCAAGCCAACGTCAGCGGGATGATTTGAGAGAGATAGCAGCAGGGGACCAAGTTAAGTTAACGTGCATAGTGAATATGCATACGGGTGTTCTTATCGGATGGCGCGATCATGAACTAAATTGGCAGTGTGGCTAGTACGTCTGAACTTTGATGATAGAGTAGATGAGTCTGAGCGACTAAGACTAAATAACCAAAAGGAAGTATACAAGAATAAGCGAATGTGAGCGAAGCAAACAGGTGGACTAAAATGAGGTGTTTATCCTTCGTGCTTGCTTTAGCGAAGCGCAATTGCGATTACGATTGCGAGTGGGGTTGCGAGGGGGTTGCGAGGGGTTTGAAAGTGCGAGTGACTAGAAAGCACCCTTGACTCAATCACATTGAATTAAAGCGTCCTCGCTGAGTATATTATAGGCTATATCGAGCGCCGTACCAGTGACGCGTATTGTTGCCTTTAGTATGCCAGTGTTGAAGATTGTTAGACTCTAACACGGTATGCGTCATGTACATTACACTTAGATACGAGTGGCGCATACGAGACCTCCTCAATAGAGCACAAAGCAGAATGTGCATGACACGTAGATAAGAACTTATGGATAAACTGTCGTGGACTGACGCAATCTGAATAAGACCTGACTTCATCTAGAGTGGTAGTGACACGAGAGCTAACGGTAGAGGGGATTGATTGATGCGGGGATGTGTTCTGAAATGGGTGCGTTCTAAAATGGGTGCGTTCTGAAATGGGTGTTCTAAGATTGATAAGCATTTGACGATAAAGATCTGTAAATTGGAAGATCTGCGATTGAAGGGTATCTGATGATGAGAGATCTCTAATTTAGATATCTGAGATTGGACGGTATTTGAGAGATCTATGAGTTGGAAGATCTGCGTTTCAAGTTAAGAAGTGAACCCCTGTATTATAGAGCTTGCGTCAGATCGAGGTAACTTATGAAGCAGTTCCACCCATGGATCGAGATGTCGGTACATGTTAGTTGGGTGGTGGTGATAGGATGGGATGTTCAGTAGATCTAAGGTGGATGCTTTGGAATTGGAAGTGCTTTGGAATAAGTGCTTTGGAATGATGGAATTGCTTAAAAAGTCCAAACTATGTGACTTTGCATACTTTGAGTTTGAATCTACTTGGTATTGGTCCCAAACATTTGGCAATTGGCCAAAAGTAGTCAGTCCGCCAATTATGATCAAAATATCCACTACGTACTTCATACTCAATCCTACATCTCATCAATCCGCTAGTTTGCTTTTGCGCTATCTAGATACCCATACCTATATATTAACTATCCGCGATGCATCTCATGAATCGCCATCTCTTCCTTCTTTCGCACATTATGTATCTCAACCAGTCACCCAGCTATTCAGTCCGTTCGATCTTCTCGATATCTCACTAAGTTTATCTCTCAATCAACGTCACTACTTCATATCGAAAACTCCGTCCCTCATCACATCCAAGTTACTAGTAATATCACTCGGCAAGTTGTCCGTGTCGGCCAACTTCGTAGCTAACAATCCGGATGGATCAAACTTCGTGATCTCCTCGTCAACCTCGTTGTTCACAATCAGCGGCCCACCCCCAAGAAAGTCCAACATCATAGTCATACCTCCCGCACCTCCAGCATACTCTTCCACATCAACAGGCAATACCTGCGAGACTCCTTCCAAGAACCACACCTTGTCCTTGAGCTCCGTGGTAAAAGATCGCAACAACTTGTAGTATGAACGCATGATACGCATCGCCTTCACATCCCCCGTCATCAAGAGCGACAAGAAGGACTTGTCCAAAAGTGCAGGGAATGCAAAGATTCGCAAGATAAAGTCCGACTTGTATCGCTCCTTGTGCAATTTGTTAAGGTACGCAAGTGTGATTAAGTACGGACTGTCGATCTCAACCGGAAACAAGTCTTCAATATCCAGGTCGTGGCACTCAAGGTCCGTGAAGTACCTGTTGTTTCCTGTTCCGTCCTTGTGAATGTGTACGCGCTGATTGATTAATTCTCCGATATCGCCCAAGTCCACCGAGATAAACTTGTAGAACCTCAGTCTCTCCGTTAACGGCCACACTGCAGTCAAAATAGTTGCTGCCCCTTTGACGTGGAATATCCACGCCAGCGCAGGAAGCAGTTTTGGCGACGTTGAAGACGGGAAGCTGGCGTTGGCGAGCGAGTCCATGATAAGGATGAGCGCACTGGCCACAAGCGCATCTGTGTTATCGGCATTAATGTTGAGCACTGCCTCACGGAGAAGACGGAGCGCATCGCCACGGTGACTGGTGACACACTGGTCCAATCCCTTCTCTGTGCGCGACAAGTGTGTGGCGCTAAACGCAAGCAACAGGTGCATGAGAAACGGATGCTCAAATGCAAGCATCGGGATATCGTAGTTCCAGATGTTAGTGTCTGAGATTCCTGCACCGGTGATGGTGCTGGACACTTGCGAAGTGTAGTGGAACATAAGCCGCAAGTCGAGCATGTTGAGCGATCCGTCGTTTAGTGCAGACATTGGCCGGGCAGTGTTGTTGGCAGAGATACCAGGGGACGCAGCGTTAGGGAGAGGGTCTGGTAATGCTTCACTATTCTCTTGTTTTTCATCTTTCTTCTCAAATAAAGATCCTAAAGATCCTAGGTTGCTAAGGTCAATGGGCAAGTTGGCCAACGTCGCGAGGTTTGAAAGCGATGCCAACCCTCCCAACAGACTCAAGTCTGTTCCTAACCCGCTGAGGTTGTTGACCAAGTGACTGAGGTTGATGTTGTTGAGGTGTCCTGCCCCAAGAAGAGAAGCTGCAGCCAGAGCTGCGGCTTCGGAGGGTACATTGTTTCCAGGGGACGTTCCAGATATAGACGACCCAGAAATCGAAGTTCCGTCCATAGAATTTCCTGATACAGAGCCTCCAGCAATTGACCCTCCCCCGATAGAAGAACCAGAAATAGAACTTGCCGTCATAGAACTTCCACCCATCGGATTGCCAATCGAATTTCCTATCCCAGATGCTGCAGCAAGCGCTGCTGGCACATCTGCAAGCGCTGCAAAGTTGGCTGGAAATTCCATTTCCACCTCGGTCTTAGGTTGTGGGCTTGGTGTGAGTGCAGGCGTTGCCTGCTGGGTATCTGGGCTCAGCAGAGGAGCTGGAACTGACGCCAATGTTGGCGATTGGACACTCACCTTTCTTTTCTTAGCTTCGGGGTTTTCCACATACCCACATACCAACTTCATGTGGAGGCAGTTGCCGCAGCTAGGCTTTTTCTCGTCACATTTGACTCGTCTCTTCTTACATGTGGAGCACCCATTTCGTGACTTCTGATGGAACTTGCGTTTTCCCGTCGATGCCTTTGACGTTTTTTCCATGATTGTGTTGTGGTTGTTAGCAGTGTAACTTCCTAACGTTATTAACTTTGCAAGGGTAGCGCTTAAGCCTTATTATGGTGGTCTGCTGTTCTTAAACGCGTGGGTGATGACAGTATCAATTGCTTCTTTGTTTAATAAGCAAATAGCTGATCTTCCTATAAATGATAGTCGATGGAAACACTTGTCGCTGTACCAAAGAAACTATCTGTTCAATCCTGTGGAGTGTCTAATAAATTCGCCTTTTCTTAATGCAACTCACGATGTTGAACGCGTGAGTTTGTAGGTCCTGAGGTCCTTCTTCTATCCTTGATATACAGGATTAATCCATCTACCTGTGGTAAGACTGAGAGCTCTGTTGAAGTGCGGTTCTCAGATATCAACTTTGTTTGTCTCTCAGATGTTTGATAATCACGTTCTGAGGGGTAGTCTAACCTAGTTGTGTTCTTGAAAGTACCGTATAAGTGTCGGTGTTTCGCAAGGCTAATGAGGATGGGCTGATGTCGTATAGCTCGTTTAATTTTTTTTCTGCCATTTCGAGGCAGTGCTGTGATCCAACATCACGCGTGCAACCTCGCTGAAACATGCTCCAGTGATCCTAGCAGTGGCATTCGAACTCTTTGCACATCGCATGTATGTGCTCGTAGCCAGGCGTGTCAACAGCTGCTACTGTGACCAATCACGTGCGACCACACGTGAGACATGGACCAGTTGTTATGCAGGAACACGAGGACCCCTATTAACTTTGCAATTAAAATTTTGTATCCATGATGGTAAATGACTTCAGCTGGCGTTGAAGATTCTTTAGTTTAGGGTCTACAGAAACGACACGTTGTATGTGGCTATCTTTGCCTACATCTGTATTACTTTGGGGTAATATTTTCCTAAAATGTTTTTCGTACTTCTAAGGAGCCTTTTACTATCTTAACAATTGTAAATGCTGGGTAGATGTCAGTTTGTACACGTGTCAGAGTCTGAATTGTTGGTTTGGATCAATAGCTGCGGGCAATCGCCGAAGCATTTATTTTTAGTTATCTTCAGGGTCTCAAAACCTCAGCACCCACTACTGCCCCGCTTTTCTGTCCTCATTTAATTGTGAACATTTACGTATCAGCAATAAAATCAAACACAAATAGTTATCACAGATAAGAATCTGCACCACTATTCAACGCAGACAATTGAAATACAAATGAGTACAATGAACGCACCATAATCGACCCCACATACAAATCAGAACCACGAATATACAAACAAAGCAAGATTGTCGCGGTTACCTGGTTGTCTATTACTAAACTATCCTTTAATAGCTACTTTGCCCTTTTACTTTTTCCCAAGCCGCCCTTCTCCCCGTCTTCCTTTTCATGCAATTGACTCTTTGTTCGACCTTCACTTGCCTCGTTCAGTACTCAGTTTCACTCCAAAACACTCACAAAACCGCTCGCATGGACAAGAAAAGTCCGGCATTCGCCATCCCCCCCATACGCCTCCCTTTCAAACGCTGTACAGCCAATTAACAAGTTCGCGTCGCCAGCCTTCTGTTTTTTGCCCAAAAAGCGCAGGTAGTTTGAAAGCGTAGCCGCACGCCCTGTCCATTTCTCACACGACGCTAGGCTAGGCACACAGCTTGCAACATACTGCTTCTCGGCCCACAGGGTCCAGTTTTCCATCAGATAGAACGTGTGGCTACTCACAACTGTAGCTCCACTCTTGGTCAATCTAGTCCCCACACTTCCACCCAGCGAAACACTAGAAGTAGACACTACAGAACCGCGGTGCGAAAACAACAGGTCCTCGCAGGACTCCACAGATGTGACCGAACCGGACCGCAGCCTTTTGTATGCACTCGAATCTTGCTCTGCAGATGCAGCAAGGAGGACATCAACATTGCTGCGACTTGGAATGGTCCTCACACGCATATCCTGGCGTACATCCAAAGGCTCGCTCAAGTTTTTGCCAATGTGGAGCATGCGGCACCACTCAACCATACCGTGGAACGACCACATCTGTAAAAGTATCTGTTTGTGCTCTAAACGCACGCGAAGTGTGTTTTTATAGCGGATCTGTGCGAGAACCTGCTCGTCACTTGACCCCACACTTGGCGCAACTCCGGCCTGCATATTGCTCAACGTATACGAGTGCAATAACCTTCCCTTGAAGGGATGCAGTGCGATGCATTCGGGCTCGAAAAGCATTCTATTGTCCTTCAACATTGTATAGTACTTGGGCAATGCACTCAACTTGCGTGAAAGCTTGGATTGTTTGTGCTTTTGCTTGAATTTATGCATGCGGGTTTGTGAATACGCGTACTGCTGCTCAGAATTGAGGTCTCCAACTCCCACCTCGCCATCTTCGTCACTGTTCATGTCGTTCAGTACGGAGTTACCGGGGTTTAAGTGGTTGACCTCGTTGTAGAGTGCCAAGATAACGTCAAGGCACTTTCTCTCGGCATTAACCTCATAAATATTGAGTTGCGTCAGGTTAAGCTCGAGAATTACAGGTTTCCAAGCCCTGTCCCGACTGGCTTGGTATGGTGATACGAACTCCGTCTTGAGAATTGCAAGCCCGTGAGCGTGTAATGAAGGCGCGTACTCTGGAAGAATATCAGCGGGGAGCGAATATGGTGGAGAAGGCACCTCATGCTCTCTCGTGTGAGTCTGCTCACTTCTATAATCTATCTGTGTATGCTGGAACTCTGTTTGATGTATCTGTGCTTGTTGATTTTTAGCAGACTCTTGCTGATATGAGGCAAAGGATGTCAGTCCAACCTTGCTTGAGTAGACACCCTTGGTGTTTGTCAGTTCTTCCATCTTTCTTGATACTGCTTTCTTCTCTATAAACTTCAAATTCAATATTGCCAACTTCGTGCTTGGAAGAGGCGCACAGCTTATATATAACTAGCGTCGTATCGTTTTCCCCATGATATTGCTTTTTGCTGCGAAATTCTACGTGACGCACTTAATGTCCACAAAACCACTTGATCTGCAGCCATTAAGCCACCCGTGCTTGTGTCGGAGTTTACGGTCCGATGCACCATCATCGGTGGCCAAGAAGCCAAGAAGCTGGAGATATCGGGAATTGCGGGGATGACAGGCGACTTCGGGTATAGGACCCAACTGTGGAGTATACTAACTTCCGTTTAGCACTATCACGTCTCCGTTGGATAAGGTAGTTGGATTTCCCAGCGACAGGGTGGTCACGTTATTTGCATGCAACTTGAAATGCACACAAGTAGGTCGGAAAATGTCCGGGCAAATTTATTTCGTCCTAAACCGCGTTTCGGCCCATAAAACCACCAGTAAGTCCTGACAGGGACCACAGATCGCTTAAGTTCGAGCTCCCTTCCGGCACATATCCACTGAAACTCAAATCAAGGGGTGTAATTGCATTCACTATGGTCACCGTTGGTGGGCTCTATTCTGTGGGTATGACGTAATACAATACCACAAAAGGGTCCAAATCGGAACAACCAAAATGTTAGGGGCGTTTAGAGAGTGGGGAACAGAGGTAGTGGGGAATATAAACGCAGCGGAAAGAACGTACGAGGCATGGGAGTATGAGGTGATTCGAGAGTATAAGGCGAATTAAACTTATACAGCGATTCATGAGTTTAAATCGATCGTAAATGATTTTTGGACTTGTGGAGAGGTAATTGGATATGGGAAGTTTGCGAGTTTGAGGCAGTATATGGTGCAACAAAGCAATGTTGTTTCGATTGCGTATAATGATGCGACATGGATTAATCCGCAAAGAGTGCTATGACAATAATGATCCTATACAACAATGACAGTCGCATAGAATAGTCCTATAGAAGAACACTAGTACACACAGAACACTAGTACAGAAACCTTATGTTCTGAGCGTTGGCCTCGGAATCTTACCGAGAATAGAGCTTGCCGCAAAATCATTGCGGAGACCATTTTTGTGACGGGATCATTTGTCATCCCAGTAAGCATTATTAAATGCACTGTGATTGGCGCATTTGGGAGGCTATTGGTGTGGGTGCAAAAAGAATAAGTGACAAAAACAGTGTTGGCGAAACTCCATCTCATGAGGTTTCGCGCCGGCCCGCAGGAAAAAATTCCAAGGAGGCTTAATGTATTGCCGTGTATGAAGTAAATTGTTTAAAGCAAAGAAAGATTGATTGTATACAGAGAGTAGTGCGGCTCGTAATCGCGCAGCACCCTTTGTTATTTTTTCTACATTGTATGTGTGTAATGCCTGCAGTTGTTAACACTGGCTCACATGTTTATCGTTTCTTCACACTCCAGAACAGTACAAAGCGATAGAGACAAAAGATAGGGAAATAAATTTAACCAGGACATCTGGTGACAAAACTGGCATCTGGTCATCAGTAACCTGTAAAATCAGGACAGCAATCGGCAGATTCGGTGTAGCCGGTATATGCGGTATCACGGTTGCTTTTGGGTTAATACCCCTGTCGATGTACATTTACCTGTATGAGCCCTTGGACATTGTAAATGTAATGAACGACTAAGTTTCTCAAATAAGGAAACTGCCACCAGGTAATTTCAAAACTACAAAATCATCGAGTATGATAAATTCGGACAACGAAGACTATCATAGATCAAGAGTGCGGAGATATTGCTGTTTTTGCTGCGATTTGAGAAAAGGGCTGTTTAGGAGCAGGGTGGTATGGCGTATTTAAGTTTGAACGCTTCTACTATTTATGCCTTCATTACATTTCGAACGTTCTAAAAAGTGAAGAATTGGAAGAATTGGGCAGATGTTCGTTTGCAAAAAGAGCTGACTAACTCATTAATACATCTAAGCACATGGATTGAAATTTGGTCAATCATATTCAGGAGAAGAATTTGACTATCAATTGTACAGCTAATGCTGTCAAAAAGCTTGAGGAGGACTAAACGCGTGCATGTATTTTCTATTTTCGGAAAACTACGTATAATTCCGGTATTCCCCTGTATGTAATTCACCTCATTGCTAGCCTTCGACCTTGGTGTTCTTTCCAGTATCTAGTGACAAAGGTAGTATTGTGGTCTGTGAAACTCGTCTTATTTCACTTTAAAGCGCTGACACTACACCCAACCTACCAAGACCTGCAATCACTACGCTAAGGATGCTCGCAGTTGACGTAAAAAACCGATGGACGAATAACCTGCCAAGTTCGTTTTTGGTTAGGCTGGGTATTAAATTGGAGAGACAATTTGGGTGCAAAAGTAAGTTTTAGCAGAAGCTGGTGAATTATTTTTTGTACCTTAATCGATTTATTAGAATAGTAATGAGGTAGCAGATCAGCCAATACTCAGTACGCTCAAAATTGATTTCTCCACGGCCCACATATCACAAAGGTTTCATCTTCCGTTAACTACAATTTTCATTACATTATTCTCATTTGACTTTGGTCCACTTTTCATTAAGTCATAGCTAGCTCCTGCCTGATCCCGTCATTTGTCCGCTTGTTTCATTCCGTCATCAGTTCTCACTGTTAAAAACCCCCTTCACCGCCTCTATCAAATCACTCTTCTTACCCACTGCCTCGACACCTTTGCTCTGCAAGAAACACTTCAACTGTACAACTGTCAACTTCGTCAAATTGCCATTTTCATAGGCAGCCTGTACATCCACCTCGCGCACCTGAGTTTTCTGTTTCTTCACTGGAGGCTCCTCCACCCTAAACTTCCCCTCGTACTCTTTCAACAACGCACTCATGGCGTTCAACTGGTCCAAGCCAATTTTCTTCATGCGCCCATGCAATTCGGCAAGTCTCCGCACACTAGCGTCGCCCGCTGCCTCGCCTTTCTCTTCGTAGTCTATCTGCAACAACTCGTGCTTAACTACATCGTAAAAGTGGTTGAGCAGGGGGTTGGGGTTGTCCTTCGGCACATAACGTTTTACAAAAAACTGGCTGAAGAGCTCGGTATAAGCAGCCCATATGCGCTGGAGGTCAAAGTCGCCCTTCAAGCGCTCCTCCGTATCTTGAAAGAATGGTTCGTTTCCAAAAGCCACTGGGAGCAGGCGCACATCATCAAGCCATGGCATGTGAACAAGTAAGAATCCTTGGGGAAGATCTTTGGAGCAAGTCGCCATCATTGCATACAACCCGGGTTTGCTGTTCTTCTTGGTGCACCCAAATACCACAGCATATTTTTTCAACTTAACGCACGACTGGTAGAGCGAAGCGAACGTTTTGGCGGAGTTGGTGTAGCCACCAGTCTCAGTACCTTGGCCGTCGTCGAAGTCAGCTGTGACGAAACGTGGAGGTGACATGTTATACACAGGGCTGAATTCTGAATTGTCGCGGAAGCCAAGGAGCTTGAGATACGGAGGGTATAATAGGGGCGATTCGAGCGCATCATTTTCTTCTTGTTCTTCGCCTTCTTCTTCTTCATCTTTCGTTTCTTTGTCTTCGCTACTATCAAAAACGTAGCAGTTCATGAACTTCATTAAGTCGTCATTCACAACAATGGTATCTCCAGGAACACTGAAACCCTTTGTAGTATCCTCAGGCTTCACCTCTGCACCTTCTGCCACCAACTTAGAGTCCAAATGCACTTTCTTCAAGGTGTCTTTTTCACTGAACAAGTGTAAGCTCGTCTTCAACCGCTCGGTCTGGTATAGAGTGTACCCTCGGACTGAGCAGCCAAAAGCAGATCCGATACCAGGACCATCGCTGAGCACAAGGTTGCAAGAAAACTGCTGCCTTCGCACTTCTTTAATGCGCAAAATACTGGCACGGATCTGGGTATTGAGTTGAAAAACCTTAGAGTCTGGTTTATGTCCTTTGTATTTCGAGTTTTCTGCCTTCTTCAAGTCCTTGTTGGGTGCATTCCTTAAATAGTCGGTATTGAGAAAAAGATCGCGGAACTTGGCCATATCAAAGGGGGCTTCCTTGCGTGCAAGGAACACCGGGTTGATGAAGTATCCATAACTGTAAAAATCGTCAATCACACGACGGATGGCTACGTATGTGTCGTTATCGGCGAACGGTTGGTCATTAGATGTGAACCACATGCACTTGCGCACGTTAAAATACGGTTTGGCCATGAAATCATCGAGTACTTTTCCAAGAACACCTGCAAGCTTGTTTTCCTGTGGCGCCTGGTATTGGAAAAGATCGCCTAGCTCGTGCCGTTTACTTTGTATGTCCACCACCAAGTCGCTCAAGAGTTTCATGTTGGTGGTGTTAAGGGTGTTCAACGAGAAGAGTTTATAGAGGCCTGCTTTGCGAAGAACGGACTTGGCTCCTAGCTTGCTCTCACTAACAGCGCTTAAATTGTAGAAATAGATGCCCACCCCGGTTGCCTTCATTGTGATGACCAAGTCGGCCATGAGGTCATTGATTGCGGAAAGAATCTCGAGGAGCTGGCCATCAGGTGATAGTATGTCTGGGGTGATTTCAATAAGGAACACGATACCTTCTTTGATTTCAAATTGTTTGTATTGTTCCATTGTGGTGAAGGGTAGGTTCGATAGATTTTGGTTGAGTGACTTGACTTGGTGAACTTTGATTGACTATATTCGATTATGTTTAAGTCGCTTGGATCACGGCTGTGTGTTTGAAGATAGTTTTCAACTCAATTAACTGAAACCTTCGAAGTCACTTCGATTGACTTCTCAAAAATCAATTTCTATTAAATCTCAGAATGTATTGAGGGATGCAATTATTATACTTAATGATTGTCCTAGGGAAGACTCGGGTCTGGAATCATCAATGAGCTAAATCGGTTATACCTTCTATTTGTCGTCATAAGTAGTCGATTTTAAAGGCTTGATTTAATAACACTTGAGCTTTAAAAAGAATATGTTTATGTTCAGTCTCTAGTGAATATGACCAGAAGAATATTCACGTTTATGTTAGGTCTCTTCTGAATAAGAAGAAGCGATTTGGGGAATCTAGCCAGGAGAAGCTAGTAGAATAGTTATATTGTTCCAGAGAAGCATTTTTTGTGACCCGAATCTGAATACACAATGGCTATTGAATGCAAACTTATGGTATAATCTGACCGATCTCAGGTACCGCAGTATTTTATTCTTGTGACCCGAGTCTCAATGAACCTGGAAGTCTCTGTGATCTCATCGTATGACTGTGCAACATGTAATGGAAATATCGTATAGTCTCTTCCTTGGGTCATAGAAACAGCTCATAATATGTAACATCTGTATAACCTGAGTAATTAGTGCGCTTGATCATCTCCATGTATGAATTCCCAATATTCAAGACATACAATCGTCACTTTCAGTAGAATCTACCTTCAATACGCCTTACACCTACAAAATCCACACTTACCGGCTTCTCAGTAAACTCTTATAACTCCTGTCTTTTACTCTGTACTCACTTATTCATGAACTAAGTTCGCTTTTCGGCGATTCCGTCAGAAGGTGCTTGTACCATTTCGGGTGTTGATTCAGTCTCTTTTATTTTTCATGGCAATCCACTTCATCTTGATCCTCAATAGACAGGGCAAAGCAAGACTTGTGAAGTGGTTCAATGCCAACTACTCACAGCGCGACAAGCAGCGGTATGTGCTGGACATCCATCGTCTCATATGCTCGCGCGACACCAAGTACCAAAGCAACTTCGTGGAGTACCAGCTGGTAAAATTGGTGTACCGGCGGTACGCGGGACTTTACTTTATAACGCTGATTGACTTGGCAGATTCCGAATTACTGTACCTCGAGTCGCTTCACTTCTTTGTGGAGATCTTGGATACGTACTTTGACAATGTGTGTGAGTTGGACCTCGTGTTTAACTTCTACAAGCTCTATGCGATATTGGACGAGATCTACCTTGGAGGAGAGTTGCAGGAGATTCTGAAAAAGAAAGTGTTGGACCGGTTAGCATATTTGGATGGGTTGGATTAGATCTGGCATACTGGGACCCTGGAAACGAACTGGAACGCTGTCATTCAGGAGTGGGCGACAAGCAATGATAATCAGGGGAAATCAGGTAAATCGGCATTAGTGGGGTGAGTTGAATACCAGTTGTAACTGAGTGGTAAACTTAAAGACAGACTTCAGAAAGAGTGAAGATCGATAACCGGTAAGTCAACAAGCCCTAGCTGAATAACTGAAATGTTACAATTCAGCCAAAAACAACCTATTCAATGAAGTGTTCTAGTAAAAGTAAATTGCTGACCAACCGGGTGATGATAAATGATATTCATTTTTAACTCTGCTTACGTAGTGTAAATAAACAGGTGAAAAGAAACAGTTGATTTGCACAGCAGTGGTCCATCTTAAACGATCAAGTAAATCCCGGCCACTATTCCTTACAATGTTACGGTTTATAATTGTATGTGCATTCAAGTTTTTGCAGTCTGCAATATGTCAGCCATTAGTCCAACTCCAATCTCTCAAAAGCTTCTGATTGGTGACATAAATGTACAAGTCCACATAACATTCTTAGACCCGTATGCACATTCTCTACTCCTACCCTAAATGCAAACAGCTGAAAATTAAGCACATATAAGCGACAACAGCCTCGTTTGTTATCTTGTTTCCAAAACACATCTCCACTGTATCCTTAGATCAGACGTCTATTCAAAAGATACCAATTCATCTTATACTCTCCAGTACTCCTGTGATACCGCTATTTGGTACTCTTCTCTGCGTCTAAGCATGCCTGTTCGGGAATGTTTCTTATAGCGTTGACGGTACCTCAAATGAACTCACAGTCTTACACAATCAAATACTGTGAAAATGATTGAAGTCTAAGTTCCAGGTAGTTTTCAAGTACGCTATCTCATTGATTTCTCTGTAGACCACTCACTAGTCGCTCTTCACCTTTCTTTTCGCTTTGTTATTATCTTTGACTATCACTCTTCAACGGTCAGTACTGTCTTTCATGCTCTTCGGTTATTGATCTCCACTGGCCAGCTCGCACTCAACAACTCCTTCACTTCACAGCACCCGTTTATAGCGTAACTCTTGATTGCGCCTTCGAGACTTTGTCATGCAAATTTCTTGACTTTATCATGGGAATTTCTTCGCTGAATTCTCCAGTATTGCACAGTTTTCAAACAGTATCAACTGAGTTCACTTCCACTCTGACTGTCTTTAAAAGTTACCATCGCCCACCTACCCTAAAGCTCAATTCTCTCTATCGGCTTATTAACCCTTATACCCTTTTCTTCTGCCTTCACCAAAGCCCAAATCTTGGCTGAAACCTCTTCAATCGAATCGTTCTCCACCTCCAAAATATTCACATTCTTTCCCTTTGCCAAAACCTCCATGAATCTTGCCTTGACTTCTGCCTGAAACTCGACCTTCTCGTAACGCTCATCGCCAAAACCAGCACGGGAGTTGATAGCATCCATGCTCAAGCTGAGGAAGATTGTGAGATCAGGTTGTGGCAATCCTACCTCCGCGCCAAACATCCACAGCACGTCTTCGATGGTCTTCTTGGCCAAAGAGTACGCCAAACCAGAATAGAAATAGCGGTCGAGCACCACAAATGTACCGGACGAAAGTAGCCTTTCAATGTCGGCCTTAAGTTCCCACCGGTTTGCCTGGAAGAGAAGGTGCAACGCGTGGTCGTCCATATCCACAGTAGGATCTGTAAGATACGCGTTTATGAGCTGCCCGATCCGTGTACTACGGTCGGGGAACTTTATAAGCGCGCCATCAAGGCGTTTGCGGAGTATTTCAGCCTGTGTTGACTTGCCCGACCTGTCGAGACCTTCAATTAGAATTAGCTGGCCACGCATATATGATGGTTTTGTGGAGATGATTTTTGAAAGGCTATAGAAGAATTGAAAAGGAAGATGACGAAGATATTATTGAAAGAGCTGAACGATTGAGTAGGGATTGCTACAGTGTACTTTATAATAGGTTTAGTATATATTCTATAAGATAGAGGTGCTGGTAGATAACTAGCGGTATAAATGAAGATCACAACAAAATAGATGTAGGATGGCCAAGGCATATGCTATCTTGTGGCTCATCAGGTTATCTCCCACGTCAAGGTTTTCATTCAACAACCACCCCGTACTTGGGACATGCCCACCCTCAATAAAGCATGGAAAGCAGTGCCTAAAAGCATCTACATTGAGTAAGCTTTCATTTCTCTCCATCTACAGTCACCTCAACTCCGATCACTAATTGACCCACATTTCGCCCATCATCTACATTCGAAACGAACAAGAAACTTGCACGTCTCATAAAATGTCAAAGGGAACATGACCGAAAGACTCATTGTGGCCTCATCAAACGGAGATACACCCTTCCCATTGATCTGCTATCCGTACTCACACACCGCAGGGCACAGCAGCGAAATGCATACTGTACCCAGACACGGAGGTCCAGCGGCTATCAAGTTCACACACTCACAGTCTGAACGACGCTACTGAGACGGACACTCGCTCGAAAAAAAAAAACTTTGCGAGGGCCTTATATAGAAAAGTTTATATGCAGGTCGTTAGGGCAAGGAAGAAAAAACAGGGTTAGTTCGAGTATTATATTATTATGGGTTGATGTGAATAGTGTTCATAGAAAGTAATAATAAAATGAGAGGCTGGCAGAGGATACTTAGCATGATGTGAAGTTTCTATCGATTCAGAACCTTCTACAGAGACTTTTCGCAGACTACAATAAAGATATCTGTCTTTTTTGTTTGGAGCTTGCTAAATTAAAGAGTGGACTCACAAACATACACTCCACAGTCCTATAATTATACCACAGAAAAAGTCTAAAAGCGTAACTAATATCATTTCATAGTTACTATTTTTCATCCTCGCTCTCTGTCTCACTCTCTGTCTCACTCTCTGTCTCACTCTCTGACCCAGTCTCGTCAGAGCTACCCTCCTCCCAACTACCCTCTTCATCACTTTCATCAGACTCTTCACCCCCCTCCGTAATCACCTCTTCTAACTCAACATTATACCCGAGCTCCTCAAAAAATCCTCTAAACTCTCCCAGCTTCTCGGCAGGAATACTCGAAAACACAACTGAAGATTTGGAGTCAAACATGGGCACAAAGTACTTCTTCATCACGTCCTTCACGTCCTCTACGCCAACCTTCTTCAACTCCAGCAAAAAGTGCGTGATGTACTTCGGACCTCTTCTCTTGAAGACATTGTCCAAAATCTTCTGGTTTGCAGCATCGCTGTTGTTCTCCTCGTTGCTTGCAAACGCGCTCACAATCAGAGCCACGGCATTCTCAAGACTCATCTCATCAATGACAGATTTTCCTGAGGCAAATCCGGCAATGATCTCTTTCGAAACCGTCCACGCCTGTTTGGGATCGGCACCACGGTAGATCAGGAAAGAAAGCATTCCGGTCTCTATATCACGCTTGATGCTGGTGCCATAGGCCAATCCTGTTCCTCTCACACCTCTCCAGAGCGGACCCTCGACGGCGACGAGGAACTCTGTGGCCAAAGCAATCTTGTAGATGTCTGGGTGCTTGTAGTCCGTTGGAATGCGCGTCATAGCACACAAGTGTGTCGACTTTGCAGCAGGCGATGCCACCAAGAAAACGTCACCGGAGCACTTCTTTGCAACCTCAGACTCAAACTGGAAGGAGCGTGGAAGCTGGTCAAAAGGCTTGACTCCAGTGCCGACATTAAATGCATCGGCAAAGGAGTCCCACAGCGAAACAGGGTCCACCAAACCAGAAGTATTACCAATAACGAAGATCTTCATGTTGTCACGCGTAAACAACTGCGACACAAGTCTGTCCAAATCGGCCTTGACTTCACTGAACTTTCCATCAGCAATCTTCTGCTGGACAGCCTTGTAGAATGGCTCCGTATGAATAAAGTCCTGGGAGTGTCTCAAAGAGGCCTTGTTGAACATGGTACGGTATTGGCAGGAGTACATCATGTACTCGCCCTCGCGCTTCTTATCAGCAAGAGAGTTGATTATCTTGTCGACTATGACCTTCACACGCGCCTCCTCAAAAACAGAGTAGCGCAACACCTTTAATAGCCAGGAAATGGCCTCCTTGTACTTGTGCAGCTCGAACTTGATGCCAACGTTGATCAACTCGTAGAATTGGTTTTCAAATCCGTTGTCGAGGCGGAACTCAATCAAGTCGTTGTTAAGACTCGAGATGACCTTGTCGTACGGAACGTAAGTACCATCAGGCATCGAAACCGACAACGAGAAAATCTCCTCAACGACTGACATGTATGGAAGCAACAGCGGATCGATCTCAGTGCTCGATGTGATGATATTGACCGAGGTAAACTGCGACTTGTAGTCTTCAAAATGCAAGAAGAGAGGCGACGTCTTTTCCTGCAACTTTTTGGCAAACTCGTTCTCCTCGTAGACACCTGGAATCTGAATTGAGGTATTTCCAGCGACATAACTGTCAGTGGATATGAATTGAATCTTCAGTGGATCTGGTTTTTCAAACGACTTGAGGATTTCCTCCGGAATTGGCGCATCATTTTTGGTCTGCGCAGCCTCCAATTTTTCACCAAGCTTGGCCAATCCTTCCTCTCCGTACTTTTCCTTGATGCCCTCGCTGATCTTCCTGGCAACGAGCTTTTGCTCCTTGTTGAGTGCCGATGATGGGCGCGCCAAAACCGTAGCTGAGTGTCTGTCGACAAACTGCTCCTTAATGAGTTCACACCACTGCTTGGCAGTCCAAGTCAACAACTCGTCGAACTCGTCCAAGGACTTGGTCCAGGCCGCCAAGTCAGAGCTGTCCTCCTTACCATAAATAAACTCCAGAATGGCAATGTTGACGAACTTTTGGCTAGACTTTTCTGATTCTGCAGTGTATTTCACCCTTTGTTGCACAATCAACTGGCGCATGTACTCAAGGTCAAAGTTAGCTTCGACAGTCAGGTCCTTGATAAGCTGCTTGATCCTCGAGTCGATCTCCTCAAGCTTTTCAGTAGGCACACCGGCAGCATTGAAGTTTAAAACGGTCTTCAAAAAGTCATCAGTTGAGTAGTCAATCAGGGTTGCCAAGGGTTCATCCACTTCCACGAGCACCTTGTTGAAGAGCGAAATAGGAGAGTCCGTGTAGTAAGAGCCGACCATATCAACAGCAGCGTTAACCAAGTTCTCATCGCATCGTGGCCCAATCCAAGAGATGAGATATTCTCCCATTGATTCGTCCTTAGATGGGAAATCGGCAGTCACAATCACAGTCTCCGTCAACTGCTTGTCTTCAGGAGAGTCCACAAAAGGCCTCTTGCGAGTAGTCGAAGGAATCTCCAACTCAGAGTCAAACTTCTCCATGATTTCAAGTAATTCAGCCTCTTCCAACGAACCGGTAATCATCACAGACAAGTTGTCTGGGCGGTACATATCCTTGTGGAATTGTCTTATGCGATCGTTTTTCAAGTCACGCAACTCGTGAGTGAGCCCTCCTGTCTCACTCGAGTACCCCGAGTTCTTCAGGAACAAAGTCTCCTGCATTTTGAGGAAGGTGATGAACCACAGCAGGTGCTCGATATCCTGCATTTCACTGAAGACAACACCCTTCTCCTTTCCTTTTCCATCAATATGATAAACCTCGGTAAGACAAGCTTCCTCGGTCAACGTTGGCTCCAACAAGTGCTCCAAATAGACGGGAAGCAACGCCTTGAAGCCGTCCCAGCCTGCGGTTACCAAGGTATACACAGTTTGGTCGATCGCAGTCCAGGCGTTGGTGTTGGAGTAGAGCCTATTGCCTAGATTGTCTAACAACCCTTTATAAGGGTAGTTCTTCGAGCCCATGAAGACCAAGTGCTCCAAGGTGTGCGGGCATCCTGAGTTGTCTGCAATCTCAGTAGCGACAGCAAAATAGCCGTTGACTGTGGGCGACGGCTTGTTGATGTAAACGAGCTGGAGACCCGTACGTGCGGACTTCCACTTAGTAATGTGAACCGGAGCGTATTCCACTTGGAACAGCGCTTGCTTCACGAACGACATCGAGATTTTAAGAGAGATGAACGTGATATATCTTGATATTATGGACGATATTACGTAATATATATCGTGATATTATGGATAGTATTATCTAATGTTGCAAGCGATGATAAGCACATTTGCCACAGGCATCTGATGAGCTTTTCACGCATACTTTGATGAAGAGCGTGCCGAGAATCGTAAAGTGCATGGCTCTTTATTGCTATATTAGACTGTCAGCAAATTTTTCTCTCATCAACAAGCGTCAAACGACATTACTTCGCAATCAGCCGCTTACACGAAAGAAAAGACGATGGGATGGATAGATTGATGAAGCTAAAGAGGGGAATCGTATGTGAATAATACCAATTAGAGGACAGTAAGGTCTTTTAGACAGGAGTCTAAAACAGGAGAGTAGTATTTCACAATTGATGAAATATAGCCATAACATGATCTTCTTCAAAAAGATTGAGGTGTAAAGCGAAGAATTATACACCACTGGGCGTTAAACCACTCATTAAACATCTTCAGATTGATGTCGAAGCCAAGCCATCCAGGAACTCGGTTCTTTCCTGCTATGCTCCAGGTTCTCTTGTTGCCGTTTCTCGGTACGGTTGACCAAAAAAATGCTTACGTAAAATTGCAACCAAGATTCCCAGTTTGTGCATTACACTCTCAAGTTTGTGTAACTATTCTAAAAAACATATAGAACATTAGAAGAGCATAAAAGTGAAGGTCTATGATATGTTTAATCTGGACTCCTGACTATTAAATCTTCATGACGAGCAATTTTGTGATTTTTGTAGTTATTCCTGTAAAAAGTGATTATCAGACTGAGAAAGAGTACACCTGTGATCAAACCATTAATTAACTTAATTGAATCACTTGTGTGATAACAATGCTTCATACGTCACTAACAAGAAATTTATTATCAAACACGAGTGCGAAGGTTTCATTCAAAATTCTCATCAAGATATACGGTTTAATCTTCCATTTTAGGTGTGTATTCCGCTCTGCACGCATGCAGGATGTCTATTGCAAATCAGAGATTACTAACTCGGATGCTATAGAAAATGAATCGCAAATACAATTAGGACCTTCAAATCAACTACTCTTGTTTTCGACTCCACATCACTGGTTCACAATTCTTATCTCACATGTTTTCCAAAATAGGCGAGTTGTCCTATAACGTGTAAAGCTCAATCATTTGAAGTCTGTAGCTTTGCGTCATCAAACTGCGGAATACCAAATTGTACTACAAGTCTGGTAGCTCCGATACGGCGAAATACTTGTGGCTGCAAAAATCTTAATTTTGCAGAACATTCAATTGAGCTGGACGTTCTTCATTTTCAAGTCCGAAACTATGTTGAACCTTCTGGGTTATGCTACGACAGCAAACTGTGCCAGTATAGATTTTAACTTGACACGCACAGTTCCATGTTCGCCTTTTCAATTTTGCGGGTCAACAATCCCGATCATGCTTACTAATTTGTCTAACACTACCTAGTTATCCACAATACAATCCAAGTACAACCCATAAACACTAGGTTAGACCTACCATTATTGGCCAAGTGGGGGTATTCGCCTCATCGTGGACTTTTTATACCTCCTGCATACATGTTATCTTATCGGTTAAAATACCCAAATTAAGACAAGGTTAGTACTTATATACAAACTGTATCCACGGTGGAACCACACTGTACTTTTTGAATCAAAGTATGACCATCAACGAACCCACTTACAAAGAGATTGCTGCGCGCAAAGTGGCGCTCCGCAACCAAAAGTTTAAACCTGAGTGGTTGATCCCCACCCAAGAACTCCCTGCTGATCGCGACGTCCTCAAGTGGATCTCAACAAGTGGTTATCTTTCTGCTAAAGAGGTTGAAATCACTGAAGCTTCTGCTGTTGACTTGCTCAATGCTCTTCACACACGGATGTGGACATCTTACGAGGTTACCAGCGCATTCTGCCACTGTGCACTGATAGCACAACAGTTGGTGAACTGTTTAACTGAGGTCTTCTTTGACGAAGCTTTGCAGCAGGCTGCAGAGCTTGATGAGTATTTGGAAACAACAGGAAAGTTGAAGGGCCCTCTTCACGGCTTGCCGATCTCGTTGAAGGATAATTTCAATGTCAACGGACAAGCAACAACCATTGGAATAGTCAGCTTCTGTTTCAATCCGGAGAAATTCGACTACGATTCCGCGTTAGTAGCTATATTACGCAAAGCAGGTGCTGTTTTCTATGTCAAAACTAACACTCCTGTGGCGATGATGTTGCCCGAAAGCAACAACCACATTTGGGGCAATACCACCAACCCCATGAACAGACTTTTGAGTAGTGGTGGTTCTTCTGGCGGCGAGGCAGCACTTGTGAAACTTAAAGGTGCTCCATTTGGTATCGGATCTGATATTGGCGGTTCGGTGCGTATCCCCGCATCGTTCCAAAATTTGTACGGAATGCGCCCAACGTTTGGCCGGTTTCCAACTTATGGAACACGTAGTGGATTACCGGGCTTCGAGTCCATCAATTCCGTCAACGGGCCAATCACACGCACACTTGAAGATATGGAACTTTACTGTGCCAGTGTGTTGGGTGCCTCTCCACAAGACTACGACCCTAAATGCGTGGGAATCCCCTGGACTCCAACTGCAATTACGGGCAAGCTCAACGTTGCCGTGTTGACCGATGATGGCTACGTTAGACCCACACCCCCAATCCGTAGGGGAATGCGCATTGTCATCGAGGCGTTGAAGAAGGACGGCCATGACGTCATAGAATGGGACCCTACAGAGCACCTTGCAATGGCAAAGACTGTGGGCGAATTCTTTTTGAGTGACGGTGGAAAGCACGTTATGGATGAGGTTAACGCCACTGGCGAGCCTCTTTTTCCGTACATGAAGCCTTATGGCCAGTCGGAGATGAAGAATGTGTTCGAGTTGTGGAACATGCAATCTGAAAGAACCCTGTTGTGCAAAAAGTTCTTGCAGCGGTGGGTTGAGACTTCTGCCAGGACCAAGGATGGGAGACAGATCGATTGTATCATCATGCCAGTGACGCCTAATGCAGGGTCACCGAACAATAAGTTCCCCAACCACGTTGGCTACACCAGTGTCGTGAACTTGGTGGATTGGACATCGCTCACCTTTCCCGTTACCAGGGCAGATAAGGAAGTCGACGTGGAGGATGCGGAGTGCACCAATTACAGTGAAGTGGACAAGAAGGTATGGGAGGATTATAATGCAGAGGAAGTGCACGGTGGTGCAGTTGCAATGCAGCTCGTTGGGCGTAAGTTCCAGGAGGAGAAGGTTTTGGCCATGGTGAAGAAGGTTGCTCTGTTGATTGGATATCAGGAAGAGTGATGGTTAAAACATTAGGAGAATTGGTGAGCGAGAAAACAGTATAGAGTTGGATAGTGAATACACAAACGCAAGATTGATGAGAATAAGAATTCACATCGCCAGTTGAGTTTAGACGAGCGTGATGAAGTGCATGCAGTAACTAGTGATGAAACATGTTCATTCTGAACACTGGTAGTACTTTATAAAAAGAGAGCAATCAATAAGCACACAAGGGGAGTTCTGAATGCGATTTCAAGAGACAAATGGAAATACAATTGCTAACATTTCACACATAATGAATTAAATATACAATTGCAATAAATGCTCTTTTGTTTGTGCAGCTTTAGGTTCCAACACTGGGAGCAAAAAAGACTTTTTCTAGAGGACCTGGTACAAGTTTATATATTTCTACACTTTTGACTCTCAGAAAACTTAATAAAGCATCACTAATCTTTTCGTTTTCGAATATTTAGGAGTCGACCTTTCAAGGCTTGCTGTGGGAATATTAACACAAAAATTTAATTTCTGTCCCGTCCATGTGTAAGATTTAGCATATCGGAAAACTCGATCGAACGCACCCCGGAAGTTTCTTGGAAATTCATCGTGTTTTGACAGTCTCCCTCCATCCTGACACACGGGTATAAGAATGGCCATTAAATCTGTTAATCCCCTTGGTCGAAGCCGAAGTTAATTGTCATTTTTACCTCATATCCATCTCCGCCTCCTCGAAAATCGCAAACATGTTCTTAATATCGTCCTTCATGCTGATAGTCAAGCGCACTAAATCCTCATCCAGCTTGTTGTACATAACACAGTTTGCAAACATAAGCATGATATCTCTCTCCAACTCTTTCACCAGGCTATACTTCGGTACCTCTGCCTTCTGCTTGACTTGTTTAAGGATGGTCTTCAAGTCTTTTGGCTCGTATATCACGTCATAGTAATCCAGTGCATCCTTCTTGGCCACAGCCTGGAGGAAGGGCAGCGAGTACCGATGCGCCAGAATGCTTTGAATGAGGTTGACAGCAATGTTCTGGAACCGCTTTTGTTGGTTGACTGCAGGTGACCGCGATCTTTTTCGTGACAGCAGTGGCGTGGCCTGCTCTGAGTCAGAAACTTCGGGTGAATCGGGCTTCAGTTTGTATTTTGCTTTGGGTTCAGCTTCAGGCTCGGGTGACCCGACAGGTTCAAGAACAGGAACCTCGATCTTGTCAACAGAAAAGTTTGCTTCTTTCAAGGATGATTCGGTGGAAGCATCGATGTCATCGACATCCTCGCCTGTAGGGTTCGATGGCTCAATTTTGGAGCTATTCTCCAGAAGCTTTTCCTTTTGAGTTTCCGTCCGTGTGCTTATGTCTTTTACGCCTTCTGCGGTAGCAGGTTCTGTTGGATTTTCTGCCAGCTCACTTACCATTTCGTCTACCCAAGCCTTTGCTTCATCCACTTCGCTAGTGCTGTTATCCATGGAGGCAACATCCCCTGTAGTGTTTTCGGTGTTAGCGTTTGCCTTGCTCTCTGTTTCCTGATTCCCATTGTTATCGGTGATTTCGGTGTATTCATTTTCTTTGCTGTTGGCAGTAGTGGCAGAATTATTGTCCTCGTCACCTTTTTCACTGTTTTCAACCTTTTCAGTCTCATCAGTGTTTTCATTAGCCTTATCAGTATCGGCAGTCTTTTCATTAGCCTTATCAGTATCGGCAGTCTTTTCATTATCATCCTCTTCATTAGCAGTCTTCTCATTATCAGGTTTGTCATTATTAGCTTTCTCATTATCAGCCTTATTATCAGCGTTCTCAGTATCAACCTCAGTATCAACCTTCTCAGTATCAACCTTGTCACTAACAGCCTCCTCACTAACAGCCTTCTCACTAACAGCCTTCTCACTAACAGCCTTCTCACTAATAGCCTTCTCACTCTGATCACTTTTCACGTCCACATTGTTGCCGACGTCCTCAACTGTATTTTTATTGTTTTCGTCAGCCATTTGTACATCTTTCTTGTCGCCTACCTGAGTTTCTTTACCTCCTGAAGGGTGGTCGTTATTTGTATCTTTCTCCACTTCCACATCCTTCATCTCGACGTCCTGGGCCTCTGCTATGCTCACAGCCTCTGCTTTTCTATAATCTGCTTCACTTAACCTTCCCAAGTCGTAGATTTGTTTTATCAACAGTGTCGAGTAGTTGAGAATGCTAGTGATAATCACACGCTTGAAGTTGTCGCAGTTGTAGTTCGACTTGGATATAGTGAGCAGGTCTGCGTCGAATGCAACAAACTCTGACAATTTGCTGCCCAGGATAACGCGTTGGACAGCCTTCTCGTCCACATTAGTTGGCGGCTGAATGGAAAACTTTGTTGTATACTTGTGTAACAACAGTTTGAGGTCCTTCATAAACTTTGCTAACAGTAATGATATATTCTCGGCTTGCCTTTCTTCTCTGTCGTCATCCTTGAGGGTTTTGTTGAGCACCGAGCTCACGAGCATAACAAGGAGCTCATCATTCACTTCAGCCATGATTCGAAAAATGCACGAAAATCATTCAGACAAATAAACATGAAGTAGTTAACTCAGGTGTGAATATTGAGTGTCAAATAGAGCGAGTGCCAGTATCGCCTTCAGTCAGTTCGAACTAAAATGAAACTCAACTGTTGGATGCGATTAATGCACCAACTGTGAGGAGGAATATTACAGCGTAAAGAAGGTTGGACCCAGTTGCAACAAAGTAAGTGATATCTCCATTTCACACATCAGGTGTGGTAAGAGGGGCATCTTTCAATTCACAATGTTGGCAATGTATCATGACTTTTGCAAACCCACCTTCTGCTTTAGTTTTACAATTCACGTTTTGCCTCCACAAATTCACCTTGTTGGTCCTTGTATCAACTTCATCTTAACATCTTTCTTTGGATCCCCTTATCAACTTTCCATCTGCTACACTGTTAAAGACTCACGTAAATTGCTATATACAATGTTTCTAACGCTTCTGCATGTTCTGCATCAACATAGCGCTGGGGGTTAGTATCAGTGAAAATTATCAATGCTAGTCCATTAGCAATTATGGTTGTATACTTACTTCTGCTCCTGGAATCTCTGTCCAACACGCTCGCTGTGCTTCAAGAACTTCTCAGAGCACTTGTTAATGCACGAGGACTCCTTGGTGGTCAAGTTGGCGGAGGTGAAGTCGTTCACGCAGTCCTCGAAACATCTGGAGACCAAGTTCGAGTACAAGTTCATGAAGTCCTTCATCTGCTTCTGCTCAACAATCTGCTGGAACTCCTGCTGTTCCTTGACGTTTAACTGATCCATGGTGTATTGGTGACTGGCTTTTTCTTGCTCTGAAAATTTTACTGTCGGAGGCAAGATTATGTAATGTGGGTGCAAATGAGGACCAGTTTTTATTGCAAAGTCAGCGAATATTTGTGTGGGGGATTGTGCCAGAATCAAGGTCACGGAAAGGCACTTGCCACATTATGAGTGGATATTGATAAATAATCTTGGTGTTCTTGGCTCGTGCATTATCTCCTTAGCTAGTATGGCTACAATTTTGTGTGAGTTTACAAGAGGTTGTGGACCCATCTAGTATCTCCTGATAAAGTGAGTGAACTGGCTAGTTATAGGCAGTAAGTACTTAAGGTTTGTTTTCTTCTCCAGTCACCACTAAGCAAGACTACGCCAGCTGGGTTGCACAACCTCCACTATTATCCGAGTTTGTCAGTACTATCATATTTGTATGCAACGACAATCAAAAGTTTTGGTTACTTCAGCCAAGATAATATAGTTCGCTAGCCATGAGACACTAAAAAAGAACAAAACGGTCCTTTGCATCTTGCTCCTATGTGGTTTCTAAATAACAGAAAACAATATAATAGTAATCCAAAACCTACCATGGTGCTAAATATTGCCATCTATGAAGAAAAATTTTTGACTAGCTTCTTTGAATCCACGAATATCCCACTCTAAAATCGCTTCTGGTCTCAAAGCAGTAACCTCGTTTGCTACACTGACCTGGTAAACGCTCCTCGGCTACAATCATTAAAGCAAATATTTATTAACCCAAACCGCAGCGAAGAATTGAAATAAAACAGAATCGTAACTAAATGTTCTTCTGGTCAACAACCTTCAAATCAATACCGGTACCTCCAGTACAGTCGTTGTCAGCCAAAGAGTACTTGTCATCTCCAGATGGACAGGCCTTCCAGTCGGCCTTACCATCGTGGACCAACGAACCATCCTTAATGGAGAAGCCTCCAGAAGGCTTCTGCTCTCCGAATGGGTCGACATTGCCCAACTCACCTGTGGCAGCGTCGTAGTAGATACCGCGACCATCCTGGTCAACCATAGTTCCATCAGGGCTCAAGGTGAAGGTAATGTCTGAACCTTCATCACCACCAACAGAAAAAACATGGGGGTGCGAGTCAACCTTCTTAATAGGACCGTTCTGGAACTTGGAGCCTGAGCGAATAGTGATCACGCCAAACTGAATCTTACCTTGAGGAGCAGGGGTTGGAGCTGGTGTGGAAGTGGAAGTAGTGGTTGGTGCCAGTGGGTTCTCGACGTCCTTTGGCTCCCAAATGCGAAGAGCAACACCCTCATTTCCGTCACTGGTCAACTTTCTTTGCCCATCGTAGGTGAAGGCTTTATCCTTGTAGGTCAAGTGACCACCAGAAGTGCCAAAGGAAGTGTCTGCAGAGTCAGACTCAACGTAGTTATTGCCTTGGAGAGTGACGTACTTCTTGGTCGAAGGGTCAAACAAGGCGTTCTCGTCAGTCAAGATGTAGGTCGTAGCATCTTTTCCGATCCAGAGGTTACCGTCTTTGGAACTCACCGTGCTGTACTGGACATCGCTGCCAGACCTTATCACCAACAAGGTGAAGCTTTGCGCTGCAGCAGCAATGGCAGCCAAGGTCATGAATGTGAAAGTTTTAGAAAATTGCATTGTAATGTATTGAATTGATGAAGAGAAGACTCAGCGCAGAAATGAGCCATATTTATACACTTGGGCTCCGATGGGTAAAGTTTTTTTGCAACCATTCTGCTTCTAAAAATAGGGTACGCATGATGACGTAATCTTATTTCTGGAAAATACTTCACTACAGCATCTTTATTAGATGCTTGAAGTGTGGGGAAACCAGGGACATCATGAGAGGTTCGCAATGCTGTCTGCGGGGCCCATAGAGGTTTTATTTTGTTGAGAATATCTCGTCATTTGAGAGGATAGTTGTTTAGGGTATTTTATCAAGCTGACTGTTAAACAGGCAGGCCCACTATTCGATCTGATCCCATCACAACATAAGTTTAAAAATAAAGTTCTCAACATAGCTCATCGGAATTATCTCCACTTCATTTAGTCCAACAATGCGGCTCCAACAACCTGCACCACTTTAACATAATGTGCGTGACTACTGTGCGGAGTTTTTTGCGGGATCGGAGTTATGCGCAACTTATTCCAATTTTTAACTGGGGATGCCCGGAAATGCGCTGAGGAAAAGAAGAGAGCACAGCCATGTGGCAGATTAGGGTAATTTATAGAACCAGAAGAAACCGAAGCTGGCATGGATGTGGCTCCTGTTGGAACAAACTTCTTGACAAAACTGAATGGAATTCTACCCCTGGTTGCATAAATGTCGTGACGTTAATTCATTACGGAAAATACCCGAGTCAGTTGCTGTCGCGAAGTAGACGGAAAAGTACGAATGATGTGCGAAATAAGCTTTGGGGATCGTTTCTCTTTCGTCCACATTCGACGCCAGCCTATTAATAGTCATCTTCAATTCCCTCATATTATCTTGATATTTAGATGTCTAAGTAAACATCTTACTGCGTTGAAATGGAAACTTTTATACGCACATTTACGATAACGGAGAATGTTGTGGTTTTTTTTGCTCGACCTAGCTACACATTATGCGAGTAAAACTAGGTTTGTAAAGATTTCATTTGTTGGTCCAAGTCCTCGAAACATTTTCATTCGATTGTTTAACGTTAGAAGTGAGTTTATTAACTTCCTGATCCTTTACTGGTTGCGCTGGTCATTACTTCCTTACTTCTACTGTCTGTGTTCGTAGACTCGTTTTTACTCACTGTTCGATTAGCCCTTTAGTATAATTGACTATCAAATTAACTCTTCACTTTAAGTTCAATACCCAATTGCCTCTTTGCCATAACACCTTTCTGTAGTGCAAAATCGCCATTTAACTCTTCTCAGTTGTCGCGATTCACCACTAGTTCGGCCACAATGCCTCAGACTCCCTGAGTTCTACACCATTGATTTGTTTGACCTTTACTCATTCACTCAGACATCTTTAAGCCAACTTACTGGCCATTTATCAGTCAGTCATCCCTCCAGTCAAGATCCTAATTTGTCGAGCAGACTTGTACCCTAAGAAATTACCTTCATTTATTATTTACAGGCCTCCTTAACACTCCGTATATTGAGAACTTCATCATCAATAAACGCTCTTTATTGAGTGAAGCCTCACCCTCTATTCTCCCCTCTTCTACACCACTGTTAACTCAGTTGGTGGTAGTTCGTCGTGCTCCCACAAACAAGTACTCATCAGCTCTCACTCACTTGTTCGGTTCGTCATGCCTCGTGGTAGAGATTGCAGTCGCAAAGTACTACTAACCCTAGCACTGACAATGCTCTGGGGCACGCGGAAATGGGATCACCTCCCTGATGTTGTCCATAGCTGACAAGTATGCGACAAGCCTCTCAAACCCAAGTCCAAAACCACCATGAGGCATGGTCCCGTTCTGCCTCAACAGCAAGTACCAGTCCATATCCGCGGCATTCATACCACGTGCCTGCATCTCTTTCACAAGAACATCATATCTGTGCTCTCTCATAGAACCACCAACAAGCTCGCCGATTTCGGGAACAAGTAAGTCGTAGCACGCCACAGTCTCTTGCTCACTCTCAAGCATGTAAAATGGCTTTTGCGCCTTTGGGTAGTGCGTCACAAATACCGGCGACTTGAAATGCTCACCAGCCAACCACTTCTCGTCTGCTGTGGAGATGTCGTCACCAAATTGAAGACTGCGTCCACTGGCACAGAGGATGTCCAAGGCCTCGCGATACGTTACCACGGGCCATTTTTCACGTAGTATAGTGTCCCAGCGATCGCGCATGACCTTAACATCATTCTTGTTGTAGCGTGAGGAGACCAAGTCGTCGCTATTGTCCTTTAATGCCTGTGTCACAGTTTTGATCATGTTTTCTGTGAATGCAAGCAACTGTGGAAGTTCGTCGACCCACGCCATTTCTGCCTCTAACATCCAGAACTCACTGAGGTGACGGTTGGTGTGCGAAAGTTCTGCACGAAAGCACGGCGTCATGGTCCACACGCGGTTGAGCGACATGGCCAATACCTCCAAGTGGAGCTGTGTCAGCACTGTAAGACCGACTGGCTTGCCAAAGAACTTGTCCCCTACAATTTGAAACTGTTCGCCTGCACCTTCACAATCTGCACCTGTGATCATTGGCGGCGCGACTTTGGTGAAGCCCGACTTTGCAAAGTAGGACATGAGTTCACTCTCCAAGTACGACCTGAAACGGAGAACGGATGCCAAAGTGGACGTGCGGTGTCTTACTGTTGGGAGCTGGCGAAGATACTGAAGCGTCGTGGCCTTCTTCTGGATAGGGTAGTCATCGGGAACATCTCCAACCACCACAAGGCCTTGTGACTGCGCGACCAACTCGTACTCTTGAGCCTTTCGCGATTCCACCCAGTTGCCAGTAACCGATACTGACTGACCTATTTTGACGTCTGAGAGCGCATTGGGATCTTTGAACACCACATTGAGACTGCGGTGGCCCGATCCGTCAGACAAGTCGAGAAATCCGATGTTCTTGGATTTGCGGATGGACTTGATGTGGCCCGATGCCCGCACAATACTGTCTTTGAGGGGCGGTTGTGTTATTAATTGTTTGATCGTACGTGGTAGCATATTGGTTAAGAATGTAATGCAATGGTGGCTCAAGAAATGGCGCCGAATGTAGTGATGACTGTTTTAGGACCAGATGAAAAATGATCAAAAAGGAAATTTGATCTCTTGCTTATTAGTAGGATAGTCAGGATAATAGTTTTGTATGGTATGGAGGGCTGGAATCAGTAGTGGGGTATGAAGGGCTGGAATGAGTATGTAAGATAGTTGAATTGGTGAGATAGGCGGATTGGTGGTAAATTGGTGAAATATGAATGGTGACATTTAAGAGTTAGTGGTAGCGCTGTACCAAAATGATGAGAATTGACAATACTAACAAGAAAAGTGTTAGAGTCAGATGGTATATATAGTTATTGTTTGGTCTTTACGATATTATCCTTTTTCCACTTATCCAACTGCCCTAGTTCGCTATTGGCAACTTTCCTATATTGACTCACTGCTTGCCTTTGTGGCATGCAATCTTATCTAAATTATTTGGTAACGTGAAAACGCCTAATCAATTCAGCTCAAGAACCTGGGAACAGAACAAAAGTCTTGTCGAATCGCCAAAAGATTGTTATTTCAGCAAAAGCACCAACCGGAATTCATCCTAACCAGAAAACCTCATTTCCAACATGCACTCCCACCACTCTCACAGCGGTGACTACGTCTCGCACGCAGTGGGAAGCCTTGAAGATATGGTTCTGACAGCAAAGAACCGTGGCTTCACTACCTTCTGTCTCACAGAGCACATGCCGCGCCTCCACGACCGCTTCTTATACCCCGAAGAGATCGAAAAGGACTACACCGTGGAAAACTTGAAACAAAACTTTGAAAACTACCTCGTACATGCTGCTAAAATCAAAAGCAAATATGCGGGTGGCGGCATGGATGTCGTGGTGGGGTTCGAAGTTGAGGGTTTGGATCAAGAACATATTGACTACGCACGTGAAATCAAGAAGAACCCCCACATAGACATGTGCGTGGGATCGGTGCACTATGTGCATGAGATTCCTATCGATTTCTCGCCAGAGTTATGGCTCGAAGCCCAATCCAAGACTTCCACAGGTACAGCCAGGAAGTTATACCTCGATTACTTTGATTTGCAGTATTTAGTCATAAACGAGTTGGAGCCGCTGGTAATAGGCCATTTTGACTTGATTAGGTTGTTTGCACCAAGCAGTTCTTCCGACCCAACCACTAACAAAGCCTTAAAAGACGTCAATATTAGGAGCGATTGGCCAGAAGTTTGGGAGGCAATAGAAAGAAACATTAAAAGAGTTGTGACTTACGGCGGTCTTTTCGAAGTGAATTCCTCGGCGTTTAGGAAGGGATGGGATACGCCTTACCCCCAGAAGGATGTAGCGACCGCAATATTAAAACTAGGTGGACGTTTCTGTCTCTCTGACGATTCGCACGCTCTTGCACAGGTTGGCTTGAACTACCACCGGACGGGCGAGTACCTTGAGGCGTTGGGTGTGAAGAATGTTTACTACTTGGATGCGGCGGGGGCTCAAACTATTGTGAAGGAGGCGACATTACAGACTTTTTCACTTAAGCGTGTGGATTGATACCGAATGGGAAGTCTTTCAAGAGAAACCTGGGCTAATGAAGATGTGTTGGGGATTGTGCTATTGCTAACCTGGATGAAGAATAGTCATAGTCTGGTGTATGTGTGCAAGTTATATGCTCGATTCAAATTAAATGAAAACCGAGAACCTGGAACAAGCTCGACTTGGAAATTGGCCTCTATTAAATTACCCACCCTTTACCCTTAGTTTGAGGAGACAGTTTGTCCACAAATCAACCTTCCTTATATTTTTAGACCCTCATGATAACTAGTATTTCTTGCACACTATATACAAGCACTACATCAAACCATATCACTAATTTCTTTAAAAGATCTAAATGGCTCTCTTTACTGAAATAGCCAAATTCTTATATGAAATATACGTGGAAGTCTTAAAATGCATCGATTAAAAAAAGCTCTTATCGCACATTCTTCCTAAATACCTCCCGTTTTTAAAGATACTCTCTTTGAAGTCTATTTCAACGCCTGTGTCAGAATTATCTTTTCAATTTGCAGCCATTATTCAATTTGTTTTGCAACCATAAACCTCTCCGCTCACTTTTCTTCACAGGCTCCTCAAATAATCGTTCACGGACTTATTCCAAATTAACCTTCTAGGCCTAAATTAGTTTTCTCTTACGCTCACCTTCTCTATCATGATAATTACTTTCATTTATTACTTTCGCTCATGTCCGCTTAGTAAGATCTACCGAACATACAGTATGTAGTAGCCTTTCTCTCACAGCGCACACACTTCTGGTCAGGCTTCAACTCTGGCTGCTCAAATGGAATACACAAGGACTTGGCACCCATGGATGGAGCCTTCTCGTCCTGCTCCTCCTCCTCACCGTCGTCCTTGGTGGCGGACGAGTCCTTGATGTCGTCCTCACACTCAGCAACACCACACCATGGCGAAAGAATAACGTTCTTGGCGTTCAAGGTTGGAACAAAGTCCTTCCATTCCTCAACAATGACACGGTGCTCGTCAAAGTCCTTACGGGCCTTAGCAAGCAAAGCGGCCTGCATCTCCTCCAAGATCTCTGGGATACGCTTCTCCAAGTCGACCAACTTCACGGTGTACTTGGAAGAGTCATCACGTCTCACGACGGTAACCAGCTCGGACTCCATGTCCTTAGGACCGTACTCAACACGCAATGGGACACCCTTCAACTCCCAGTTGGCAAACTTCCATCCAGCAGTGTAGATGTCTCTGTAGTCACCGGTCACTCTAACGTCGGCTTCAGCCAATCTGGCCTCGATCTTCTTGGCACCCTCAAACACCTGCTTTCTCTGCTCGTCAGTGTTCTTAGCAGTCAAACCAACAGGAATGACGACAGCCTGGGTCTGGGCAACACGAGGTGGGAGAACCAAACCCTTGTTGTCGGAGTGAGTCATGATCATAACACCAATAACACGGGTGGACAAACCCCACGAGTTCTGGTATGCGTAACAACGTGGTTTGTCAGCACCCTCTGGGTTCTCAACAGAAATGTTGAACATCTTGGAGAAGTTCTGGCCCAAGTGGTGAGAAGTACCACCCTGGATACCTCTACCAGTAGCAGCAATGAAACCCTCGACAGTTGTTGTGTAGTCACCACCGGCGAACTTCTCGTTTTCAGTCTTCTTACCCTTGACGACAGGAACAGCCAACAACTCCTCGTAGACACCCTCGTAGAAGTTCAAGATCTGGTCCACCTCCTTGGCGGCATCCTCCTTGTCAAGGAAGGCAGTGTGGCCCTCCTGCCACAAGAACTCACGGGTTCTCAAGAAAGGCTGTGGGTGCTTGAACTCCCATCTAACAACAGAGTTCCACTGGTTCAACTTAAGAGGCAAGTCTCTGTGCGAGCGGATCCACTTTGCGTAGTATGGGTACATGACGGTTTCAGAAGTAGGTCTAATAGCAATGTGCTCCTCCAACTCAGACTGTCCGGCACGAGTGACCCAGGCAACCTCAGGGGCAAAGCCCTCGATGTGGTCCTTCTCCTTCTCCAACACCTTGGACGACACAAACATAGGGAAGTAGGAGTTCTGAACGCCCAAACGCTTGATACGCTTGTTGAAGTAGTCCTGGATGGTCTCCCACACAGAGTAAGAGTTTGGTCTGAGGATGTAACAACCCGAAACATCATAGTAGTCCAACATCTCACCCTTGGTACAAACCTGAGAGTACCAGGAAGAAAAGTCCTTTTGCTTGTCGACGGTGATACCAATGAGCTTAGCGTCTTCCAACTTGGCAGAGTCCTTCTTGTTGGTCTCCTTCTTAGCCTTGGCGGCGTCCTTCTTTGGGGCGGCCTCTGGAACATTGGAGAAGTCCACTGGGATCAACTCAATCTCAGTCGAAACTAAAAACTCGTAGATGGTCTTGGCAGGCAACGATGCCTTGGAAGACTCGGTGGAAAGCTCCAAAACGTCTTCGCTGTCGACGATGTTCTGGTCAATAACAACCTTGACCTTACCGGCCAAAGCCTTGCTCAAGTTGGCGATGGACACCTCTTTGGCGGTGGTGGCAAAGAACTCCTGAACCAAGTCGTCCTTGGCCAATCTTGGCTCCTTAACGCCTGCGGCAGCAGCAATGACAGGTGATGGAGTCTGGGTAGACTGCAAAGCAAAAACAACGACTGGCACTGGGACAGCGGTTTTGGCGGTCTTGGGCTTGAAAACAAGCGTCTTGGTGGGGATGGCATTCTCCGCGGATACGGTTGCCAACGACAATGCGGCTAATGACTGAGCTAAGGCCATGGTTGAGGAAGGAATTTTTCAAGGAAAAGCGGCTAAAAGGTGACGTGCTGGAAAATACGCATCATGCCAGAATCGCACTCCTGAGTCTGAAAATTTTTAAGAGTCATTAATCGTAAACAAAATCACATAAACTAATCATGTCAGTATACGTTAGTGACAGCGGCGTGGACGCTGCCGACAGAGGCTCTGAGCAATTGCCTTACCAGACTGCAGCATATGCATTGTTTTCGCAGCCAGAATCGAAGGTTTTCGTCTACAAACAGGTTGAAGACTCCGACAAGTTCGAGTATGTGGAGATCTCTGCATCTGCATTGAAAAAGGCTAAGAAGGGTGCTGAGGGTATCAAGAAGAAGCTCGAGAAGCAGGCCCAGGCTGATGCTGCTGCTAAGGCTAAGCTGGAGGAGCAAGCCAAGCGTTTGGCGGAGTTGGACTTGATCAAGATCGAGGAGGACAAGTCCTTGCCTCAGGCCAAGAAGATCAAGTTGAGAGCTATCCAAGACAACATCGACTCAAGAGTTGCTGTCCAGGGATGGGTCCACCGTTTGCGTTTACAGAAGGGCCTTGCTTTCATCACCTTGAGAGACGGTACCGGCTACGTGCAAGCTGTGTTGACTGGCGACCTTGCCAAGGCTAGAATCACACAGGAGTTGACCTTGGAGTCCACTGTTGTCATCAAGGGTGTCATCAAGAAGTTGCCTGAGGGTAAGAGTGCTCCTGGTGGCGTGGAGTTGGTCGCAGACTACTATGAGATTGTTGGTTTGGCTCCAGGTGGTGCCGATGCCTTCACCAACAAGGTCCAGGAGAAGGCTGACCCTTCGTTGATGTTGGACCAGCGTCACTTGGCCCTCAGAGGTGAGTCTTTAAGTGCTGTGATGAAGGTGAGAGCCTCTTTGTTGACCGCTATCAGAAGATTCTTCGCCGAGCAGGGCTTGTTGGAGGTCACCCCTCCATGCATGGTCCAGACCCAGGTCGAGGGTGGTTCCACCTTGTTCAAGATGGACTACTATGGTGAGGAGGCCTACTTGACGCAGTCGTCGCAGTTGTACCTCGAGACTTGTTTGCCTGCTTTGGGTGATGTCTACTGTGTGCAGGAGTCTTTCCGTGCCGAGAAGAGTCACACTAGAAGACACTTGAGTGAGTACACGCACATTGAGAGTGAGTTGGCTTTCATAGAGTTTGAGGACTTGTTGTCTCACTTGGAGCTTCTCCTCACCACTGTGGTCAAGTACGTTTTGGAGGACCCTGTTGCTGGTCCTTTGGTCAAGCAGTTGAACCCTAACTTTGTTGCTCCAACCATGCCTTTCTTGAGAATGGAGTACATCCATGCTTTGGACTGGTTGAACGAGCACGGCATTCCTAACGAGGATGGTGAGAAGTTCAAGTTCGGTGACGACATTGCCGAGGCTGCTGAGCGTAAGATGACCGACACCATTGGCCAGCCTATATTGTTGACCAGATTCCCAGTTGAGATCAAGTCTTTCTACATGCAGAAGTGCAAGGATGACCCAAGAGTGACTGAGAGTGTGGATGTGTTGATGCCTAACGTTGGTGAGATTACCGGTGGTTCCATGAGAACTTATGACTACGATGAGTTGATTGCTGCTATCAAGAGAGAGGGCTTGGACTTGGACTCTTACTACTGGTTCACCGACCAGAGAAAGTACGGTACCTGTCCACACGGAGGATACGGTTTGGGTACGGAGAGAATCTTGGCTTGGTTGTGTGACAGATTCACTGTGAGAGACTGTTCGTTGTACCCAAGATTCACTGGCAGATGTAAGCCATAATAGAGGTCAGTGATATCTGAGCTCTTCGTTGATGAAATCAGCGAAGACAGAATTTAGTTAATGATAGTGTTATCTGAGCTCTTTGCTGACGACTACAGTAAAGACTTAATTTAGTTAATGACAGTGATATATAAGCTCTTTACTGACAAAGTCAGTGAAGACTGGATTTAGTTAATGAACAGTATATCCGAGGATCATTGAATGAACAGTATCAAGGGATGTGAACTCACTCGATTACTTCATTGACGTTCACGCAAGCTTCAACTGTTTATGTTATCACGTGGTACATCACGTGTATGTGTTGGGTGCGCGCTCATACATAGTGCAAATACGCTCAATTAGAAATAGGGTTGCAAATATCCTCAGGCACAAAACGATCAAGCATGAAAGATTGCCAATTTTGTAATTATCCAAACCCATAGGAAAAGTCGTCTCAATCAGCCCATAGCCCTACTTAAATATGACCATATTTTCTCTCTCAAGTCAGTCACTAACTATACTCAACAATTCAATACAGGATGTTTTACACGCGTAGTTTCACTTCTCATCCCGTTAATTTGAATTAGTTAACACACGTCCATATTACAGCTGAGCTACAAGACCATAATATCTTCGGCTTTCACTTCACAAAGTCACTCAACCGTGACTGTTCGTTAGCTGATCCCTCCATAAATACTGTCTATGTTACTAAAATCGGAACCTGTTTTCATGTATTCATTTCTCTTTTTCCTCGCTTCGCCTTCAGCTTATCGTGAATTCATCGCTCTGTCTTTTTAGCTACTCTTCGTCATCAAAACTCAGTCATCTTTTTTTTTCCACGTGAAATGACTCCTCGTCCCAATTAGGCAATAGGAAATTTTTCACTTTACCGCGGTAGAGAATCTATAAATTCCCTGTATGCCCACTTTTTCAAAATAATTATTATGTCTCAACCAGCAGAAAACAAGTTATGGGGCGGTAGATTTACCGGCGCCACTGACCCTTTGATGGATCTTTACAACGCTTCTCTTCCATACGATAAAAGAATGTTCGATGCTGACTTGACCGGCACCAAGGTTTACACCGAGGGCTTGCACAAGATTGGCTTGCTTACTGCTGATGAGCTCAGCGCCATTCACAAGGGCTTGGAGGAAATCAAGGTCGAGTGGGAAAACGACGCTTTCGTTGAAAAGCCAGGTGATGAAGACATTCACACTGCAAACGAGAGAAGACTTGGTGAGTTGATTGGAAAACACATTGCAGGCAAGGTGCACACCGGAAGATCCAGAAACGATCAGGTTGCTACAGACATGAGAATCTATGTCCGTGAAAATTTGACTCAGTTGTTGGAATTCTTAAAAAACTTCATCACCACCATTTTGAAGAGAGCTGAGAAGGAGATTGACGTCTTGATGCCTGGTTACACTCACTTGCAGAGAGCCCAACCAATCAGATGGTCGCACTGGTTGAGCAGTTATGCAACCTATTTCACAGAGGACTACAAAAGATTGACCCAGATCCTTGAAAGAGTCAACCTGAGTCCTTTGGGCTGTGGTGCCCTTGCTGGCCACCCATACGGAATTGACCGTGAGTTTTTGGCTGAAGGCTTGGGATTTTCTTCGGTGATTGGCAATTCCTTGACTGGTGTCAGTGACCGTGACTTCGTGGTGGAAACTCTTTTCTGGTGCACGTTGTTCATGAACCATATCTCCCGTTTCTCCGAGGACTTGATCATTTACTCGACTGCAGAATTCGGTTTCATCAAATTGGCAGATGCCTACTCCACCGGCTCCTCGTTGATGCCACAGAAGAAAAACCCAGACTCTTTGGAGTTGTTGCGTGGAAAATCCGGACGTGTTTTTGGTTCGCTTTCCGGTTTCTTAATGTCCATCAAGTCCATCCCATCCACCTACAACAAGGACATGCAGGAAGACAAGGAGCCTTTGTTTGACGCCTTGACCACTGTGGAGCACTCTGTGCTCATAGCGACAGGTGTGATCTCGACCCTTCTGATCAACAAGGAGAAGATGGAGGGAGCTTTGACCATGGACATGTTGGCCACTGATTTGGCCGATTACTTGGTCAGAAAGGGTGTTCCGTTCAGAGAAACCCACCACATTTCTGGTGACTGTGTCAAGAAGGCTGAGGACTTGAACTTGTCCGGAATTGATAAGTTGACATATGCACAGTTCAAGTCGATCGACGAGAGATTCAACGAGGACGTTAGTGCTGTGTTCAACTTTGAACTGAGTGTGGAGAGAAGAACTGCTACTGGCGGTACTGCCAAGTCGGCTGTGTTGAAGCAGTTGGAGAACTTGAAGCTGCAGCTCAAGTAGAATATAGACGGTTTAATGATGTAATTCACATATGATTTCGAGTAGAAGACTGGTTTACGGCGTTCTCGGTCGCAGTTCTGATAAATGGCGCGCACTTAATGACGTTTTCTGTGGCGTTAGTGATTGCATGGTGACCGCAGAATATTTTGTGTCTTAGTTTTCCTGGGGTCTCAGCTTTAGACTTTGTCTTTCCTAGACATAGTCTTAACTAGCCATAGCCTTTACTAGAGTTGGGCTTTCCTATAATCGGTTCATGATATATTTTAGCTCATGTAGATATGATGATCTAGCTCTTTCGCAAGCAGATACGATAGTTTGTAGAGTTGTTCCTATCCAGTCGTGTAATCTTTCAAAGTTGTTTCCTTGCAGATTTGAAACCCAGACTCGCAATTTTTGACACACTTCAATGATGTAATTTTGTTGCAGCCATGTGAGTGCACCCATCGCATGATTTCCTCGCGTCGAGTCTAGGGTATTGGGTTTTTCCTCGTCTGAAAACATACTAGCATATTAGCTCTCACGAAAATGATTGCCCATTAATTTGCTCACACGAAAACACAATATAGGTTTCTGAAAGCTAACTTCATTATGGCTTGATTGTGTGACGGTATATTCATGTGGCTTGTGAATTATTGCCCAAGCGAAACACACATATGCCCCTTTTTCACTTCTGCTGTCGCAGAAATCATATTCCTGTACCCATCTCGGGTGCCCCCTGCATAAAACTCCTAATCAGCTCCTGGAGGCGATTTCGCTAACAAACCAACTGTAATTTTCATTACAAAAACGCAGATTCTCATAAATTGGTCGGCTTCCATTGCAGATTTTCAGCACCGTGCTCATATACAAAGCCTCTCAAAGATAAGCCTAACAAAGAAAAGACTCACAAAGAAAAGACTCACAAAGAAAAGCCTCACAAACAAAAGTCTCACAAACAAAAGCGCTAACTAAACTTCTAATAAAACCTTACACATGTCCATAAACGCAGCCCTCTTCTCATGCACACTCCTATCTTACAACTCTCCTTTCATAAAATTGTTCGTATCTATTATCCTCTGCGGAAAATCAGCATCACCCTGTTCAACTTCAGACGTTTCTCTTTGTGCAGAAGCGTTTCCAGCACGCTCATACAATCTTGCTTTTCCACTGGCATGAAACTGTCGATGAAAGCAATCAGCAGGTCGGGGAGTTCGACTTCTTTCATTTGTTTGCTGCTCTTCCTTTGGTGAAGCTGCCTAAATTTGTAGGAATCCACGTACCCAAACAGGTCTGTGTAGGTGTAGTTCGTAGTGTCAAGCACTTGCAGCCACCAGTCGCTTTCATCTGTACGAGTGCGCTTTTGCAACTTTGAAAAGTGCTCTTCCAAGCGTTCCGACTCTAGCGTCACAACATCCAAGTCAATCTTCTGGCAATGATCATTGAAAATCTCTGACGCTGGAGACAAAGGTCCACTATTATAGGTGCTAAAGACTGACACCAGGCTGTTCAGCCGCTTGAGGTGCACTGAGTTTGTTCTTCTATGCATGTTGGGCATTCTCGCTTGAAGGAAACGATTAGTTTCATTGCCGGCAAGCATCTTATATATATGCTCAAGCAGCCTTCCCCTTGTCCATAGTCCCTTCGATGTGCTGCATACACGGTTATTTTTGGGTCCGAAGACGAATTGTACATATACCGAAAAAGGAAATTTTGGAACACTAAAAAATAGCTTCAAGTACACCGCCGTATGAAGAAGCAAAGTCATGCAACCTGGTGCTAGAACAGAGTCTACAGAGTCCCTCCCCAACAGATACGCTGTACCCAGAGAACCTTCATCCGTTTGGCCGGCTGGCCAAGCAGTTGATTGTTGCGGATCTTTCCGAATGGCAGAACCTTGACCAGTACTTGGCACTACTCCAGAGCCTAAAACAATAAACTGTACTACAAAATGCTCGCAGATATTTCCTTTGTATTGGTGCAGCCATTTCTGCTTCCATTCTATTCGCTATCGCGCTTACCTCACCATTTACTTGTGCTGACGTAATATGTGTAGTTCTAGAGTCGCCTTACAATTTGCAACAAAAAAGTAACTATATTTATGGACCGCCACATCGAATTTCCCGGGTGTGATATTGAGACGCTCAAGGGGAGCAACCCGCTAGAGGACAATGTGAGTTTAGAAGGAGCAAGACGTAATGTTGAAGAAGAATTGAAAAAGATGTCGAAAGCAGCTTGTACGGACCCCAAGTTCTTGATCTCTAATTTTAACTTATTCAAAAAGGTCCTACATATTCTAGGAGAACCACAATTACAATTGGATATTGATGTACTTTCTCCCATTATACAGTTGCTTCAAATTGCGGAAAAAGACAATTTGCCTCATCTACTCTATGAGTTCAACCGGCATGCTTTTCGTACGCTTACATCTGCACACCGCGGCCGGTTTATTCCAATTGCCAGCATCTTGAACCAAAATGAACTTGACAATGCCAAGTTCTTGCGGGTCTTGGATGAGATTTATTCCAAAGATGAAGATGCGTGCTTCGAAACATTCAATTCTTTTGCACAAAATACCAGTGATTTTAACAACTTGAAGGGCCTCAGCGATGATGTTCAAGACAAAACATCATGTGCAATTTTTAAGGCCATTATCATTGCATGCGCGAAGTTGAATGACGTCAAAGCAGCCCTAGCGGATTTATACCACCCCTCTGGAGCTATCCATCGGAAATCTGCACACACTCAACAGCACATCGATGCACTCACACGCGCCAACATCGGGAGATTCCTCCAAATTCTTACTGGACTCTTGATTGAAAGCCCTAAACTTGAGTTGATAGTGCTTTTGCTCATTGATGATGGGGAGATCTTGACTCAGTTGCAACTTGCCCTGGTAAGTAGAATATGTGAACCTGTGGCTACTCGTGGTATTTGGGCTACCATTGAAGCTATTCTAGTTCCGAAATACGTCACCTTATACCATGGAAGATACTTGTACATCCGATCGGCGGCTCTTACGGGCCGAGAGGTCGCAAGTCTGCCAAGCGAAGCTGGACGAACATGCGATAAAAATGGAAACCTGCGTCTTGATCAGCCCAGAAAAGACGTTTCCAATGCAAGCAAGATAGTTGAAAATGTACCTATTTCACTCGAAAACAAAAAAGCACGTTTGTCCGGTGCAACAGCCTCGCACTCTGTTGAACCACTCAAATCACCTGAAAGCCCACATAAACACAATTTTGAGCAACAGAAAGAAGAAGAGTACAATTTTCTTGGGTTTCCAGAATGCGGTTATGATTCCAAGAGCTTGCACTTTGTTCTAGAATTGCTAGACCACGGCCGCAACAAAAAGTACGCTGCGATGCCCAGAATTGTGGAGAGATCGGCGATAGCCTTGCATAACCTTAAGACTCTCGATAAACCCAAGTTGTACAAGACATTCAATAGCTCAGGGTGTAAAATCCTGCTTTTGGTAGCTTTGCTGTATCTCAACTACTTGATTTGTCAGAATGCCTTAGAGCATTATGGGGGGAAAGAACTTCCCGAGGCCATTGGGAAAATATATGAGTATTTTGAGCTACCCCCTTTACCGATTTCCAAAACCTTTGATCAAACAACTGTTGTCTCGCCTGAAGCTGAGAAAAACAATTGCAAGAATTTAGTTCTTGTCAGTCACCACTGCTTGCTGCTCATCAAAGACATTTGCTGCAGCGAAATTGAAGCTATTTCAAACCCCTATGATGAGCTGCACGAAACTTCCATCCAAATGATTCAAAATGTCTTGAGTCTCGTATTTTCGACTGTGGTCGCTTCTTTGTCCTTACCCGCTTTCGTGAATACAGTCACGACGGCTGAATCTCTCAAAATGGTGTGCTTTGGTTTGTGCACCCGCTTGATCGGCATGAAATACGATGGAAACGATATCAGCTCTGGTTGTTTCTTCAAATTGGTAGGCGAATGCTGCACTGAGAAAATTGAATACCTCGAACCTCTTCGTGAGCTTATAGACGACTGGGTTGTGGGTGGTCCAGCAGACTTACCTAACTCGTTGTTTGCGTATCACTACTCCAAGTTTAAGGATAAATTTCACTGCCAGACCACAAGGGAATCAGACGGTGGGTCCAGTTATGGAAGACCAGGCTCGCCATCGGTCGAAAGCCAAGAAGCCGAACTTGTTGAAGTATCTTTAAAAGAATACAGATACTTATATGAAGATGCTGTGGTTTCAAAATCAGATAGCTGTAACCAGACAGTTTTAACAGCCGGGAAACAGTGTAATCCTATAAGCTCCAGCAGAAATTAAAGCGTGCACATTGATCGTTCCCCAAGTAGTACCCCATACTTTTTTTGCTAGCAACAATTTACCACGTGACAGTACCATCTCATCTCTTGTAACAAACTAAATCTTTTTTTTTGCTTGCAGAGCATCAGTATGGTTTTGAAGTCGACTACGGCAGGAAATGTGTCGGTTTACCAGGTGGCCGGTACGAACGTATCGCGCTCCTTGCCCGACTGGATAGCGAAGAAAAGAAAGCAGTCGCTTAAGAAAGACTTGGAATACCAAACCAGAATCGAGCTCATTCAGGATTTTGAGTTCAGTGAAGCTTCCAACAAAATCAGAGTCACTCCGGATGGCCAGTTTGCTATGGCCACCGGTACTTACAAGCCTCAGATCCATGTCTACGACTTTGAGAATTTGTCGTTGAAGTTCGACCGTCACACCGATTGTGAAAATGTGGACTTTGTGATCTTGTCGTCTGACTGGACCAAATCCGTCCACTTACAGAACGATAGGTCCATCGAATTCCAGACCAAGGGAGGAATCCACTACAAGACAAGAATACCGAAGTTTGGAAGGAGTCTTGCGTACAACGATGCAAACTGTGACTTGCTCATCGGTGCTAGTGGTAACGAATTATACAGATTGAACCTTGAACAAGGAAGGTTCTTGAACCCATACGTGTTGGACACTGAACAAGGAGTCAATTCTGTTGCTATAAATCCTGTTCATGGTCTCATATGCGCAGGTTTGGAAGATGGTACAGTTGAGTTCTGGGACCATCGTAGTCGTCAAAGAGCTGCGAAGCTCTTCGTATCGGAACAGTTGGGTGAGAGCGGCCTGGTCACAGCAACTAGCTACAGAAACGACGGTTTGAATTTTGCTTGTGGTACGTCTTCAGGTAAATCCCTTATTTACGATTTGAGAACGTCTGTGCCCTCAATCGTCAAGGACCAAGGTTATGGGTTCGAGATCAAGAAAATCAGCTGGTTGGACAACAACGACTCTGACTCTGACAAGATCTTGACTGCTGATAAGCGAATCGTCAAGATCTGGGACAGAAATTCCGGTAAACCCTTCGCGTCCATGGAGCCAAGTGTTGACATCAATGATGTTGAATATATTCCGCAATCAGGTATGTTTTTCATAGCCAACGACGGAATGCCGATGCATACATACTACATTCCAAACTTGGGTCCCGCACCAAAGTGGTGCTCGTTCTTGGATAATGTGACTGAAGAATTGGAGGAGAAGCCCGCCGACACTGTTTTCTCGAACTACAGATTTATCACCAGGGAAGAAGTCAGAAAGTTGAACTTGGCCCATTTGATTGGTACCAAGGTCTTACACTCTTACATGCATGGTTTCTTTATCGACAACGAATTGTACGATAAGGTTAACTTGATTGCAAACCCCAACTCTTACCAAGACCAGAGAGAGAGAGAAATCAGAAACAAGATCGAGAAAGAGAGAGAGTCCAGAATCAGATCCACGGGCGCTGTTACAAACACCAAGATCAAGGTCAACAAAGAGTTCGCCTCCAAATTGGAGTCTGCTAACGGAAGCACGGTTGCTGAGTCCGTTGTCAATGATGATCGTTTCAAGGAAATGTTCGAGAATCCTGAGTTTGCTATCGACGAGCAATCTCATGATTACAAGCAGCTTTACTCTGTTAGACCTAAGAAGGATATCACTACTACCGAGCGTTCACGTGGCTTGACTGCAGCAGAGGAGGAAGAGGAAGAAAAGCTTGTGCGCAAGAAGATGGACTCTGACGAGGAGTCCAGTGAAGATGACGATGAGGAAGAGGAAGAAGAGGAAGAGGAAGAAGATGAAGAAACCAAAGCAGCTAACGAAAGAAAGTTCCAGAAGGAGATGGAGAAGTTGCGCAAGAAGAAAGAGCAAGAAAAGAAAGCATCCAAGTTCATGAATGAGATGAGAGCAGTCTCCTCTGAAGGACCTAAGCAGAAACAGGCGGAATCTTTCGGGTCACAATTGAAGAAGATTTCCAAGGTCTCCAAGAACACGCTGGATTCAAGATTGCGTCGTCATGCTAGAGGTGAGGCAGAGTTGACATTCGTGCCCAAGAGCGAGCGTAAGCAAAAGGCAAAGGTACAAGCTAGAGATGACGATGACAGCGAGAATGAGGGCAAAAAGGGTAGAACCAAGCAGAGGTTCCAGGGCCGTAGAATTGCGTCCAGAAATGCGTTCCGCGGTATGTAAGCATTTATAGATATGAACTGACAAAGTTAGTTTGAGTTGATATTTGTAGCAGCGGTAAACTGGAGTGGCAAGTGAAAACAAAAAGTTACACTCTAGATGCTAACAAGCAATAAACTAACTTCACCAAATGACGCCGTGTTTTTCTAGTCTGATTGTGAGACTGCCAAATTTTACATTCTTCTTGCAAGATCACTTTGTTTATTCTATACTGGAAAATGGGAGGCATACCAAGATACCATCCATGACTTCATCTTTTAAAAACTACTCAGGACACCACATATTCACATGATGGTCTTCTCCCGTTAAACTCTAACAAGATCATCCGTGATAGTTTAGTGGCTAGAATTACCGCTTGTCGCGCGGTAGACCGGGGTTCAATTCCCCGTCGCGGAGTTTTTTTAATCTTTGTTTTTGAATTCTCATCAGCATCGCATACATTTTTGGTAGAGGAAGCATTGTTGCAACATCTGCAATTCGAAAAGCCAACAATTCTTAGGCATTTCTTGCCGTTATTCGTTATCTAACACATGTCAAGAAACAAAGAGAAAGCACAGTCTGCCCTCAACCGCTTTCAGCAATACAAGAACCTGCAGGCGGGTGTGCTTGAGTCCAACCCACTGCTCCGGCCAACGTATGTGCAAAAAGTTGATTCGATCCCACAGGCCGAGAAATGGCGATCTGTGGTGATGACTGAGATCTCGGTCAAGCTCACACGCATCCAGGACCCGACAATGAGTGACTCCCAACTACGTGACTTGAACGACGACCTAAACAAGTTGTTTCGCGAAAAGCGAGCATGGGAATACCACATTAAGTCATTGGGTGGAAATGACTATCTAACTCTGGGTGGGCTGCTACAGGCCACTGGTTTACTCGTGAAGGACCCACTGAATACTATTAAAGGTTATCGGTATTTCGGACGAGCGAAAGAGTTGCCCGATGTAGTCAAGCTTTTGAAAACAGAGAAAGAACACATTCCTGTGAAAAAGACAGAAAAGAGCAAAGAATTTAGTCTCCTGTACTATGGGTTTGATGACCTCAAAACCAGTACTGTACCGTTTACACGAGAGGAGATTGAATCATTCAAGAAGTTTTCAGTAGATTTTGCTGAAAAGCTTGACATCGAAGATGATGTTCAGTCCGATGGCCTCTTGGACTTTGAGAAAAAGCGCGGAGGAGAGCTTTTGCAGCAATTGAAGAGGGACCAGCCTAAAACCCTCGTTGATGAAATCCCACAGAACTTGCCCTCAAGAGCAGATGTTAATAAATGGTTGGTGGATAGGAGGAAAATAGAGTTGATGAACAGGTTAGGTATAGACGTTGAAAAATAGGAATATTCAGGTTATTTCTTTGGTAGAGTAGTAGTTGTAAGATTGCTTAACTCAGTCTACGCCGAGTACTTCTTTATAGTAACTTTGCATTCACTCAAAGACTAATCCATAGTATCACCCAAAGCACCACTCAATTATCACACCAAGGTCAAATTCAGGTCACTTCCCTACTTCACAGGTTCCAGTAGCTTCATTCTCTTATACTCTTCAGAAGTATAGAACTCCACTCCAACTTTGCTCAAGGCACTTTCAACCTCAGTCCATTTTGCGGCATCGACAGCTTTGGTGCAATCGGTCAATACTATCGTTCTGTATCCAAGCGCTGCACAATCAGCTGCAGACAGCTTGACGCAATAGTCAAATGCTAACCCCACAAAAACCACCTCGGATATGCCACGAGAGCGGATTTTCTCATCTAAATCTGTCTTCTGGAGGCCCCAGACGTCCTGGAATGCCGAATAGTATTCTCGATCAAGAGACATTCCCTTGTTCACGACATCCTTTGGTGTTTTCATAAGATCAAATGCTTTTTGGAACAGGGGTTCTAACTCAGCTCCATCGCTATTTTCGACACAATGAACTGGCCATGTTACTTGTAATTTGCTTATTATCTTCCCGTTTTCATCTTTTGCGGAATCTGGGTGATTGAAGCTCACTGTAGTGAACGGCTGAACTCCGTGGTTGATTGCAAACGACGTGTGGTTTAGTGGGTGCCAGTCTCTGGTAGCTACAACATAGTCCCAATTGTAAGATAGGAGGTTGTTGATAGCGGGCACGATTGTATTACCTTCTGGCACAGCTAAAGATCCATCTATGAAATCGTTTTGAAGGTCGATTACAATAAACGCCGTCATGCTAAATATTAGTAGACATTTAAATGAAAAGCACACTTAACATTTGTATGTGCCAGATAAGACATACACGATCAATCATTGTGGGGTGAGAGTTTGTCTACCCCTTATACATCCTTCTCTCGTCTTTAGTTCCTTTTTTTCTTCTGACTCCTACTATCTTATCTGCGTCTAGTACTACTGTCGTATAGTTACTATTCTGTATTCTTTCCTTAACCTTGTATTATGCTTATATTACCCTTGTGCCCTTGTATTTTTGTGTCCCTGTAGTTCTATAATCTTATCCTCCACGACCGTCATTTGCCCATATAGGTCCTTGTTTTATTGTCGTACGTAATAGTTGATCCTTCTCAACCGCTCATCCTTCAAATCATCACCCAATCTTTTCTCCAATTATCCTCTGATCTCTCATACAAAATCCTCCTTCACATCTAGCTATGAGTCATGAAAACATGCGTCTTTAACATTGCAGAACTAGAGAATCCTTTGCCGCAGAAATCACATTCAAAAGGCTTTTCTCCTGTGTGCTTCCGCATGTGCACCGTGAGTGAATGCTGCTGTATAAATGTTGCAGGGCACTCAGTACACTTGAAGGGCCTGTCACCAGTATGCCTTCGTGTGTGAACAGTCAAATGGGCCCTTTGCTTGAAGGCAGATTCACAGTATGTACACTTGAATGGTCTTTCGTCGTTATGTGTTCTCATATGGCGAAGATGGTCGCGGGCGAAAGAGAATGTTTTGTCGCACATTTTGCACGGAATTGGAGCGTCTTTGTTGTGGTAGATGGACTTTTTATTGGGGTATGCTCTCGTGATGTTGTGTGCAGTAAGGCGATGATCGTCCCAGGCTGTCATCGTGGAGAATGTCCGCGAACACTTGAGCCCCGTACAATGAAAAACTCTGGTTTCTTTCGAGGTGTGCCCATTGCTATGAATGGTCTTTTCGTGGTACACAAGTCCCTGTTTGCGGGTATATGCCTTGGGGCAATGGGGACATTTAAACAGGCGAGGATATATGGCATGAGAGCTTCGATGGTTCTTGAAGTTTGTGGGGTTGTCAAAAACCAAATCGCATTGTGAGCACTTAATCGTTGTTTTGTTGTCGTTATCGATGGCATCTTGATCAAGCTTCATCCTCTTGGTAGCTCGTTCTGCAAGGCTATCCTCATTATTTACACTTTGGTAATCTCTGAGCTCCTCGTCTACTTGTTCGTCTCCAGAGTCTAAACTCCTTCTTATGCTGGTGTCTTCATGACTGTCAATTCCCAATTCACCTTGAGATGCAAATGACATTATGGATTAGTTTTTTAAACTTGTTGAGGGGTCGAATTATTACCCGAAAATACCGTTACATTTTTAAGTGTGACACATTGACCGGTGATTTATCTGCTTTATTGGCTCGCTTATGTGTCTAAATAGTTGTGCTTTCTCTATATGAGCATCCTGAAGTTTTATTCTACGATACATGACTCTGTTCATCTACAATAGTTTACCGGTTTGTTTACGTAATCGCGAGACTTCAAATCTAAGTCCTGCGTGGACTATTCTTGAGGCATAAACTCGAGGTTTACAATATTGATACAAGATAAAAGCTGGCAATGGTTATAATTCCATGGGACCTAGACTCCTGAATGGGATTGCTAAACGCCCCTAATACATATAAAGGGTTGAGACTTGTGATTATATGATCACAACAGGTTACAAGAGAACACCTTAATTAATGACAGCGTCCTTTATTTCCATACGGGGAATGCTCCCTAAGTGTACATATTTGTGTACCCACACAGTCTAATTTTTGATATTGTACCGAAGAACTTGTAAACAGCTTCCCTTTTTTGTCTAACAGAGAACGGACAAAAGCATCCAACTTTTTCAATCTACTTTACTCTACATCACAACTAACGTAAGACTATAAGTTCCTGCTAAAATATTCCTCTCGATATTCTATTCTGAGAAGTCCTCACCTGAACTCACCCAAAAGACCAGCTTCAAGATAACATCACCCCTCTAAGTTGACATCAGCTATTCTCAAAAGATCACTTTTGAATTGGGCCATAAATCTATCAATAGACCCATACACGTCCAAGTTTTCGTGGTAGCTTGTGACAATATTGAGACCACCGGTAGGAGTTGAAACAACGGATACAACGACATTTGCGAAAGCATTGCTATCTTGGCTGAACCACAGGTTTACGATATCTTTATGCTTCATAATGCCAACGTTTGAGACACAAAAGTTCTCTAAAAAACTGGTGGTTCCTTCGATACTCTTGAGAAATCTCCAAATATTAACCAACTTTAAAAGCGATCTTTCTGCGAAAAAGAGCGGTGCTTCAAGAGTCTGCTTCATTTGTTGCTGGACCATCTCCAAATTCGACAATATTGGCTGCATTTTTGGCGGAAATGACGTGTTATGTGAAGCTACGCACACAGAGTATCTGAGCTCTTTGGAAAGCGTGGGAAAGTATCTGCGTGCATTTATGGAAATGCGTACATTACTTGAATATTCTCCAAACTCCGACACAACGTGATCTTGGAGCGCTCTGTGTCCCACTGCTGTAATGTATGGAGTTAGAGTAACATGCTTGCTCTTCAAAAACCTGAGTATCTTATCCAATTGCTCCGGCGGGATGTTAAAGTCTTTGAATCTGCACCGGTATTTAGTGGTTATCGGCCCGACATGAAATTTGGGTGCAAAATATAAAAACTGACTGAAAAATGCAACCAAAAATTTCCAAATCACCCACGGCAAAGAGTACGGAAATAAGAATACGGGTGATAACTGATCCAAAGAGGGGTACATGGGTCCGATTTTAGGCATATCTGTGCTGTAGTTGAAGAGTATTGGTTGGACAACCTCATCGTCTTCTCTACGGATCTCCGCAAGAAGGTCTTCGTGGAAGTAAACTGAAGAGTTTCCATCACGCATCGCGTGATCCGATATGAAAGAAAGATACTGTATCTTTCCGAACTCATGTACCACAACTCTGTAGGTTGGTTTTCCTGTACCAACCTTAAATTTGATATTATTGAGTACTTTCAAGTCATCTACGCACAATGGAGCGCTCAATTCAACAAACATAAAAACATCCTCAAACGTGATGCATTCTAAGGGTCGTTTTTCGAGGTTTTCGCCATTTGTTCGTTCATCATCCTGTAATGTTCCTTCACGAAAGTAGCTGTATGCAAAAATGGGGTGCTTGAATATTAGTCGGCGGAAAGCTTGGGATAGTTGAGCTTTTGAAAATCTTGAGCGGTACTGAACTGTGAGGTTAAAATTTGTTTGGTAGCCGTGCTCCATAGCACATACAAAAGCTTTTTCTCCAAACCATAGCTTCTGTCTATGCTTCTTCAAGTACATATTGGCATCATTGTGCACGGTCACGATCCAAAGAACATATTTATATTTTTGCAATAATTGAGGAACGTGTTGTGCAACGTGCTACAGATTAGCCCCCTTGCGGAATACGCGGTAGAAGAAAAATCCAGACATAATTTTGTCTCTTTTTACTATTATTCTGAATATTCATGCAATAAACCCTGCTAATCATACCTAAGGCAATCTCATGTACTAACGAACTAATGGTGTGTCTTGTGTGTATTTCTTGTATTTGTTTTGCAATGATAACATTGCAAGAACTATCCGATATAGTGTAACGGCTAGCACGGTTCGCTTTCACCGAGCAGACCCGGGTTCGACTCCCGGTATCGGAGATTTTTTTCTACCTTCTTTGAGTACGCAGTTTTTTTTACATACGCTTAAGAGAATTATATTCTATTATCAGCCCTTTGAAATTATATAGCTATTAATGCGACTTAGCAGTCCACCTGGTAAATTTTTTCGTTGTACAATGTTCTTCCCTTTTTCCCCAATTCAGTCCAAATAACCACTGCTGACAACTGATCCCCTCGGTCGCAACCGGAGTCCAAACCTTTAGTAAATTTCTTCAAGTTGAGACCCCTATGAGCATCATGACCATAATATACTATTAAAGATTCTTCGCGAGAAATTTCTTTCTGCTTTGCGTTGAAGATCTTGGACCATGAGACTGCATGCTCCGTCAGTGGGTCTGATGTTGTTTCATTGTAAAATGGTTCGATGTAGGACCTCATTTCCAAATTCTCCACGGGGTTTTGCTGGTCTAAAGAAATGTCCCACATCAATCCAGCATGCACAGCCACACCCTCAGCGTAGTTATACGAGCTACTCGTGGTACTTTTGTGAAGAGGCATCGGTCCCAATTTCTTAATTATTGCACATTGGTTGATGAAGCTAACTTGATGCGGTTGTAACTTCTTGGCCAAGAGAAACTCAGGGTCTGAGTTGAAGTCTGACTTGATGGTAAGTTTCGAGCTAGTCTCGGTTTCATTTACGAAGTAGGGCGATGGTAAGCCATGGAATCTTGCGTAGTTTTGCAACACGTAGAATTCGTGGTTACCTAAGATGCAGTCGGCATTGTTCTCGACCAAGAAGTCCAACACTTTGAAAGAATCAGGGCCCTTGGTAATGAAGTCTCCCAACATCAATAAGTGGTCGTGATTTTTGTCGTACTTCACCTTTTTGAGAAGCTTCAGGAGCTCATTGTAATGACCGTGCACATCTCCAATCATGATTATCCTTTCCACATTTCTCTTGTGAGAGGGAGTGTTCGAATGTACTTCGATCACTTCATGGTCTTCATCAGTGTTTTCGATTTTTGGTAAACCCAACTGCGAAATCCTGGAAGGACTCAATGGTTGTAATGTCGCATTCAATTCAGATAACTTGACGAGCCCATCCAATTCAACCCGTTGTGGGATAAAATAGCTCGGAAGAAAGAAGCAGAAGAAGTACAATGAGAAGAGTATGAGGAATCCACCAATCGAGTACAAAACATTCCGAGCACGTGGACTAAGAGTAAACTCCTCGTATTCTTCACCCTCTTCCTCCGTATAGCTCCTAGAATTGCTATTGAGTGGTGTGTTCTCACTCATGTTGTATTTGTTTGCCCTGGAGTGTGTCTGTCACCAATGTAAGGCACATGGGCTATTAAATATTAAATCAAAATATCCTGCATGCAACTTAGCACACGAGTGAGCGAGAACGGGCACAAACACATTAAATTAGAAGGTTAAAGAACTCCAGAGTCACTGCATGCTTTAAACGGACTTTGTGATCTTATTAATGCATAAATTGCACGCGATGACTGGAAATGTAGTGTTTACAGTTTTGTGATTAGCTATGAGATCGTCTGTGTCTTTGTGTGTCGTACTGTTATTTAGAGGGGATTCGCTTACTCCTGCAGTTAATACCTGGGACGGTAAAAGATCCCATAGGTTAATCCACATGGCCTATTTTGCCAATGTCTGCCTGATGTGAAAACATTTGCACTCCTTACGTATATCTGAAATCCGTGGCGCAAGGAAGTACACAACAAATACCAACACTATGAGATCATGAGAAAGAGTACGTTCTAGCTGCATCCCAATGATGTGATGACGTCAAAGGGTCTTGACGCATTGGCTACGGACATATGGATTTATACTCTTATCGGTGCTTTTCTACATCTGTGCTCGTAAATATCATAACCAAAAATAAGCCACCCCCAATTTCCCTTAACCACCTCCTACTCCCTCGGGTCTTTCGACCTCTTTCTGTATAACGATCTTTCTGCTCAACAAATTTCGCAATTCGGTGCCAATTTCAACACATTGGCCCGGGCGAAGGACCCCGCCAGTTTGTACCCTGCTTCCTGTGACAAAAGTGTTCTCCCTATCGATAATGTCGGTCATACGCTTAAATTTCAAAAATAAGAGCTCACTGCGAATAAGCAAGGGTTCAAGATGAAGCTTCATGGACAAATCGTTCATGTACTTTAAGACCTCGTCAAATTTGCGCAAATTCTGAATGATTATGCGCTCGTTATCGCTCAAAACAGCGAGAGCTACGAACAAATGATACTGTGAACTGTAGTAGTCGGTCCACAAGATTTCCCAGAGGCGCATCACCTGGTCCCATTCCATCTCCCGCTTGAACCACACTAGAAGCATTCGGAAGAAAAAGAACAAGTCCACTGACTCGCACTTTTCCAAGTGTTTGTACAAGTTGGGTAACATAAATTGCAACAACTTGTTCAAAGTCACCATCTGCATTTTCATGCCACTCTGGTCGCGCACATAGTTGCGTTCCATGCGCTCCATGAACTTGGAAAAAGCCCAGAAGGTAAGCACCTCATCCTGAAACACAACATACAATGGGGAAAGCAAATCTGTCATTCCCTGTACGTAGCCCAAGTTGACATTGTATTCGTTATACGTGATGAGAATCTCACGCATGCGGTACAAGTGGGGATTCTGAATGTTCGAGATATCAAACTCGTCGTCCTCATCCTCGTCTGGTGTTTCTGGAGATGATGGTCTAGATGGCGTGTCCCCATCAACAGCCGTCTCCACGACGCGCGCCTCTCTCTTCTTATTCTTGAATATTTCCAAGTGTCTATCGGTCCTATTGATGTCCTTCTCGATTCTGTGCTTCTGGTCTATCCAGAATTCTGTGGCGCGTTTATCGTCGTCATTGACCCAGCGGAGTTTTAATTCGTGGTATGCTGACTCATAACTCTCAAAGAGCGTCTTACGCTCTTCTCGGGACGAGGTCCACGGGTAAACCCCCAATAAGAATGGCCAGGCCTCTTTGCGCACAGAGTCGTGCAATCCACCGTGGAAAATACGTGCCTTGACCTCCTCGACTGTAAGAGACAAGCGCCCGCTGTAGTCAAAGAAGCTCTCCCATTCTTCCTTGGAAATCTCATTCCGACGGGAGGTTGCGTTGATCTCCTCATTGGTGAGCAACTCGGTGGAGCCGAGTTCCTTGTTGATTTTGTTGTAGACGTCGTAATCCAACATGAACTGTTTCAGACTTTGCTCTGCCTCCTCCTTCACCTGTTGCGCCCATTTTGCCAAATAGACCCTTGCACTGTCAAATTCGTCGCCTATACGCTGTACCTCAGGCTTGGAGATGATTTGCTTAATTTGTGACGGTGCATGGTCGTCCACAATATCCAAAACTTGCGACTTAGTACGTGCTGTGAGTGTGGCAACTGTTTCTAACACCTTCCACTTTGTTGTTGCAAATATTTTGGCAAAGTCTGGCATTTGAAGCAGTTCAGGCTTGGATTTCTCGGCTGCTGCTTTTGGCGCAAAGTTTCGCAAATCCAGCAGTTCAGGATTGACCAAATATGTTGAAGGCTCCAAGGTCGATTTCTCCACATTGATGCATTTCTTAACCGCCGACATAAAATCCGATCCACCCCAAACTACGTCGCCATCTTCAGTGAATGGGTCCATGTTTTGGTTGCGGATCTTCTGTTGCATCTTGTGCAGAGCAGACTCTGAATCATGAAAGAACATTATGGGGAGTTTCTCACCGTCTTTGGAGTTCACAACTATGGACCCGTGCCAAAACCCAGGGCTTGGCTTGCGTACTTGGATCGAATAAATGTATGAGAGTGCAACGCTGAAGCAGTACCCTGATAAGACCAGCTCCAGGGGCTTTGGGACAATTCTGGAGACCGCCACCTTGGCTGAAGGGGGTCTCTCCTCAAACCCCGCGAGGTCGATGGCTTCATAAGAGCGTAATTCCTCTTGCAGAAGTTGTGCTTCAGGTACGAAAACGAGCCTGATCTCCTTGTTTGTGCAATTAGGACCTCTCAGAAGTGTAATAAACCCTGCAATGTTATCGGCCTTATGTTTAGATGGATGTAGGTATACTTTAGAGCGAGAATATACCAATTCGACCTCTGTCAGCAGTAGTATTCTTGTGGTCATTATGGTTGCTTTTGCCCCTGTGGAGAATAAAAAGTTATTTTAAGGATTTATACTATACACTCGTGGGCTGTGGTTTGACGCTATTTTGGTTGAGTCACGGTCCTCGTAATTGCCTTCGATACAGTACACAATATTTAAGGAGGAAGAACGTGCTATTAGGCACCAATTATTTAACTGGGCTGTGTGGTCATGCAAGAACGATGAAGGTAAAGAAATGGCAATTTACCTGACCCTTTGATTTTACGATGCTGGCGTTATTTTGGGAATAGATAGAGTGTGTCAGAGAACGCAATCTCTAAGAAGTTGGACGAAGGGACTCTTAGAGACGGTGAATTAGAATATGAAATTTTATCGAAGATGCTGTGAAGAGGTTGAGAAAGGACGTTTGATTTGAGCAAGTATAATATAACAGTCGATCATGTCAAAGACATTAGCTGGTTTTGTCTACTGAGCAGTTTGGATTAATCATTTACAACATGTTAGGTGATTCACTTGATTCAGGGATGATCTTATAACTAACTTGTTTATTCGAAGGGGTACTTCAGTCAGAATATATAGTAAATACCGTGTGGGGAAGAGTATGAGGAATGTGGTAGGTCCCATATGTCGAGCACCAATTAGTACTTCCCCTCAGATGAGCGGGACCAGAGCCCGATGTGTAGGGGAATAGGCCAGATGTGTAGGTCGACCCCACACCGCTTGCATCTGTATAGGGCTTCTAGGTGGGACTACGTATTGTATGCACTCTTGGGCCATTGGCACCTTACACAACATGAAATATTGCAGCCACTTGTGTGATACCCCTAGTACCTTTTAATCTAACATTTTCTACTACCATATACCTTTGATGATGGAAAAATCTCATCTCAATATCCCAATGTGCATGTAATGTCTCTATCAAGTACTTACACTCTGTGTTGTAATTTGGTCCATGTTTGGTGAAATTCTATCAAAATTCGTCGAGATGAAAAAGATGGTACACTAAACTAAAAATAAAGACGAGTTGCTCATTTTTGGAAAAGATGATAATCTTGAATTAAGCGAGAAGAGTTGTGTAGTGATCTGTCGAATCTATTATCTTTACTAGCAGTGCTTTTTCGAAATTTTTGTAGCAGACTGTTGTGTGAGGAAATGAGAAAGTGACCAAAAGCCATAACCAAGGATTGTCTTGAAATATAAAATACCCTCTTCCGACGATTTAACAGATTGTAGCGTATTTGGTAAGGTATGTGTATAGGGTGCAAGGGTTTAACTGTTATTTTAAAGGTTTTCAAAATTCGGGACTACAAGGCTTCATGCTTAGGTGAAATCCCTTTATCTCTTCACAAAGCTTGTATTTATCAAACCAAAGCAGTAATCGCTCCTACATTCTTGAATTCTGGGTCTAAAAATATGTCCAGCTATGTCCTACTCAAATAAACATCTAGTTATATCATGGTGTTCTTCGGTCTACACTTATCAAATAATCTTTATCATGTACGCCCCATCTATAATACAAGCATCCAAAATCCGAAAATTGGTCTGTCAGCTTTTGATTGAGTTCGTCTTTAGGACATCTTCGCGCCAAGATTGTCAGGATCGGCCATAATTTCTCAGCAAGCCCCCGGCTAGTTTTTTTCCAGTCTTCTGCCTTACAATCCTGTTGCACGAGTTCACGCTTGCTCAGCTTGACCTATTCCAATGTGTCGCGATCACAAATACAAACTGCCCGCACTCACAATATCTCTGTGAACCAACTCCAACGCTTTCTCCATTTTTTCCTCCAACTCAGCATTACCAATGGACTTGGCTGCCATCACCAACTGCCTGATCAACTCCTCCAACCTCTTGAACATTCTAATCAAAGAACCCTCATAAACATCAGTCATTTTGCAAATCTGCGTGAAACTGGCACCCTTACACCACGAGTATGTCACCTCCATCAACTCTGAGCGGAAGGACTCCACGTACTCCTTCTCCACGACCTCAACCTTACAGTCTTTGTAGACCTTGGCGAGCTTACTGGCCATCTCCTGCATGTTCTTCAAAGGCTCCTGCAACTCGGGCTTGAGCTTTGGTACCTCCTTGGCGCGCTCTTGGAACACGAAGCACGACAACAACGCACAACACTGCTCGCTGGTCAAGTCGTTGAAGTTACCGTTGAAGATCAACTCCGTCAAGAGAAGTTCATCACCTGTACTGATCTCACAGGCAACACGACCCTTCAACTCAATCACATCGTTACCCGTGCAGAAACCCAAACGCCTCAAAACACGTTTTCTGTGCTTCAAGTCGTCCAATTGGATGACCGCCTGTGTCTCGACAATCTTTTCCTGGAGCTCCTTGATCTTGGCCTCGAGTTCAACCTTCTCTGTGTACTTGGGGTACGACTCCTGCAACTTGACGGAGCCATGGAGCACATGCAGCTCAATCTTGTCGGTCAAAACACGGATCTTGGTCAACAACAACTTGAAGTCAGCATCATCGATCTTCATGCTCGCTACTGGGTCCATAATAGGGATAATTCCGTCTGGAACCTTGTTGGGCAACGACTTGATGGTCTTGACCAATTGTTTCTTAGCAGCCGAGCTCTTCAAGTCCTCGGGAACCTTCAAACGAACACTGCTGATTTCAGCAATGGAGTCCAAGGTCACTGGGATGAATTCGGCACGCGACTTCTCGCCAGCCTGAGCAGGACGAATGCCCTCGGGGAAGTCAGGGTTGAAAGGCTTAATCAAGTTCACTGGTGCATCCACATACATAGTGATGACAAACACTGTGACGACAAATGACTCGTGAGGAGTGAACTCCTGGGTCGAGCGCTTGTTCAAACGCTTGGTGAAGGAGGTGACCATTCCCCAACCGTAGTCAAACTTGCCCACTTGCACCTTGACCAAACGGCCCTCCTGCAAGTACGGCAAGATGTGGCCTGGGTGGGTCACCACCAGACGCACGTCCTGCTGATAGGTGGCCAATTGCTTCTTCAAGTCAAAGTACTCCTTAAGCGAAACCTCGTCATCGACCTCGATACGGTTAGCCTTGATCGTGAGATCCTGGACTTGCGACTCCAACTTGGGCACGTTGGCGGCGTTCTGGAACTGGTAGAAAGACGACTGAAGCATAAACTCGGGCGAAATACCCTCAACTCTCATCAAGTTCAAGATCATGTTGTAACCCAAGTGGAAAGCCGAGTCTAAACGGTCGGCCTGGCCTTTAACCATACCCTTTGCAACCTGGGGCTCCATCTTCTCATCAATCATCATGATGACTATACCACGGTCATCCAAACCACGACGTCCTGCACGGCCAGACATTTGGATGTACTCACCACCGGACACCCATCTGAAACCAACACCGTCCCACTTCCTCACGGAAGTGAACACAACCGTCTTGGCAGGCATGTTCAAACCGATGGAAAAGGTCTCTGTGGCAAACAACACCTTAAGGTAACCCTCCTGGAACAAAATCTCGATAATCTCCTTCAAAATGGGGAGAAGCCCCGAGTGGTGAATACCAATACCACGCTTCAACAAGGGCAAGATGTTTTTGATCTGCGGCAACTCCTTGTCTGCTTCCGGAAGCAAGTCCACCGCGTTGTTGAAGATCTTGGTCAAGGCCTCACGCTCCTCGTCGGAGTTGAAGTCCAACTTGGACATCTTGAGCGCCAAAGCCTCACAGTCCCTCTTAGAAAACGAAAACACAATCACTGGGTTGTATCTCTTCATGTAGATCATCTTGACGATCTTGTAGATGTCGGAAGTTCCGTCCTTGTTACCTCCCTTCCACGACTGGCCCTTCTTGCCCTTGGACTTATCGGCCAGCGCAGGATCCTCGCCCGTGCTATCGCTGATGGAAGCCATGGCCTTCTGGAAGTTTTCTTCACGGAAAGTTCCCTTTTCATCCACCACCAAGTGGATACCATCACCAGCAGCAGGGAAAAGATAGTGCTGCAATGGCGTGGGACGGAAATCTGTGTAAACCACATGGCATGGTTGCGCGTGAATCTTGACAATCCACTCGGCAAACTCCATTGCGTTGGGGATAGTGGCCGAGAGGAAAACGTAGCGGACCTTGTCAGGCAACAAAATGATGGTTTCTTCCCAAACAACACCTCTGCTCTTGTCACGCATGTAGTGCACCTCGTCAAAGATGACCCAAGCAACTTCACGCATCACCTCAGAGCCTCGGTACAACATACTACGCAAAATCTCGGTGGTCATCACTAAACAGCCTGCGTCGGGATTGATAGTGACATCACCAGTCATAAGACCGACATCGCCGAACTCTGCCAACAACTCTCTGTACTTTTGGTTGGATAACGCCTTGATCGGCGAAGTGTAGATGACACGTTGTTTTTCACGCAACGACTGTGCGATGGCGTACTCTGCCACCACTGTTTTTCCTGCGGAAGTGTGCGCAGACACTAACACACTCTCGTTTCTGTCAATGCACGAGATGGACGTGTCCTGGAATGGATCCAAAACAAACGGGTAAGTTCTTGCCTCGTTTGTGCGCTTGTGCTGACCAATTGGAGTGTATGGGAAGTCTGGTGGGATGGCAACCTGGTGTCTGACCTGGTGGCGCAACTTGATCTTTTCATCTGAAGGTTCTTTTGCTGTAGTAGCCAAGCCTTCGGAGGCTGCGACGTCACGGGACGCTTCGATTTCGACTGCGTCAAAGACCACTGGCTTGATTTCCTTTGGCTTGGAGGTCTTTTTCTTCGCGGGTTGGGGTGGTGGTGACGCGGGGCGCTTGTTGGGTTTTGACTTTTCTTGTTGAGGCTTCTCCGTGGGAGCCTCTGCGGCGGGCGCCGCAGGAGCTGCTACGGGAGCTGCAGCGGGTGCTTCGTTGAACACGCCGAAGAGATCGTCTGTGTCCATGTGATGAGGAAAAGAAAGAAAGAAAAGAGATTAAAAGGAAAAGAGATGAGGAAAAGAAAGGACAGATGAGAATGAGGAAGAGATAAAAAGAGGATATGGGAGTGATGGAGATATCTAGTGAGAGGTAGGGAAAAGTTATGTAGCAAGTAAGGTTAATAATCTGATGGATTAAGTTCAAGTAAGATGAAGTATGCAAAATGAACTAAAATAAGAGGAAGATGAATAGTGAGATAGAGTTGGCAAGTATGCAGGAAAGAGAGAAAATGAAAGGAGCAAGAGGAAGATATGAAGATAGTATGAAGAGCAGCAAAGTAGTAAAGAAAAGATTAGAGACTTTGCTACTTCAGTATCCACTAATTCGAGTTATGACACGAGGTGAAAAAAGAGAGGGTGTGAATGAAAACGTTTTCGAGTGAAAAGTTATTGGTGATATGCTACACATTCAATCTTTTGTACATTTCAATATCTAAGCTACCTATTTTTCTCCATCTACTTCCAAAATCTCTCAGGTTTCCACGCCTTTGTATCTCATTTTAATTTCTCACTTCCCAGGAGTTCCCAGGATCACTTTAATTAGATCCGGGTGGCGGCTTCCTCTTCATTTGCGTTATGGCTTATTGTACTAAAATCCTACACTCGTTCGTATCTATGCTAATATGCTATATGGGATCTTCTAATGCTACTCCCTTTTACTAACTTCTCAAACATCCCCACGAGTCAGCTCTTTTCACCGATGAGTTATCTCCACTTTGCTCTTCTAATTAATTTGTTCCCAGAACATCACTCTTCATCATCTTCTTCTCACCTAGAGCCTGCAACGTCCGCCACTTCTCGCGGTCGTACTCCCCAACAACGTCACTCGGAACACTGCTCACGCGCAGCTGCTCGCGCTCCAGGCTGCTTGCAGTGTTCATGTCCCAGAAATCAATGGCGTCGTTGCGGATTGGCGCAACACTAAACTTGCGTATGCCCAAGTTCAAGCCCTCAATGAGCGCCGACGGATTCACAGAAGGAACCAGCTGCGAATGCTTGTGAGACTTGCTCGTGAGAAACGACCGAAGCGACTTGCGAGGCGATCCTCCAGCAGTCAGCTTGGACGTGGTCGACGTGATCGAAACTTGGTTGGAGTACGCGGAGTTGGTGTGCTTGTGGCTTCCTTTATGCACAACATCGTTATCAACACTTTGCTTCCTTCTGAACACGCTGCTAATGCGCTTCGGTGACTCGTGGAAGAACTTGCGCACAGGTGATGAGCTCTGACTCGCAGCAACTGGCTGCGAAAAAGTCGTCTCGATCGGGGTGGTACACATTGCTATGTTGAATTGCTGGTAAGCAGCAAAGTCCGGCTCACCAAGATCATCGGAAATGCCCATGGAGTCACCGTTGGAGTTGAGTCTCGATTCCGGCTTGCGGAATGTGTGAAGCAGCGGCGCACTATGCGACCGCGCCAGAATACACGAAAGGCGCACACCCGCATCTATGTCACTGACATTATCGATGTTATCTGGGTGGGAAGAAGGGAGCCTCAAGCTCCCACTGAGAAGCCTCTGTGCGCGTTTCTCGTGATAGGCGCCACTGTGGTCGTTCCACTGTTGGGGGGTGATCGTGCCCTGGGTAGGGGGTTTAGTCCAGCTACTCTGGCTAGTGATGCGTGGTATGTTTTCAAGCCCATCGAGGACGCGGCCGTAGTCTTCGGTGCTGTAATCGCACGCGATATGCATTGGGGCTTCGTTCAACGTCTTTTCAGAATTTGGTGGTTTGGCAAAGGCAGGACCAAGAAGAATGGCGTTGGATGTTAACGGTTTAGGTTGGTGGAACGCCTGGGAATATGTTTTAATGGGCTCTAACAAGGCCTCAGAAGTCTCACCGGGGCCCTGGGCAGCCTCATTAGGCCGGTGCAAACTATAGTTGGTGTCCGTGTTTTCTGATCCCTGCAAGATTTCAGCTTCCTGCATCCTACCAGGTTCCTTCTTTTCTGTATCTCTCATCGAGCTATGGAAAAGTACCGAGTCATCGCAGAGATCGCTGTAATGTATCGTGGCATCAATGTCGTCCACAGTATAATTTTCTGTTTCATGCTTCTTCTTTTCCCTTCTCTGCTTTGGCATGTATGCCAGGTCAAACCCACTGAATTGCGTTTGGTCAATTTCATTTGTCACTCCAAACTGGTCTGCATACGGCAAGTTGCGCGAGTCGCCGCTCTCGTACAGATACACATCCAGGTAGTTCCGTGTCAAGGAACCCTTACGCAAAGATGGCACTGGTAGAGAGTCGTATGCGTCATCTATAGGGTTATGCGGTAATAAATCCTCAACAGGATCATCTGGTCGGCGCGGACTGGCGACAAAGCTGATAGTAGGTCTGCTCATCCAAGGAGGCTGCGCGCATTCGTATTGTGGAGTAGTGACCTCTCCTACCGGGCTCAAAGAAGTCGAACGGAACGACTGCGTGGTTGGTTGGTCTCTTTGCAAGTTTGTGAGGTCTTCGTCGCTATTGTTGGCCTCTTGTAGACGCTTTGTGAACATGATGGGGGACTCTCCACACTTCAATACTGGGGGCAATAACAGTGGGTTGAGTGCCGAGAGCTTGATCTTTTCGTTGTGCAATGACTGCTTGCGCTTTTCGCGCTCACGTGGGCCGATGCAGCTGGTGGACTGTGAGCGTTTGACGTGATCTTCGGGAGACTCCGCTTCTTCCGTTATATTCGAGATACTGTGACGCTTCTGTATCCAATGCTGATTAATGCCGTATTTTCCATACTTTAATGCTTTCATAGGGGTGTTGGAGAACTCACCATTCATGAACGATTTGGTTGTGGTAGGTCCTCCATTGTATGCTCTTGAGGAAATAGATCCTTCATTGTATGTTTTCAAAGAATTGAATCCTTCATTGTATGCTTTTGATCCATTGTAAACTGAGGTACCGTATGCTTTCATCGAGGTACTATTGTCTCCTTTCATCCAATTATCGGAACAGTTTCCCCAATCCTGATCTGCCTGCATCCAGTTGATGTCGGGTATGTAGTAGTTATCATATGCATTGTCTGAGTCTTTTGAAGTTTGTACAGCTTTGAAAGAGCCCAACTTTGTTTGTTTCTGTTTGGGAAACCCATAGGTGCTTGAGTTAAGTTCAGAGTTTCCATAGATACTGGTACTGGACGACTTTCTTTTGATCCAATTAGTGTCGTATTCCTCATGGTTAATCAACGTCTGGTCAGAATTCTTCTTGGAAACAGAAGTGGAAGGGATCACAGCTGTGGGAAGCTGTATTGGTGAAAACTCAGACCCTTTTGCCACTTCTTCTATGCTTGCATCTTTATGGTCATTTGAAGAGCTAACTAGATGAACTGTTATTTTAGATGAAGCCGTGCTGCTCCAGAGCATGGTATCGACCAATAATAGCACGGGTATGACAATCTGGACCCAGCTAGGCACGATTATGTGGTTGCGCATCATGGCAACGAGGGCCATCAGCCCAACAACCATGTGAAACACCGCAAAAGATGCTTCAATTGCCACCATCATATGTGCGTAATATATCAGCCCAACAAGTGCCAGAGTCCCCAATCCGTAGCCACTGATGCCCACCAATAGCATGAGGACGGTATGGTTGGCGTGGTATGTCCACACTGCTGTTGAGGCTAGCGCACAACTGGTTGCGAATAGAAGGCAACCTAACGCCGCGCTATACATGCCCATGAAAGATGTAATAGATTTCAACTTTCAAATTCTTGCTTGAACTAAAGCTAAATTAATGTACGAGAGATTGAAGTAAAACCGGGAGGGGCTGCAAAAAGTTGCTTTTTTTTGATCTTACGGCCAGGCAATACATTGCGCTTGGGAGCGCACAGCTCCCCGCCGCTACTATGCAAACCCACGCATCACTAGCGTGATTGATGTGTGCCATCGACTCGATTTTACGCACAGTACAGCCTCCTCAAGTATATTTGTTTACTTATTTGTTTACTATGTTGATGTTTAGTCCAAATCGGGACATTTTACTGCAACCAATTTTTGACATCGCAGTTCTTGCGAGCAATGATGGCTTGCCAATGATCTACCAATGACGCAGAGTTTTTGGACGTGCATAGTTAATTGTGTTGTATTCGATAGTTGAGACACTGACAGGTGATGTACAGGGCAGGTATTATTGGATGCATTACTGGATGTATTATTAGATGCATAATTGGTTGACAGAAGGTCAATAATATTGTTTTTGTCTTTTATCCATATCTAAATCTAGGTTAGAGATGGATATTGAGTGAATATCCCCAATCAATGTACGTTAAAAACTTGCACCGGTCATAAAAGTGTATGGCTACGAATTAATCCCAAAAGCTCAATTTACCTGAGAGAGGGCATCCAGCTTAACTTCTAAAACTCCGAGCAGAGCTTGTAAAACATGCAGCTTAACTAATGGCAACCCGTAGGGAGCACACTGCAACATCGACCAAAACAAATCACAACAAACATTTTAAGGTGCCACAAATACATCGACCACAAACATAGAACCGTGTAAAACAGACGACTAACGGCAAGATATTCGGCGCTAATGAGATCTCTTAAGGAAAGATATAAGAAAAGTCTAAAATGTTGAAGCCGGCGGAGCCATTATTTACCCAGGCCACTAGTTTTAACTTTGCGAACATAATTCGTTCGGTAAATGATATTCTCGAAAACGCGAATAATCTATCAATCTAAGCGAAGACGCAATGGAAATATGTTTGCCTTCAATGAGCAATTGAAAACGACAATGCAAGACATGAGGGAAAGAATTATTGCCAAAATCGGATTCGCAATTGACATTTCTTCACCTAAAAGGTAGTCTACACTGTATCACTACACTCTTCTAACCTCATTCAATTCCTGACAAATTTAACTACTTTTAATACCTGTAGTCTCCACCAATCCATCTGTTGACCATGTCAAGGGCGTTCTCAGGTTGGTCGTAAGGAACCATATGGCCACCACCAAAGACTCTCAAGAAAGTAAAGTGCTTGTAGTTCTTGACCTCACCAGCCTTCTTGCCGCCGACCTTCCAGGATCTAATCTCCTCCTCAGAGAACTCCTTCTGGTGCGACCACTCCAACTTGTCGGACCAAGCCTGGTTACCCAACCAGTTGCAAATGAAGTCCTTGTCACCGGCGTAAATCAAAACAGGAATCTCCTGCTCCAACAAGTTGATGACGTTCTTGTGGTATGGCTTCATCCAGTCACCGGCCATCAAGAAGTTGCCGTTAATGTCAAAGTTACAAGACTTGTACTCGTCAACCTCGGCACCGAGCGCGGTCTTGATCTCTTCCTGGTTCAAGTACTCATCAATGTATTCCAACTGCTTGTAGCATAAGCTGCTGCCCTCACACATGGTACGGATGTCGTAGACGTTTCTGCCAGTCTTCTGGTATGGACCCATCTGACCATTGTTACAGTAAATGGTTGCAGGGACACAAGACCAGATAGAGCCAGAGTTGTAACAAGAATTGATGAGAGACAAGCATCTTGGCAAGTTGTTGAGCATAGCCTCACACTGCTCTGGCTCCAACACAGATGGCTCACCACCCTCACCACATGCCATTGGCTCGTAGTAGTTGTATTGGGTCAAAGGGTCAGTCAAACCGTTACCAATCAAAACAGAGGTAAGGTCAAAAGAGCGGTCGTCGTGGGACAAGATCTCAGAAGCAAACACAGGGATGTAGTGACCAGCGTAAGACTCTCCGGTAATGTGGAATGGCAACTTCGAGTACTGAGGGAACTGCTTGAAGAACAATTCCAAGAAAGCGTAGACATCCTGGCCAGCACTAACAGTGTTGGAAACCAGCTGCGACAGGTACGAGAAACCAACGTTCACAGGCTGATCGAGGAAGATGACAGAGGCATTGTTGTTCCACGAGTAAGGGTTGTGAACTGGCTTCAAGTCAGAGCTGATGGACGAGGGGCCCAACTCAAACAACAAACCAGTCAAGGAAGAGCATCCTGGACCACCGTTCAACCACAAAAGAACTGGGTCGTTCTCTGGGTCGTTTCTAGACTCGAAAAACCAGTAGAAAAAGTGCTTGTCTTCGTCCTCCACATCGAGGTATCCGGAGTACTGCTTAACAGAGTCAATTCCCAAGCTCTCTGGAACAGCTTTACCACGCAACTTGTGGTTTGGAACACGGGAGTCAGTGACATGGAAGTCGAAGTCCGACTTCTGGGCCTTGGCCTTCTTTGGCAGTGTCTTGAACGACAACTTACTGAATGCATCTGGAAAGTCGAGCATCATCTCAGACCAAACACGCTTAGTGTCGTGTGGAATGTTTTCCAATGGCTCATTCAAGAACTTAGCAATGGACTCAATGACGTTGAATTTGCCCACGCTCAGCGCGAGACGCTCGTACTGTTCATCAAGCTTGAAGGTGTGTTGGAGCCCATTCAATGGGTTGGGGACGTGAAGTGCATTGGAAGCACCAATGATTGCCACCAAGGCAGTTGCAGAGAACTTCATGGCGTTTAAGGGGCAAAAACGGAATTTATTGCGATTATATACTTTCGTCCTGCAGGTACTTGGTAGTGCATATACGCCGTCTGCTGGTATGGCCGATAAAGGATGGTTGCTTGCGAAAAGAGAAGAGGACGGCCGGATTAGGCTGAGTATTGAACAAATGAGTAAATATACAAGACGGCATATGTAGAGCTTAGAGCGGTATAAGATTTGGTAAAGCTATGGTGCTTATAGAAGAGACCGATACTTAGAGAAGATACCCGCATATCGGAAGATACCCGAAAGGGGATATACAGTAACTTTGTTACAATGCCAACAAGTTGTACTAAAGCTCTGTCCCAGAGATGATGTTGTTGAATAGGCGGGGATGTGAAGGTTCAACCGCTCATATTGGGCATATAAGTTTGGAATTTGTTCTTTCACCGGATATTGTAAATATGTAGGGGTACCGCTCATTTCTTGGACACATGTGAACCTCTTGCTATGATAAGGTGCACCCAGTAAAAGCTTGTCGTCAATCTACCATCAAGAAGATGGTATTTGGACGCACGAAATATCGACAGACTTACATCAAGGGTTGTACCCAAACTAATCTGCCTTGAACCTTTACTAATACCTTTTGCTCCACTAAGTGTATCCAACGGCCTCCAGGCTTAGTCTTTATCTCCACATGAAACAGCGTCGATGCTCACAACCGCGGAGCGATAATACGCTTGCACTGAAAATTATCTGGAATTGTTTAGCACTACGAGCTGGTACTTTCAGTCACAGATACTATGGATGTGTGATTACGTTATAATGGTATATATTTAGCCAACTGTGTTATTAGGATGTTATGTCTGGTTTGTGACCAGGGTAGAGTTACCACGATCACCGTACACAGATATGTTCACTACTACTTCAAAATTGATGAAGGGAAAAATTCAGCTTGAGAGTAGTGAGTAGAGCTTTTCCGAGATTACCCTTGTACACCCTTGTGGTTACTTGATTATTCGGCAACCCCTACTATTTTGAACCCCCGGGGCGAAAGCTGAATACTGCCAACGAAAGCGGATTTGATCTACTCTACTGCTAACAAATCGTCAAAGCAGAGTGAATGCAGTTTCAAATACTCAAGCAAGAACCAGCCTCAAGTCGTAAATATAGCCATGAGGACGAAGTTGAGCTCAAATGCTGTCTGCTTGGATTCGTTAACGTTGCGATGGTAAGCACAACCGTACAAAAATCTTCACTGAAAAGCCTTGAGAAGAAGCTTCACGTGTAATACGAGGGCAAAGTGACGTTGTAGGACATTTGTCAGACCCAAATTAACCTCTAAGTACTCTACGTCATTATGCATGAGGGAATGTTATCGGTTGCTGTTTATGCATGACTACCAAAAAGGGCCTTGTTTTTTGGTCCTCTATTAACCGTTCACTAGCCTTGGAGTATTATACTCTCTGTCGTAATACAAGTTTGTATTTTTCTGGTTTCTGTGCAATTATCCTCAGTCTTCCACAATAGGCCTCACACAGGACTTTACAATCGTTCGCCAGTTGCAGAAAACTTGTTGGAGTTGAACGGACATTTGTGGCTAATGTGAATATCAATATGAGAATCTATCGGGTTCAAACGTTTAGCACAAATCGAAACCATACCGCGGTCAACTGCAAAGTTAATCTTACAATGTTTGAAATTGAAGCAGATTCCGCCCGTGTCATAGAATCATAAAGTAGGTAAAAATTCATCGACATTATTCATGTTAAGTGACAACCTATCAGTTATTAATTAGGGTACAAATTCCTCATTAGACCAAGCTCAATTAAATCCCAACGCTATCTCTTCTAATTTCTTACTTATTCCCCTCACTTATTAGTTATATAATTTTAAACCTGTTCCATGGTTCTAAATATGTTTGGTTAGGAGTGAATCTGAAGCGACCGTTAGTGAGTAAACATGGTTGCAAATCTAGAACGCAACAGTGAATTAAACAAGAACTGAGAATAGGCGATATCATAAAGCAACCAACTCCACACAGAAAGCTCTAATTGGCCGCTACAGATTCTAGTGAATTTGGAAAAAACCGCAAGTTTGAATTTAGTGTCTAACAGTCGATACTTTACTTTAAAATGTCGAACTTCATAAACCCGAGACCAAAACGCACACTTGCTGTACGCGAATAATTGATCATACATTTCGCAGTATATCAAACACATACGACTTGCAAGAAGCATCGCTATCGTTAGAAAAACCAAAAAACGCTACCGTTGATCCAATAGCCATAGGTCTACAACATCACCGCATGGTACCGAGGTAACAATTCCCTATGCCGCTCTTTAAACTAACTAGGAGTGATACAAAGATCCAAACACTTGGGACCGGTGTTTCTGGGAGTGCGGTTATGTACCGGTCGCGCAGAAATGGTCTGCTATATGTGGTAAAAACCTACCATTCAAGAGAGTCACACGAGACTTCAGCTGAATACCAAGACCGGGTTCTCCATGAGTTCCGAATGCTTCAAAAACTCAGTCATCCGAATATAATCAAGGTTTTTGATTACACTACGCGGCGGAGCACCGTGCGGGTTCGCTTGGAAGCTGGTTCGGTGCAGAACATGGCCCAGGTACTTCGCTCGCACACCGTTTCCACTTCCCAAGCACTCTGTTTCTGGAAGCAAGTGTGCAGTGCTGTGAGGTACATACACGGCCAGGGGATCTGCCACCGTGACCTCAAGATGATGAATTTGGTTCTCGATGCGGAGATGAAAGTGGTCAAGGTGATTGACTGGTGCACTTCGAAGGACCAACATGAGTGCGTGGGGCTAGTCGGGTCTCCGGAATATGCTGCGCCCGAACAGTTTAACCTGATTAGGTATAATGGGTATGCTGCGGATATGTGGTCGTTGGGTATTCTTTTGGTTTACTTTGTAGCGAGAAAGTACGCCTGGAAGCGTGCACATGTGGAGGTACGAGAATATCGGGAGTATAGCGAGCATGGGAATGGAGGAGGAATGGGGTTGAGGGAACTTTTAGGAAGTGGAAATATTTCACAGACTGTTGGAGTGGGTAATGAGAAGGAAGTGGCTGGAATTGGCACCAACGAGCATCACACTGGAAATGGTGGACAAGTAACAACAGATGAGCTATTTAACATGAAGAACTGTTCTGGGAAACGAGAGGGATATGAAGAAAGCTATATTGATAATGAGCAGAATGGTTTCAATATGTTAGCGCTGGATCCTTTATTGGCTGCAGAGTTTCTTCTTGTATCCGATCCCAATAAGCGACCAGATATAGAGGAGTTGTTTGGCAGGGTTGGAGTGATCTAAATGAAGTTGAAGGGTCAGTCATCAGGGTAAGTGTAAGGCTAGGTAGTACGCACAATACAAAGTTAAGCGTGCTAAGAAATGTGGACTAGGTACGAGGTTCAGAAGATAAAAATGTCTAGCAGAGTGTAAGGTGATTCCTTCGTGATTCAGCGATGATCTTATAACTAACTTGTTTCTTTGAAGGGGTATTTCAGCCAGAATATATAGTAAATACCATGTGGGGAAAGAGTATGAGGAATGTGGTAGGTCCCATATGTCGAGCACCGATTAGTACTTCCCCTCAGATGAGCGGGGCCAGAGCCCGATGTGTAGGGGAATAGGTCAGATGTGTAGGTCGACCCCACACCGCTTGCATCTGTATAGGGCTTCTAGGTGGGACTACGTATTATATGCACTCTTGGGCCATTGGCACCTTACACAGAGGAAAATGGCTGCAAATAGAGAAAGAGATTTGGAGTGAGGGAATACGAATTCAAGATAAGCTAAGTAATCGCATCGACAACTAGTGTAAATGTGCGCCTGGATAATATTTTATTTGCAATGTCAATAAGACTTTATTTGCAATGTGATTATATTTGCAATGTGGATAAGATTTATTTGCGACAAAGATGTCATACAAGTAGTTTACTTTGACTTCTTTCGTACTTTGTCGCTTCTGGGTAGCTTTCACTGACTCACTATTTGTGTTCTCACTGACTCCTCACTGACTCCGTCTGTTCTAAAGAGTTCATTGCAGTAGCCACCTTTGTCGCAAAGCCCCGTAACGGGATTACTTTGTGCTACCGAATACAACGATGACGAATTACGTTTGCAACAGCTAGTTGAAACCAACGTTGCATCCACCATTCCTTCTATAACCAACTCCATCTAAAAAAACCAGAGCAAATACTACTTCACCCTCAGATTTTTTTCTTCACATTTTCTACACTCTCAACTCACTCCTTTTACAAAGACCCCTGCACCTCCTATTAACACGGTTTGCTTCATGTTTTCCCCTTCTCCATCCCCAGCCTCTGACTCCTTTTCCTTTTGACTCGTTATTTTGACTCGCCCTTCCCTCTTTGACTCCCAAAAAAGCTCATGCGCACGTGCCTGTGACTCAAGAAAAAGTTCAAAAAGCGCCAAGTTCTGAAAAATTTCAACCATGCTTTCGCGCTCTTTTAGAACTCTCCGCAGGATTCCTGCCAGAACATATGCATTGTCTGCCAATGCCCAGAAGCTCATGTCCGAGTCTGTAAAGACTGTTGACCCTGAAATGGCTGACATTCTCGCTCAGGAAAAGACCCGTCAGAAGAATTCCATCACCTTGATCCCATCGGAGAACTTTACCTCCAAGGCCGTTATGGACCTTCTTGGATCTGAGATGCAAAACAAGTACTCCGAGGGATACCCTGGTGAGAGGTACTACGGTGGTAACGAGATCATCGACAAGGCCGAGTCTCTTTGTCGCACCAGAGCCTTGGAGGCCTTTGGCTTGTCCTCTGAGGAGTGGGGTGTGAACGTGCAGCCTCTTTCTGGAGCTCCAGCAAATTTATACGCATACTCTGCAATCTTGGAGGTCGGTGACAGAATCATGGGCTTGGACCTTCCACACGGTGGTCACTTGTCTCACGGTTACCAGACCCCATCGACCAAGATATCCTACATCTCCAAGTACTTCCAAACCATGCCATACCGTTTGAACGAAGAGACCGGTATCATTGATTACGATACTCTTGAGAAGAACGCCGTTCTTTTCCGTCCAAAGGTTATTGTTGCAGGTGCCTCCGCCTACTCTCGTGTCATTGACTACAAGAGAATGAGAGCTATTGCCGACAAGGTTGGTGCTTACTTGTTGAGTGACATGGCCCACATCTCTGGTTTGGTGAGTGCTGGTGTGACCGACTCTCCATTCCCATACTCCGATATTGTGACCACCACCACTCACAAGTCGTTGCGTGGTCCTAGAGGTGCTATGATCTTCTTCAGAAAGGGTGTTAGAAAGACTACCAAGAAGGGTAAGCAGATCATGTACGACTTGGAGAACAAGATCAACTTCTCTGTTTTCCCTGCCCACCAGGGTGGTCCTCACAACCACACCATCTCTGCTTTGGCTGTGGCCTTGAAGCAGACCCAGTACCCTGAGTACAAGCAGTACCAGCAGGAGGTCATTGACAACGCTGCATCTTTTGCCGCTGCCTTGGAGGCCAAGGGCTTCCAGTTGGTGTCTGGCGGTACCGACACCCACCTTATTTTGGTGGACTTGAGATCCAAGAAGATTGACGGTGCTCGTGTTGAGGCTGTTTTGGAGAGAGCAAACATTGCTGCCAACAAGAACACTGTTCCAGGTGACAAGTCTGCTTTATTCCCATCTGGTTTGAGAGTTGGAACCCCTGCCATGACCACCAGAGGCTTTGGACCAGAGGAGTTTGAGAAGGTTGCACAGTACTTCCAGAGAGCTGTTGACATTTCTCTTGCTTTGAAGCAGCAAGAGCAAGGCACTGTTGCCAAGGAGTTGTTGGCTCTGTTCAAGAAGTTGGCTGACGAGAGTGAGGAGGTTAAGAGTTTGGGTGAGGAGGTTGCTGCTTGGGCTTCCACTTATCCTGTTCCAGGTGACAAGGAGTAGGTGTGAAAACCCAGTGATATCAGAGCTCTTCGCTGACAAAGTTAGTGAATAATACATTGATATTCCAGCTCTTTGCCGAAGTCAGTGAAAAGTGAGGTAGTTCGTGATAACTTACAGTAAAGGGCGAGCTGAATAAGATCCCGGGATGACTGAGTTGAACTAACGACGAAAAGAAGTAGTTGATGAACATGATATAGTCAATGAAGAGCGATATCTGAGTGATATACAATTGGAACTTAATGAAAACTGGTATAGTTAATGAAAAGTGTAATTAGTGGAGAAGTCAATAAGGAGATTGTAAGTTTTGTAGTTTGCTGAGAAACCAACTGATTAGGTGGGTGCTTCCTGGTGAGTGTTTACTGATTGAATACTTGACCGATGGAGTACTTGATTTTAGTTAGGTGAAAGGTTTCATAGTGCACAGTCTGGTAACCGAACCAATTGAATATGCCCTCTAAGCTGTTCACTGATTGCTGATACTAATGAGTTAAACTGCTGATTATTGTATAACTCAGTCTCAATACTATCGACCCCTCTTCCTGTTATCACTGTATTTTTCGGTCCTAACTTTGTCACGTCTTGCTCAGTTACCTATAAACTCGCTCTTCGCTGACTTCGCCAATCATCACTCACATATCACTTATCAGTCCAACTCTCTATTTAACAATTATCAACCGTCAATATCCATGCGTTACTTAGCTGTACATCAACTCCCCGCTAACCCGTCAGTTTCTCACCTTCATCAAGTTATCGGTATCTTTTTTTAATTTCATCATGACCTCAGAAATCCGCCCAGGGTTGATCCGACCGCTGAACCTCATATCATGGTCGAAAAACGGCTTCATTGCATATGCCGCAAACAATGATTCGCACAACCTCCATATGAGCTACTTGGAAAACACGGACGGAAAACTGTGGCAAATTGCACCTCCACAAAGCCTCGAGTTACGTTCCTCCAACCACCTACCTGAACTCTCCCTCGTGGCATGGAGCAACCTTTCCACAGATCTCGCGGTTGCAGATATCTACGGAAACCTCTACGTGATGCTTGCTGGCGTTGGTCTCCTTGAAAACGCAAAATCCGCCCAAAATAATGATTCCGAACAGACCAATGGATCTACACCCTCTCCAAGCTACGAACTCACATCATACAACCACATGGAGTTGATCTACCGTGATATAGTGGACGAAAACCCTGTGCAACATGTCTCGTCCGATAAAAAAATCGTTGCCTTCAAATGGTTGGACATTGAAAAACCCCACATCGTGAACAAGCCTGCTACATTGCTGGTGACTGAAGGTCAACCATCATACTCATATACAGTAGGTCAGAATCAGCCACATGGTGTTACACACCCCATTCTGACTAAGCAAGCGGCGTTTGCGTTGCGTGAAAACGGAACATTGGATTTATTTTACCAGGGCGAGCACAAGGTGGAATATTACAAGATCTCAGCAGAATTGGCAAATCAATCTAGTGTTGCGCAGCAGAACTCAAATTTCTCGAAATCTAATGATTCCAAGCTTCTCCTCACCCACGCGCTGTTGGGCTTCAGTTCCGACAAGGTTGTCATCATCACGGCGTTCGACATTTTTACTAGCAAGATTGTCGTGTTCAGGGTCACTGTTGACTGGGGATTCTTGGTGGAATCTGCAAAAAGACAAAAGACAGACCCTCATTACCACACTCCAAAGGAGCAACAGAATCTTCCAAGCCTCACAATCAACAAAGTCCAAGCACTTTTGCCTTTACCTGCAGTTTCTAACTTCATCGATGACAACGAGGACGTGGAAACCGGATACATCCATAAACTTACATCTTTAGACGTCGTTTCCTCTTCGGGGGATGCAGGTGCAAAGCCTGACATTTTCATGTCGTATGTCACAACTACCCCAACAGAAAAGTATACCACAATCTACCGGTACCATTTGCAGGCCGAGCTGGTTGCCGATGCATTTGCAAACTTGGGCCAACGTAAAAATGTTGCATTACAACAACAACAACAACAACAACAACAACAACAACAACAACAACAACAACAACAACAATCGGAGCAATCTCTTGTCATCCAGGATAAGCTCGTGAGACCTGGGATAGTGCAGTCTATTTCATCTGCATTAGCTGAGACATTTTTGGTGGTCCAGTTTACAGATGGCAGGGTAGAAGTTGTCGAGAGAAGTACGTTGACGGTTGTTAATAATAAAAATAGAATAGTGAAGCAGGAGGATGATAGTCTCCCCGAAACAATCTCCAACATCTTTGACGTGGGATTTGAGTTCCCTGACGTTGGTAATCTCGGTGCCGCACCCATAATTGCAGTTTCCCCAAATTTGGTATCTATGGTTTACCTCGACCCCTCCCTGATGAAGCTCCACATAGATGTTGCAGAGAACCAGCTGAAAAAAATCTCGCCACGCGAATTACTACTTACATCCGTAGGATTTGCCTACCGGCATGCTTACGCTTGCTACACCAATACCTGTTCCGATGATTTGGTGATTCTCATTGAAAAAGAGTTGAGCCGTGTGTATGGGCTTTTAACGGTAGACAACAAGTCCCAAAAGGTGGACCTTTTCATGAAAAAGTTTGTGGACTCTATATTGAGCGAGTCACATCGTGCCATAAACTTCCAATTGGATACTTTCAACAAGGAGTCTGTTGACAAGCTTCTTTCTAACCCGCCTTTGCAGAAATTGCTCTCGTTACAGTTGATCCTAGGTGACATTCTGCGCGACTTCTTTTCGAGCAACATGGCTGTCGATATTGCGTGGATATTGCTTAATGTCCGCAGTGCTAGTTTTGGAATCATGTTTCTGTTGTCGAGTATATACAGACAAATCTCGAAGAAAAAGGCATCCGAGGACAACATACAAGACTCCACCACAAGAGGGGAGTGCATTCTTTCGCTCGTTGGCAACATTAAGTGGTTGATCGACCTCATGGTTTACTTGAACCAAGAACTCCTCCAGCTTCTGCTTGAAAGGCAAAGCCCAGGGCAGAGCAAATTAACAATGAAAAACTCGCTAGTATTGCCTTTACTCTTGTGCAAAGTGCCTAGGCTTTTCTTGATGTACGCACTTTCGCTGATTAACAAGACCCATGAGATCTTGAAGAAGCTAAGTAAGGACTTGGTAGAGTGCAACAAGCTCTTCACGCCGATGAAGGAGTCGCTCAGTCGGTGCTTCACGATTGTCAACAACTCTCCATTGACCCTCACGCTTTTTGATAGTTACTTGAAAGAGTGCGATGCTTTGGTTCAGAGAGAATTGGGCTCACGTTCAACACACAAGGAGAACGGCTTTGCGCTTAGAAATGAACAGAAACTTCTCTGTCAGGGCGAATTGAACGACGACATGTTTCAAATAGCAAACATTCTCATTGAACGCCATAGTGTCACTATCAACCGTGACTTGAAGGTATCGGAGTTGTATTTTTACGACACTACTTGGTTGAATGTGGGTGTGAATAAGAAAAACTCAGAACTCCACGGGAAAAATATTGTGCACAATGAAGGTTCTTTGCCAGTGATAGCACGGACTTTTGGAGGAGACGGCTCGAGCGTTGACTCCCTCCGGAAGATCCTTATCTACCCGGGGAAGGAAAAGTCTCAACTCAGGCAGTGTACTCGGTGTCGGTCGATATCTCTTCTCTCCGACCCCCAAATATTTAACTTGCCAAACACTATTGGGCTCTGGACGATGGTTTTCCAGAGAGCATGCATATGTGGTAACCCATGGGTGAATTTCGTCAAATAGGTCTGTGAGAGGGATGGTAGAAGGTGGTAACAATAAAATGCGTTGGAATGAAAGTTCTGAAGCACAAGATAGTAAATTAGATATCACAATATGGAGAAAAGTAGATAGAGTAGTTGAAAAAGCTAAACTGAACATGATAACGATCATGATCAAATTCAGCAAGACAAGGAAAGTTGAGGCATGGGTTGCGATACCATAATTCATTCTGTATTTTCTGTATGAAGCTAGAAAAATTGCAAAACTCGATGAAATGAAGACCTCTATCAATTACTGGTCTTCTTACTACTTCTAAAGTTTACGTTGGTTTTGGCATGGTATTGCTCTCTACGAATTTGTACTTCCCTCTGTTGCTGAGGTATAAAAAGTGCCCGCTTGGCCAAGTGGTAAGGCGCTCCACTCGTAATGGAGCGATCGCCGGTTCGATTCCGGCAGGGGGCATTTTTTTGTCCTCAAAAACGTCAACTCGTTTCTCCGTCTCTTTTCGTCTGATACCAAAAGAGCCGAGCAGCATCAAGACGCAGGAACGATGAGCATGTGATGAGGCCCTAAACGAGAAACTGAAAATAATGGAGACGTTGTAGACTGTTTACACGTTTACGTTTACGAAGATTTGAGATGCTGAATATCAATACTACATGCGGATTCGCTTATTCCAAACAAAGGTTGATTTGTTTTACACATGTTGTATAGTTCAATATCGGCTATTCAACTCCGTCATTCCAGTTTGGGTTTTATGGCATTATTATTGTTGTTGTAAACAACTCTTTGTCGTACCGGGGGAACTTACCTTTCTTCGTAACGCCAACTTCAAACATATGTTTTTGTAAACATGACTCTTCGTAACTCTTTGTAGTTTTACTCTTTGTAATTTTACATTACCCTAATATAACCCTTTATATTATCGCCCCTTGTAAACTCGCCCTTTGTAATGTCAACGCTTGGAACATTACCATAACTGAAATCTCTATTTTCAACTCTTTGAAATATGAACTCTCTGTGATGTCAATTCTTCTGAAAAATCCTTCTTATCCTCACATCTTTTTCCCTACCTCGTCATTGAACTGACTGCAACTGTAGGACCTTGTCCATTCTCCATCTTTCTCAAACAATCCGATATATGCTCCGACCAAGTGTTCAAAGAAGGCTCAGATGAAGAAAGAAGGTTTCTTAATATATCTAACTTGACTGAAAACAATTGCGGGTTGGTTACGTCACTTTCTTTGAGAAAATTGCTCAACACCTGGGGTAAACATTCGAAGAGAAAACGCTGTGTGAAAGGGCGTTGCGAAAATACGAGCAATAGCGCGAATAGCATATCAGCAGTGAGCCTTCCAAGCCTTGTGCTGGTGAAGTACTCCAGTTCGTGATTGAACAACTGCTCATCTGCAACAATATTGAGGAGGATCCCGAAGTACTTGTTCGATAGAAGAGGATAGTCAAGAGTTACATTCCTGAGAACAGCGGGGTTTGCCTGCGACAAAATGCGAATGAGAATGTCCTCCTGAAATGAGCATGGCCCTTCCAACATCTTTGCACACCACTGTTCGTATTTGTGGTCCCCTGAGAGCTTTATGAGGAGATTGGCCACTTCAGGTCCAACAAATGATAATTCTGTTGCCATTGAGAGCGTGTTGAGAATATCCCAGTGTTCCTGCGGAACCAGTGGACACAACACAAACAAGTCTGCACAAAACTGTACTAAAAGAATAGCAAAGAGCGGGTCTTCGTCAGCCAACTGCTCAAGTTGCTGGAGATTGAATTTGTACATTTCAGGTGCCACGAAATGGTTGAAGTCTGCTAGAATGAGGATATAGGCCAAAAAACGTGAGCGCACAGTAGAGTCCGATGCCAAAGCATTAAGCCCAATTAGAGATGGAGCAGGGCCTGCCTTTTTCCCCAAGTAGAATCGTAAGAACAGTTCAATATGGGACACTTGCGAGATTGGCAAAGAACTGTCGGTGAGATACTGTCGGGTGACAATATTGGGAATTGTATCAGACTCACTTGTTTTGGTGGGCTCATCTTTTGGACTTTCCTCTTTGGTTGTGTCCATTGTGATTGTGCGTTCTGTTACATTTCTGTTCTTTGCGAGGAATTCTCTACATCCACGGTCATCGATCTTTTCACTGACCAACTTGAGAATTGCCAGCGAGATATCGGGGTTAGAAGTGAGGTTCGATAAGTTATCGACGATGAACTGCTCTGGAAAAATCTCGAGAAGTTCGGTAAACAGCACTGCAGCTAAAAGCTGTTCTAAAAGTCTTGGGGCAGCCCTTGTCGGGTCTAGGTGTGGGGCGGAGAATACTATGTGGTTGGTTGGCCCAATGAGCAGAAGCAAGTTGTTGCAGCCCTGAGGTTTGAATGATTGGACCGCTTCAACATTGATCGGTGTGTTTGATTCGATTGACAGTTGTAGGTGGTTGAGTAAATCCGACATGGTAAAATCTAATCAGTTTTTTGTGTGAATATTAGAAGGAGTGGAGATTAAGGCGTGTGAGTGGAGAATGGAGTTATCAGCCACTACCGAGTTTTAGAGAAATGGATCGATGAGTGAATGCTATAAATGGAAAGGCTTTGTGGTTTCGTGAGGGAAAATCCTTGTTAATGGGAACATGACCCATAGTAAGACTCTTACCCATAGAAATTTTTATAGTAGACATACAATAGGAAGATAAATTCATAAGATTGTTTATGTATTCATAGTGAGCGTATGTTTTTCTCATGATTCGCGAGAAATCTACAATATACCGTATGGAACTCATAAGATGTCAAACACATCGTAATGGAACCAACTCATACAGACATGTGCTTGATGCAGGACGCGAGGCTGAGGTTCCTTTTTTGTAACTTTGACGGTTGACCGATCTGCCCATATTTCTTTGCTCCACATTGCTTAATTCCAGAATGTCAACGGTTCGTGTCTGGTATTTCCGCCCTGACCACATCGCGTGATCGGAGACGCATATTTCTATTGTATTGAAGTTACGTGGTGAATTCTTGACTATTATTGTACTCTATACGGCGTCTGTGGAGACTACAAAGCCACTCATTTTAACATAATCGCTTACGAAGTTCTCTAATTTTTATAGCGTGACTACATCAACTAACCATGCGGATCATGTGCTACATTGTCCTAAGGCTACTCTCATAACCTATGGAGAATCCTACATCCTGTGATTTCTGCTCCCTCTTCCTCTCGGCTATTTGTAACGCCGTTGACCTCTGAAACTGAACACACAAAAATCGTGTCCGCGTACACATTGTGTTTGTCGGCTAGTTGCTGCCTCGAAGTTTCAGCCGCTGTCGGATCGGGACATCTTTTCGCTTTTTCACGTCACACAAAACCTACGTGTTCAGCTCCCTAAATTACTCGATACTTTTTTCGTTTCGCGTATATTTACGTTTCGTCGTCTTTCTACTTTTCTGCGCATGTCCTCAGTGGGAACCTTGGATAGCATGATGACAGCCGTGTCTAATGTACTCGGGGACGCCGCTGTCCGCGATGATATCCCCAACAATGATGAATCAAGCCAATTGACAGAAGATGGTTATGCGAAGACTCCTGGCGGCTATCCAGTTGAGTCTAAAGATATCGAATCAGCTACGGAGAAAACGGAGAAATCGACTAAGGAGTTGGATGAGAAGTTAGATGAGAAGTCAAATGATAAGCCAGGTGAAAAGGCAACCGGATCTAACACTAGCGAATCATCAACTGCGGCTGACGCCTCAAAAACTACGAAGGATAAAGATGCCAAGCCGCTTGCTGGCGAGAATGCAGAACATAAGGAAATCGCCCTTAAGCTCTTCAAAGAGGACTTTGTTTCTATTCAACCTGAGGAGTACACGCAGTTTCTCTCTGCTAACGACGCGGAGTCGCAGCTGATCCGCGGCTACTACATGGATTGTTTCACATGGGACGCCAACCTCCTCAAGTCCACACGCAAACTCTGCTCGAAGTTGTACCTCAAGGGCGAATCACAAGAAATCGACCGTATTCTCTCGGCATTCACCAAGTCGTACCTCAAACAGCACCCCAATAACACGTTTGCAACACGCAACTTTGAAAAGATTTACATTATCATTTACTCGTTGATCTTGTTAAACACTGCGTTGCACAACTCAGAAGTAAATCGCAAAAACGTTATCTCACAGACAGACTACATCAAGAACACCTTCACTACCTTTGTGCAGACAACTTCGAAGTCTTCGAAGAGGTTGTCAATCAAGCAGAAGATTGTCATTGAGCGCGAGTTGAGTAACTACTACGAAGACTTGCGTGACAACGAGTTGCATTTGAAGAGCGCAGAGCCCACCGAAGGCCACAATCCTCCAACTGCCACTTCCAAGCGTCTTTCTCGGCACATTGCCAGAAAAGAAGACACAGAAGAAGAAGTTGTCAACGAGACCCTTGACCCACTGGTTGAGGAAAACACCCTTCTGAGACAAGTTTCCAATACCTCACTCTGGTCCACCGACAGTAACTCCAAAACACGCCGGTCGTCATTAGCCATGAAGCGCATGTCGCTGGCCACGCTGGCAGTTTCACACTTCACCGTCAACACCCAGTCACGTAACAAGCGCGGTGTGGGGTTTGCTCGTGCGTTGTTGTCGGATCAAAAAAACTCACAGTTTTACAAAAACAACAATGAGTCGTCTTTATCCAATGCTCTGGCATCCACGGCACGTGCACGCTCGGAGGCGTCTATCTTACACGAGGGACCTGCAGGGCATGCATTGAACAAGCGCTCATCCAGGAGTTCTATCATTCTGAAGGAATCACTTGTTGGGGCTTCTGGTGTTGATGATGCAATGCTGGTGCTTTCGTTAGACACAGTCAAGTTAGTGGGTGATGAAGGCGAGGGTGAGAGGCAGAATCTTGAAAACTTCAATGTTGATGACTACCAGGATCGCTTCGATTTGACTTTGGAGCTTCAGGGCTCGCCATATTTGAAGGAGGGATTGTTGAAGTTGAAGGTTGTCAATAATGACCAAGCCGATACATCCTCCGAGACTCCGCCAGCAAGCTCCGGCCTGCGGTTCTTCTCTTTCTTTAACAAATCAGCTAGCGGTGCAAACTCGCGTCAGAGTACTCCACGCGACTCCACGGGAGCCATTTCGCTGACCAAGTTTGTGGAGAACTTTGTGGTTGTATCGAAGGGTGAGTTACGCTTGTACTCTTTTGATCCTAAGGTGATTAAAAAGCACCAGGCTGCATTGCAGAAGCAGAAAAGCAAGTACTTGTCGTCTATTTCTGAGGATGATGAGAACGCGGAATCCGAAGAAGAGGACGATATTGGTGATGGTAACTGGTTGAAGAACGCTGTGAATATCGGCAACTACAACTTATGTTCTACGTATGCCACGTTGGAGAAGCCAACCATCAACATGGCTCTGAACAAAAAGACGATTCTCTGGTCGTTAACCTTCCCAAAGACGCTGAAGAGACTGCCCAAGAAGTTCTACTTCGAGGCCGGTACAAAGGAGATCTCATTAGAATTCATCAACACTTGTAACTTCTGGGCTGCAAAGATGACCGCGATTCCAACGCTCGAGGAGAGTATGTCGCTGATTGAATATGGGTGGACAAACTTGGATGGCTTGATCAACAAGCGCGACCAGTTCAAGAGAATGAAGCACATCATGAAATGGGAGCAGTTGCCCAAGGGTATCTACTTGAGCAACTACGTTGTCTCGCCTTCTTTGGACGACCGTTCCAACCACGAGGGCATGATGAAACAGTTTGTGAAAACCTTGAACTACTACAATCACTTGAAGAAGTTGTACAACGATTTTACCGCGCTCAAATTGCGCTTCACTGACAGCTTTCCCGCTAAGCAGTACGCATCTAATAACTACACGAGGGTTATAGCCAACTATGATCACAAGATTCAGGAGTACAAGGTGGAGTTAACTAAGTACAAAAATTACCTTATCATCTTGGGTTTTGGCTTGCAGTTGCGCTTCGATTTGGAGGACCTGAGCAGAGAATCAGAGGACTTTACTGATGATGAGCTCACGACTTTGGTCAAGGCCGAGATCAAAAAGTTGTTCTACAACATGAAAGACATTTCCAAAATCATTCCAACTTTCCAGTCTTCCAAGTCCATCAACAATATATCGGCCATTCTTCGGGGTGATGCTGAGAAGGAGCTTCCTGTGGTTCCAGAGTCAACGGGCAGCACACTGCCGAGCACACAGCAGCTGCTTGATCCAGTGCCGACAATTGCACTTGAGAACGACACCAACTCCCTGTTGATTAAGTCGCCCAAGACGTTTGCATTGTCACACTTTTCCGAGAACGAGTCTCCCATCAACCAGTTGTTACAAACAACGCATCAAAATACAAACGTACCTGCTCCTAAGGACTACACAGAGAGGAGGGGGTATCTGTCAGATATCATTGAGGAGGAGGAGGAGCCAGAGGATTAATCGAGCCTTGTCAGCCTTGCAGGTTTCTTGGTTGCCGGTCACCCAACAAGAGTGGTCGATTGAATCAATAGTATGCAGAGGTGGCTTAATATGAACCTTTCAATGAGCTCAGCTTAATTACATCCCGCATATCATTGACTCAAGTGAGTGATGAGCTGACGAAGTCAGCGAAGAGCAAACTGAGTAACTGCGTTAATCCTGAGCTTGATGAAGCAGATCAAGGCTCGTGATTCATCGGGTGTTCCAGCGTGTGCTCTTTTGTGATTTTTAATTCTCGTCTCAAAAAATGGTTTTAGTTATAACTTGTGGATAACAGGTCATTCGTCCAGTACTGAACTGACGGTTGTTCTCTATAATTTTAGATTTTGTATTTTTATAGTTCAAGAGATGTGAACAGAAAGGTATCAGTAGGTTTAAACTTATGGGCACAGAAATTATCTCATATTATTCGCACAAAGTGCCTATCAGATATTTCCAGGTTATGCTTTTGATAGTGATCAGCTAGACATAATAGCCTTTCTTGAGACGCCAGTAATCTTAATGTTATCAAGATAACGCCCACTCGTAGATACACTCGACTAAAATACAGTTTCTTTTTTCCATCATATACAGTTGTGCTGTATATCTATTGACCTGTCTTGGACATATAAGCATCCTTACAAGTGACTTCTAAAAACCATATGTTGTAAAATCCTGTGAGATTCTCCTGCTGGAGGTCCTGTTACAACGTCTCGTCACAACCCCTCTATACTTTTTGCAACCGACTGGTAGCGCATATTTCTATTTTTCTAGTAGCTCGACATCTTTTTTACGCCACCAAAACATGTCTGATCCCAGCTCGCTTAACGGAGGCTCCGCCGTGGCCATGGTTGGCAAGGAGTGTATAGCAATTGCTTGCGACTTACGTCTCGGTAACCAATCCCTTGGATTGGCAAACAATTTCGAGAAGGTTTTCCAGTTTGGTGACAAGACCTTTTTGGGTCTCACAGGGCTTGCCACTGACGTGTTGACGCTCAAAGAAACTTTCAGATTTAAAAACAACTTATACACATTACGCGAGGAAAGGCAGATTGAGCCTAAGACGTTGGCTAACTTGGTTAGCTCTACATTGTACGAGAAGCGCTTTGGCCCCTACTTTGTTGGTCCTATCGTTGCGGGATTAGAGTCTAAGACCAACAAACCTTTCATCTGCGGTTTTGACTTGATCGGCTGTATCGACTTTGCAAAGGACTTTATAGTGAGTGGTACCGCTGCCGACCAGTTGTATGGTATGTGTGAATCGCTTTACGAGCCTGACCTTGAACCTGAAGATTTGTTCGAAACAATCAGTCAGGCTCTTTTGAATGCCGTCGATAGAGATGCTTTGTCTGGTTGGGGTGCTGTGGTGTATATTGTGACGAAGGACAAGGTGGTGAAGAGAGTGTTGAGGACTCGCCAGGATTAGCGAGGTAACGAATAGAAGATGTAAGGATGATTGTAGTGAGGAATAGTGACAAGAGCAGTCAATGGTGGTCAAAAGCTATAGCTCAAAGAATGAAAATAATTGAGAGGACCTAACAAGATCGTCTGCTTATCGGAGTGAATCGGCTTCAAGTGGACAGAGAAATTAAGTTTCCAACAAGCTTATTGTGCTTGTGGGGATGTTCATAAAGATTACTAAATCGTATCCACTTATAAGCTCGCGAGACTGATTAGAGAGTAGAGAGATAAAATTGAGGGTAACAAGATGAGCATAGATGAAAATATCAATCTCCCACCTGAAGAAGTTTCGCTTTCTCATCACACTTCGTCTAACCACAGATAAGACCGATTCTAAAAATTCTATCCGATAATATTCACTGCAACACCATGTATTAATGGAACCTATATACAGACCTATGCTAGTCATCATTTGCATGCTTTCTGGTCGTTCCAGGGACCCTCAAGCAATTCGTATCCATTTATCCCTTAATTCTCACCACGTAGCTTCTTCTCGGCTTCTTTCTCGATCATCTTCTTCAAGTAGCTGTTCTTTCCATAAACTTCCTCTTCATTCTTCTTCCTCATTTCCTCGAACTTCTTTTGTTTAAGTCTGCTCTGTCTGATCTTGTCCTTCGAGTCCTCCACACGGGTGTAATGCAAGCACTTTGTCAACTCGTTCTTCTCAAAGTTGCACATACCAAGCGCTTGTTTGAGAAACTCCTGTCTGTGACATGCCTCGAGGGCGTCCATAAGCTCTTCACACTGCTGAAATCTGTTCCTGTCGAGCTGTGGGTGCATTTGATTCAATAGTTAGCCAATCTGACAAAATTAAAAAAGATTACGTAAGAAGTCATTACAGACTTTAGAGCCCCAATGACTACAAACCCAACAAAGCAAATAGTACCGTTGAATGTAGAGCTTTCCAAGTTTGCTATACTCGTTCACCCTTCAACTTCTCAAATTCGCCAATCATTTTCATGGACGCTTGAACTCTTGGGTCACGCGGTTATTAAACTAAACTTAGCTCATTTTTCAGCACTTTAATTGAGCACAATTTGCAGTGAAGCTGTTCCTTGCAGATAGTTCTTACTTAACCCCACTTTCTCTTCCGTAATTTCATCATCTTATCACCCAATCATCTAATGTAAGATTTACAGATGAGACCTAACCTCACTGAATTATATATTACTATTCTTACACATAAAGTCATCATTCTTCCTCATTAGTACTTATTCATTTCTTTAGCTAACTCGTAACTCCTTGATACTCTAAGAATATGCTGCATCCTTGAAGAACTTAGACATCATGTGAACAGCTCAGACTCACAATCTAGCTTCCGAACCCGAAAACAACTCCTCAAAGAACGCCTCGGAGTTAGGCTCCCTGCCCAAAACATCTCTCAAGTTATCCATCGAGTCGTAAGCACCACCTCTCTTCAAAATAATATCCCTGTACTTCAAACCGTTGGTCACATTCATGGGGTCCTTCTTGAACAAGGTGTAGAACATGTCTGTGGCATACACCAACGAGTATAAGTATCCGTAGTATGAACTTTCGTACCCACCGGCAATGTGGCCAAAGCTAGAGTAGCCTCTAGTATTTATACCGTCAGAAGAGTTCAACGTCACCTCAGCACGAGTGTCGTTCCAGACTTTGCTCATATCAAAATTGTCAAGCTCCTCCTGTGTAGAAAGCGAATGGACGCGCAAATCAAACAAACCAAAAGACACCTGGCGCAAGTTGGCCAATCCACCGTTGACGTTCTTTGAAGCAACGATCTGCGAGATCAATCTGTCGCTAATAGGCTCGCCAGTCTTGTAGTGTTTAGACAATTTCTTCAACTCTGGGCCTGACCAGCACCAGTTCTCCAACATCTGCGAAGGAGCCTCAACGAAATCACGCTCAACCTTCGTGTGCAACATTGAGAGACGAGTTTCTGCCAAAAGCGAGTGCACACCGTGACCCAACTCATGGAACAAGGTCACAACCTCACTATGGCGCAACAAGGATGGTTTGTCGGCAGTAGGCTTTGTAAAGTTGCAGACCAACATCGTGATGCTTGGTTGTCTGGTGCCATCCTCGCGGATATAACTGTCTCCATTTCCGAAGTTGGCAGCGTGACTGTACTTTCCCTCGCGTGGGTGCATATCCAAGTAGATCCAGCCCTTGAACACTGGCTTGCCCTTCAGGATGTCCTGGAAAACTGCAAATAAACGTACATCAGGATGCCAGGTGGTTTTCTCATCAGTCTCTGTTTTGACAAACTTGATGTCGAACAAAGTCTCATAAACCTCGAACATGCCCTCAATGGTGTGGTCCAATGGGAAGTACTCTTTGACGACGTTGTCATCAACCAGGTATTTGGTTGAAAGAAGCTTCTCGTTGTAGTACAGGTAGTCCCAGAAGTAGAGCTCCTTCTGTGGAGGCAATCCCAATTTGGCCAAGTCGGCGTTCTTGAGTGCGATCAACTCCTCAGCATCGCGCTTTCCAACTGGCATAAAGCGCTCCTTCAAATCAAGCAAGAAGTTTAAGGCAGTCTTCTGTGTCTTGGCCATACGGGTCTCCAAGATAAAGTCCGAGAAGTTGTGATACCCCAAAGTCTTGGCCAACTTGTAACGGAGTCTCACAATCTGCTCGATGATATCAGCGTTTTCGCCAATATTGTTCTCTCTGGCCACATAAGCCGTCTTTCTGGTTTCCTGATTATCAGCATATGTCATAAGAGGAACGTAGTCTGGGTATTTGAATGTAACCTTGCGCTTCTTCACTCCGTCTTCCTCAACAATCTCAAATTCCTTGATGTTCTCCTCAGGCATACCTGTCAATTCCTCCTCAGTAAACAACAAGAATGCCTTGTCCTCGTTAAGATTGGTCAGGAACTGCGACTGGAGCTTGCTGATCTCAAGTCCAATCTTTTTGATTTCCTCACGTGCGGCTGGATCAAGGTCCAAACCATTCCGCTTGAAGTCACGGATCTCTTCGTGCAAGAACTTTTTGGTTTCATGGTCCAGGTCCTTGGCCAACTCGTTCAACTTTGTAAACGCGGCGAAAAGGTCCTCTCTCAAGCCCTGTGCAATCAGCTGCTCCAGGAACTTGTCGCTAATTGTTGTCGAAATGCTACGCATCTCAGGATCTGGAGAAACATACTGGTAGAATGCAAGTTGGTTCATACGGTAGCCATTGGTGTTGTGGAAGTTGATGTACTTCTTGAGCGTGCTGTCCAAAGTAGGGTTTTCTTCCTTGGCAACAGCATCGTTGATGTCAAGAGTAGCTTTAAGAAGAGCCTCTCCGTCATCAGACACGGTTTTTGGAGTGTCAATCCACTCTGGGCGCTTAAGTTCAGCAACTGCTTTGGCGAAGTCGAAAGTCATAATTACTGATGGCAGTACTGATTATTTTTGGCTCAGACTTTATACTCCACAAATGGTAGTTTTGTGTCATGTTTGCCACTTTAGGAGATGGCACTGGTGTTCGTAGCCACGAACGGCTCCGGAGCGAAACTGATTCCGGTTTTCGAGTTTATTTAGACATGCAATACACGGCTTAACTCTACAATACCAATCTATGAAGGTATATGTTATTGATTGAAGTTGATTCAGTACCGTTACAGCTGAATAGCGGGCTTAAACCTTAGTGCAAGTATGCCCTTCGTGAAGGTTTACGCACGGCTCGTAGAGCGAGTCACAGAATATGATTGGATTTCAGGCGTTGATAACGGTTTTGCAGAGAAAGAAGCTGATTTGATGGCTTATTCTGATTAGCCGGTAAATGCTAATTTGGCGCTTAATTACGATATCAGGCTAACCAGATATCTAATCGCAGCCATTGAACCATGAAGAAGTAACTGTTAGACACACGGATTTGAATCCTGATTTATTGGCCTTTTCCTGAACACACTGACTAGAACGGTCTAGAATGATTGGCGTAGTAAAACCATTTTCACTTCGGTATCTCTCATGCCTTCACGATACGCATGGATTTCTAACATAAACTTCAGTTATCAATCCCAATGTCACCCTCTTGTAAAAACACCTTAAATCAATCCGCCATAGCACTCTCTGGTTTCACTCTCGTTTCCATCCCTCTGATTTCAAGACCTAATTACCCACTAATCAACCACTTTTACTTATCAATCCCTGGTACAATTCAATCTCTGGTATCAAGACTTATATCAGTTTCAACCTTTTGTCTCAACTACCAACCTTTAATGCCACCCAACTCACACCTCGACCAACAAATTATATTAATCTACTCACATAAATATACTTGTATCAACTTAGTTATATCAATTACTTGTATCAATCTACTTATATCAATTACCTATATGGTTATACTTATCTCCTCATCAACATCCTTGATCAACCTCACAAATCTTAGTTTTTGTTTGTCCTGCTCAGTCTCTTTCTGTTTTTCTGTTCCTATTTTCTTTCTTCCAACACACATGACCTCGAAAACCGACAAAGACCTCGTCTTGGACTTCATCAATTCGTTGCCAGACTCTAAGCCAAGCACCCCTGGGCCTTCAGATGCGAAAACAGAGAAGCCTGTTGAAGGAGAGAACTTCTTGGAGTTTTTAGACGAGATAGCACTGCAAAAGAAGGAGCCAATGACTCCTAAGAAAGACCAAAAGGCCAAGTTTGAACCCAAGAAGAGAGATACAGGTACTTCTGTACAGCCATCGAATGCCCCATCCACTCAGCCCTCTAATGTTCCCTCTGCAGAAACCTCTGCAGCAGGATCCCCTGCCTTGAAACCAGTGTCCAAGGAGATTGAAGTTGACCCCATCTCGACAATCTCCAACTGGTGGTCTTCGGAGGGACAGTCAAAGGTAACATCTCTCTGGGGAACCATTGCATCCAATGCGCAGACTTTGGGTGAAACAACCTTTCAATTAGCGTCACAAACTAGCAACCAGATCAACGAACAACGCCATAAGTACTTGGAGGGTGACGAGCAGATCCACAACATTTCAGACAGGCTCAATTCCCTATTGGTGTCCATGTCCAACCAGATTAAGCAAGGTTTGATTAGCAAAGACGATGAATTGTTGAACATACTTGTCATTTACGATATGAACGGTATGGACTACCTTGACCAAATCACTCATCACAACTTCAGTAAGGTGATGAACCAAGTAGAGGGTGGTATCAGCGTCAATGTGACAAACTTCAACCATCGTCAAGAGACCAAAGATGTTGACTTGAACATGTTCCACGGCAAAATCATCGATGGAGAGAAATTGTGCTTTGCTAACCTTGAATCGGCCGTTAAGGATTACCTGAAAGTCGAAAATGCTCAGGAAAAGAGCGAGGAGGATATTGAAGAGATCAACAAGTCCAATATTTTCATTTCCATCCAGCCCATAACAACCCGTGTTGAGGGTCAGGATACCAAAATCAACGAAGAGCTGGCCGATTTGATTGAAAGCGGTAACGCAAACTCTTTCTCCTTTACCATTATGTTGAAGGATGTCACGAACGACATCACTATCATCACTAGAACACAAGCGTTCCCACTAAAGTGGGCTGAGTGGCTAGCGGGTAAAGACACCGTGAAGGCTGAGGATGATGCTGACGAAATCAATCCTGCAGATTGGATTAAGGGGTGGATTAGAGATGGTTTCGACTTGAGTTTGGGTGTCCTTGCACAGCAGTATGTGATCAAGAGAATGGGTATATAGGCAGTGACATGATTTTACAAATGATGAAACAGTATTCGGAATAACTTTATAACAATTCTATCACTTTAATGTTTAAAAATGATAACGATTTTCAACTGCATCCTTTGTATGACAAGTTGAAACCCCGTTCACAATAGCAACCAAAAAAAAACAAGTGCCCCCTGCCAGAATTGAACTAGCGACCTTTGCATTACAAGTGCAACGCTCTACCACTAAGCTAAAGGGGCTCCCGAAAAAAGTGCCCCCTGCCAGAATTGAACTAGCGACCTTTGCATTACAAGTGCAACGCTCTACCACTAAGCTAAAGGGGCTCCTTTTGACTGCTGAGAGCATAATTCCTTATATGATTGAAATTTGACGCTATAATTAGTATATCTATGTGTAGAATTTAGAACACGGATATTCCTTCTACTATTGTCAGTTTTAGAAAATCCATTTCCGCAACGCAACCTACAGGTTACCATTAACAGATTATGTCAAAGTTTGCTCAGAGCATCATAAACACCAAAGCTGATTGACTCGTTGTGCGAGTTCATAAAACACATGCACATGAAAACTCCATGTTCTCGATTTATTCTCAGGCCATCTCGCTTTAACTTTCCTCCCTCAGGGACAACTGAAGTCCGAAGAAGCCGCCTATCGCTGAATAATACCGGATGAATTAATCTTTTTTCAAAGTCCGCCTGAAAATTTGACTTTCCAGCTCTAAAGCAAAAAACTGCAAAAAACTACATTTCAACTCCTCTTCTTGTTAGCAAAATGATTGACAAATTAGTGTATTATTATTTCTATAACCGGGGTAAACCTGTAACCCGAGGAACCAGTTCCTCTTTCCCATGTGTTGTTAAAACAAATCAGCAAACTCAGCCACATTTGGGTGGACCATGTTGGTGTATCTGTAAAACTCCGAAGCAGTCGCTGCAGCTGCAGCTGCGGCAGAAGCTGATGCCTGTTCCATTGCTGGCAAAGGCTCAGGTCTTGGTGCAACAATATGATGAGTGTTGCTAATGTTGCGGATGTTGCCATTAGTTGAGTGCTGGATGCCACAGCTCAAGTAGTTCGCCATGATACGATCAAAGGTAGTTTCGTCGTTGGCAATCAACTTGTTTGCATAGTCGATAATAACTGTGGATTTGGACATGGCATCTCTACAAAGCTTCACAAAGTCCTCTGCTGATAAGTGCAGGTACTTGTCAACCAGTCCTTCTTTGAACAACTTGGTTGCAACTATTTTGTTATCTGGGTGCATGTCTAAGCACTCGTCCACGATAAATTGGTAGTCGTCAAAGGACAATGGCTGCGCTGCCTTAACTTCGATGTTGAACTTGGATGTGAGAGATTCACCAACAGTGTTGGTGCTGTATTTGTTGGCTGTGCAGGGAAGCGCGGCGTAGTTGCTTAATTTTTGAAGGAAGTGCAAAGACTTGTTGCATGATGGGTTGTGGTAGATGGTGATACGCGAAGATGGTGCAATGCCAGCAGACTTTGCTGGAACACCCCATTTGCCTGTGCGGAAGATACTTCTGAGCATTGATACTTGGCTATGAGACTGGAAGCTTGTCATTTGTATTTATACTTTCGGCCATCAAGAGGGGATCGAGATAAGGTTTCTTTTTTTCCTTTTGCGTCAAAAAAAAGCAGCAAAGAGGGGAGTGTTTAGGAGAAGAAAGAATAAACTCAACATTTAATCCGGCGCCAGAAGGTATGTATGGCCTAACAAAAATGTAGCCCAGTTCATTAAAAATCCCATATGTGGTAATTGATGGTCGAGATGAGCTAGGGAAACGTTTTAACTCAATTTCTAAAGCTAGATAAGGACGCGGTGGCAACCCAACGTGTTCTGGATCCCATCGTTCCGGAAAAATTCCAAATAATGCATTTACAGTTTTGCTGGATATGGCACTGCCACATTTCTGGCATACAAACACTTTTGCATGTTACGCCTCCCCTCCTTTGAAAGCTGCATTTTTTTATGTCTGTTGTGTTGAAATAAGTCTTGACAATTACAGTTTTGATCTCCCCTCCCGTCGTTTGTGAATTCGCAAATTTTCTCGCGCATATTTTACATGTTGGCTCTTCCCACTCCCCTCGTATCCACTCCCCTCATGAAAACACCAAAAAGTGCGTTTTATCACTCCCCTCCCTACAAGAATAATAATGTGTAGATTGTTTCAAACTATACAAAAAGAGAGGGGAAACTGGAAACACGTAGTGTGCTACAACAGAATGGAGGGGAGGCTAAAGACACATATTGTACTTATTGCTATAACAGAGGGGAGTGTAGGAAATACAATATTGCCAGAAAAGAGTTACAATTGAATTCGTGAAGAGGGGATGGAGAATTTGACGAAATATTGGGAATCTTTTGGCTTAAGGATTTGTTGATAACTCGTCCAGAGTTGAAGATGGAGGGGAAGATGATAAGTGCTACTGGAAACAGTATAATGACATTTCTTTATGACCTCGATTGTTGGCAATTGTACTTGGCCCTTTGTCGGAGGCGTCTCCTATCGGGATAATCGACCCATTGTATTTTTTCTATTTTCGCAGCCATCGTCGCAAAAATGTTGCGCATTTTGTAGCCAGCAAAGTCCGTTTGGATGGAGCGCTTGTTACTAAAGTATATGTCGGATTTCAGAGAAAGAAGATATAGTGGTGTATTTGCAATATCGAGCTAAGAGGATACAGGAAGGTGTTTGGGGTATTATGGAATACACAGAACATCACAAGGATTGACTTCTGGAGTGCAGGAACTACTGGATTACAATGGTTATTGGAAGTTAATATCCAAAGGTCACCGTTGAGAACTACCTGAGTAGAAGAACTACTAGATTACAATGGCTCATGGAAAATAACTTCCAGAGTACATTGAGTCATCATTTAGAACTGCCTGTCCAGATATAGGATCATCGAGATTACCTACCATGGTTGAAATATTCCATTCTACATGACCAAATTAACAGCATAAGGAATTTCTATGACAAAGATTCTCCACGACCTTCCATATAAGAAAATCTAAACCATCAACTTCCTGATGATACACTTTCGAAGAGAGTTGTGACTACTTCAGGCCGATCTTTGGTGTCCCTCTGCAGCTTCTCTATGAGCTTCCAAAGGCATATTTTTCCGTACAGACTCAACCTTACTAATGTCGAGGTTCACCACTCCCAATGAATAGTAGTCTCCGTCAATATCTTTAATCAATTCATCATTGTACTTCTCCAACCTCATAAGAACTTCGCCCCAAGGTGAAATCACAATACTTTCACCATAACTGATTCTTTTTTTGGAAGGGTCCTCAATACCAACATCATGCTCACCACACTGGGCAGCCATGACTATGTAGCTCTGCGTGTCTAAAGCACGTGCTTTCGCAAGCAACTCCCAATGTGCCTCTCCAGTCTTTACTGTAAAGGCACTAGGATAGGTTATAATATTCGCTCCCAATTGCCTTAACTTAATAGCCTGTTCAGGAAACCGAATGTCATAGCATATAGCAAAGCCTATCTTGAAGGGATTAAAGATCGATATTGGAGATTTGATCACGTTGGGGCCAGCTTCTACAGAGTTTGATTCACGAAGAATAGGACCGTTGGGCACGTCCACGTCGAATAAGTGGATCTTTTGGTATTCGTGTACAACTTCCCCTTGTGGGTCAAGCAAGATTTGGCAATTTCTGACTTTCGACCCATCGTCATTAGGAAGATGTACACCGACAGCGACATAAAGCGAGCTCTTAACTCGCTTCAACTCAGATGCAATTACGCTGACAAAATCGTTTTGCGTTGTGGCGGCCAAACTCACCAGTGTCGCTGCATCTTTGGCTAAGTAATCTGTAGCTTCAGGGAGGAAAAGGACCTCTGCACGAGCATCAATTGCACGCGCTATTAGTTTATTAACCGTGAAAGCATTGCGCCGAAGATTGGATGATGAGCACAACTGGCCAACAGCAATTCGCAACATTTGAGAGTATTTTTAATTTGTTCGAAAGTAAATCAGACTACCTTTTAAGACAACATACTTTCATATTTGCCACCACGGAGCCACGATAACGAAAGAATTCTGTGTATTATCACAATCTTGCTAATATCATATAGGGGGTTCATTGGTATCGTCTAGAGATTCCATCAGTGTAGTCGAAATACAACGTAATTAAAGCTAACGATAAGTTGTCACTTAGAAAACCTATCGATCGCAAAGACGTGAGAACTATGATACTCCCCATCTATTCCCGTAATTGGTAAATCCCCAACTAATCAATCCTCAAAGGATTTTAATCACATGATATAGGGGAAACTTCAACTGGGGGCACATTAGACTTTAAGCATCCTTCCCTTAACACTCACAAATAGTCTTCAAGTTTTTGACTTACTCTTGAACGAATCCATCGATCCGCTCTTATCTGCTCTTTTTCCTCAAGTATCGCCATGATTACATTATTGTCAAAAAAAACACCAACAATAGCATTTACGCAAATCAGAACATACTAATATCAACTACCTCATACCGCCTATCTTAAACAAACTTTGCGCGCCTAAATTAACCTTTTCACCTTATCCTCTGACAAATTTCATGATGACATGAAATTTCCTCAGCAAAACCTTGACCGGCCTTATCTTTATTATTGTGGCGCCTTTAACGGACTTGAGCCAAAACTCCGATCCGAAAATTCACATGCAATGATTCATAGACATCTTAACTCAATATCCATTTCCCAGAATCTCCACTCTTCTCTTAATCACATCATTGATATTGAGTTATTCCCCTCCTTTCCCCTCTAAAATGCCCAAACCCCCTAGGATCAGCTCCCCGCCCTCCTTTATCGTTATCTACACTCTTCCCTGATTGTCTCACAAAATAAAGCATTTCACTGAGTCACTTCAACTTCCTGCACATTAGCTACCACATGGGCAGTCAGGAGAGCTCAGTCTACAACTATTCGCCGTCAAAACAAGGGGTTGTAGATGCCCTTCAATTTCCTCAACTCCGAAATTCATACTTGATTTGTAACCCACCGCATAATAGCTACCAGGGAGTGCCCACCACTGTGGTCCCCACACCTCTGTAAATATAACTCTGTAAAGACCTCAGCCGCACTTACTTTAGAGATCCCAATAACCCCTGATGGTGTCTTTATTTAAGTATATCCAGCTAAACCAAACCTCAGTTTACTACAAAACGGAACCGTTAGGTCCACTCTTATTATCTTTAATCGTATATTCATTGATCGTCACAGAACTGAAAGACACTAGGTCGTATATATAAGTCGCAAAGCAATAGCAAAAAACCAGTAATCACTATGGTCTGTTGTAAGTACCAGGAGTAGTGATGTCCTCATGCGAATGGATGATAGGCTCAAAAACCTCCTCAGAGTTAGAGGTAGATGGAGCACTAGCCATAACGTCATCGTTGGCAACCAAACTTGCCTCGCTAATGTTGTTGAAGTTGATGCAGCGTTGTCTAGACGAGAAGTGTCTTGGCATGGAGGTCTTCAAGGCCTGGTTGGCAGGTATCCAACAGCGGGAGGCAGTCTTGAAGGTAGATATGTTGAAAACTTTGACCATTGTGTGTTGTTTGTTTAGAGTGAAAACTGTTTGTTGATTGGAATAAATCTGAGTGTTTTCCACCTTTATATATATTTCCCCAGATCGAGAGACTATCCGCGGCCGAAATTTCTTGCTTGAGTCATCCGGAGTAGCGGCAAAATAATCACATCACGTCAGCATGCATCATTTCCAAAATGATCTCCGGATTATGTCAGCGCGCAACCTTCTGTCATACATTTTTGTATGGCTTACGTCAGCCTCCGTAGCCCCGTGTTTCACCCTTCCTCGGCCAGAGATTTTTTTTTTCTACAGCCGGCTGTGCGCTTCCAAACAATCTCAGCCCCCTGCCGGTCTCAGGGATGATAACAGTCGTGTGTGGCAGAATTATCCGGATATCCGGTGTGTTTTCCATGCATGTGGGGTAGTCGCATGACTACCAGGGGAAGTGTTTATGTTGTTGTTGGATCCGTGTGTATTTGTCTTTGCTCGATAGCCTTCAGTTTATGAGGTCACAAATAGTGCACATTCACAGTCATACACTCTCTTCTCCCTCGGTTATCATGAGATTTGCGTGTGCGACACAAAAAAAAACTCTGGGGTATCATGCGAGTCACATCCGTAAGTCCTAAAAAAGCTGTGATTTTACTTCTTTAATTTTCATCAATACACTTTCTTTATGGCCGGCTGGGAATATACAGCAGCACTACGTTCTGCAATTCACCGGTATGCACAATACAAGCAGACTTCGATCTCGCTTCGACAAATGGTCCAATTTGGACCTGCGCCAAGTCCGGGGTCTATCTTTCTCGCACTGCAGTTTATCGTCGAGGAGCTCCCCATCAGATTAGCACTCAAGGTCAAGGATTTAGAAGAGGCTCCTCTCGGCCTCAAGGACATGCCACTGACCCAGAAGGTGCGTGATTGGTATGCACAAAGTTTCCAGGAACTCGTTGACTTACCCAAGCCCGAAGTTTCTGAGCAGCTCAAGAAGTTGTTGGCGCCAAATGGCCAGATGCAAACAGAGACGCCGAGTGAAAATATTGCGAAAATCGAGTCGGAAAGTCCTTCCGTTCACAATCTATTTGCTGATGATGGAATTGTTGTGAGACATCATGACTCGCATAGGGCGCAGAACAACGATAGATATGAGAGACAAACAGCAACTCCACCGCCCGACGATTCTCCCACATACGGGAAACAATACTACACACCGTGTCAAACCAATATTGTTTGGCCAAAAGAGGTGTACGATTACAACAAAGCCGTGTGCGATGCACTCACTAAAATCAAACAGCGCCATGACGCTACCGTCGCCACTATGGCTCAGGGGGTGCAAGAATGGAAGTCACAAACAAAAACTTACTATGTCAATTCGAAAATCCAGACATTTTTGGACCGGTTCTACATGTCACGTATTGGTATTCGTATGTTGATTGGTCAACAGGTTGCTCTCAACATGGCACAAGCATCTCCTACTAAGCAGCGACTCAACACTTTGTTGCGCGGACAGAATGGGACGCCATCGTCTACCAAAAGTAACTACGTGGGTGTTATTTGTACCGACTGTAACGTCGGTGAGATTGCACAGGATGCTATAGACACCGCGCAATATATCTGTGAGGAGTATTATGGTCTTTTCGAGGCTCCGGAAATCCAGCTCATTGCACCTCTGAATGAGATAAACTTCATGTATGTGCCAGGACACTTGATTCACATGTTGTTTGAGACGTTGAAGAACTCGTTGCGGGCAACCATTGAGTTCCATCTCCCGAAGCTCAAAAAGGAAATGATGGAAAAAGACCCAACGCTTAAGGAAGACCAGATTGACATCAACGACTTGAAGTTTCCTCCAATCAAGGTGATTATTCTGGAGGGTACCGAGGACATTGCCATCAAAATCAGTGATGAAGGCGGTGGTATCCCCCGTAGTGAGATTCCATTGATCTGGACATATTTGTACACGACAGTTAGTGAGACACCAGTTTTGGACGCGGACCAAAACCAAAGTTTCCGGGCTCCCATGGCTGGTTTCGGATACGGGTTGCCTATCCTGAGATTATACGCTCAATATTTTGGTGGTGACTTGAAGTTGATTTCCATGGAGGGTTATGGAACAGATGTATATTTGCATTTGAACAGGTTGAGCAGCTCGCTGGAGCCTCTTCCGTGATTGGGCAGCTTCAATTGGAAGTCTGGGTTATTAAAATTGAATTTGAATGAACGGTGTATGTAGCAAGTTATCGAAGTGAATTTCATTGCAGAACAGCTAGTATTAGAGGTCTGGTTAAAATAATCGCTGCCAATAAATGATTCAAAACATTTACTTAAACTATACATGCTTCTAGTACAGAATTGAATGCCACCAATATCCACTCCTCAAACAGTCCGATATAAGTCTCTCAGCTTCAAACCCTTACCCCTTACTTGGGTTTATTTTTCATGCAGGTTTAGCTTTCATATTAACTTCATTTCCTTTTCAAGAAAACTGCTCTCAGCCTTTCACACTATTGTCTGATTTCTAAAAATTATCTAAAGTTGCAAATTTCTGAAGAATGCAGATGAAAAACAAAGATTGTCAACATGCAGTCATTACTACAGGGGCTTGTTAATACCAATCCAAAATCACAAAAAGCCCCGTCCTTCCAACTTCCATACATATCGCAATACAGTAACTCAAAAAATGATCGTAAACTTCCAAACCCTCTTACCCCTCCTTTCTCCACTTCATGTTATTAGTTGCAGCCAAGGGGTCCTTGGACTACTCCAATAGATTGGGTCTCAACTACCACTCATCAACTCGGTATTTTATTCAACGATGTCTTCATTTATCAGCCCAGAAATTGTCTGTACCATCTACATAAGTCCTCACAGACGCAGTAAAGAGCTCAATATCAGTCAATCCTCGGCTCCACTAAACCCCGCATCACGTGCGAGGCTGACTCTGAGAAAAAAAGTTCACCAACACATTCAAATCACAAACTAATGTCCGCACCAAGAACGAAACCATGGGAGGTTTCCTCCGGCACATCTGCTGCAGCTGCTTCAGGTGAATCTGTACAAACATTACCAACGTCAACTGTCGAAGTTCCCGACAGACCTTCTTCATTCACATCCGACATCAACTCGATGGCAACCTCCAGTCCATACGGCACAAGCTCATACGGAACCTCGCGATATGGCATGGGCGGTATGGGGTCCTATGGATCTGGACTTGGATCCTACGGATCTGGACTTGGATCGCTGATGTATGGTAGTGGATATGGTTCTAGTTACGGTATTGGTGGCGGTTTCGGACCTAGCTACGGAATAGGAGGTGGATACGGATCTGGCTACGGCATGAATAGCTACGGCATGGGTGGATACAACCAAGCCGGAATGCATGGTCCAGGAGGATTTGGTGAAGGTACACAAGCAACATTTCAACTTATTGAGTCGATTATAGGGGCGGTTGGTGGATTCGCGCAGATGTTGGAGGCGACATATATGGCCACACACTCGTCGTTCTTCACGATGGTGTCACTTGCAGAGCAGTTTGGAAACTTGAAAAATGCACTTGGGTCGCTCCTTGGTATATTTGCCTTGATCAAGTTTGTCAAGAAGATGTTCTACAAAATCACAGGCAAGACTTACAATTACGGGTTAAATGTGAAAGAGTTTGCAAAGTTCGAAAAGAGCCAAAAGAAACTCGAAGAGAACTTGAAAAGACTGCAGGGCAGTAAGCCGCGCATTTCGTTGAAGCCACTCTTACTATTCCTCGCTGCGTCCATCGGGTTCCCATACTTGTTGAGTAAAGCGATCCAGAAGCTCAATGAGCAAAACCAGAGAAAGCGCGAGTTGATGGGTGGCCCAGCAGTTGGGGGCGGACTTGACCCTGCCAACCTCCAGTTCGCAAGAGCCATGTACGAATTCAACCCGGAGAACCCCACAATGGAGATTGAGTTGAAGGAGGGCGAATTGGTGGCAATATTATCGAAATTAGACCCTATGGGTAATGAGAGCAAATGGTGGAAGGTGAGACTGAGACTGGGCAAGGTTGGCTATGTTCCATCGAATTTCTTGCAGGTCATTGAGAGGAAGATCGAAAAAGTGCCCGGTGCACCAGTGAAAATCGATGTAGAGGAATTTGAGAAGATGAAGGGTTAAGGGAGCGAAGCTTCCTGAAGCTTTCGGTGAGATGATTTTCACTCGATCTTTAATACGCAGTTCACTGCCTTGCATTCACGAAAACAATAATACGTGAGACAAAAAGTTGTAGATGATTGTAGGATTATCAAAAAAATCCAGTGAAGAGAGAAAGTGGTCGATGAGGATGAACGATGAGTTATTCATACTGAGTTTCTGAGCTACGTGATGACAAAATTACCAAGCGTGAATTCAGTTTAATAAACGAAGGCTACCCGATTGACCTGAAGTAGAGAACCTATTGATAAATTCATGCCGATGGCGAAATGCTGGCTAACGTCGGCCAATGTGTTCAACTTATCCAACTTAATTAACTCTTCAATGATATCTCACTTCATGATTCATGATTCATTATTCAATGACTTTGCCATTAAATGGGCCTACATTATTCAATTTATTATCGCACTTTGACGTCACCGATTTTTTGCAGCCATCTTATCTGCGGTCATAAAAACCGGAGTTTTCAGTTTTCATTTAAAAGAATTGGTCAAGTCCACGGTCATTCCCATTCTCTTAATTATCTTGCTATAAACGAAATCTTAACTTGCCCTTATATTTAAGTTATTCTTGCAGTCAACTTAGTCCTTGGCATAAAATTCACCTGACCTACTATTTCTTCTCCTATACGTTCTCTGAATCACAATTTCTCAACTTACAATAATTGCTCTGCTTCTAGCTTACTATCATTTGGAGCATTCTTATATTGAGGTTTTGCTAACGCGCTCACGTTTGCTTATACATGCATTACTTAGATTTCTCATAAGCCTTCTTCCCCTCGTCGACAACATCTTCAATATCATCCGCAGCCTTACCAGCAGCATTTCCGATCTTCTCAGCGGCATCCTTCGCACTACCCTTCAAGTCAACCTCGTCAGCTTTCTTCTTAGCCTCTTGGACTATCTCGTCGGTAGTGGCCTTAGGGTCAAGCTTCAGTGCCTTCTCCATACCATCAGCCAAAACCTTACCGGTTTTCTTGTTGACAGAATCTGCTGCGTTTTTTAAAGCTTCACCAGGTTGCACATTTTCGACAGCCTCCATTCCATCAGCCAACACTTTTCCCGTAGTCTTGTTAACTTTGTCAGCAAGTTCAGTTGGAGAAGGCGCATTCTCACCTGCTTTCTGCGCAGCATCGATACCGCTGGCAGCATACTCACCAACAACTTTGTTGGCCTTCTTCAATGCGTCCTTTGCTGCATCCACCACGCTGTATTGAAGGGGGTTGGCAGTGGTGAAAGATCTCAGATTCACAGCAGCAGCGGATCTCAATGCGGTTTGTTTAGTCAATTGGCGAAACATTGTTACGTATAGTTGAATACTAATGTTGTGAAAGCTTCTCGCTTAGCTTTTATATTCACCTTGTAGCAACTATTTTGCAGCTAAGAGCAACAATTCCAAATTTGGAAAAAAAAAGCAAGCTTCGATCTATGGCTCAGACGACCCATTTCTGACGTAAGGGTGCGTTCTATTCCTTCCGCGACGTGAGCGTTCGGGGCCGCCGCCGCCAGGAATTCCGGATAAATCACCCAAAGGATTGTTGTTTGTGGAAGGCGAGGGTATAGGTGGAGTTCCTTCATCCTCGAGACTTTCTTCAGATGCACTGGTGTTTAGATCACCAATTGTAGTCGTATGCGGGGAAAAGTGCACGCGCATAGCACGGTCTTCCTCATCATTTGCAGTATCTGTGTCATCCATTGGAGTTCCCTCCGAGACCACTGAACGTCTTCTACTTCTTGTAGGCATCCGACGTGGTATGACGCTCGGAGGGAATGGGTACCTTCCAGGCATCATGAGGTCTGGGTCTTGTGTAGAAGGCACGTATTGTGTATGGTGGCGAGCACCGGCCCATTCTGAAGGCATGAACAGCTCTGTTAGCGGAGTAATGCGGGGGTTGAAAGGTCTGGAATACGGTCGAAATACATCTGTCAGGTTGTTGACAAGATGTGTGGTAATTGCTTCGCGGTCGTCAAAGCGGTGGAAGATATTACTTCTGATGTCATTCAACTTTCGCTGGCGTGGGTCCTCTTGTGGACATGTAGTGGCCTCTACCTCTTCACGGCACATTGGACAACTGACGTTGTTCTTGAGCCACTCGATGATGCAAGACTTGCCAAACACATGTTTGCAATTGGGCATCTGTACTGCAATGTGGCCCTCTTTCTGGAGTTCCTTCTGTTTTTCCTCCTTTTCGCGCTGCTTGTGCTCATCGTCATCGCCGTATCCGGGAAAAACCTGCTCCATAGTGGCGGGTTCTAAAGTGTGCAAGTTGCGCTGTGGCATGCGCTGGTGTAACACTGCACTTTCGTCAGTGGGCATGAATAACGACGGATCGTTGAACCGCTGTGCCAGCCTCATGGATTCTGTCCGCGTCAATGCTGTGACAGCTGCATTCTCAGTGAGAATAGATTCCATCTCTGACTTGGTTCGTGAAGTCTCTTCCGTCTTCTTCTTCTTTTCCGTACTTTTGCGAGGCTCAAACTTGTCGTAGCATATGGGGCACTCCTTCTCGTTGGAATTCTCGACATATGTCAATCCCTCTATCGCGGCTTCAGAAGCCAGTTTTCGTGATAACCCTGCGTTAAAACCTCGGGCCATAACCTCTCGAAGCCACGCAGGAAGTCGGTCGCCATCAGTATCTCCAAAAAGGATGTTCATATTGTAGTAGTTAATTAGCCTCGGAACACTCAGGAATCAATTGATTGGATATACTTGTTAGTGGTAGGAGTTAAGTTATGCTTCTTATAGCTATATCCTGCAAATGGATTGCTCTATATACAACAACGACTAATCAGTGGCACTTCGCCTTCACCTCGTGCTATGTTTATACCTACAAGCTATTTTTGTGCATCACGATCCAAATTCCTTTTATGGTGTTGAGCCCGGAGACACCAAAAGGGTCATCGAGGTGACTCCAGTTTGTGTCTGAGGCAGCACCGAAACTGCACATGCGACCGGTCATGCAATACGGTTAGAGATCCAGTTGTGGGGCTGTTATTTGGGCAGGTTTGGTGCTCGGAGTTCAATGCCTAATCCGGTCACACTATCACGGAACAAGATTTTTTCGCGGCGTTTCCCCGAGCTTTCCGCGTGGCTGTTTGAATCATTCCAGGTCATGTGGCAAATGGCGTCTACAATTTGTCCTTGCTGGAAATTTCTCGGCATTTTTCTAACTCGGTGTATCTGCTCCCCTTTTGTATGAGTATCCCGGTTGCCCTGTAGGTTATGAGCATTTAGGTTTGTGTTTTAGATTGAGGATTGTATTGCTGAAAGGCAATTTCTCCAAGCTGATGTATATTGTAGCTCATTCACAATTTGAAGCAGCTGTTGCCAAATTGAATGGCGATGAAAGAGCCCTTTTTGGTTAGAAGATTTGAGGTTACAAAGTCTTTTCATCAAAGCCACCGTCAAATTGTTCTACCAGGCGGTATCTTACACGACCCGATGAGCATTATAGGGGAAGAGTGGAAGCCCTTCTCAAGCTTTCTTTAATCGCCGAAATATCACTAAATTACGTCATCGTGGCGGGTGAGCCGAGTAGTGCAAAAGTATACTCAAAGCTGCAAAAACACCGTGAAAGAGTGATAACGGGATGAAGAGAGGATCAGAAGCGAATGACTGACCTGAATATCATCCGTTAATTTAACTGGTACCAAACTGGGACGTCTTGAACGGGACATAAAGTAAGGAATGGTGAGGAATGTACGGAATGCTGAATAGAATGTCATTTTCCTTAGATTCCTATAAACACTTGTCACGCATATTCATAGATTCGTCGTTACTCTATTGGACATCCTTGCTTGGTATGTTCAACATTCGTTGTTTTGTCAGAGATTTCAGGCTTTGTAATTGCTTTGTTTATTTAGTAAAGTATGGCCTGACCTCTGGTTTCAGCAGTATGGTGACTTCTTAGAGTGTTCTCTACTTATGGCCAAGAAAGTTACGTTCTATAGTTGAAAATTATTTGTGAAATATACATTCTCAGGTGCTCATGGATTCAGTCATTGAGTAGCATCGCCGTGCGTATTCTATTAATATGGATCCAGTCATATACATGAAATCCAATTTAATGAGTTATTATTGTGGCTTACAGCTGATGTGCGGTTTGAATGTAAACAGCTATAACACCGGCTCTGATAATGTTATTACAATACCCTAACAACATTCACTGACCGGCTACTTACTTCCCGTTAACTATGTACTAAATTTTAAAATTATTGTATCAAGCTATTTAACTTTTTTTAAGCTGCTATCATCTATTTATCATCATTTAAGCTATTATCAATTAAACTGTTTATTATCGTTTAAGCTAGGGTCGTTTAATATTTCATCGTGGTTTACGATATTTCAGATTTGCCACTACTTCACAGTCAAGTATGCATTAATAGAAGAGGCATATTCCTCTTCTATATAGTACGGTTAACTCATCACATAGAGAGGTCCTTTATCCTTTGAACCATTGATGTAGAAGAAAGCCCAATTGGAGTTAAGCGTGATGCTCTGTTTTTCATACCACTTGTAAGGTTCTGGTGCATCTCCCCATCTTATTCACTTCGTCTGGCACAGATTTCAAAAATACTGTTTTCTTGCTCGCTTTCACACCTGATGGAAATGTAGGTACATATGTTGCCATACAAGACACTTAGAAAGCACCAGCAGTAGAACTGTCAACAATCATCAAAAAGCTTTAGGGGATATATAGCACAATCACTTCAATCATTTGCATTGACTGGTTGTGTGGGTTAAACAGATCCATCTATACAGGGATAAAGAGGATCGCATTTCTAATACTAAAGGTCGCTCGAATAGAATCAGGATCATACTAGAAGTATTCACTCTTTGAACATCTATATTCAAGTCCAACGGTGACCCTTTCTTCTCTGATATCAGTCTTTCTCAGCTATTTCTGAATTTACAAGTACTGTGCACGCAAATTCGTCACCATGGACTGTTGGTCCGGAGGCAACGTACTAATCTGATCTGCAGGAAGAGACAAAACCTGCGCAACCAACTCGGCTTGGTCAGGCGCCATTGCCTGCAACTTGGCCTGCGTGGCCTGTGGAAGGTTGGGCCATTTCGACCCCCCAAAGTTCCCAAACCCATACTGTTGTTTCTGGAACTGTTGCTGGTACGGCTGCTTGTACTGTTGGTTCTGGTACTGTGATTGTTGGTTCTGGTTCTGGTACTGTGGTTGCTGATTCTGGTTCTGGTACTGTGGTTGTTGGTTATACTGCTGGTTCTGGTTATACTGCTGGTTCTGGTTATACTGCTGGAATTGCGGAGGTTGCGGAACTGAAGGTGGAGGCGTTGGCGTAGCCTTCTGTGCCATCTGTTGAGCCAGCTTCATCGACTCGCTAATCACATCCTCGTCTATAAAGCCCATCACCAAAAGAGCCTGGGCAGCACACGTTGCCAAGTCTGGCAGTAGCAGGAATACCTCGTGCACACGAGCAGCTTCAGGTCCACTCAAAATGTTTTTCAATGTGGCAATAAGTTCTATAAGCTGGGCAGGGGGGATTTTGCTCAAGGTCTCGTTGATCTTGTCCGGCACCGTCAAAGGTACCTGTGCCGGTTGTGGAAGAGTTTTTGAGGCTGTGGTGAATTTCACGGGCATCTGCTGTGCATTATTGCGAGTTGAAGGGGGAGTTGCGCTGTGTGTATTGTTCACTTCCATTGGGAGTTGCACATTTGGAGGCAAGTGAGCGCGATCAAAGGGTATGACAGCCTTTTCCACTGCCCCTTGCTTGAAAGGCTCTTTAGATGCCTCTATCCGCAAGCGCTTGACCTGGTTGGTGCTTGGGTTGATGATTTTGATAGCGTTAAGTAGTGGAATGGCGTGCTCAGCTTCTTTGGGATTGAGGAATTCGGTGAAGCAGAAACCTTTGTTCTTTCCCACGTAATCAAACCCCATGCGCACCGCTACGACCTTTCCGGTGCCACATACTACTGCTCTGACCGCTGCCTCGTCCCATTCGTAAGGAATCAGGCCAATATATACCACCAGTGTGGTGACGGGTGTTTTGTACATAGAGATGAATATTTTAAAAAAAGAAGTGATAACAGCGATGAACTGATGGCAGCCGACGGAGGGTACTTAAAATCAAACTTGCTTCATTTGGAGTGTATCAGCGATGAACTGATAGAACTAACAAAGAGAGAATTGAGTTGACGTAGAGTTATATATGAGTGATGAATAGGTAATGGACTGCCTAGTCGAGCGCACTGGTGAAGATTTGACTAATGAGGGGTCATGATTCAAACGAGGAATTGGTTTATATGTCAATTCAGGAGTATTCTAGTTGTTTGCTCGCTCGATACACTCTTGTGGCTGCATATGCTTGCTGTTGTCACGTTTGTAACTGAAATCATCAACTGTCCTACTATCTTCTAATTTCAGAATATATAGTGTACAAAACTCTGATTATTGTTATTCATTACCTTCCCAATTACCCCTAGGTATTATAACGCCTATATAGGCGCACTTCATAGTCTTGCGGTACTTTCAATTTAAGCTGAAAGTATATTCCACACCTACAATTCAGAACTATCACAAGTTCTATCTCGAACCTGTTGGTCAACGCATAGTGTCTCACTATATTTCTGCTAACAATATTTGCAGCCAAATACACCCTTGAATAGTCCATCCAAGACATAAGGCCCAATAAAATTCTACTCTATCCACCATTAATTAGGCAAGTAACACTTTCTTTTTTTGTATTGCAGCTTATTCGGAGAAGCCAATCCGAATAGTATGCTCGTCCACTCCGTTTTCGCACTTCTTTAATACTTGCCTCAACCACGCCTCTCTGACTCTCTTCTTTTATCACATCATTCCCAGCCGCCCCTTAGAATTTGCGGGTCACGACCCTCACTTACTACTCATTACGCTCTTTATTAACTCAGTTCATCACATGGTTATCAACTCTTCACTAACAATTCAGTTCGATCCTCACTAAGTGTTCACGACACGACTCAGATACTGTATTTTTTCCCGCTGCGGAGGTTCTTGTCAGCTCTTCCTTCCAGGTTCCTCACTGACTATGTCAGTCCGGAATCAGACCATGCCGTCAGTCTATTTCTAAACCCGCTCAGCTCCACTCAACTTCACTGCAGCACCATACTTCTGCAACTTCGTCAACAAATTGTCACCCTGTTTGATCAACGTGTGGTACTGGTGGTTTTTGCTGTCTGGACGGTTCGTCTCTATGATGCCATTAACCTTGTCGATCGTGCAGTTCAACTTCTTGTTTGGAATGAAGTTGCACAAATCTTCGTCCAAGAATTCCTCGGAAATGTTGAAATTGTGCGCCATAGACTTCACGGACAACGACTTGTAACTTTCCAACAACTGTCCATATGCCCTACAGCGCATTTCGCGCAAGAAGTACGAAGCATGGCGGTACAAGTACTTGTTTGTCAAAAACAACTTGTCGTTCAGCTCGACCAAGTGCAGGAAAAAACAGTTGTACTGGCAGGTGTACAACGAGTTGGTCAAGTTGAGCAACGGGTCGAGGTGCTGCGACGCAGCCAGGTGTATCGACAAAACCTCCGGCGAGTCGATGATTTTATTCTTGAGATCCACACGGTCCAAAGTGAGGACACCGGCGGTGATGGCGTACTGCGCAACCTGCTCATATGTGCACAACTCCGTCGAAGTGAAAGTTGCCAACAGGTCAATCAACAACTTGCCAGCCTCTGAAAATTGACGCGTAGCCAACAAGTAGATCCCGTGATAGGTTTTGTAGCGGTTTCGGCGCTCCCAGTCTCCGCCCTTGTCGATCAACGTCTTGATCTGGTCCAACAACTTGCCAACACCTGGGTAATCAGAAAAGAAAAAGTCGATTCTAGTCAAGGCGAGGAGGTTATCAATCTTGGAACCCGTGCTCTGTGTCAACTCGAGGGCCTTTTTGTAGGTGGCGACGGCGTTCTGTCTGTCCACGATCTTTGTGTAGTACTCGGCGAGCTTGATGGTCGTTGCCAACACATCCAACTCGGTTTCCTCTTCTGACTCAGCAGTAGTGACGTCCTTCTGTAACTCGGCAAGCTTCTTTTCGTTTGATGCCACCATCTTGGCATATTTTTGCTCGTCGAAGGGGAAGTCTTCGATCTCTTCCTGGAGGTACTTGTAGTATGGCGCCATGTCGTCTTTCTCGATAATCTCGATCATTTCGCTGAACAATTGGGAGCGTGGGACCGGGCTGACGGCTGCTCCGGTCTGTAGGAGGAACTGTTTCTCCGACAAACGGTGGTCGGGGATGTTTGGTGTGTCTGATTGGTATTCCATGATGGAGGCAAAAATGTGAGTTTCAATTTTATTGTTACAAACTGATAAAAGGAAAGGAGGAGAATAGCGAATATGAGAAATGAAAGGGTTACGAATGAGAGGAGGGAAGTGTAGTAAATGATACGCAGATTCGATTGGAAACCCGAGTAAATAGTAGTTATCAACCGAAGTGATGGCGACAAGTACAACATAAGACAAAGCAAAGTGACCAAGTTACATAGTAAGCAAAGTTACAAAGTAAGCCATTTTTTGAACGAAACTGGTTAGTTCATTCACCAATACTTGGTTCGTACAGCGGTAGTAATGCAAGCATTACGAAGTTAAGGACGTGAATTTTACAAGAGAAGCAGATTCGCGAGGTAGGTTCACTCTTTGAGGAAATAGAAGTTTTCTGAGTTGACCGTTAGTACTCTGTCAAATTGGGAGGACATACTTGCAAAAGAGTTAAAGTAAGCTGAATTACTAAATCAACAGTACGTGTGACTTTAAAGACACCCTCCGTACATCAAATAAACAGAATAAGGTAGACTTAAAAATATACGATGTGGCTTGAACACATACAGCAACATTAGTGGTTTTCGATCAGAACGAATTTTGATTGAGGTAATTTGGTCCCCATATGGTCAAATGAATTCAATGGGCTGAAAACCAATCTTGCACGACACATTAACCGTCGCTTCCAAGATGAGAGTCCTGAACCAGTTGTCACAAATTGTATACAGGGCGAGAATAATCAGATGTTCTATTAAGATACAGGGGTAAATAATGAGTTGATCGGGAATAAAAAGTGAGCGTTTATACTATATGTGAGTACTCGGTACCTTCTTTGAACTTACGCTTGGGGTGTTCTAATTTTCACAAAAAAACATCTCGACCTTTCGATATCTTAGTACACTAGTTTACTGCTTACATCGACTCTCATAGGCAATGGTTACACTCTAATGATAAGCTCCTCTAAATTCGCCGCCGACTCCTTCATTCCAAATGTTTCTCTTTTGATACATCCTCCCTTCCAGCTTCTTCTCTTATCAAACTCCGCAGTCTTTATTTCCACAGTCTTCTTCTGTTCACTTTATTTCCAACTCTTCTGATCACCGAAGTACCCTTGCTCCTTCTTCAATTCGTTCCTGGACCGCGAGCTCTCCACCGTCACTCTATCACATGACGTGTATGTCATTGCTTTTTACGGCCGACACCCCACTCGGCTGTGAAAAACTCACATTCTGCCGAATGCGGGGGAGGTGTATTTAAATATGCACAAAGTGCCTCCGATTTTGAGTTAAACGCTTTATCCTGGACGCCAACATGAGCATCGAAGAAGATATCCCTGCCATTTTCTTGGACAAGTTGTCGCCTCGCGGTTTGGAAGCTATCCAGAAAACAAAGGACTTTGTTAACGAATGGTGTTCACCAGCTGACCGCATATACGAGCTGCAGATTCTGAAGGACCCAGCAAAGAGATGGAAGACTATTCCGCCAGTTATGGAAAAGTTGAAGACTAAAGCCAAGGAGCTCGGTCTTTGGAACATGTTCTTATCCAAACGTTATGCCGAGGGTGCTGGTTACACCAACTTGGAGTACGGATTGATGGCCATGTACTTAGGTCGTACAATGACAGGTCCAGAGGCTACGAACACAAATGCCCCAGATACCGGAAACATGGAGCTTCTCGCAAGATACGGGAACGCTTTCCACAAAGAGCGCTACTTGAAGCCATTGTTGGCTGGTGAAATCAGATCAGCTTTCTTGATGACTGAGAAAGGAACATCTTCTTCCAATGCACTCAACATTTCAGTGAGTGCCACCAAAAACAGCAAGGGCAACTACGTGTTGAATGGTATTAAATGGTTTGCGTCTGGTGCAGGTGACCCAAGATGTGACGTTTGGCTTGTGATGTGCAAAACCGGTGACAACAAAGATGTCCCTTACTTCAACCACACTCTCTTGGTTCTTGACGCTAAGAGAGCATTGGCTACTGGGAAGGCCAAGTTGGTTAGGCCTCTTCATGTATTTGGCTACGACGACGCACCCCACGGTCACTGCGAGATCGAGTTCAATGACTACGAGATCCAGCCAGATGAGATGGAGAACGTCGAATTAGCAGGAGAGGGCCGCGGTTTTGAGTTGATTCAGCTGAGGTTGGGTCCTGGTCGTATTCACCATTGTATGAGACTCATTGGTGCGGGTGAGTTTGCCTTGTTGCGCACTCAGCAGAGAGCAAACCACAGAATGATCTTTGGAAAGCCTTTGGCCAAGCGTGAACTGTACCTTAACAACTTTGCGCAGGCAAAGATTGATCTCGAGAAGTGCCGTTTGTTTGTTTTGAACGCAGCCCATAAGATCGACATCACCAATGCGAAGAAGGCACAGAGAGAGATTGCTATGGCCAAGATTGAGACTCCACGCACGGTTATCCGCATCATTGACTGGTGTATCCAGATGTGGGGTGCTGAGGGTGTTTCGCAGGATACCGAGTTGGCCTACATGTACGCTCTTCAGAGAACCTTGAGAATTGCTGATGGACCTGATGAGGCGCACTTGAGTCAGTTGGGCAGAAATGAGGCTAAGAAAGCGAGTGATGCGGATGAGTACTTCAAGAAGCATGCCGAGCAGCAGGAGAAGATTGCGAAGTTATAAGGAAGCACTTACTTTAAGGTTGGGGTACAATAGCTAATGGAAATAGTTGATTCACAAATGATTGATTCATATGGAGACGGACAAAGGATGGTGTAGTTATGTTAACTAGCAGTAGGCTTAACTTCACATGATGTAAATATGGCTCAAGCCAACACTATATTTCACCGGTAACATCGAGCGATATGGGCTGAATTCGCGGCCACGAAAACTATAGCTTTCTCTGAATCAACAATAATATGTACGGACACGCATAATACTCAACTGAAAAGCTTTTCATTTTAGAAATTGGCCACAGATTCTAAACTCTGTGGATGCACCTGAATACAGAGGCTAGGTAGACTTCAATATTTCGCAACTAGGCGTTTCTTTGAAAAAAGAACCAATTGCATAATGGCCAGTTCTGCAATCAAATAAACAGCTCAAATCGCATTATAGTGACAACAGTGTATCTACAAATAGTCTGTTTTTTTTTCAATAACCAGTAGCACCTTATTCTTCAATGGCGGTGGTTGGGCCAATTGTTTCAGACTGGCTGCAAAATTAATTTTAAAAATATAGACCTTAGATTTCGAGAGCATATAATATACTAGAGTCCGCGATATCGCAGTCTAGTGTATTATACTCTCGTATCTAAACCTCGCTGACTTCGACAGTTGTCGAGTAATTATAATTTCCTACACTAACTTCGTTTTTCATTCTTCATTAAGTATTCATGCTTACTGACTTCGATGGTTCGATAGATTTCACTCGCGCGTAGGATCGTGAGTTTTACTTGGCATTCAAAGCCTCAACAGCCTTCTTGGCAGTCGAAGTGGCAGACTGGGGGTTCACACCAGTCACCAACTTGCCATCTGTAATACTGAAGTCATCCCATGGGCCTGCTGGTGCTACATAAATGGCGCCGGCATTCTTGGCCAACTCCTCAATCGAAGTCAAGTTCTTTTCCTTCATAATCCCATCGACAGCGATCTGGGTCTCACCAATGTCAGTGAATCCTGTCATTTTCTTACCGTTGATCAAGTGCTTGTTGGTCTTTGGGTCAATGAGGTTCTGGAAGATGGCTGGACCGTGGCAAACAGCAGCAACAACACCGCCACGAGCCCACACATCCAAGGCTATCTTGTGCAAGCCCTCTGCAGTGGGGTAGTCAAACAAGGTACCGTGGCCAGCAGAAGCAAAGAAAATGTCGTATTGGCTAGCATCGACCTCAGAGGCCTTCTTGATGTTGCTGAGTCCTGCACCAAAAGGCGAGGTCTTGTCCTCTAACTGCCTCTTTTCATCGGCGCTCAAGAAGTCTGGAATCAATGAGTGAGTGTCAACGCCCCAGGTACCTGTCTCGGAGGTGAAGTCAACCTCGATGCCCTGTTCACGGAAATAGTGGAATGGGTGGAGAGCCTCAGTTACAAACAAACCAGTCTTTTCGCCGTCAGCGTAGAAGACCTCGTTGTAAGATGTTATTGCGATAATAGCTTTAACCATTGTATTTGTTGTGTGTTTGAAAAGTGCAGAGGGCTGTGCTTTTATAGTAGCAACTCCGCAAAAACGCTTATTTTCAGCAATGGAAGTTTGAGATGGAATTAACGTGAAGATGCATGCGACAGAAAAAAGGAGATAGGTTGAAGCACAGACTTATAAAGAGCTTTTTAAGGTACTTCTGTACAAGCACAGATGTTCGCAACTCTATTCATGCTAGTTACAACACCAACCCTACAAAGAACGTCGGACTTATAATCACCCTCATCACTAAGCATCTAGATGTGCGCAATAATTAATCAGCGGCATGCATTAACACCGAAGCTAGAGAAAACAAACTTTTGTGTTCTAGAAAAAGAAGAACAATGCAGTTATTAGGGAACAGTGATACTGTATTAGTGAGTAGAGGACAACAGGTTTCCTTTCAGTGGAAGCATTTTTTTGGCTTTTCACCCTATTCCCTTCGTAGATGCGATACTCTCTTTTCCTCAAAGGACTGAGCAGTAACCAGGCGTTCAAAACCTCCTTTCCGTGTGCTTCGAAAGTGCTGGTGTTCCAAGTGGAAATTATGCATTACGTCAAGGCAGTGAAGAAAGAACGAAGCCCGGGTGGAAATTAATTTTAGACAGTCATGCATTTAAGGTAAAGAAGATGCATTTTGTAGAGTTGCTTTTTAAATTGGCAGAGTAATAAGCTTGTATTGTAGAGGTATATATTATGGATGTATAAGTGGGTGAATTAAGTAGTTGAAAGTGTGCATCAAAAGTCCAGTGGATAAAGCTAATTGGGTATTGGAGAAATAGTAGTCTGAAATCAATCTAAGCAGTCAAATTGTACTTCATCTTCATTAACGGTTCCTCGGAAGAATTCATTGTGGCTGGTCCAGTACTCAAAAACTAAAGCTAAAAGTGGGAAATAATGAGGATATTAATATTAGAAGTGCTGTCTAATCGTTCTTTTCCGCTGACGGTTATCATTCGTAGTGTTAAAAAGCTCATATAGATGCGTATTAATCCATAATTATAGTTGCCCAATCCCTTACTCCTACTATGATAATTTTTCAATACTCCCCAAAAGTCGCAGGAAATTACTCTCTATGCTGATTCCTCTCTAAGTCGAAGATCTTGGCTCGGATCTCCATTAAGTATTTTCTACCTCCTATCTACGACTGTCCGTTTTTCATTTATTCCGTCTTTCTAGTACCTCTGCTCAGCAAAGTCACTCACCAACCCCTTCGCCGCCAACTTCTTTTTCCTAATCTTCTCCTCGGCGATCTGTCTCTTCTCCTCAGCCTTGAATATGGACTCAGCCTCCTGGAAACTGATCTGCTGCAATTGCTCCAAGTGGTCGTCCTCCCTGTCGATGTCGAGCTCGCCCATCATCACCACATTTTCTCCTCTAACCATAAAAACACCACGGTATGTTTCTCCAAACTTCACGGTACACCCGTTCTCGTTGAGATAGATGCGTTCTATGGAGTCTTGCAAGAGAAGGTTGGCAAACTGGTCAAAGGTACGCAAAACGCCAAATATCTTACGGCCATCTCTCAAGAGCACAAAGATCTTGCGGTCGACAGACCCCACAAGGGCTGCAGCCGTTGTAAATGCATACGACTCGAGGTACAAGTCCTCCACATTGGGGCCACTGCTCTCCGGCGCCACCTGCTGTTGTGCGGGTATAGGTGAGGCCATTATGTTGAGAAAAAAAAACTTGGTCGGCGCACGTAAATACGTAGGCTGCAAAAAGAGGCAGAGCAGAGAGTGACGGTTTGCCTGTTATTGGTTTCTTTGTAGTTTTCGGTTATTGAGAGTTATGGACGTGTTTGAGTGTTTCTATTAAAAGAACGCGGATGACTCCGTGGTTTCTCTCTTGTGGTCACCACATCTGCCCAGGTATATAGAAGGCGTCCTTGCACATTTTACGAAGGTGCTCTATATTTGCAGTTATTCGTATCTGCACAAGATGCCTATTTTTACTCTAAAACTTAGTTTGTATCCATTCTTTAGTTATAATTATGCAAATACTTTAGCTACTCCTTTCGAAGCACTGTTTCACAATGACTCTTTTCCTCAATGAAACTTGCTTCCACTTCTTCTTTTTCGCTACACTCGCCAACTAACTCTTAATGTACTTCTTGTTCGCTTCAGCAAACATATATCATGGTACATATCCCCACTCGTATCCTTGCGGTCCACGTACCACTCACTCTTCTAGTTCATATCGCTCACATTCAGAATTCGGATTTTTGCAGCTACCTGGTAGCGCATCTCAAGGATTCCTTTTTTCGTTTCTACCCCATCGCATGTCCTTCTACACGTACAACGACACGATCTCCGAGGGCGACCTTGTCCTTGCCTTCATCAGCAGAGGCAATATCAAGCCGCTCACAGTGACGAAGGGTGGCCAACTCAACACAAGATATGGAAACTTTGAGCACGACAAAATGGTGGGCTTAAAGTATGGCTCGCAGATGGCGGGTGCCAAGGGTTACGGATTCGTGCACTTACTCCACCCTACACCTGAGCTCTGGACAGTCTCGCTTCCACACAGAACTCAGATTGTCTACACCCCAGACTCTTCATACGTTATGCAGAGATTGGGAGTCACTAGTGGGACCAGAGTTATTGAGGCAGGTACCGGATCGGCGTCCTTCACCCACAGTTTTGCAAGAACCGTGGGACCTGCGGGTAAGTTGTACACCTTCGAGTTTCACGAACCACGTTACGTGGCTGCTAAGGACGAGTTGGAACAGCACGGGCTTTTGGATGTTAATACGGTGATAACCCACAGGGATGTGTGCAATGGTGGTTTCGAGGTGGAAAATGAGCAAATCAACGCCGACGTGGTATTCTTGGACTTGCCTTCTCCATGGACCGCTATTCCACACTTGGGAAAGGTCATTTCCGGTGACAATCGTGTGGGAATCTGCTGTTTCTCGCCTTGTATCGAGCAGGTTGAAAAGACAATCAGAGCATTGCAGGATGAGGGATGGACCAGCATCGAGATGGTCGAAGTTTCCGGGCGTAGATGGGAAGCTAGAAAGGATATGGTGAGGAATTTGGACGACGTGGTGGGTCGCTTAAAGGACATACAGAGCCGTAAGAACTGGGGTATTGAGAGCACAAGGCATGTGAGGATGGTTGAGAAGAATTCAAAGGGAGCAGATGTTGTCGAAAAGGTTGAAACTGAGACCAAGTCTGAAAGCTCATCGACTGCTGAGCCTACAGCTGAGCCCGCCGCTAAGGAAGCGTCTGCTGAACCCACTGTTGAGGTGACCTCCACCGGCCCTATTGATGTTGCCGAAATCACTGCTGAGATCACTTCGGCCCTCAAGAAGAATGCTAGCTCTTCGGAAAGATCTTCCTCTGAGGAGGCTGCGCCTGTTGCCAAGAAGGCCAAAACCGAACAGCCAGAGAATAAGAAGGCCCGTGGGTTCAACCCATTTGGTCGTGGTTTGAGAATCAAGGAGGGAGACGATTTGTACCAGTGGAGAAACGTGACCAAGATTGAGACCGAGGTGAAGTCGCACACTTCTTACTTGACGTTTGCGTACAAGCTCCCGGTTGTGGATAAAAGCATATAGAGATATAACTGAGCGATGAATTGAAGTAATGAAGATCGAAAACTGAAGATAACAACTCATCGACTGAGTTTAGCGTGGATCTGGTAGCTTAGTATGGCTGAGGAAATCAGCTAATGAAATGACATTTGACGAACCGGCTACTACTGTGTTGGTCTGTCTCTATTTATGACTGTTAAAAGTAGCATAGACGATTATTCAGTCTTTGCTTGATCCTGATTAACCAATCCGTATATCCCAAGACACTATACCTGTTACAGGACTCTCGCCACCTCAAAACTGAGCCTATCTTTTTACTTTCCAGTTACTACTCTATGCTCACTCACTTTCACTTTACTCTTCAACTAACCATTTGAAACCCACTAACATCGTATAAACGCGCATTTCTAACTCTTGAAGATTGATCACCTTACTCAATCCAGTCTTCAGTGCTCAGCCGCAAAATGCCGTCATATTTTAACCGTCATAAAGGCATGACAGCTGTAAAGAAGACCAAAACATATCCCAGACTGCGCATCTAACAAACCTAATAAAACTCGCACAGCACTTGATATAAGCTAGCTACGACTTCATTGACTTATTCCCATTTGCTGTGCTGATTTCGCTCACTTGATCACTCGTCCGTGTCTTTTCGCAACCTTTTTCTAATCTTTTCTCCTTTTTCTCAACAACAATCATGAACACACCAATTGTCCTCGATCAAGGTACCGGATTCGTCAAGATCGGGCGCGCGGGTACGAACTTCCCCGACTACACCTTCCCATCCATAGTTGGACGCCCAATTTTGCGTGCCGAAGAGCGCAATGTTCTCCTCCCCCCCGACGTTCAGTTAAAAGATATCATGTGTGGCAATGAGGCCAGCGATGTACGCTCGCTTCTTCAGATAAGCTACCCCATGGAGAATGGTATCATCAAAAACTGGGAGGATATGGAACACTTGTGGGACTATGCCTTCTACGAAAAGCTCAAACAGCCCACCGAAGGTGAAAAGATCTTGCTTACCGAGCCTCCCATGAACCCATTGAAAAATAGAGAAACTATGTGTGACGTTATGTTTGAAAAGTACCAGTTCAACGGTGTCTATGTGGCTATCCAGGCTGTGCTTGCGTTGTACGCACAGGGCTTGAGCTCTGGAGTGGTGGTAGACCTGGGTGACGGTGTCACCCACATCGTCCCAGTGTACGAATCGGTGGTCCTCAACCACTTGACAAGACGTTTGGATGTGGCCGGTAGAGACGTGACTCGTAACTTGATCAATCTCTTGTTGAGACGTGGTTACGCCTTTAACAGAACAGCAGACTTTGAGACTGTGAGGCAGATCAAGGAAAAGTTGTGCTACGTCTCGTACGACTTGGATCTCGATGCAAAGTTGGCCCAGGAGACCACCACGTTAGTCGAGTCTTATGAGTTGCCCGATGGCCGCGTGATCCGCGTGGGATCGGAGCGTTTTGAGGCCCCGGAGTGCCTTTTCCAGCCCCACTTAGTTGATGTGGAGCAGCCAGGTGTTGGTGAGACACTTTTCAACACGATCCAGTCTGCAGATGTCGACGTAAGGGCATCTTTGTTCAAGGCCATTGTGCTTTCTGGTGGATCTTCGATGTACCCGGGCTTGCCGTCGAGATTAGAGAGAGAATTGAAGCAGTTGTGGTTGACGAAGGTGTTGCATGGCGATGCCTCGAGACTAGACAAGTTCAAGGTCAGAATTGAAGATCCCCCAAGAAGAAGACACATGGTGTTCATTGGGGGTGCCGTGTTGGCCAACATTATGGCAGATAAGGAGCACATGTGGGTAACAAAGCAGGAGTGGGAGGAGCAGGGTGTGAGGGTTTTGGAGAAGTTGGGCCCAAGATAGAGGCGTTAGTATTGAACACTTGAAGACATGGCTTGATGTATTCTTCAAGTACGACTAGAATTGCGTGGCCTTTGTAAATTGTGGTTGAATGAAGTAAAATGACAGTATCTTATGTGAGCGATAAGCTGAAGACCGACTGGACAAACTGATAGAGTCAGTGAGAATTCGGTGAGGGATTTGGTTGAGAGCGAGTGTAGACTAAGCGATGAAATGACCAACTCAATAAAGAGCAAGTTGAGTCTAAGTGATGATAGAGAATAGCTGAGTCAAGAGTGAGTTCAGTAAACCATAACTATCGATGAAGGGTGAAGTCGATGAATAGGCGTAGTCTTTGGATTTTGCAAATACTACGCTAATCTTTCACTCTCCTGTCACTTCTACTGTAGGGTTGTCTACAATTCGTCTTTTCTTTCTCCAAATCAGATTACCTACAATCAATACCCTATTAATCCTAGTCTATGCATAATTCAAACCCTCGATCTGTTTCATGACCGACTCTACCAACGCCTCGTACACATCCAGGCTCATTGGCCCACCACTTGTCATCCTCTTATTGTAGCCGTAATTGACCGCCAGGTGCACCAAATCGCGGATGAACGCTTCGCTCACAACCTTGGGATTCAAGAAGTCACAATTCAAACACTGCTCAACAGTCCACCTGTCCAGTGGGTCCCGCGCAAGACAATTTTTCATGAGATCAATTGCACTACGAGGAACGTCGACCCCTCCTATGCCCTTCCCTGGAAATGCTATTTTGACATTAGGGTTCATAATGGCCATGATGCGCTGGTTTCCACTGTATCCTCCATATGGAGGCTTGCCATAGATCATTTGATAAACTATGCACCCACACGACCAGACATCCGAGGGCTTGCCGACTTTCCACGTATTCTTTCCAGGTATTCCCAGAAGCTCTACAAGCGCCTCAGGTGCCATGTAGTTGGGGGTTCCAATCTGCGATTCACGGTAAATATTTGCAGTGTGCTCTGGGACCGCATTGGCTATGCCGAAGTCGATGATTTTAAGTATTCCACGAACAAAGAGGAAATTCGCAGGCTTTAAGTCGCTATGCACGATTCCTGCCAAATGCACAGTTTCTACACATTTGAGCACTTCAACCGCGTGGTACTTTACAAAGCCCAAATCTAGTTTCAGAGAGCTAAGCTTCGACTGTAGCACGTGCGCCAAGTCAAGGTCACCACACTCCATCACCAAATATATGGAACCCTCACCAATTGCGTGGTCAACAAGTTTGACAACTCGTTCCGACTTGCGCAAGCGCTGCAAAAGGTCAATCTCTCCTTTGAACCCTTGAAAGCACGAGTCCTCAAACTGGTCGAAACTTACTTTTTTGATGGCATAAAGTCGTGAGTTGGCAAGAGCTTTCACTTTGTACACTTTCGATGTACCTCCACGGCCCAAAAGCTCGAGCTTCTCGTACTGTCTCCCGTTTATCGTAATGGTTTTGCGCCGCAGTTCTTCTTTCGGTGCAGACTCTACTTGCGGGAGGCGGGAGGCTGATTCTGAGGCAGCTTGTGCGTTTTTGGGGATCGCCAAAGGTTGTTTGTAATGGTCTTTCGATGCTGAATAGTCATTATGTAGTTTGGCAGATTCTGCTTGTATTGCATTTCTAGCAGAATCTGTCTGAATTTCACCTCTATCAGATTTCACCTCTTTTGCATTTCTATTCAAAGGGTCTGTTTGTTTTTCAATTTTATATGCAATTGGGTCTGCTACCTGTTCTTTCTCTTGTGGGTTGAATTTCCAATTCAGGTTAGGCTTATTTTCCATTTTCGCAGTTTTGGGCTTGCGGAAAGTGTCGCGATTTATTGGAAGACTGCTCAAGGGGACACGGTGAGCCTCACTCTCAATCTTCAGCTTATGCAAATTTTCATTATCAGCCTGAGGGAGTCGGTTGGTGGTCAGAAGACTATGTGGCTCGGGGTACTTGCGCTCATTTTGCAAGATACTCACTGGGTCGTCGTGTTGCGAAAAAGATTTCTCTCTAAACGACCTCAGCTTTGACGGCGTTGTCTTGTCAACATGTGGTTTCAGACCAAAAGAACTATCGTTATAATCTCCTTTTGCAGATTTTCCCTCGCTCTGTGTTTTCATCTCCTCCATGACTCTTCTTTGGAACTCTGCCTCTCTGTCCCTTCCGAATATTCCCTCAATCTCGTCGTCTTTATTCGGGGATCTTTTATCAATCAAAGCTTTCATGAATGCACTTGACGATGTATTATGCTCTTCTTCGTCCTCCATCTTGTCATGGGTGTCACTTATGCGGGATGTTCTCTTTGGTGGCCCCAATATCTTGCCGAACCTCCTTGAGCCGCGCATTCTCTTGATAGTGTGCACACTCCCAGGAGTGGTGGCAGTCTTAGATACGGGCAGTGAGGAAGTGGTGGTTACTGCAGTACTAGGAGCATGGTCTGTCGCCATAACGTTTTCCTCGTCCATTGATCTCTCGGTTTCCATGGCGTCTTTATTAGAATCTGCACTTTTATCGGGTATGGAACTGAAGGGTCCATCGTCATCGTTACGAAAATGAACAGATAGCCTATCCTTAAAGGTTCTCGAGCGGCGCTTTCCCTGTGGAAAGTCCAATTCGTAAACGCCTATCACGTCGACGTCTTTGGCGTTTGTGGAGGCGACCTCTCTGTTGAGAAGCGCTATGCTATATGATGATAATGCAGGGGGAAGAAACGTGCTATCTTCTTCAGTGAAATGCCTTTTGCTAGTGTTCCTGTAGTTGTTGACAGGCAGTCCTCGCTCTTTGTCCGCTGGGGACGTTATATGGCTGAAGGACATTGTGGGTTCATGGAGGTTTTGTTGTTGTGATAGAGTTTTTTGTGTACGACGCGAAAAAAGAGTAATAAAACAAAGAAAGTGAAGAGCGAACTACTGATATGAATGGTGAAAACAGTTTTCAGTATGATTACACGAAGAAATAGTGTATAGGTGATTACTAGCTGTTGTTTGTGTAGAGCAAACTTGTAAAAAAGAGTGAATAACTAGTTAGCTGAGAATCAGCAAAGACCAATGTATTGAATTGATGCTTGGGTAGCGAGAGGTTTAACTATAAAAACCAGCTAGCTTAAGCAAGCCAGAAAAGAAAAACTACACGTCTGTCTATTACTGTATCTCAGTCTTGTAAAAATATGGTAAAAAGAAATGCTCCACGGCAGGTTCGAACTGTCGACCTTCAGATGACACACTCGGATGAATATGAGACTGACGCTCTGCCAACTGAGCTAGTGAAGCACCTTCTTATTGAACGAAATCAGATACTAAACTAACTGGGTTAGTTAAACATAGTGAAAGGGAAACAGAGAAGAACTGGCTTTGTCAATCAAATACAGTGAAGTGCAACATTAAATTATACAAGCTTTAGTGTCTGAAAGTAAAAACTCTGGATGTCATGTCATATGGAAACGATTTTGTTGACCTTCCAAAACATAATAAACCACCGACCAATAGAGTCAATAAATGGGCCAAATTTCATTTATACTCGGTTAATATTGTGCAAAAATCTAGGAAAATTGAAAAATGGCAGAAAATTGTTCACCCCAGATATTGTTATAAGAAAACATAAGTCCACAGGATCTCTTATCACACTTCCAGCTCATGCCGCAAGACCTTCATGTTCTTACAGTAATTTTGCTATATAGTTTTTAGATAGTTTTAATGATGCTTCTAACAATTTTTCTAATGCATGCTTTACTTGCCTTTTAATCTAATTAATCGAATATATTGGGAAATTCGGTTCTTTTAGCACCAGTCGCCGTTCAACTCTTTTAGACGCATGTCTTGTGACCATTCACCATCAACAAACCACTTACTGACAACTGACCATGGTCAATATAAATAAAACCTTCCCCTTACTACTTCAAACCCTTCCTCTACTCCTACCTCTTCTACCATTTCATTATCGCACATCTTGACTCCCACGTGTGCCCAATTTCCTGCATATACAAATCTTTATATATCAATTCATTTCAGCTGGTTTTTCTGTAGACCATGTTGCCAACCCAAAAGAGAATTGCACTCCCCGCGCGTGTGGAGCCCAAGGTGTTTTTCGCCAACGAGAGAACCTTTCTCTCATGGCTCAACTTTACCGTTATACTAGGCTCGCTTGGTGTTGGTTTGCTCAACTTCGGTGACAACGTCGGCAGAATCTCCGCGGGGTTGTTCACTTTCATTGCCATGTTGACCATGGTGTACGCATTGGTTACCTACCACTGGAGAGCAAAGGCCATTAGATTGAGAGGCTCTGGTCCATATGATGACAGATTCGGTCCTACAATGTTGTGTATCTTCTTGTTGGTGGCCGTTGTGGTGAACTTCGTTTTGCGTATCAGAGCTTAGGTGTGATGAAAGGAACCTCAGCGAGGTTTTAGGATATAAAAAACTCAGCCGTGAAGCGTCATAGCTAAAAATAGTGAAAACTGAGCGATGTATGTTCACTGACTTTGGCTGAGCAATGCACTCACTCACTGATAATAAATATTACATAAGCACAAATATACATATTAATCCTTCCATTTATTAAACCGTAAGTTACGAAGATGCCGGCAAAAATCGTGGCCCTATTCCTCATACATTTTGACACTCGCAGTGGCTACGAGCTTGTGTGGTCGCACACCACTAGGGACATTTCTTTGGATGGACTCGACTACAAATTGCTTCCCTCGGGTATACACAACTTTTCCGCCACGACCGTTATGGTCAGTCACCTCGACAAGGGCACGTTGTACTACGGACTTGGTCGTTTCCGCCAGCACATTATCGGCAAACATGCCGAAGATGAACAGATCGACCGCAAAGATGTTAAAATGTACTCTTTGGGCATTCTCTGCGAACCGATTCATAGGGACTGGAAACCAAACGAGTACTCCAACAATGGTTGGGAGTACATTGAGTATTTGGATACTCAATTGGACGAGTTTCTCCGCGGCGAGAAGTATGATGATTATAGCATTTTCGAGCGTGCCTTTGCGGGCTTGCCATGGCATGTTCCGTCTAACATCGACAACCACCTCCTTACCAAGTTGGCAGATTTCATCACTGTTCTTGGTCCACTAGTGTTTGTTGCACACAAGCAAGCTCTTTTACGTAAGCGAATTCTCATTTCGAACAAGAACACTGACTATTTCGCGGTAAATGCTTTTACATACTTGTTGGCACTTCTCGCCAGTATTCCCAAAAACAGTGATTTGAATGACAACCTGCCTGTCGTGCTCGAGAGCACACCCATCTACACCATTGGCTTGCCGGACTTGCTGCTGGAATTGACACGCACGCCGAGCTATATCGCACTGACAAATGATGACATATTGTTGGAGCAAAAGGGCCTCTACGATGTTGCCATCATCTTGCATGAGAATGAGCGCGGGGTTGAGATCAAGGACGCAGAGGGAAACTTCATCCGCGCCACCCAAGTAGACTATCTCAACTTCAAATCTTTATACCGTGAGCTTTTCGGCCGTGGTGTTCATCTGGGGAGCGTGACTAACCACCTGAACATCTCCACAGACGACCTCTCGGTGCATACAACGTACTCAGTGTCAACAGCAGCGTCATACAATTGCCTGCACATCATCGGGGAGCCAGTTTGGTGGGCAGAGTCTACGGAGCTGAGGCTGTGGACTGGACTGTTCTGGAATGCTTTCCTGTGGTTTGCCAGTGCGGGCGCTGCTTTAGATTCGGAGCCTTTGACGATTAAGTCTGACTCGGGTCTGTCTGTGGACCTTATGCAGTTAGTGAATTTGGTTGGGAACTTCCACAGACGGACATCAAGGTATGTATTTCTTGTGAAGGAAGTGATTGACGAACAGAGGGGTGCGCTGGTGTTAGAGTTTACGTACCGCGACTTGGCTGATATGGGGTTGGACCCTTATTCGCACCAGGACTGGGTCTTTGTGCGGGAGTTTGTTGTTTTGTACTGGAGGGATGTGATGGGTGTAAGTGTAGGGGTTGGGAGTATCTGCTGTTAGACATATGGCAAATATTGAGTGAAGAATAACTATATAATGAAGCGTATAATGAGTAAAAGCGAGGTATTTATAAAATAGTATAAGTGAAAGCTTAGGTTATTTATTAAATAGTATAAGTGAAAAGTGAGGAGTGGTGTTCACAGTATAATCAGTCTTGCGAGTGGAATGTGATTGTAGTATAGCTGAGTGGTTAATTGAGTCTTTTATGTTTAGTTACCGACAGGAACACACGAAGCAGAAAATGCGAGCGAGTTAATACTGCATACGAGTTGATCCAGAAAATACGAGTGTCTTGATCTCAGAAAATATGAGTGTAGCCTGAAGATTGCTAACGAAGTGGTTGTTCACTGAAAAATGATTACTGTTTGGGTTTTCTGTTCCAACTTTACTGAGTTGTCCTTAGTTACCTAACATTAGTATATCCTTGTTAAGACAACATAAGTTGACTATTTAACCTCACGTAGTTACTAGTAACTGGTTATTCTTGGTTATGTTACGTAGTTATCATTGGTTACCTTAGCAATTCTTGATTTACTATTAATTCCGTGTTAAGTGAATACCTGGGTAAGTGTCTTATTACTAACTTTGTTCTGTACCGACTCGCACTGACTCCATACGCTGGAAGTCGTTCAACGCTCAGTTACGTTCACCTGCTGTTTTCTTTTTTTGCGCCACCTTTCAAAAATTTACAACACTCCTTATCCATGAAGGGCCATACCAACCGCAAACCCAACGGAGTGGCGGCAAACGGTCCTACTCGTACCGGTGCGGCCAAAAACGAAAAGTCTCTTACGATGGCTGATGCGTTGGCAGCCTCAATCAAAAAGAGTGCGAGTCCGGAGCGGAAAAAGGGGAGTGGTCCAGCCAACTCTGAATCATCGTGGAATTCAGCATTGGCAGGTACCCCAAACAGCACTCCGAAGGCGAATCAATCGGCAGCTCAATCCTCTCGGTCATCGTTCAAAACAGACACCGATATTAGTGGAGATCGCCAGATTCGCGAGCGCGAATTGCAGAGGTGGGTGCCTGACGAGGATACAAAGCTAGCAAACCTCACTCTCGAGAGCGACGACGGCGAATGGGACCAATTCAAGGCCAATAAGGAGAAGTTTGGCGTTGAGTCCACTTATGATGAACACTTGTACACCACGCGAATTGACACTTCTGCTCCGGATTACGCTGAGCGTGTTGCGCGTGCTGACAAATTGGCACGCGAGATCGAAGGCCAGGCGTCACTGAACCGTCACATTCTAGAGGAGCGCGGTGTAGTGGACGATTCTGGTGCAGATGAGGAGGATAAATACTCGGGTGTGATAAGAGAGGAGTCTGGATCCCTGTCTACAGGTGAAAAGTCTGAGAAAGTAAACCCCGCTGACCAACGTGGAATTGAGTTGATGGCAGCACTCAAGGGGCTCCCTGGAGCAGCCCCAGGGGGACCAGGACACCCAAGGTATGTTCCACCCCGCAACCGCGGGGCAAACTACGACCCCGCCATCATCACGACCAAGCGGCCTGAAAAGAAGAAGGAGTTAGTCAAACCAGATTCCATCCCAAACAAGCCGGAGACAGACAAGCCGAAGGACGCGTTCAGGCTCAATGCTCAGAGTGAGATTAATTCTTTGCGCGAGTTCAGTGCCAACTTCAAGATCCCGCACAAAATGCCCAACGATTTGTTGCCTATACTTGCAAAGGACAAGAGTAAGCAGGATGAAATATTGAAGAAGCAACAGCCCAAGAAGAACCCCAGCAAGCCTGCGTTCAAACTCAACCCCAAGGCCGCAGCTTTCACGCCCTCCAAGCTCTCGCCCACGCCACCGCCCAACTACCGTGCAGGAACCGCGAATGGGCTGCCGCGCGTGCAAAACTCGCGTGCATACGCGTCGCTGAATGGGCTGACACCGCTGTTCAAGAAGCACCAGATTCTGGCGAACGATTTCTTTGGCGGCAAGATCCCCACGGCAGAGTCGCAGAAGGCCAAGGCCAAGGAGTTCCAGGATTCTTTCAGTCTCTTTGTGACTGCGAAGAATGCTGGTACCCAACCTGCCTTCAAGACACCGCCTACTTGGGATCTGACTGTGGACGAGCCGCACAGTGAATTGTTCCCTGCCTTGACCACCTATGGCGTGGCCATGATACCTGTGCCACAGATGATGGCTCCTGGCTCTGCGTTTGTTCCGAGTCCAATGATGCAAGGTGGGAGCTTTCCGATGTCGCCACAGCCTCCACACATGCTGCCACAACAGCTGCCACAGCAACAGGCAGCTATTGCGCACATGCAGCAACAACATTTCCACGCAATGATGTACCAGCAGTATCCCGGACAGCCCATGTATGGCGAGGCCTTCATGCCGCCAGGGTTTGTGGGGTACGGGCCACCTAGTGGTGGTGGTAGTCCGGTGAATACGAATGTGGGCTACGGCTACGGGAGGCGGTTTCAGAAGAGGTAGGGTGGAGAGATGAGAGGAGGAATGGGAAGGAAGAGGGTGGAGAGGAGTAGAAAAATAAAAAGTATCAATTTGAATTGTAGTTAGTAAATGAGACGAAGAAGAAAGAATTCTTCGAACTATGTATTGAATGTATGGAGTTTAAATTTTGGATACTTTGGCTGAAGTGATTGAAACGATAATTTTCTTCTCGGTTCCTGCAGCAGGGTAGACCATTCTTAATCATAAACACATTTATTTTAGGTAGCTAGCTCACTTTGATAACACCCTATGAAGGAATTGGCCAAAAATATTGAATAAAGCTCATTATTGGGACGTTCTACCTTTAAACACGTACGTAAATTCATTGTAGATTTCTAAATACCAGTCTTCATATCCACTCTCATTTTTCAATATCGTTTTTTAATCAATTTACCGTTTGTATTTCCTTCCAATGACTGACGTTGCGCTATCCAAAATAGCCGGCCTAATCAAGGGTGAGGAGGACCTCGTCAAGATATCGCAGTTACGACTGCAATTTGTCAAGGAAAAGTCGTCGGTGGACTCGAAGCTCTCAACCATGTCTCAGCTCCAGATCGACTCCATAATGACCAACTTGTCCAAACTCAACTTGGCAGCGGTCAAACTCAATGGAATCAAGGCCAACATCAATAAAGTGAATCAAGTACATGATGATTCCATTACAAAGGTTAAAGACTACTCTGTCATCAGCACAATGACGACGGTAAATCAGTTTCTTGGCCAGGTCGAGTCTTTATATACCGATATTGCCGGCTTTAAGGCATATCTCCAGAATTTGAACACGAAAACAGAGCGCGAACTCAACACTATCAAGTCTGACTTGGGATATCCACTCTCAAACATTTTTGAGATCCACTTTTTGCTCAACCAGGCCCGTAATTTTGCAGATTTTCTTGAGTTGGACACTTTACGTTTATCTGACGACTTGAAGAGTATTGTATACAAGATTGTTGCTCCTTTAAAGAGATCAGTACAGCTTTTCGATGAGTTGTTGGCAGAATCTATCACGTCTCTTACCGAAGCTGTCAAAGAGGGCAACAATGTCCTCGCATTCAAGGTCATTAAGATAATTGAGTTTGAAAACAACGAGGACTTGAAGTTCACATTGATGCGCGAGTTGGGTTTGGGCCCCAAAGACACGCGGACTATTGCCTATGAGACTTTCCGCAACAGTCGTCGAGGGTACAGAAAGTTCTTTAATGACAAGTTGGAGGAGTCTTTGATTGAAACATTCGACCAATGCGTGGAGCATTTCAGTGAGGATAAAATGGCAGTCTATGACAACTTGGAGTGGCTAGAGGATGAGCTCCGCTTTGTTTCAGAGACGTTTTCGCAGTTGTTCCCAACGGAGTGGGAGATCAGCAGCTTTATGTTCAAGATATACCATGAGCAACTCAAAAAGTTTACCATTGCCATCATACTGTCCGATCCTCCAGCAGAAGACCTTCTTCGTATCTTATCGTACGACCTGCATTATATGAAGCTTGTTTCTTCTCTTGACGATAAGAAAGCTCCTTCGATTATCGGGGAGGACTTGAAGAATGAGGTGCTTGAGGATTACTTGAAGATTATCACCTCGAAGATGGAGGAGTGGAACAAGAACTTGATGTCTCTGGAGAAACTCATCTTCAACACCCGTAACAATGGAACCGCACCCCACAGCTACAACTACCACCAGGTGTTCGAAGACTATATCAACGACCAGGAGCTCACAATGCTAGAAATCGACGCGATGGTTTACGTCCTTCCAGACTTCAAGATCCCATTGACAATGTTGAAGGAGCAAGCAGATGTCAGTGCAGACCTGGGGTACTCAAAGATCTTGGTCGGAGTGATCGAACACTGGTCAAAGGTATACAACGAGCGTACAGAGAATTACCGTGTGGTGATTGAGGACGAATTTGAAAGGTACATGTTATGTTTCAACAACGAGCACTATTTGAAGCACCAGAGTATGATGAAGCGTATTTTCCGCAAGAAAGACAAGAATGCAGAGCCTATGGATGTGGAGAACATGACTAATGAGGAGTTGGAGGCTATTTCGCCCCAGGGGTTGATAGAATACTTGGTTGCCTTAGGAAATTCCTACGAGATCAACACAGATCGTCTTCAGGACAAGTTTTTGCCCAACTACAAGGACAAAACTCACCCACTGTACCATGCGCGCATAGAAAGAGCGTTTGATGACACTTTGGGACCAAGTACAGAGATAATCTCGCAAGTTGTGCGGTATGTAGTGGACATTATCGTCAATGATTTGTACCCTGCCCTTTCATCAACGTTTAACAAGAGCTGGTACGAGGACAAGGCACCGCGGGGCGGTGACGATGTGCGCGATACACAGCGTATTGTCGAAACGATTGGTGAGTACATGTCTGAGATTAGAATGTACGCGTCATACGACATTTACCAGGTTACGTTTAACGTGTTGTTGGACACTTTTATCCTGTCTTACTTGAAAATCGGCTTCACCAACATTCTCCAGGGAGATGCACATAAAATAGACGCTAATGCTGTGAAGAAGTACAAGTCTTTCAGCGAAGCCATCAACAGAGACGTTTCGTTATTCTACTCTTCTTTGGAGGGTCTTCTCACAGCAAAGGATCGCGAATATTTATACAGCAGTTTGAATGCGTTGGAGTTCTGTGGTGTCATGGCTACTATGCAAGATCCTTTGGAATTTATTCCTCAGATGTGGGAGAACGAAGTCTTACCCATGTTTTACTATTGTTCTGTGGAGTTTGTTCGTGGAATCTGTTACTGTCGTAAGGACCTTGATAAGGCAGATGTCAACAGAATGGTGGAAAAGTTGGTCAAAATACAGCGTGAATATCATGTAAATAATGAGCCTCCTCAAATCCCTGTTGGCACGTTGACGGATTTCTCGTTTACCTAGATGTATAGTCCCATTGGACCGGACAAGGAATGAAACATACGACGCAAGCAGCAACTCGTAGGATGATCTAATAATATCAGCTTCTTACAAAATCTCAATTTCTACCATATCACCGAGGAGTCGAGTAACTAGCGGTTATATATGTCCTATAGGGACATCTACTGATTCTTGGTGAGTTTTAGGATCCAAGTAGTAGAAAAAAAGCTTTGCACAAGATTTTTGGAGCCACCTACTGTTAAAGAATCCTATGAGTCTGATGAGGTCAGTGGTACCAGGAAAGTGCTTAGTAACTCAATTGAGACTACTTATTCGCTGATAACCTATATGTTCCTATATCAATTCAGCTTTTATTTCCTCTGTCCGCTAATGTAATTAACTGCGATTAAACTATATCCAAAACTATTTCCGAAAACTCGTTCAACCTTTACCATACTCTAACACACTTGACTACATTACAAAATATGCGGATTTTCATTTTTCCTACACCTTTCTATAAATACCTCATTTTACCTGACATTATTCGGACTCTGACTCGGAAGAGTAACCTGAAATGATAGGAATCAGAGCACCCGTTAGCTCAGGTGATTTCTTTGAAGTTCCTTGAACGTCCTCAGAAGCCTTGTAGTTATTTTTTACTGCATTGAACTCACCCTTTGGCTCCTCCCTTCTCTTCTTTACGTTTATGACGACACCAACTGTCTTGCTCTCAATCTGGCCTCTCCTTCTTTTGAACGCATTCTTCGCAATCTCGTCATCCGTGCCCTCCTTCTCCTGAATGGCTTTCTGTGCACGTCGTATCAACTCAGACTCTCCAACAGCAGTTATCTTTTCTTTATTTGCTTGCAATTCATCCAAGTGATCTTCAATTTGCTGCTGTCTTTGCTGCTGCTTCAATTTCTCCTGAAGGTTTTCAAAAACATCCATATCTGCGGACTTTTCGTTCTTATTCCAGAAAGGGTTCCTTTTACGTTTTTCTTTGAGCTCTTGGTACTTTTCGTTTTCTTGTTCTTCTTGCACAAGACGCTCTAGGATCTCGTCCTCAGTCTCTTCTGCAACCTTTTTGGAGTTTGCCAAACGTGAACCTGCACTGGATGTGGCACTGGACTCAAAGTTGCGTACCGCCCCATCTTCTGGAGTGTAGCCTGCAGTCTGCGGATTTGTCTTAAAGGTGATGGCATTGTTACAAGCGGGGCAAGTAATGTGGAAGCGGATGATCCGAGTGTTGAGGTATGTTTCGGACAAAGTCTCCTTTTTTGCATTGAACGAGCGTCGTTGAGCTATATACTCGTTGCATTTGAGGCATCGCATGGAGTATGGGGTCATCATACGGATTTTAATGATTTGCTTCCCACCTTTCTTCTTTTTGGCCTTTGGAACGAGACTGGGGTCGTAATCTGGTGGATACCATTTGTTTATGGCCTTGCGTTCAGACATAATGGGTGAGGTGTGTGATGATCAAGTAAGAAACAATTTTGGAGCCAAATTAAATAAAGAACGAGAAGTGGTTTGTTATAGAAAAGACATGTGGTGAGAGGACGAAACAAAAGCTGGAGAGATCTAGTTAGCTTATTATCTGGAAGAGATAATACATATTAGCAGAGAGGAAAATATACTTATGAGTCGGGAAGACGAGGTAGCTTATACGTAACTATCCTTAAAAAGCTATTTTATCTAGTGTGTAATTGGCAAATCAATGAGTCTCGTCAACTTGTTATTTACTGGACAACTTTTGTCTTAATACGCCCACTTAGCAGGTTTTACAATATCGACATTAATAACGTGTTGTTGCTTAGAAATACAAGAGTACTATGATATATGTGTATTTTTGATTTCCGACCCCTACAAGGTCACACTTAATCAGCATTTCTTCTGGCAGCTCTCTTGGCAGCTCTCTTCTGAGTACCAAAGATCTTCTTGTCTCTGTTCTTCTTCTGCTTTCTCTGTTGTCTAGAAGCCTTCTCAACCTTGGTAGCCAAACCGTATCTGACCAATCTGTAAGCTGGCTCGAATCTCTTGGCGTCGGCAACAGACTCGTAGATCAAACCGAAACCAGTGGACTTTCCACCACCGAACTTGGTTCTGAGACCGAAGACGGAAACAGCGTCCTTCTCAGCCTTGTAGATCTCAGCCAACTTCTCACGGAGCTCGTCCTTGGAAACGTTAGCCAAGTTTGGGTGCAAGACGTCGAGGACGAACTGCTTTCTAGCCAACAATGGGTTGGAGATAACCTTACGAGTTCTAATAGTAACAGCGCTCTAAAACGTTAGTATAGTTCTCAAATTCATCAACATAAGACTCGTGGTGGATTATTATGTGGTGGTGCTGTTGTTTATATGTGCCGTGGTCGCATATCAGGCGTCTATGTTTGTCACTCTCATCTGTACATACCATCTTGACGATATTCTAAGGTGGTGGTGTATTAAAACTTTTTAGAAACAGAATCGAGTTAAAATTTTTCTCTCTGAAAATTTTCCAGCGTAGGCGCATACTGTGCGATAGGAGTGCACACTGGGAGAAGAGAACAATCACGTGATTAGTACACTTGTGTAATCTTTTTTCAGAGACTTTTTCCGGGGCATAAAAGGGCACAAGCCCTAAGCACGTGAGACGATACGAGGGATTATACAAAAGGTTAGGGTGCTGGGGGAAGCACATTCTGTAATGAGACAACACACATAACGAGTGTGGCACATTATTAGCAGGTACATTACAAACAGTTGAATTATAAAGAGGCACCTGATCAGTAAATATCTCAACTGTAGCTAGTCCATCAGAAGATTCAGAAGATTCTTCGTTAACAGCAATGTCTCACGTGAAATCCAAATTTAATGTCTTTTGCAGTCTTAAATGGATTGATCTCGTATCCTAACTGTTAAGTCTTAAAATCTTCATATCAACCTACATCCATGTACTGATATTTTATCAAATCCATTTCAATTTATCTGGGATATCACTAGATTTCCTTGTTTATCTTTCTGTCTAACTTATCATTGTATAGTCTCAGGTATCACTTCAGGTAAATAATCAGTTTATCATTTATACATCAAGCTGGATATAATTTTGCACCCGAGGTTCTTCGCACGATCTTTTCGTCACATCTCATTTACATTAGCTCATGCCGCTATTCACAGAGATGACAGTTCGAGCACATTGTGTCACTACATTAATTCAGTTATCATGTTCATTTTTTTTTTTTAAAAACTAAGCTCAGATTTCTTACCGATTCCCTCTGTTGGGAATCAGTGCACGAGTTTTACCCAGCCGCGTTTCATTTTCTCACTAACTCAGTCAGTGAGTAATAATCTCATTTTTTATCAAGTTACTTCTTGTTAAGAGCCATTCTCACAGCCTTGACCTGAGTGTAGTTGTCAAGAGCCTCCTCACCCATCTCTCTGCCAATACCAGACTGACTGTAACCACCGAATGGAACCATTGGGTGGAAGTCGTTGTATGTGTTAACCCAGATGGTACCGGCGTGCAATCTAGCAGAAACGTCAATGGCAGTGTTGACGTTCTCAGTGTGAACACCAGCAGCCAAACCGTACTCAGAATCGTTAGCCAACGCAATGACCTCGTCAACAGTCTTGAACTTGTGCAAAGTGACAACAGGACCGAAGATCTCCTCCTTGACAATCTTCATCTCCTCAGTGACGTCAGAGAAGATGGTTGGCTTGATAAAGTAACCCTTGTTACCATGTCTCTCACCACCAGTGACAACGTTAGCACCCTCCTGCTTACCAATGTCGATGTAGTTCAAAATCTTGTCAAACTGGTTCTTGGAAACCTGTGCACCCATAAAGACACCCTCTTCGAATGGAGAGCCAATCTTGATGTTTTCAGTGGCCTGCTTGAAAGCAGCAGCAACCTCATCGTAAATACCCTCCTGGACGTAGACTCTGGAACCGGCACAGCAGACCTCACCGGTGTTGTAGAAAATACCAGTGATCAAGTGCTGAACGGCCTTGGAAACGTCGGCGTCGTTAAAGACAATGGATGGGGACTTACCACCCAACTCCAAGGTAACCTTCTTCAAGTTGGAGTTGGCAGCAGTGGTCATGATGAGCTTACCAGTAGCAGTAGAACCGGTGAAAGCAATCTTCTTGATCTTTGGGTGAGCAGCAATGTGGTTACCAGCAGTCTTACCGAAACCAGACACAATGTTGATGACACCAGCTGGGATACCTGCCTCTTTCACCAACTTTGCGAGATATAAAGCAGAAAGTGGGGTAGACTCAGCAGTCTTCAAGATAGTGGTACATCCAGTAGCCAAGACTGGGCCCAACTTCCAAGAAGCCATCAACAATGGGAAGTTCCATGGGATGATCTGACCACAAACACCAATTGGCTCTCTTCTAGTGTAGTTGAAGTGGGTGTTACCAGTCTCGATCAAGTTACCCTTGAGCTTGTCGGCCCAACCAGCACAAGAACGGAAGTATGCAGCAGAGAGAGCAACATCACCTCTGGCGTTGGCCAAAGACTTACCATTGTCCAAGGACTCAATGTGAGCGATAATCTCAGCATCACGTTCAACCAACTCAGCAAGCTTTTGCAAAGCCTTGACGCGCACAACTGGGTCAGAGGTTGCCCAGTCGGTGTTGTGGAAAGCATGGTAAGCGGCTTCAACAGCGGCATCGACATCAGCCTCCTCAGCTTCGTAAACTTCAGCAATTGTCTCTTCAGTAGATGGGGAAATGACTTCGATCTTCTTGCCGGCCTGCGACTTGACGAATTCGTTGTTGATGAAAAGACCAGTTGGCTGCTCGTAGGAGATACCGTCTGGCAATGTGATTTGGGTGGACACCTTTCTCAACCAGTTGGCTGTGATTCTTCTGGTAGCCGGAGAGGCAACCGTGGCAGTCTTGGAGATAGATTTAAACATATTCAAGTTGATGAATGGAAAGCAATTGAGGGAATGTCTTGTCCCTTTATACTGTTATTCTGTGAGGAGAGCAATATAAATTATTCGCCGTTAAGCGCAAAGGAGGGGAAAATATAGTACACAAAAAAAGCTGTCATAGAGTTCTAAGGCACCAAATCCATACGAGATCCAAAGCCCATCGAATGAAAAACCGAGATCCAAGCTCGAGACAAAAGACAAAGATAAAGATCAAGTCTCAGTGAAATTCATCCCGTACGAGGTAGAGCCCCATCTGAAACATTGTCAATACTCCCCTCACTCACATGACGTGCCGCTTACACATCTTCTCCACTTAGTAGATTTGAGCACGGGCCTTCAAAAAGTTAGCACTTAACTCCAGCCGTTAGGACATTCTGCACCAGAATTTCATATGCGCGGCAACTCCGCGCAAGCGTTTCTTCGGAGATACCAAACACCGTGTACACAATATCGTTTAGCCTCTGAGTTAGTGACACGGCATTAGGAGCGGTGGTACTTTTTGTGTACATATTCCTTATCACCGTAGACAAAGATTCGGACTTTGCAACACGGGGCAGGCTTTCTGCAGGCTCAAAGATGTGGTAGAGCCTTCTTGTGGCGAGGTTGTCTGAGGTGTGGGGAACAATGCGGTCGTAGACCCAGTCACAATATTGATCTATGGTTTCATCGCTCCAGTCGATGATGTCGGCCGTTGGCCCACCTGGTGCGGGGGCCATCGCAGCGACCCAAGTCTGCGAGCCGATGCGCGTGTTTTTGAGTTCCGGACTTTTAGCATTGTGTTCTATGTGGAGATCAGAAAAAATATCGCTGCGAGACGGGGAATTAAGATTTTTGGTAGAACCGTGGACTTCTGTCGAGCCGGACCCTTCGGAATACGGCACAGATGTACGAGAGTCAGAGACATGGCACGGGACCCCGGCATTTTCATCAACGCGTGACTCGCTCGGACTGTCTTTTAAAATTTCGTCGACTTCGGCGTTAGGTGAGTTCGAAGTTAATTTAGTAGTGAACACTGGGTTACCTTGAGAACTGCCGGTTCTTTCACTCTGCTCATTCCGTATTCTCCCTGCGATCTTTACCTCTTTAGCATTTTTACTATTCTGTCCATTTTGTTGGGAAGCTACCCCTATCTCCCTTTCTGTACACTTGTCTCCGCATTTGAGTCCTATTTTTTCCTCCATGTCCAGCTCATAGAAAAGAGCCTTAACCACAAGAACTATTTGGCCTAGGAGCATCGCTTCCGGCGTTTCGTGCACGTTCCGCAGAGGAATTTGAATCTCAGTGCCAATTTGCTGATTCATTCGCGCAATCACAACAAATGCATCAAGACTCCTCGGAAGCACCAATGTCTCCGACAATGTGCGCATGACAAATGCATAATAGTAGTTGAGGGGAACGCGGAGTGTTTCGCCAGGCGACATTCGTGCGACATTTTGCGCGACATGATCGTAAAAGAGCGCGTACAGAGGCACTCGGTAGGGCTGGAGCAGTGAGTGGTATATTGCGGGAAGTCTATCAAGAAGGCTCTTTGGAATGAGGTGGAGACATCTAAAGTAGGGGATATCGCCGGCTTTCACGTTTTCGAGGAGATCTGTTGCGTAGATGGGGTAGTTTCTGATTTGCAAAAGCGAGAGGAAGACTATTGCGAGCAAGTCGATGGTGTATATCTGAATAGCCGAGGAGGGTTTTCTGGAAGGGTTATAGCACAGCGAGAGCACTTTTACCCAATTGATTTTGACGACTTGTTCCAATGTCATCTTTGCGGAGTCTGGGATCCTGACGGACTGCACGATGTGTTTGAGGAGAATCTGTAGACACTGGAAGTACAAGTCCTTTGCTGCCTTTCCATATACCTTTGAGGGTTTTTCTTTGCGTGTTGACTGTTTGGACACGCGAAGTTGGCCGTGTTCATCATAAGTGACCTGGGTTATACGTTTGGTGGGGGCACCTGAGAAGTCGTCATCGTCGTTATATTCGAACTCTCCCTCAACAACATGACCATATTCGCAGAATGTGCGGCCATCTAGGGTACGGTAGCGTCTAGATTCGCAGTTTTCTGTGCCGCAAACGGGTCCTCGACGGTAGGCTTGTGACATAAAGTGCGAAGGAAAATCATAAAACAATTGGTGAATTAGAGTGACGAGAGGCTGTCGAGAGGCTGTCGAGAGGCTGACAATAGATGATACAGTAATGATATATAGTGTGCTTGCGGTGAGTACTTTGATTAGTATATATGAAGAAAGTATAGCCTATGTACTGTAGGAAAGGTAAGAAAGCCGTCCACAGGGACAAGAGATGAGATGAGATGGGTAAGCGCTACGTCAGGGATCCGTACATTCTATGTGAGGTAGCATTTTTTGATATGTTTGCCAGATATATGAAGAGGTACCAGATAAGCGTTCGTAGACGCGCTTAGTGAGTGATGGATGATGCGATCACTGGCGTTATATGGAAGAGTTGGCAAACGAAAAACAAATGCAGCGAATTTACTTTAATTAAGATTGAAATAATGGCAGCGGATGGAGACACGCGCGAGGAAAGTGGTTTAGCCGTGGGAGAAATCGCCGGTACCCTCAAAATAGCGGGTAGTTTTAGTGGAGATGATGGAGATTTTGATGACGCGAGTGAACCAAACAATAAAGCGAGTCGAGAACATAGTCCAAACGAAGATAGCGTGGGTATTAACGGAGGTCAAAAGAATGATGAATTGAATGAAGAGGGATTGAAAATTGATGAGAACACCTTAGCAAATACAGATCTGAATGAACAGAGTTTAACCATCAATAACAGTATAAACACCCATGAACTGAATGAACAGACCATGAATAGCCACAAAATTCAGGAGAACCCAACCAACCATCGATTGAACCAAGAACAGATTGTAACCAACAACGACAAAGCGTCAGCTAAAAGTAATGCTTCCCACCAAACAAGCCTTCTATCGGCTCAAACCGTAAAAAGAAGAGTACCTGGCCGCGTGATTGAATCAACATGGGAACTTTTGAACGCGTCTGCGCTCAAATCGATCGACAGAATGCTCGACATGAGCCTTAACCGCTGCGTGGAGGGACTCGCACAAACACCGGACAAGATGTCGCAGGCGCTGTCTTTCCTCTTTAAAGAATGGATGAGCGACGCGAATAACTCGTTCCGCGCACGGCTAGGGGCTACTAAGGTACCCCCACAGAAGACAATATTGCCGCTGACGCTGCCTGCATCACACAACGCAGGCGACATCTTCGACTTTGACCAAGCGACACGGAGGAAGCGCTTTTTAGAAACGTATCTCCTGGCGGAGATCCGGCAATTGGAGGACCTTAAGCGACACAAGCGAGAGTTACAAGTACTGTACGAGCTGGACAAGAAGTACTTGGGTGAGATGCGACGGAACGTGGACGCGAATGTAAAGAGTATGCGGGAAGAACGAGCAAGAAAAGAGGCTGCAGTAGGAGTACCTCTGGTCGCGAAAGGGACTCCGGTACGAGGAAGCAAGCTGTCTGTGAGAGTATCGACCAGTTCAGGATTTGATCCGAATAAGGACAATGATTGTGCTGAGGTTTTGGGTAAGTTATCGAGGCATTTGGACAGTTTGAAGGAGAGCACCAAGGGGTTGGGAGAGTTGAACGATGAGATGGATGTGGTGATGGGTTTGCTAGAGGGGGCGTGATCGAGTGATTTCAGCCAGGGTATGAGGCGTGGTAAGGGAGAAGAACTATTTGAATGGAATAGAAGAAGTCGGTAAGAGAGGAGGATTTAGTTTTGAATAACGGGGAAAGTGAAGCGGCCAAATTAAGACCATTAGGTATGTGCCGGAGTGCTCGCTGAGGTGACGTGGTGATACGAGGACACAGTGAAAGACTGAAAACCTCCCAGAACCAATCAGTGAAAACTTATATTTCAAAGCTCGAACTTGGTCCACTTGCAGGACATGTGCCTGAGATGAGCTAGAACTTGAATAGAACAATTTAGGTGAAGTCTATTAAATGTATGTTGTAGAGTTGAAAACTGAATTTTTGTAGAGATGAGGACACACTCGTTCAGCAATGGTACTTGACTTAGCAGATGGCTAGGATGCACGTTTGTTCGCATCACTGATCGCTATATCTACTTTTTTGCTTGTTTGGCAGACATATTCAAGCCATTTTATTTACAATTCTTTCCCAACTTGCCTGTTCAATGCATCTTATTAATTCGGTTGACGTTAAAATCGTTACAAAATCTACTTTACTAACCTAATACACTTGTTTCATTACTAGGGCATACTTTACTCAACTTAGTTAATCACTCAGTAATCACTCAGCTTGGCGCTTGCCGCCACTATTTTATCACTTCTTATCCACTCGCATCCTTGTAGTCTCACCCAACGTGGATCCAGATCACACTAACGTACACATTCCCAACAAGAAACGAAACATAGCCATCATTTTGCACATCCCACGCAGCCCCAAGGTTGGATGAGATGTCCACTTTACCATCGGCAGAGACAGCAGTAGAGTGCACCACATATTTGTGTTTCGACGACCTTTTGAGGAGCTGTGGTAAAATGGTCTGCAGTACGGTCTGCTTGGGAGCTTTGAGTATATCCTGAGCACAGTCTTCGATCATTTTTGTGAGGGAAGAAACGCTTATGGGTGGTTCAGAGGCTGAAGAGCTAAGCGTTTTGACAGTGGCGGGGGTAGTAGCATCGACTTGGGTAAACTTGCCAATCTGGGTGAATTTGCCAACCTGAGTGACTTTACCCAATTGCTCAGTTTTCAAATCAACCTGCGCAGTCTGTAAACCAGCTTCGTCTGTGGCATTTTGGCTAACTTTCTCAGTTTTTATGCTTTCTTCGGCGGTGTCCTCAGATTTTATGATACTATCTTTGGCAGTCTCCTCGGATTTTATGTCACTTTCCTTCAAAACTTGATCATCACCGTTCGATCCCTCGCCCTGTGAGCTAGCAGCTTCGGAAATGCCCTCAGCAATCTCAGTCTCCCTTTTCTCCGCACTATTTATCACGCGATTCAACTGATCAACACTGTTGGACTCAGCGGTATCAATCTCAACAGTACCGCCAACAGACTGACGTGGCTCGGTATTCATCACCATTGCAACGAGATTCTCATGTGAAACGGTGGAATTACGCCTGTCGTTGGCTATAGCCTCCAGTGTGGATTGGCGTGTCATCCGAGGCGCAAAAACATTAGCACTTTCAGCACCACCCTCAGAAACTGCTTCAAACCCATTCCCTTGAATGCTCGGTCCATTCTTCACATCCACAAGTGGGTCACCTTCTTCGTTTTTGTTGCTGTAGCTTGCAGTCATTTTCGTTTCTATTAGTTTTTCGCCATGAACTTCTTCCGCAAGAAAGCCGACGGAGAGTCCGAGACGTCGTCCGTTCTGTCGAAAGCATCGTCAAAAAAGAACCTTGTCAAGTGCCAAACACCCTTTGAACAGCCTGTCAACCCCATCAAAGCGCCAGTTTTCGACCTCGATGCTGACCAGAAATCCAAGTATGACCAGGTCTTAAAATACTTTGCTGAGTATATCAAGCGCACTGACATTCCTGTGAACGATTCAAAGAATGCTGCTACGCATGCCATTCTCCCCGAGGAAATTGCTTGGCTCACAAAAGAGTGTTTTCTCCGTTATCTTCGTGCTACGAAGTGGAAAGTGGATGCGTGTATAAAACGCATAGAGGAAAGTATAGTGTGGAGACGTACATTTGGGGTTGTGGATGTCCCGGGTCACACGGATCCGGAGAAACTCCTCAGTGCGGAATTGGTGAGCGTGGAAAACGAAACAGGAAAGCATTTGATCATTGGCTACGATAATGACAACCGTCCGTGCCTCTACTTGCGTAATGGTTACCAGAACACTGCGGCACTGTTGAGACAAGTGCAGTTTCTTGTTTTCATGTTGGAGCGCGTGATTCAGTTCATGCCTCCTGGGCAGGATACTCTTGCGCTTTTGATTGACTTCAAAGGTGCACCCAAGGAGATGAACTTGAAGCCGCCGACCTTCCCTCTGATTTCTATTTCGAAGCAGGTGTTGGGAATTTTGCAGAATCATTACCCAGAACGGTTGGGACGTGGGTTGTTCACCAACATCCCGTGGATTGGGTACACTTTCTTCAAGCTTGCGGAGCCGTTTATTGATCCGTACACGCGTCTGAAGACCATATATGATCAACCATTCGAGAACTTTGTGCCTAAGGAGCAGCTTGACAAGGAGTTCAACGGGCTTTTGGACTTTGAGTATGTGCACGACGTTTACTGGCCGGAGATGAACAGGATTGGCGATGAGCGGAGGAAGTTGTATATGGAGAACTTTGAGCGTTTGGGAGGGGGCCTTGGAATGAGCGAGTATGATTTGAGAAGGCTGGAAGTTGTGGCAAGTGAAGAACAGTGAGGATGAGCTTTTCTGGGTATCTTGGTATTGAGCTTTTCTGTATTGAGCTTTTCTAGATGTTCAGGTGCAGGTACCGCCGATTGTTCAGGTACATGTGCCTTCCGGGTATATTCAAGCACACTAGCTTGCTGGGTATATTCAAATAATGAGCTTTTCATAGATTCAAAAGAAATGGTGACTACGGAGCTTCTTCTTTCGAAATAGTTTCAAAGGGAAGACCGCGAGTTCACTCTAAAAATAGATTTAGATAAGAGATGTGCATAAGCAAGCTACAGCGATTATAGCACATTTATTTAGTTTAAGTTATATTACAGCAATAACATAAAGTAAACAAGACCAGGGTTAAATGAAGTCGCAAGCCAGTTTGCGTGGACTAGGAACAATTTGAGTAAATGGCTGCAAATTGAAAAAGAAATTTTCAAGTGACATAGACTTCTTTGGGGAACAAAAGAGCATAACAGAAATTTCAACGATTGTGACACAGACAAGGGTCGCTTATGTTTATAAAAGCTCATTCGTTGTATCTACTGGACTCTTGAACAAAGAACGCAAACAAATTCTTCAAATATGGACAAATTGAGAGCATCCTCTTTTCAACCACATTCTTCTTTTCGATATTGTAGCCGTTTTGATATCCCTTTCTTGTGAACGGTGACAGAATCTTTTGGACTCGCATTTTGGAGTGTTGATTTTAAAAACCTACCTTGTGCAATAGGTCTAGTCAGAATGGCATGACAGAAACTCGCCAACATTACATGTTCTCTTCTACTTTCACAAGATTTGAATCGACCCCGTATTCAAGAAGATCTTGGTGCTATTACAATTACACCTGTTCTCTCGTGCATCTGTGTCAGTCGATTTTTCAGACTTTTCAAGCACTCCCATAATTGATGTATGGATGAACATGTTCAGGTCGCTGCAAACTCAGCTGTACTCTTTCAGGATACATTAAACCTTATTCAATCAGCGTACTTCGTGATTCCTAACTTAACAGAACTTCCTGTATGTATTATCATTCTTGAGCACATCTCCTCAAAACATATTCTTAATCATTTGCCTTCTTCTATCTGTATCATGTCTCCTTCAATTCATGCTATTCAACTCGCCACTCTCACCGAATTAGTCTGTCCATCAATTAAGTCTTCTACTTGTGACTCACTTATTTTTTCGATAATGCACTCGCTCACTGTAATCGCTCACGACAAGCTCACCGACGCCATCGAAAACGAAGTGCGCGAGTTTCTCGCTTGCGATGCTTCTCGAGTCGCTGTCTCTACACGTGCCGTCGACTACCTCGTGAAATCACCCCCCTCGTTGGATGCTGTCCGCACATTCTCCAACTCCAAAGACACATACGACGTGATTCTCCAAGACAACAGCTCCCGCTTCAACAAACAGTTGTTTGTATTCGACATGGACTCTACCTTGATCTATCAGGAGGTCATCGAACTCATCGCAGCACAGGCCAACATCGAGCCGCAGGTGGCAGAGATCACAGAAAGAGCCATGAACGGCGAGCTCGACTTCAACGAGTCACTCAGGGCTCGCGTCCAGCTCTTGAAGGGGATCGATGCCTCGACGCTCTGGGACACCTTGAAGGAGCAGATCCGCATCACCAAAGGTGCACGTGAGTTGTGTGCTCGTTTGAAGGAGCAGGGTGTTGTGATGGCGGTGTGCTCTGGTGGGTTCATTCCACTTGCTGAGTACGTTAAGGAGCAATTGGGCTTGGACTATGCATACGCCAACATGTTGGGTGTGGATTCCGACAACAAGTTGGACGGAACTACTGTTGGGCCTGTGGTTAACGGTGAGAGAAAGGCTGCTTTGTTACTTGAGATTTGCGAGAAGCACGGCCTTGACCCAAAGAACGCTGTTGCTGTTGGTGATGGTGCCAATGACTTACCAATGATGAAGGCTGCTGGTTTTGGTGTTGCGTGGAATGCCAAGCCCAAGGTGAGGGTTGAGGCTCCAGCTGCACTCAACAGTGACACATTGGAGGATATTTTGTATATGGTCGGGGGTAGAAAGTGATAGATGGGTGATATTTTGAGTCGGTGAGGAGTTAGTTAATTGAGAGGGATGACTTAGTGACTGGTTGACGAGGCTAGTGAACTTTTAGAATAGGATAACTGAACATTTAGAAAGAAGCCAAGTAACTGAATAATAGAAGGAACTCTGAGTGTAAACTGAAAAAAATTAGTGTTTAGGGTTGCTGAACACAGAATAAAGTGTAATATCACTGAGCAGGTTAAAGCGGATACAAAGAGGTGGCCTACTGAAAATAGTTCCAAGTCAGCCCATGAATACTTCACAGGAAAGTGATCTTTGATTTGAAAAGCAATATTATGTATTTCTTCGTTTGGGGATGAACTAGTACCTAAAAAGTGCCTTGTTTTAATTGCTGCAAAAAAAGGGTTAGACCAATTGAGGTTTAGAGACCCTTGAAAATAGAATGAAATATGGATGATGAGCTATTTGTTGAGAATGAACATGTGTTGGCTTGAGCAATGGACTGAGCAACGTGTGAAAACTCTGACATAGGTCTGAGCAGCCGTTTAGAGTCTGGGTCTGTAAACTTGCATCAGATTTCTGTGGAAGCGCTTTCGTTCGGTGATATTGGTGTCTCGCAAAAAGAATAAGTCCAGGGATTTGTTGTCTCGTATACGTTTTCTTGATATCTTAATGTCAGAGGTGTGACGTCAAATGTAAATTTTTGTTAAAATTTAACAAAAGACTCTTTAAATTCGCTGAATAATGCCAATTGGGCACTAATAAGAGGCATGTTTGAATCTTGATCCCCAATGTTTTGATATCTGTTGAGATACCATCAGTTAATGTAAATCGAAAGCAGTTTGTCCAACATTGCGTTTTCTGGGAGTGTATTGAAGTTTGAGTCAGAAATCGCTCTTTAATATATAATAGTCTAGAAATGCGAAGTAAACAGCATGTACCGCAATATCATACACTCGAACTACGAGACAGTGCTGAAAATTGAAGATGGTAAACACATACCAAGGTTACGAGTTTGAGGTCCTGATATATCTTACCTTTGCCTTCTTTTAAGATTTGCCACTAGATGCTTGGGAACCTTCCTATTAAAGTAATAAACCGCATCTTTGGCTTTCTCCCAAGTACCCAAGTGGTTCACCTAGTGGACTTGCCAGTAGTCGGACCACTTGCATTTACGGCTGTCTACCAAGACACTCAAATCCAAAACCCCAGTGAAAGAATCACATACGAAAATACTGTGCACTGAATATACTAGCCCGTTTGAATTGATACCAGAACAGAATAAGAGACGCACTGGGGGAAGATGTTTGTGTGTTTTCGAAAATGTCTATGCTTACCAGAGATTTCTGCAGGCCAACCAATATAGATATCTGCCCAGAGTTATTCTGTTTGGACTGATGAAATCTTTGCTTGTTATCCATCGTTCGCATCCAGAAGCCCTCGCTGCTGCGAAAGAAATACACGTCCATGTATTGCTAGGAGAATCTATGGGGGAACAATCCCAATGACGTCGAAAGAGTGGAAACACTCTGCACATTGCCTTACAATTTTACTCGGCTCTATATTCAATGTACTTCGAACTACATTCCCAAATGTTATCAGTTCGATGAACGTGACTTCCCCGAATCCCTCAGCGAGCTTATGTTTAGCACCAATGTCAAAGAAGTCGTGCATGAGAGTGACTCCTCGGAATCACAGATTCCACTCACTGCTTCAGCTTCGGGTGCCCGACAAGACGAATCCAGGTTTGAAAAGCCCGAAGATGAATTTGGCACGGTGCAAATCGTGTTACGGGAACCGTGCAATAAAGTTGACCTAATCCAGCTTGATATTATCATATGGCCGGTTAGTTGCAAATTCGCAGAGAAGATCTTCCCTCAGCTGCTTCGGGTTCTCTATGCCGATATGTTGATTGACAAAGACTTCAGCATGCCTGCATTGGATAATTTGCAGGAACTTGAGTTATTAGTTGACCAGGAGACAATTGACATCACAATTGACCTCCTGAACCTTCTGAACCCACGCACTTTGAAAATTCATGGCTTAGATGTCAGGTCAATCAGGTCCATTTTCCATCGCAAACCAGAAAGCTTACTTTAAGAGACTTTCGCAGAATTGAAACAATAAACGGATTGGATCGTCTCACGGGTCTTGAGGATTTAAGGTCACGAATTTGAATCTAGAAGATTTCTCTACTGGGCTTAAGCGCTTGGAAATTACTAGGGCGGGTATGGAGAGCATATCTGGATCTTTTCAAAGATTCGGTCAATTGCTTTCTATCAATTTCTCCCGGAATAGACTCGACAAGTTTCTTGCCTGCAACAAGCTCGTTCTACCAAGTTCAGCGATATTGTTGGACCTTTCAAATAACAAATTGTCATCATTGGCAGGCATTGTTATGGGGGACAATATGAGAGTTATTGACGTTCTGGGAAATGAATATCTTAATGCAGAATCAATATACTCCATTAGTTTGGAGGTAGGGAAACGAGGTGGTATAGTATATGGATTATTGGAGAGCCCGGATAACTTGTTTGTTGATGGTGCAATTGGACAGTACGATGACACAGATAGCGAACCGGAAGAGTATGTTGAGATTGATCCAGCTGATGAATTGTATGATTCCATCTCGGTATCACGTGACCCTAATTTAATTCAAATCAGGCGTGATAGGGGGCGGGAATTAAAACCCTTTGTTATTTCTAAAACTTTCATCGACCTGAGTCTTTACAATGATCCTTTAAGATGGTTTTCCTGTGTTACCAAATGATCTAGATAATCACTTTGGTGGGCACGCCCAATACAGGACTTGCTGACAGCTGAATTTTGTTGCGGTTACATGAACAAGGCAAATGTTGAAAGAACATGACATGTGAACCGTTTGATGTCAGAAACTTTGTTTTTTATATTTGGGTCGTCCTGATAAACCCAAGATATTGTCTAGGCTGTTATACTCATTAATGAGCATCACTCCAGCTCCACAGGCTTGGGCAATTCACGAAAAAATACTCCCTCAATTTCAGTGATCCACTGGCGTATTGATTGTTGAAAACGCTCGTCTTTGGATGTCTTGAATGCATTGACCATGGCTGATTCGGCGATACGCACAGTCACGTACCATCATCTTTTAACAGCAGTATTCAATTTTTTGCCGTTAAAGAATTCTTTCATTAAATCAACAAACGACATCAACATTGCCATAACCCAGATTGGACTACTCTAATAGGAACTATGTTGAAGTGATACGCAATGTTTGGGGATTGCATCAAAATTTTTGGGTTTGCCTTTATTTATTTTTTTCCACTACAATGTTTGAGTACTTCCCTTCTGAAGTTTTAATCCGAATAATTGACTACCTTCCAACTGCTCAAGTTGCTCTTCTCGTGGACTTGCCAGTTATTGGACCCCATGCGTTTAGGACTGTCTATGAAGAATGTGAAATCGATAATGGAGAATTTGAATTCGATAATGACACGCCGATCACATACGATAACGTTGTGCAACCGGAACTCACTTGCGAACTTAGTCGCCAGCTTGAGTTCACATCCGAGACGTATAAGCGACCTTCTTGGGAGAAAAAGCCGAGTCATTTCGATAACCCGTACGCTTTCCAGAGATTTCTTGACGCTAACCAACATAGATACATCCCCAACATCATTCGGTTTAAACGGGTTGAATCTTTGGAAACTATCCATCATACACATCCAGAAATTCTTACAGCCGCAAAAGAAATTCACGTTCATGTGCAAGTAGATTCCTGTTCATTGGAAAATATCCAGGAAATAAACCGGCTTAGTGATTATTCTTATAATATTACTCGGCTCTATATCCTGACCCTCAGAACAATGTGTTCCTGCGAAGGCAATTCCATTAGTAATGACCAAATTCCAAAATCTGTCCGCGAGCTTATATGGGAAACGCCACTTATTGATCTCTTCAGTGATGAGGAACCAGAACCCTTGATTGTGCTTTGTATACCATCTGACAAGTTCCAATTCATAAAAGCCATTTTCGTCATGGAATCCAGAATTGGCAAAAAAGTGGAAGAGATCCTCGGTCAGCTGGTTCAGTCTCTTGAAATATATACATCAATCTGGGAAGACTTCACCTTGCCTGTATTGGATAATTTGCAGGAACTTGAGTTATTAGTTGCCCAGGAGACAATTGACATCACAATTGACATCACAATTGACCTCCTGAACCTTCTGAACCTACGCACTTTGACACTTCATGGCTTAGATGTCAGGTCGCTTGATCAGGTCCATTTTCCATCGCAAACCAGAAAGCTTACTTTAAGAGACTTTCGCAGAATTGAAACAATAAACGGATTGGATCGTCTCACGGGTCTTGAGGATTTGCATATTGCTGATTGTAATAAATTGAGTTCTGTATATTTTCCGAGCACATTGAAGAAGTTGGTTCTCAAAAATGATCTTGCTAAAGAAGTTGGAGAAGTGTATTTGGATGGTTCGACTGTCCTCCCTGAAGACTTATGGTATCTTGAAATCAAAGGTTCTTTCCAGATATCCCCCAGTTTGCGGCTTCCTCCGCATCTATTTGAATTTTATCTTGACTGTACATGCAACGGTCTTCCTGAGCTTCCTGGGTCGATCAGATATCTTGAGCTTGGTCATGATGTGGTCGTACCAACGGAGAGGTTATCCTCGTTGCCCTCACTGGTCTTATCACTTTCAATTAGCATAAGTTCTTTGACGGCACTTCAGTTCCAGAGTTTACTAAGGTTGGAGAGTCTAAGGTTCTGTTTTATTCTTTTGCGCGAATACGGCGATTTCGATAAAGTCATGTGTGAAATTTTGGACAATCCTCGTCTCCTGTTTAACGTGCTATTGTATGAGTTGGATAAAATTGCGGCTCAAAACCAAAATGATCCAGCGCTTCAAAGTTCCTTTAAGGAGAAGATGGGGAATGCTCAATCGGCCTTGGATCGTTTACAAATATCCACTGCATCCACAGTCAGGGTATTTTCGTTGGGGGGCTATAAATTTGAATTTGATGAGGGAGTGGTAACCAAAATCCAAATACCTAGGGGCCATGTTGATGCAAAGCGTCACTCTCCGAGGAAGATCAAAAGCCTTCCGTCCAACCTCAGAACTCTATCGGTATCGTTGGAAAACCATGAAAACCTTACCGACACTCTAAGCGCATTCCTGGACTCTTTAGAAAAACTAAAAATTGCTGCAAATGAAAGTCCTCTTCTGGATTCTGTTTCCTTGGTACTCCCCAATTTGAGAAAGTTGAACTTGGACTTTCATTGTGAGAGCATAAATGTCAGCATGTGCTCGCGTCTTACAGAAATCTGTTTGGTCAATTGCAAGGTCATGAATTTGAATCTAGAAGATTTCTCTACTGGGCTTAAGCGCTTGGAAATTATTAGGGCGGGTATGGAGAGCATATCTGGATCTTTTCAAAGATTCGGTCAATTGCTTTCTATCAATTTCTCCCGGAATAGACTCGACAAGTTTCTTGCCTGCAACAAGCTCGTTCTACCAAGTTCAGCGATTTTGTTGGACCTTTCAAAAAACAATTTGTCATCTTTGGCAGGTATCGTTATGGGGGACAATATGAGATATGTCGATTTTCTGGGGAACCTTCCAAGACTTGAGAAATCAACAAAACCGATCTATTACGAGCTACGTGTGAGAAACGGTCTTGTACAGGTTTGGAGTGATTCTGACATTGATCTGGACGAGGGGAGTGATTCCGACATTGATCTGGACGAGGGGAGTGAGATTCTATCTATGGTGAGTTGATTGGTTTTCTTGATATTGGTACTGTCTGGTTTCTATGAATAGCCTCCAAGAGATGGCTTCCTTGTTTGGCTAGTAGGGCGTTTGATGAAAGCTGAATCATGATATGATCATAAAAGGTAGTAAATATTGAAACTGGAAATCCCATAGTTTGAAGTCAGATATTTTGGTTTTGCTATGTCTCAACTTCTAATTGTGCATACTTGTCTTGGTAAATCTCATATTAGGCTAAATCGGGTATTCTATGACCCACTAGATTAATGATTTACAAATTGGGTCACTCGACTAAAATCTCTGCTGCTGATCACAATCAGGACTTCATAGCTCTGGGATAACAAGGACGATCACTAACATGAAGAGCGCAGAACTACAAGACTTTTATACTAGCTGTATTGGAAGTCCACCACATAAGTATTTGTAGTACTAGCAAATTGCAGAAATTGAAGCATACAACTCCAAGTTCTTATTTCGCAGAGAAAGAATGTACGCTAAAGATAAATTGAAGACACATGTCAAACCCCGCATGAGACGTACAACAATGTATATCTTAAGTCTTTTCGATTAAATTTTTGGGATGAACAATCTAAAAGGAGGACCGTATAGAATTTTAGGAAGCGCAACGTTGAAGAGCGCAAACTTGGGAAATTTAAGAAATATGATATTCTACTTTGTTCTTGCCGAAGACATCCTACTAAAGATGCTCTTGCCTATATTCTTCGTTGTGATATTATTCCTTAGTATAAATGTCCTATCCGCTCCTAAAACGAATCATCTTCTCACCCACTACTCTCACATCACTCTCATTCACTAGTGTGTTGCCCAACAACAACACCCTCCACAACACCCATAATCCCGTTAAACAACAACACCTCAACACCCGGCTTCAAGTCAGAAACCAGCACATCCCCCTCTTGGATCAAGTTTTCTTTCAACAAGTAGCTCCTTGCAACCCCGCACAAGCATCCCGTGCTCAAGCTTGGGGTGATCCAAACACCAGCCGATCTCACTGCTACATTCGAGATGGACCCCTCCATGACCTGGCCATTAGAATTCACAAGAATGACCTCCTCAAAGCCAGTCCTGATCCCTGGAAGCATCCGTTCGCGTGCCGCGGTGTAGACATCGCGCTTTGTGGTTTTGAAGGAGGTAAACGGGGACATGTAAGTGCCAACTGTATCAACATAGAGGTCGAAAGTGGGAGACAATGCGTTTGCGTTTTGGCTCAATGGACCCAATAAGTCATCTCTCCTAGCAGTTTCGTGGACTTCCACCTTGACATTCCCATCCAACGATACCAACAACCGCACCTTGTAAGTTCCATCGACTGGTTTTCCCGAGTCGGCGACCGCCTCATGTAGCTTCTGTACCAAGAAGTCTTTAGTGATTCCAAAGCGCACGCCCGACTTGTAGAACTGGATGCTGAAGTACTTGAGCGTGTATTCGAGTCTTGCATAGTGTTCGTCCATCAACCAGAACGGTCCGTTTTCCACATGGGGGTCATATCTGATGGTAGAGAGGACCTCGAAGGAGAGAGGGTCTTCGGGAAAGGCGTCGTCGGTGTAGCGAAGTCGGAGTTCTTCTAATGCGGTCATATTATATTTATTGCACAAAAAGTACATGGGTTGACAAAGTCACAAACTGACAAGACAGTGAGAAGCTAAGGAGTGCGATTGTATGAGAGTTAGAAAACTTGGTGATGGAAACTAAGCATGGATATTAAGGTAGGCCGATGGTCCTTTTGGTTAATGGTGCTGACCTGTTTTATCAATTTCCTGACGGTCAGTTTTGGTCACCATGGTGTTTATAAAGAGATGTTCTAGTCTACCTTTTGCTCAAATCACATCGTTGTCAAGACTAAGTCAAATGAAATCTTTCCACTCATTCTGTATACCCAAGAATATCAATCTGATGCACGGTTCATCGGATCCATTTAAGTCGTGCTTAGTTTCCTCTGTTCCATGTAATATCTATTATCTATAAAAGGCACATCAGTTCTAACGATGACCGGGGCGGGAGATCGAGTTACTCGACCACCCAATAAAGGATTGTATTAAGCCGAACGTGAATTGCTCGGAATCTGTTGAAACACCCATTAGAGTGCGAAAAGAGTGAGTCCAACGATGTCACTATTTTATGACTAGCGAAGACCATGCAACCCTCATGCCACATGTACCACAACTGGCGTAGTATGGCATGGAATTTTCTCGCCTGACACCTAATATGGCCTAAACCTCTTCTTCTCTTTCATCACCCTCACCTTCTCCTGGTCTGCCTTGAACTTCATCAACAACTCATTCATCTCGTCCTTCTTTTGCTGTCTCAACTGGAACCTGTAGAAATCGCTCTTTTCCTTCTTCTTCATCTTCTTAGTGAGCTTCTGGTGCTCTTCCTGCACCACCTTCTGTCTGCCCAAAATATCCAGCTTGGTCTTTCTGTTGCTGCCTACCACCAACGTAAAACCGTCGTCGTCCACCATGGTCTGCGCCTGCAAGTTGTCCATGGCGTCCTGTTCTGCGCGGTCGAAGGTTGCCAAGGCCTCAGCAACTTGCTCGGAAAGCTCATCGAGGTCACAGGCGCGCCTCTGGATGGCCTCCACGTAGCGAACGGAGGCGGTTTCAGTGGTCTGTGGCCATGGCGACACCTTCTGTGCTGCAGCGATCTTCTTCAACAGCCCCAAGGCGAGCTGCTGTGCCGCTGTGTCGACAAAGGTCACCACTGCGCAGTTCTTGGGCAAACGAGTGTTCTCGCCGGGCTGTGGGAGGTTTTTGCGGATGTCAGCATCCGTGGTCAACGCCACTAAGTCGATGTAAACGTCCTCAGTGGAGTCTGTGAGCACGCTGGGCACGAAGGCCTCGATTGTTGCGCCGATGGCGGTGTGCTGGAGGAACTTCTTCATGCCGCCATGGGTGGTTTGGAGTGGAAGATTGCAGAAGAAAAGCGATCTGGATGCTGTAGACGACTTGGCGTCATGTTTCTTGAAGTAGATGTAGTGTTTGGTTTTGGTGTGAGGGAGCTGTACGGGGAGGATCCCGAAGCCTTTGATTTCAGACATGAGAAGAAAAATAAAAAGCGATAAATGAGATTCAATATCTTTGCAAGTTGACTTTTTCAAGATGTGCGCTTACCCCATAGGACTGATGGGACTGTTGAGGTGATTATGTCTGTTAAAGGTTGATGTTAAAGTTGACCTAAGAATATATGATGCTATAGAATGGATTAGGCTGAAAAGTAAATTATGGATGATGCTCAAGACATAATGAAGTAAAAAGCCATAAGACTTACTAAAGAAATGGGGTGAGTGGCTAAAAAAGGGATCAAGTAGAGATGATTCCAAAGAGTAGTGGAGTCAGTAAAAACATAACGTCCTTAAAAAGTGAGAAGATGTCACTACTAAAAGTAATGTCAGTAAAAGGTTCCTAAGATGACATTAAAAGATCAAACAATAATTAACAAGATGTCACTGCAAGGCTCAATAGGTTGAAAATAAGCGGATAAAAGTAGGGAATAAATGCACATAGTTCAAAAACCGTGAATGTATGAGTAGGTCTAGTTTCTAGTCCTGTACAACAGGTGATGGATGAGCAAGGGCGGAAGAAGAGGGGGTCCATGAAAAATGTGAGGTGGTGAAGTATCATGGTCTAGTTCTGTCAACGCCGTGATACAATCCCGATATGAACACCGTATTCCAACGCTGAATACCAATAATGACGTAATCGCTATTCATAACGTCTTTAATATCCTGAATAACGGCATGTCTAGATCTCTAAATGCTGTGATACTCAGTGATACAACAATCTATAGATACTCAAACATCCCATATTAACCCCAAAACAATCTCTATGGTGCTTGATCTCTACAACAGCTCATGATCGTGCTTCGATCCTAATTAAAATCGAACCATGCCTCTAATGCTGTTTTGTACCACGTATTGTACTACATTTTCGTCTAATATGGTATTACGATGCCATGAGTAGGAGTACCTAGTCTAAGATCATTAGTGGGTATTCCAATATAGATTCTATAATTGATTCTGCCAATGCCACAGATGGCACCTCTTTATAAAAAGAAAGCAAGAACCAGGCAGATGACCTACGAAGTCTACGACTAGAAAAACCCTCAACTAGAAAGAACTTGCTACTTAAAAGACCTACGACTGGAAGTATACAAAAAGCCTCCTAAGATGCCACACCAAGTAATAAGCTATTCGTACCCCGAAAAAGCCACTTAACTGATTCCCATCTCAGTATACCATTATTTATTGTATTTACAACCTCATTACTTTTCCTTGTCTTTTTTTCATCATGAACAGAGAAACCCTCCTAGAGGCCCTTCTGGGGTCGTTGGACGCCAATGAACAGGTTCGTAAACACAGTGAGAAGCAGCTCTATGCATTCGAGCAACAGCCAGGCTTCACTCCATACCTCCTTGAGTTGGTCACTGACGCCGACATCAGCCGCGGCATTCAGATCTCTGCAGCCATCATGTTCAAGTCCCGCGTGAGTCGCTTCTGGGAGCCTCTCGACACACCCGCTGACAGCAGCCGCTACATCGCGGCCAACGAGAAGCCAATCATAAAGAACAAGTTGATCGAAACGCTCATCAAGACCTACAAACTGACCCAGTTGCGTGCACAGCTCCTGGATGCGCTTTATAACATCCTCGACCTCGACAAGTGGGATGAGTTGGTGGACATCATCAAGACGCTCATCGCAAACACCTCAGACATCGACCACGTATACGTCGGACTCCTTTGTCTCCAAAAATACACAAGGCAGTACCGCTGGGTCAACCTTTCGTCAAAATCGGCATCCAACACCGTTTTAGAGCAGATCGCAAATGAGGTGTTTCCAATGTTGGAGACTCTTGTTGACGGACTCGTCAACAACGAGGATTCCACTATCAACGACGAGTTGCTCTACATGATCATGAAGGTGTTCAAGTACTCCACTTTCAGCTACCTCCCTGAGTACCTCCAAGACCCCAACAGACTTGGTGTGTGGTGCAGACTCCACTTCCTAGTGATCAACAAGCCACTTCCTAAGTCTGCGATGGACGAAGACGATCTTGTGCAGAGATCGAAGCATCCTCGTGTCAAGGCAGTCAAGTGGTGTTTCGCCAACTTGGCACGTCTTTTGCACAGACACGGCCAGAACCAGGTAAACAACATGTTGAAGAAGACAGAAAAACCATTGTCGCCATTCGCAGAGATGTTTCTCACCAACTTTGTCCCGCAGATCCTCGACGAGTACTGGAAGGTGGTCGAACTGTGGGCAGCTGGCAGCATGTGGCTCAGTCAGGCTTCACTCCACCACTTGGTGACCTTCTTTGGCCACGTTATCACCACCGTGAGATGGCCATTGGTCCACGAGCGTTTGGAAGTGATTCTCCAGCACATCATCATGCCGTTGTTGGTTGCTACTGAGTCGAGCATCGAGATGTACGAGGACGAGCCCGAAGAGTACGCCAGACGCTACTTTGACACTTACGCCGAGACAAACCGCGCCGATCTTGCAGCCGTGGACTTCATCTTCCGTCTTGTTTCGCAGCACTCGCGCGACTCGCTCGCGTTATTGTTGCACATGGTTCAGCGTGTTTTGGAGCAGCCGGTGTCGAATACCGAGCAGGCTGCACAGGCCGAGGGTGCCCTCCGTGTGCTCCTGACTGTGGGCCACAAGCTTAAGAGCAAGTACTCGCCTGTCAATGGCCAGGAGGACAAGTTTCTTCATACCATGGTGTACCCTTACCTTCTTGAGGCCACCTCTTCGACTTATCCGTGGTTAACTGCGCGTGCGTGTGACACCATCTCCATGCTGACAGTCCTGTACCGCGACGAGAAAGTGTTGGATGACATCTTCCAGGCTATTATCGGGTGCATTTCTAACAACTCGCAATTCCCTGTGCAGATGACCGCGGTCCAGGCATTGAGTGTTTTGATTGAAGAAGATGCCGTCTCTGAGCGTATTGCCGCGCAGGTTCCACAGCTCATGGGTTTCCTTTTGGAGATGTCCAAGAAGTACGAGTCCGACGCCCTCACCACAATCATGGAGACTTTTGTGGAGAAGTTTGCAGTGAACTTGGGACCATTTGCCGCGGAGTTGGCGTCATCGCTTGCCGAACAGTTCATGGTTTTGGCTCAGGATATGGTCGACACGAGCAACTTTTCCGAGGAGAAGGAGAACAAGGGAAGTGGTCTCATCAACACCTTGACCACCTTGGTCATGGCCATGACCTCGTCTCCACAGGTTGTCATGTCATTGGAGACCGTGGTCCTGGATATGGTGCGGTGTGTTCTTGACAACGCAGTTGTTTCGTTCATGTCTGACGCCTTGGAGCTCGTGGAACTGATCTTGTATGCGACAAGACATGTTTCGCCTTCCATGTGGCTGATTTTCGAGACCTGCAATGCCTCTTTTGACACCTACGCTAGTGAATACTTGACCAGTTTCCAGCCATTTTACGAAAGCGTCATCAACTATGGCTTCACCAGCGCTCAGGTGACCATTGAGGCGCCACAGATCCAGCAGTTTTTCCAGATGTGCTTCGGTGTCTTAAAGCTGGACTCTCTTGACCCTCTCTTTGCTTCCTCGGCATTGCAGATGCTTGAGTTGTCCATCTTGGCTTTGGGTGACCGTGGTCGTGCTGCATTACCCCGCTTCTTGTCCGAGTTGTACGACATTTACGTCAACCTCGAGTCCACAGGCGGCTTCGATGGCTACATGTTGCACCACTTGTCTGTGTTGAAGGTGTTCTTCGCCGCATTGTACGTGGACCCTGAGGCGTCCATGAGCCTCATTGCTGAAAAGCACTTTACGGCGACTTTCTTCACCATGTGGTTGAAGTACGCCGACGACTTCCAGAGTGTGTACGGGTGCAAGTTGCAGATTTTGGCCTCTTTGTCCTTGGTGAACACACAGGCGGTGAGCTTGCTCCCCGAGGACCTTGTGGGCGAGGCTGTCAACATCTTGTTGACCACCGTTTCGGCGTTGCCTGGTGCCATCAAGAAGAAGGCTGACATTTTGGCCAAGGACCAGAGTGCCTTCCAAGTCGCCGCGGAGCGTGCCAAGGGTGCCGACTCTGATGACGAGGGTGCTTACGATGAGTACGAGTGGGATGACGAGGATGATGAGGCTGAGTTGGAGGCTTTGGAGGTGACCCCAATCGACGAGACAAACGTGTTCCTGGTGCTTAGCAACGCGATTGTTACTATGCAGCAGCAGGATCCTGCCAAACACGAGGCTTTGTTTGGAGGCATCGAGCAGGAGCAGGCAGAGTTGTTAGCGCAGTTGATTAGCATTACTAGAGCAGCCTGATGAGTGGTGGGATCTATCGGGTCGATTTATTTAAGAGTGGTTTTTGAAAATTTTGCTCATCAAGTCAGGATCGAACTGATACAATTAGGATGATATATAAGCGATTAACTGACTTATTCAGAAATGAAAGGATTGAGTGAATGTAGAATGGCAATGAGGATTTGATTAATGTTCTCAATCTGATTCTAGCCAAGAGATGATTGAGAAAAAAGTTTAGTGATGGTATCTTCACGGAGAGCAAATTAGTGAAAACCAAATTTCCTTATCTGGGGTAGTAGATGGTAACTGAATTATGCAAAGACTATCAGTAAATAAATAAATATATGGGGATGGAATAAAATTGGGATCAGCCGATTAACTACGTAGTTAGAATCATAATTTTGTTTTTGAGAGATTTCCCAAATTATCTGCTCTTGAAATTCATCAGTCTACATGGCTTTTTTGAGAGCGAGGTTTATCGTCAAAGTTAATTCTTATCCGTAAGAGTCTTGTTAGTTGTTTTCATTCCATGATTCTTGGATCATTTTGACTTTATGTGCAAACTGGTCAATGGCCCAGGCATTCTAAATTCGGAACTTTTTTGCAGCCATTAAAAATACCTGAACGATGAATATGTGAATATTTCATGACGTTATCACAATCACTTTGAGGCAAAAAAGAAGTCACCGGAAACCTTTCAAAGTTTCCGAAAGAGCAGGAAAAACAGAGAAAGAAACAATAGATATATATTCTATAGTTAAACCAGTAGATCAGTACTTTCAATTCCAGAAAGGGGTCTGTTGATAGAATTGAACAGTATTATTAGTTGACACCAGTTTTAACGCTCCAAATGTGCATCTTAAAATCATCCGCATCAAGTAAAAACTACCTACAAAGTACAGTGCAGATTATTCAGACACCTTTCATTCTAGATCCGATGTTCACCCATAGTATAGCTATTCAGGGTTTATAGTACGCTCACTGCCCAGAATTATGCATGTCTTCGACCACTTTTACTAGTCAGCAGATCACTTTTTTCAGCAAGACCAAATTGGGCATACCGGTGGACCCACTTACACCCCCAGTGCCCAAAGAGCGTATATATTCGGCTGTTATGAACGGAAAATGCAAAAATTGTACACAATTCTCAATTAAGAAAATTTGCGGCAATTCTTTTCAGAATAACAACTAATTTTCCGGCACAAACTGACACTTTTGCGGAGTAGGCCTAAGGGATTTCCCATGGTTAGAACGCGACTTCAATAAAATATCAGCCCTTGATCATTTTCTCGGCAATTAGAGCGTTTTGAGGTTACTTATGCGTATGCGTGTTAAAATAGTCTTTATTTGCACCCCAATTTTGCATTCGGTGTGATTAAAATAAGTCGAAGTTATGTCAAAATGACACTCAACCGATGATATCACTTTTTCTAACCGACAAAGAAAATATCGACCGACTGCATAACTTCTGTTTTGCCATCTTCCGATCTGAAAATTGCTTGCATCGACTATGGAGGGTTGTTCATAAAGTTGTAAATTCTATAGGCGTATGAACAGACACTAGGCATGATACATTTTTTTCAGAACAGCCCACGGGGTTGGGACGCAATAAGGTAATAGACCCCACATCTGCAAAAGACGATAAACATATAATTTTTGCTCCTAATCGGGTATATCAAATTCGCCAAGAGGCTTCCAGATCCAAATATGTGAGTCTTTCCAAACGGCATACTAGAAAAATACCATCCAAAATTTTTTTAGTTTGATGAAAAGGTAAGGTGGCATGGTTTTTCAGTAGAGTGAATGACGTACTCTCATGCCCTTCGTGTACGTCGTTTTACCCACTGTTTGCAAGCGATGCAAAAAATTTGAAGCTGAAAATTCTTTCAAAACGGTTGAAGCAGCAGATTATAAATGCTTGTAATTTGCGGACCTCTCTCTCGTAGACTAGCAGGATGTTTGCACGGAAATTATTGGTATTTGCTGCGTCGCTAGCAAGGATTGTGGCCTTAAGTATCACTTCGAACACCGTGACGAACGGTCCCTATGATATTGGCTCGCAAGACGTTATTATTAGCACCGGGACATACTGGTCAATAGTTAACAATCCTATTAATACGATACAGGGCCTTCAAATTGACCAACGTGCCTCGTTTTATATAACATCGATGTCGAATGCTTTTTCTTTGCAAGTGAACATAGTGGGGTACGAATTTGAAAATAGTGGCACTGTGTCGCTCAATTCTATCGGTTCAAACGCAGCGTTTTACTTCTCTATTGCGAGTACGGTCTTTTCCAACAAAGGCCTGATATTTTTCGCTGCAGATGGGTCACGTCCTGGTACTATGAGCATCACGTCCCCATTATTCGATAACGAAGGTATACTTTCTTTTTGGCAAACTACCTCGTCTGCTAATCAAATCACACTAGGCCTGGCAACCTTCACTAATGATGGTCTCATATGTCTTCACAATCAGAATTACATACAGACCGCTGCAGTCTTAGGCTCTGGATGCGTTAGTGTGGGAGTGGGATCTAATTTCCGAATTACTCAAACCCTCATGACGTTTAACCAACATATATACTTGGAGGCACCAAGTTCACGTCTTGAATATGACGCACCGTTTGGTGTGGCGTACTGTACTGTTGGTGGTTTTGGAAATAATAACGTGATTGCATTAAGTGTTTCTCTCAACACGATTATGCCTTATTACTATGACGAACTTGGAGGAAATTTATGGCTCTATACTTTCCTAGGTGCACAGATATTTGCAATTGGCCGAGGGTACGACAGATCTCTCTTTTCGGTGGTAGATGGGTTTTCTGAATCGGGGGCTAGGGTTTCGAATGGTGGAATCAAGTACCGTGGAACAGTTCCTAACAATGCAAAGCCAGAATCTTGTGGTGTTTGCCCCCAGTTACCAGTCCAGCCGTCACCCAAGTCCACGCTGCTGAGTAAGGTGCTCTCGAGTGTTTTGAGCAAGCCGGCAACACTATCTTCGCCAGCGTACTCAGTCTCGACGGTGACACTTAGTATTGTTTCCGCAATTTCCTCAACTTCTACTTCTGCAAAGTCTTCTACTTTATCAGCTAGTACATCAAAATCATTATCAGCTTCAGCTAGCGCATCCATGGTATCAAAAGCTTCATCAGTTGAGTATAATTTGTCTTCATCCGCGATGTCACAGATAACAAATTCCTTGAGATCCGCAATTTCTTCAACTCCTTCAACTAGTTCCTCTTCAGTTGTTTCATCGGTTTCCCCAACAGTGGTGCTATCCACCGTATTTCCATTATCAACCGGGGTGACGTTTTCCCTGAAAATGTCCACTGTTTCGGTCAGTTCACAAGTTGATTCTAGCGAGGCCACTTCAGGAATTAGACTGGTTGTACCCGCTTCATTCAGTCCGATTGTGTCTATTTTAGTCCAGTCGAGTTCAGTTCTTTCGAGTTTATCTCTCTCAAAGGAATTTGATTTTTCAGCTACTGGAACAGGCCAATGGTCGGCCGAACCAGTTTCTTCAAGTGGGTTACCATACTCTGAAACTTTAGCTACTGAAGTTGCTTCAGGTTCAGCTTCATACACTCCAGCTAAGGAGGCTGTCCAACCTTCGGTTGTTCCAGAAAGCTCTAAAGCAGTTGTATTTTCAACCACTGGCTCAGCTCAGCAATCGGTTGATTCTGCTATCTACAGTGCAGTTATCTCTAGTTCGGATGTCATAAGTGAACTCGGAATTCTAGATGATTCAGGCACTATATCTGTTGCATCACTGCTTGCTCCAGCATTGGATACCTCTTCAGCAACAGAATCAGGTAGATCAACCCTCAATTCAGCTATTTGGAGCTTGGTTCTGTCTTCAGCCCATTTATCTCGATCACTAGCAACTTCGTTTACTGAACTGGTTAGTTTTGATTCAACAGTTCGACCCAGTGGGATTGTATCGGCTAGTTCCAGTTCGGTTATATATTCAACCACGGCTTCAATTCAACCCTCGATGGATCCAATTGACTCCAACCCAACTGTTGTACCAATCAGTAAAGGAACGATATCGCTTGTGTATCCAAATGACTCTACCTTGAAACCAATAGCAGCTTCTTATTCCGTCAATCCAAGCAATCTGTCTATGATTAAAGTTATCTCAACTTCCGCTAAAGGCCGAGAGTCTGGCATTCGGGAAACAGCAACCTCTCATTCGAAGGACGAAGCTCATGGATCGTTTACCTCGCCAAATTCTCCATCAACAAGTTTCGGCGCCACTTCAGCTTATATGCAACCAGGAATTACTTATGTACCAAGCATATATTCGTCAGCATATAACTCTTCGAGCATTGAAATTGCAGTTTGCGGCCAGAATTGCGTGGTTTCTTCGAATGATCTCGTGCCCTCAGGAGAATCTTTCGACTCAGGTCCGACAACAAGTCCAATCATACCCCCCGAAGTGTATACTAGTTTACTTGAAAGTTCCAACAGTCCCGGAGATGGAGTCCTTGAAACCAATTCTCCGAGTTCTCCAACAATTTCAACGGTTAAATCTGAATCCATATCTAGTGAGAGATTCAAATCAACAAATGTTATCTCTCCTGATAAAATTGGAGGCAATTCTGCTGTGTCTGCCCAGTCCAACTTATTGTGGTCGATAAATGAAACAAGTTTGGCAAGCTTACAAGACTACCTGTCAATTTTGCAGACCACCAAACACTTGCCCACTCTTACGTCAACCATTGAATTACCCAAGAGTGTTTCGAAAACCTTTGCTGTTGTTTCAAGTATAACTTACCCCAACATCACAAATTCAATATCCAATCCAACCGTGCCTATGATTCCAAGCCTGAGCTACTCGTTAGACTTGGTGACGTTAAGTGGATCAATCACTGCACAAGTCGGTTTCATTTCACAAACGACAGCATACTCTCAAGAATCACTCGTAAAAGTATCTGCTTTAAGTTCAAACAATGAAAGCCTGAACTTGACCACTACAAAGTCCGGGAATGAATCCCGAACAGGTCAGGATTCGGAAACTGCAGCCTCGTCTTCCGCTGAAAATCTAAACATAGATTCACCTATTCTGCAGCCTATCAACGCGGAGGACACAGGCTCAGTAATTTTCACATCACTCGATGCGAACAGGTCAGAGTTGACATTTGACAATGTAAAACCCATCAGAACCCAAGTATTGACAAGTGCATCGGGTGTATCAATTGATCGGGATATATACAATGACACCTCAGTGGAAGAGGTTTTTACGTTGGTTGACAACGCAGTCGAAAGCTCGTCTCCGAATTCCCCACTGAGGACATTTGGGACTTCGATCACTTCTTTCCCCAGCGAGAGTTCAGTTAGACTTCCTACTTCGATAATTGTACCCGACACAGAATCAGTACTGGATACAAGAACATCGCAAACCGCACAGGTATTGTCTCTTAAAACTGCTCAGAGTAAGCTGGGTGTGGCAACAACTGTCTTCAGTACCAATTGCAGTATTGCTCCAACAACTGACACAGAAGTGCAAGCTATGAGTGAACTGACCTATTTTTCGCAGGCTTCGCAGGCTTCGCAGGCTTCGCAGGCTTCGCAGGCTTCGCAGGCTTCGCAGGCTTCGCAGGCTTCGCAGGCTTCGCAGGCTTCGCAGTTACCATGTAATGGCTGGTGTTATATCCGAACAGCGACAGATTTGAATTCAATATTACCATTGGATTTTTCATCATCAGTACCAAATGAATCAAGCTCATTTTCACGAGATATTTCAACAGAAACTACTCTAGTTACCAAATTACCACAGAGTACTTCCAACTCAGTCGATATTTCAGATTCACTGCCAATACTGAGAATTTTAAGATCGGTACCACAATTGACTGATTTGGGTTCACCATCAAGTTCACCTACTTTCCCAATAACGCAAAGTTATCTGAACCCATATGCTCTATCAATTTCAAGTTCTGTGAACCCCGTTTCGACATCTAGAATTGTGGATTTTTCTTCAACCCTTAGTGTTTTGGTTTCATATCCGCCTTCAACTTCGAACCCTTTGCCTGCGTCCGCAAACTCAAATTCACCATCAGGGAATTCGGTCGAACCAACTTTAATGTCGATCGATAATGACTCATCTTCACAGGAAAGCGATTTTGAATCGTATTTCCCAACGTATGGGGTTTCATTTGAAACAAGCCTACTGCCACCATCGAAAACCTTGGACTTATATTCACCAAGGAGTGTTACATTGTCACCAGCGGGAATTTCGAATTCGGCAAAGCCGTCAAAAATACTGTACCTGAACACGATTACCGATGGTTTCAGCATATCAGCACCAAGATATATTCTTTCACCAACAAATGCCGTATCAAACTCGTCTGCACTTGAATATTCGAAATTATCATTATTGCCGAATTCCATTTCAGTAACAGAATCATCGGTCCTAAGCCCATCGCCTCATGTTGCAGATCCTTCAGTCATCTCGAATTCTTTTGATGTACTGTCGTCGAGCCCAACATCTGCATCTAGTGTTTCAAATTTACCTTCGAGCAATTTGCGTTCCCGGAGTAGTCAAAGTGTCGCCGATTCATCACTGCGGACTATTGCTTCTTTTCGATCAAGTGAAATAAATTCGATTTCATCACCAAGCAGGCTATATTCGTCAAACGATTTGCGGGGGAAGACCTCTAGCAATAGCGACATCTATCCAATACCACAAGACCTTCTGGTCTCACAAATTACTTTGGTTTATGCTCCAAGCGTCTTTTCAACAAATAGCGAAACAATCCCAAAAGCATCAACTGGAAGTCATGATTCATCTTATATAACTCACACACCGGTCTTTCTGAATGAACCAATGGATGCACAGACCGAGATCTCATCCAAAAACCCATCGGCTTCAGGTTTGATGGCAACAAAATCGAGTTTGTTTACTGCTTCTGAAATTAACATCGGTAAAGATGAATCGGGTATGAGAACAACATTTGTGCGCAGTACTTTGGTATCGATGCAGACACAGCGAGCCTCACTGTTTCAATTTTCAGCCTCAAGTGAAGTCAATTGGGAAAATTTGGAACAGAATACGACAGTGAGAGGGCATGTGAACGATGTTTTGAGTGTTCCAGTGACGAGCTATGTTAACAGTGATATTGATATACCATTTTCTTATACTCCTGCGGATCCTATAGCTAATCCAACTATTTTGTCGGTCTCACCACCCGGTCTACCATTATTCCAGGAACAACTGTCCACCCATTCAGTTGAGTTCCTAGTTACTCCCACTTCATTTTCAACGGTCATCCCAAGTAAAAGGTCAATTAGACTTTCCCTGTTCTCTTCTTTGATTGTAACTGGTTCGGGTTCCATTCAATCACAAGAAGCGTCAGTCTTACCATCGGTATCAAAATTCAAGTTCACAAATATAACCACAATCCCGAGTGGAGTAACCGATGAGACGGGACACACTGGGCTTATATCGATTGTGAGGTCCACCGAGAATTCACACACAAGCACGGTAGGTATTGGAATTTCTAGAGAGAGCGACTATGTCGGACTGAATATTGGAATGGGTACGAGTCAGATCATTTCTTTGGCTCCAACAGCCACCAACTTTTTGAATGTACCCGAAACAATAAAGACTGATAGAGTAAGTACCATCATAAGTCTGCTTGACGTTTTGAAAACCAGTGTGCTCCGCGCTCTTACATCAATAGTTTCGACTTCCATCGGTGCGGATGGGTTGGAACCTATAGGTACCAAAACTATCTATGATGATGGTCTTGCTTCAAGTCAAACCAACAAGACCCCTAAAACAATAGCAGCCTCTAGCACGATACGCGAAACGACTCTCAGAACTGTTTTGCAAACCACCAGCAGTGACATCCCTAAATCCCCAACAGACACGCGGGAAACGCCTACATCAACGTCGTCGACTGTGAACGGATCACTATCCGAAAAGAGTGACTTTTTCGCAGTCGATAACGGCTTAGGCTCCTCCAGAGTACTTTCAGGGAACCAGCCAGGTATTACCACGACCGAAGAAACGGTTCACCAAAGCTTGACATTTGAGATACCAATGACCACAATCACCTCGGCTAGGAGTATATTGACATCTAAGAATGTTGGTGATCCAACTACCGTAGGTGGAACTGCAATTTTTGATTCGGCGGCATCTTTTTCTGAGCAAGAATCGCTAGGCGACAGCGTTATATTAAAACAAGAAGATGGTAATACGGGATGGGATTACCCTTATAGAACGGGAGCGGGTAATGATCTGAAGTTCAACAATGCGATTTTTGAAACAAAAGAAGCGAAATCAGATATAAAATCCGCTCAGTCTCTAGAGTCTCTGAACACTATATGGATATCAAATTTGAACCTGAATCAACCGGAGGTCCACATTTCAGCTACCCTGACACTTACCAAAACTTCCACGCTAACGATATACCCACCCGAGAAACTTAATACCTTGACAGTTACCAAAACTTCCAGATTGGCTACTATGACGGCTCCAGATTTCACTGCGCAACCCTCCTCAAAGTCGACTACCTCTGGATTCCTCGAAAGGGGAACTGTAATTCAACCGGAGATCGGAGAGAATAGGATTCAGGACCCCAAAATTCTTCGAACTCCAACTTCTACTGTTAGCCAAAAATTACCAGTGGGTGCCATATACTCAATAGTGTCATCTGATGGGGAAGGTACTTTGCAGATCTCACAATCGAGTTCAGTTGTGCCCAGTACAAGTTTGACTATCATTACTGGTAACCAAACGCTTTCTGGCAACAGTCTGAGTAATTGGACAGGAAGCTATGTCATGCAAAGACTTTCAACATATCTGATGACAAATAACCTCTCAGCTAATTCAAGTTCGAAGGTTTCATATGCTCAGAACAACACAGCCATTGCACCGAAAACGACACCCCCGCATAAAGGTACTCAGCTTGTGAATGCTCCAAAATCTAGCCTCATGGTGGTGCCAACGGTAAAATCCAAACAGATAACAACCTTGACCACCATAAATCTCTCAAGAGTTACTTAAAAGGTTTGTAATATGAATGAATATGAGATAATATCCACAAGATGCTGTCTAATACAGCACAATGTGCCTTTTTGTAAAGTTCACATAGTAGGCAACATGAAAGATTATGGCACTTGCAAAAGTCCAAACAAGAGACGTGTGATGGAAGGAAATCAGTGCCTTATTAATACTTTCAAACACACATGTTCGTTGACTCTTAAGTGAGTAGATGTACCTGGTGGACCATCCTGTTTACCTTCGCCGAATTGGACCTAAAAAATAGGATTAGCTCATGCGGAAGAAAAAGCCTTGCAAACGATTTCAAACTTCGGACGTAATTATATAGCCCTTTAATATTTTGTATGAAGCAGGCGTTAGTAAACCGCAAGTCGTATTAGTTCACAGAAGAGGCAAAAACAATTTCCAATTAGTAAATGGTTTCTTTGATAATAGTCCCAGATCGTAGAAGACCTATTGAGCTGACCTTCTTCATTCTTGTCGTAACTCATCGTCTCGATAACAATTCACTTCTTCACCAAATTTGGCACTTATGATGTCTTTACTGAGATATCTACCAATTGAACGGCAGTATATTCATGTTTGATGATTCATCAGTCCATTCTTGATCATTCATCAGTCCATTCTTGATCATTCAGTATCAATGATTTCTTCATAAATTCTTGGTGTAGTAATGGGATCTAGTCAATCGGTTAGAAATCCCTCCTTCGTAAGTGCGCCAGCTATTCATCGACTTCACTGAAACCACTAGTTCATACTAAGCTCACCACTCAGTTGTTACTTCTACGCGGTTATCACATGTGAACAGTGCATTCATATTGGTAAGCTAAATTATTTATTTGATAGCTAAAATCTACCCCAACTTTTCATGTTCTCAGGATTCGGGTCAGGTGTTTTCGGGTTTGAGCGCCCAAACAACAAGTTCGAGGAGTACTTCAGATGCTACCCCGTGGCTATGATGCCTGATGGCATCCGCAAAGACGATGCCAACTTTGGTGGTAAAATCTTTTTGCCACCCTCTGCATTGAGCAAATTGACCATGCTCCACATCCGCTACCCCATGCTCTTTGAGCTCAGCAACGACGCAGCACAAAAGGTAACACACAGTGGTGTGTTGGAGTTTGTTGCGGAAGAAGGACGCGTGTACATTCCGCAGTGGATGATGACTACACTTGAAATCAGCCCCGGAATGTTGTTAAAAGTAGGAAATTGTGACCTCCCATTGGGTTCATTTGTCAAGATTGAGCCACAGAGTGTTGACTTTTTGGAGATTCTGGACCCAAAAGCTGTTTTGGAGAACGTTTTGCGAAAGTTTTCCACTTTGACTGTGGATGATGTGATTGAAATCAACTACAACGACACAATATACGGCATTAGGGTGTTGGAGGCGAAACCTGCCAACGGCATCTGTGTAGTGGAAACTGACCTTGAGACGGACTTTGCTCCTCCTGTGGGTTATGTCGAGCCCGAGTACACGCCGAAGGTCATAAAGCCGGAGGTAGTGGGACGTGGAGCAGGTGCAGCAACAATGGCCAAGTCGATCAACTATGCGAATATTGTAGGCCAAGCATCTGAAAAAGGACCAAAGTTTCACGGTTCAGGTAGCAAAGTATCGGGCAAGGCGGTTGAGGTGAATGCGAAGGAGTTCAGTGTGGATGATTTGGATCCTAACGCACCTGCGGTTCCTCTTCCATTGCCCCCTAACCAGTTGTTTTTCGGTTTTCCTGTTCAGCAGCCAGCAGAGCTGGAGCCTGTGGAGGAGGAACAAACGGTGTTTTCAGGCGAGGGCCAATCTTTGAGGCAGAGCAAGAAGCGCAAAGAGAAGGATACGGGACACGCGTCGTTGAAGAACCACTCGAGGAGTCCGGATTATATAGAGATTGACGATTAGGAAAGTGTCCGAGTGATGACCAGGCTCGAACTGACTGGGAGAGGAAATATGAGAGAATACTGCTACTGAACAAGACTGAAGTGAAACTTAAGTCCGCAAGAAGGTCAGCAAAGAGCGAACTTGAAAGAGAGTTTCTTAGCGACGAGCTAATGAGGCGTTTAGCGGTGAACCGAACTAATGAGTTTATGACTTGGCCATTGCTGAGTAGTAAATGGATGGATAAGAGAATAAGTAGTATGAGCGGTATGACATAACACTTAACTTCAGTGATGGGTAAACATCTCATTAATGTAGGCGATGGAGGATAAGGAATTACCTTGATATGTGGTATCAATCAATATAAGGTGGAACAATGTAGATCAACTTTCTTACTACCCTCGGTGACTAAATATCTACATTGTAATTTGAATGGGTCAAAACTGTTTCAGTCCCTGATCATGCGCGTCCTCTATTAAACTTCCTATTAGCTTACTCAGTTGTCGATGGCAAAAACACATCGTTGTCCTGCTCCATAGCCATCTTGGTGTGGTAGACAATGTCCGTGGACTCCCATGGGTATGCAATCCACACATCTGGGACGGTTCTGGCGGCAAAGTAGTTACCGTTCATGATCTCAGCAGGCAAGTCTGCTCTCTTTGGCTTGTTCTTGTCGTGCAAGACAAAGATACCGAACTTGGTGCTGTCTGGGTTAGCACCCTGAGCGGCACACTGTTCAGCAACGTCCTTCTTTAACTCGGAAACGGCGTAGTGCAAAGTGGTTCTGGTGTCATCAACCTCGTCGATGATCAAAACGTTCTTGCCAACAAGGTTGACCTTACTCTGGTTGTAATCAATCCACTGGGTTCTGACAACCTGAGTACCGAGCTGCTCGACACCTTCAGCACCCTCGATCTCCTCGTAAAGGGAAAGAATGATGGCCATCACACGCACGTTTGGCTGACCAGGCTCCTTCAAGAAGGAACGCAACATTCTTGCTGGGATGAATCCACCACCACCGATGGCAATGATCAAGTCAGGCTTGAAAGCTCTGATCTTGTCAGCGGTTTCCTGACACAACTGGTGGATGTTGTTGTACGAGATGTACATCTTTTCGGGCTCAGACATGTTGTATGTTTTGTACCGTTTTCTATCCGTTAGGATTTTGTTCCCTTAAATAATGTGGCCAGTTAGGAAATTTTTTTCGCCCTTACGTGAGATGACTTTTAGAGATCTCGGCATCTCCGCGGAGCATATATAAGAAGTTACAACTGCTCATGTTGCTAGGTGGGGTGTTTTACTTGTACTTTTAGCCTTTTTATTGTAGCTGCCTGGTTCAGTACTACCTCGCTGTTGCCAGATACTCGACATCAAAGAGGCTTGAGTTGCTTCGGGTGCATGTTCCATGTACTGCACAATAAGAGATGACTTTGACACAAAGGAATGGCGAAATACTTGCAATTGCCCAACGATTTTGCTTACTAAGGGACATATAGTGCATTTTATCATGCGTTCCATGACTTAAATGTTTGAAGTATTATTTGTGCTAACGTTCTTTCGATGGTTTCTGCATGTAGTGTAATCTGAGGTACCCCAATGACCTTTTGCGTGTCAGTAGTGTGCGTTTACTGGGTATATCACTCATGCATTCAATGATTTCTATAAGGGTGTTGCGTGTACGCAGTATCTGTATATAATTTCATGTAGCAGCACGTAACATGTTATATTTATCTATGTGCGCATATTCATAGTTGCGCACTTCCTGGCTCTTCTTTATCAGTTCTTAGGCATTCTCACCTTGGCCACGAACAAGAACAAGTTCACAAGAAGCAAAGTCGTCAAAAGCGCTTCCATACACACCACAAGAGCCAAGAAGTACTTATAATCACCAAAGATCAAAGTAAACTTGCTGAACAGTGAATCGGAGACCTCATGGAAAGAGACCATGATCACATACGAGGAACGCACAATTAAGGTCAATGCTGTTGCAATCAAAGTCAAGGACATCACTCTCAGCTGGGGGAAAGAGTAGTAAAGGTGGATAGTTATACCAATCAGGATCACAGAAGCGCCAAGAAACAAAACACCACCAGCCTTCATCTCAGGTGACGGCGCGAGCGAGTTGATACTGTTACTCGAGCCAATTGCAGTACAGATAACTCCTCCGATAGTGATGAAGGTAACCACGGTGAATGGGTGCAAGTATGCGAGTCTTTTCTTTTTGACCTTTTGGACTTCACTTGAAGAGTCCTCCACGAGTTTCTCCTCGTCGATCTGGTCCTTGGCTGCAAAAGCATCTGGGTGGTGGTAAAAAAGGTCCGAAAAAGAAAGCATCGCACGAATGCCAAAACCCAAAGAAACACTGTCCATGACGTAGGAAGCAATGTAGATACCCTGCTTGAAAGTTGTTGACCTCAACGCCACCAAACTCATAATTCCACCGACAAACTTACATGTGGACAATAATGCAAGGTAAATGGGAAACCCTTTGGGAAACCTGTTCCCGGACCGAATACAGTAGGCAAGGGCGGCCCAATTGAGGATCCAGATAGAACCAAACCAGATTGCTTGGAAGATGAAGGTGCCCTCCCACCCGTTGAAATATTGTACTTGCATGTTATTGGTGTTGTAGTTGTTGATGATGGTTAATAAAAAGGACCGGGTCCTGTATTTTATATTCTGTGCTGTCAGCCTAACGGCTGAAAACTCTGCGCCTAAACTTTCTACAGTTCCGGAGATGGATGATGGTGGGCGGAGGCAAGTCATAACCAAACGCGTGCGGCGTGACAAACAATCGTATATTGGACATGTGGAACGGTGCTCATAGTAATATTATTTCTGACATAAGCGCTTTTCGAATTCATAAAGCTTTAGCCGCTTACATAAGCGCATAATTATATAATCGTCTCACACAAACAATCGCGCGCTTACCTAATCACAATAAATTGATGCGATACGCGCTTACCTAATCACAATACAGTTGATGCGAGACGCGCTTACGTAAGCGCATAAATAAGAGTGTGAAGTGTTTACATAAGCGCAAGAATACCGAAACGAGCTGCCTATGCACCTTTACATAAGCACTAAAGTCTTTCGGGCCATAATTGCCTAATGGGTTTACGAAAGGAAGTGACTTTGAGCGAAGTCGGAAAAGCATTGTGCAGAAAACGTGTTTCGCAGTTAATTAAGCAGACGCTTATATAAGCGCACTGATATAGTGTGACGGGAAGGAGAGTTATACACAGCCCCCTCTGTTTATCGGCACGGTACCGTTGGGAATCAGTTATCCGGGAAACCACTTATGTTGTATTCGGAAAATCTAAAAATTTGCAGCAAGAAGTACATGTGCTGAATCGTATTGAAACGATGTTATTCCTACAGAAATCATCACTGCGGACATATACCAGAATAGAAGAACACATTCGGCAACTGTGACGTGGAAGACCCTTGTTTTGACATACTGCATTTTTCCGAAAAGTTCGTAACGAGCAGGGTGATTCTTCCGGATTGCAAGGTGATGATAAAAGTGCCTTTGTGTACTGACCATTTAGTAATCCATTAAGTATACGTGCTTGCCGTTATAAAGGGGTACAACCGGTTCCGAAGAGCAAATGCATTTCTATTTGAAATGGCTGAACTTAAACCAGGAACAACTTGATTTTGTGGCTGCAAGTACAAATTTTATGGTATTCAAAAGGGACTCAGTTAATTTGCTTTATAATACTGTCAGATCAGATCATTATCATAATCTATGAATGAATCAATGTAGGGTGAAGGTAAATTGGAACATATTATAGTTTAAATTTCTGGAATTATCGACTAAAACCACATGACAAACACGTAATACAGTCAATACCTTCAATAAATTACCTTAGCCTTCTATTATGTGGTTAGATTTATCTGACTCGCTGCCTTGACAGTATTCTGCCATATATTTGAAACTTGAAAAACTGAAAACAAGCTCTAACAGCAATATACTGAATAGTTTTATAGAGTCATTGGTGTACCAAGTCGAAATTGCCTACTCCAAACCTAATTTTCACCACTACCCCGCAATTTTTTCAGCGCTGAATTGGTAAAGGTGCGAAACTACCGTTCATCGTAGAACATGATCTCAGAAGTGGAGAATTAGTACATCCTGACAATCAAACCTTTTGGACTTCTTCAAATCAAGCATTCTCTTGACAACAGCGCATTACCCTTCAATTGTATGCTTCTTACAAACATTTAGATCAAGAAGCATATGAACACACATCTCAACACTCATCTTCAATTCTGTGAACTCTCTACACTGCAAATGTTGACACTAAATCGACTTGATGTAAATTCACACTCAAATTGTCTTTTATTTCTTATTTCTTCTCTATTGTTCCATTTTTTCAGAACACCTCACCATGAAACTAATACTACTCTTCACCCTCGTGGCAACCGCGTTCGGTGCCATTTTGGGGTTGGACTATGGCCTGAAATTCACCAAGGCAGTCATATTAGCCCCAGGAATCCTGTTTGAAATGGTTCTTACCGACGAAGGCAAACGTAAAGATCTTTCTGCGGTGGCCATAAGACCGCTCGGACAACAGATTGAGAGATTTTACGGCTCTCAAACCGGCTCCCTTTGCACGCGTTTCCCTCAGTCCTGCTTAATTGACATTAAACCATTGATTGGCGCCTCTACTTCGGACCCCGAATCCGCACAATGGCTCGAGCACCACCTTGGCATCAAGGTGATCGGCGACGAAACCCGTGGCGACGCCATTAAATTTGACCTTGGATTTAAGAACCAATCATACCAGTTCACAATCGAAGAAGTCCTTGCCATGAAGTTAGACGCCATTAAGCAACGTGCACTCAAGGAGGTCGAGCTCAGTGGCGACTCCGCGGTGGCACTTGTGGATGACGTCACCATCACGGTTCCTCCACTAGCAAGTACCCATGCCAAAGAGTCGTACTTGGATGCGTTGACATTGGCAGGATTTGGAAACATCTTGGGATTGGTGGACGAAGGCACGGCTGCAGCCATCAACTTTGCATCCAATAGGAATTTTGAAAAGAGCGACTACAACGACATTAAACAGTACCATGCGATCTTTGACATGGGTGCCGGGTCTACCAAGGCCACTGTGTTTTCGTTGACACCATTTGCTAACGGATCCATTGTTTTGGAGATTGAAAATGCAGCTGTTGATTCGAAGGCCAGTGGTGCCCAAATGACACATGCTTTGTATGAGATCATCCTCCAAAAAGTCACTGCCGAACTTTCTGTTGACCAAGTAACACCAAAGTTGCAGGCCAAGCTCTTGGAAACCGCCGAAAAGGCCAAGTTGATTTTGTCCACCAATAATGACTATCAGATCCTGCTTGAATCATTGTACCAGGACCGTGACTTCAAGGGTAGCGTATCGAGATCCGAGTTTGAGGAAGCTTTTGTTGCAGACGTCACTGCTGCGCTTGTGAATGCTTTTGAAGGTGTTGTTGCGCTTGACAAGGTGGAGTCCGTTGTTCTCAACGGGGGTGCCACCAGAACACCTCTTGTCCAAAGAGCATTGGCTGCTTTGGTTGGAGACAACCGCATTTCTAAGTCGATTAACACTGATGAAAGCTGTGCCATTGGAGCCACCCAGAGAGGTTTGCAGCTCAAGGTAGCTTCAGCAAAGAAGTCCGATGTTGTTCTTTTAGACCGTGCATTCCACGAGTACTCTGTGCGTGGAGATGGTGTTGAGGCTGTGGTATATGAAGCACGCTCATTGGCGGGCCAGGAAAAGAAGATCGATCTTGGCGAATTGAACAACACCGCAGAGGTGTACTTACTCGAGAATGGCGAGGTTTTCAAGAGCTACTCTTTTGCAGACTTGAACAAGAAGGCCGAAAAGTTGAAGTGCAAAGGCAAAAAGCACGCAATTGCAACATTTGCGCTTGATACCAACAAGATGTTTGACTTGGCCAACTTTGACGTGGAGTGCTCAAGCAGCAAGACTGGGTTTTTTGGCAAGTTCTTACAGACCGATGATGAGGGGGTTGTGGAGGACCCTCTTACCAACTCAACCAACACGACACTGACACCCGACAAGAAGCAGGTGCTTGTTCCTGTTCCATTGCCTAAAGCTGACTTCTCTGGCGTTAAGCCATTTTTGCGTACCACCAGGGGCAAGCTTGCAGGTAAGTTGGAGTACTTGAAGAAGAGAGACGAAGAGAGAATCCTTGTGGATGCTGAGAAGAACGTTCTTGAGGCCAAGTGCTACGAGCTCCGTTCTTTTATGGAGTCCAACAGCGATGTTTTGAAGACCGAGGTCGAGGATCTCGACAGTTACGACTCTTATGTCACTGACCTTCTTGAGTGGTTAGATTTTGAGAGTGATGACGCATCCATTGAAGACATCAAGGTAAAGTTCGACGAGGCTATTGGTAAATTGGCGCTGTTGTCGAAGGTTGTTGACATGGCGCAGCTGGACACTAGCGCTGAGGGTTTGAAGAAAATCCACGAAAACGGTTCTAGCATTGTGAATGTGATCCAGAAGAGTTTTATGAAGTTTGGTGAGCAAGTGCAAGAACTCCGCAAGAAGTATGAAGACAAGGCCTTTGATTTTGAGAAGGAGAGCAACCGTGTGCGTGCTTCCCTCGCACGTAAGGAGGGTTCTGATGCGTCTGTTGAGATCGAGGGGCCCATGGCTGAACTCAAAGAGCTTTTGAGCGACCTTGAGGACGTTGTATCTTTGGACCCGGCCGAGTTTGCCAAATTGAGCAAGATGGACTTATACGAGTACCTGGACAAGTACTCGCGGATTATTTCTTCCATCTTGGGTTTCTCTTTGGATCTCGAGAAGCAACATGCTGAGAGAATGAGACAGTTGGAGGCCAAGTTTGAGACTTTGGTGAAAAGACAAGCGCAGAAGGAGTTGCGTCAAAAGAAGAAGGAGGAGGAGAAGAAGAAAGAGGCGGAAAAGGAGGTGAAGGAGGAGAAGGAGGAGGCAGAGGAAGAGGCGGGTGTTGTGTTTGAGGAAGAGGCGGACGAGCCCGAAGAGGTGATCATAGAAGAAAAGGAGAAGGATGTGGAGCACGATGAGTTGTGATTAATAAGAGATACCACACGGATTAAAAATGTATAGTATTGATACTAGATAGAGAATGCAAACGTTAGATAAGATATAGTGGACGCAAACATTACATAAACACACTAAATAGTGGATTGTGTTGATACCGGTGAATAAGTACTGATATGCAGTTTTAATAGCTTCGCAATATCAACTTTAACTCAGTCAACATTAGCCAATTTATAAATCATTCATTATATCCTAGAGTGCTTGAAATCATTCCATTACTTATTGGCTAAGATCGCTTCCTTATCTTCTTACTGACTTTTACATCCAGCTACATTAATTCAGCTCGCTCAGCACTTTGACACTGATGACGTACTAATCGTCAGGAAGTCATCTAAATCAGCCCATTTAACTCTTCAATGATCGCTTCAGTCCTTGCAAGCATCACATTAGTGCTCGTTAGCTCATCACTCATATCATTTTAAAGTTAATCGTTCAAATTTCAAATCTCTTTTCACCTCATGTCATCGAACCCGTATAGCGACAGACGCAGAGAGGCAAACAAGCCAGCTGAACCTAACGGAAGCAGCCGCAGAGATGAACCAGTTATCGCAGATGCATATGGAAGAAGAGATCGTGACGTTCACAGAGACGACCGCCGCGGGACCCATAGTCAATATGGACTGCGAAACTCTACTGTGTCCAATCAAGGCTACACCAACCGAGAATCACAAAGTAATCACAATGGCAACTACCAAAACTCACCTTATATGAGAGATCGCGGTAGAGAGCGCGTGGCACCCTCAGGTAGGGAGAGGTCGCCAAAACGCGAGAGTTACAGCCTGCGGTATGACAAGTATGGTGACAACAGAACACAGCGAGACCATGGAATCAGAGATGGAAGATATGGACAGTACGAAAATGGAAACAATGCGTACAGTTCAGGGAGTCAACCCATAGGATATTCTGGTGACCATCCTACAGGCTATTCTGGTGGGCACAGCCAACCTTCAGGGTATTCCGGTGGTCAATCTTATCAACCATCAGGCTACAGTTCAAGCCATTCCGGTCAGAACGATGTGGCATATCAGCATAGTTCGTCACATCAAGCAAACTCTGCGTACTACAACCCTGGAAATAATCACCAGTACAATGGTGCCGATTATTCTGAAAATTCACACTCAAAATCACACTCTCACGACTCATCCTCCTATTATGGAGGCTATGGCTCTTCCCAACAGCATAGACCAAGAGGAGACCAGAGGAACTTTAGAGACCAGCGCGACTTTAGAGACCAACGTGGCAGAAATAACGACTCACGGCGTGACCATGGGCGTGACCATGGACGCGACGATAGACGTCGTGGCCGTTTTAGTGAAAACGATAGAAACCGCGGAAATAGAAGAGACCGCCGAAAAGAACCTGAGCCGGAGCCAAAAGAAGAACTCCCTCTTGCTCAACGTATAGCCAATGCAGAAAAGAAATTAAAATCGCTCACTGACGCTCCCACACTTGACGAAATCAAAGTCATTGACTCAAGGTGGGGCATTAGACCCAAGGGTTTCGAGGCAGTGACCGCGCAGCGTGCCAAACTCTCGGGCTTGTTTCCATTACCGGGCTTTCCGCGTCCTATTGACTTCACCAAGTTGGAGGGCGCTCTTAAGGACAGATTGACGAATGCAAATGATATCTTGAACGAGGCGCTGAAAATTGATCCTAAGGACGGGAAAAATTCGCGCGTTCTTGTGGTTAGGGGACTTGATTTCGAGATTGTGAACCACTTGAAAGTAGCAGCTTTATTCAACGATTCGTTGAAAACCATCGATATCACCGAAACGTCGGTGCTGAACATCGAGAACAAGCGAAAGACTAAGAAGGACGACGTTTTGGTGGTCGAGTTTGCCAACAGCACTTGTGCTACGATAATCAGGTGCCTTTTTGACAAAGCCCTGATTCCATTTGAGTCTATTCAGGAAGACGGAGCGCAGGGACCAGAGAATGTGGTGCTTGAAATTAGCAGGCCGGGAGAATACGTGGTCCAAGACTACACTGAGAGTTCTGGCGAAGATATCGAGGAGGTTGTCAAAGAGGGGCCCAGGAAAGTGTATCTACGCGTGTCTAAGGACGCCGTGGAGTCCCAGTTGACTGCGCTGTTGCAATCCGTTGCGCCTGTGAAGGGCTTTCAGTTGCTACGCGAAATCGGTACCAAGGAGTCTGTTGGACTTGCGTTTGTAGAGTTTTCAAGCGACTCTAAAACCATTGACGGATACTTCGCCCACGTTAATGATATTTTACCGAAAGTTAGAGACTTGGCTGGTATTGAGGGAGCCGGGTTTGCAAGTGCTGTTCCTGGGGTTACCAGGGTCCAGGAATGTGCGATTGATTTCACCACGTTGCAGCAACTTGTGCGCAATGAGAACGTTCCTCCACACCCTAAGCTGACCGTGATTCAATTGCTAAACGTGGTTACAGCGAAGGACTTGGTTGACGACGACAACTACCGGTTCATTCAGCAAGATATTCAACAAGAGGTGAGTCAATATGGAGCTGTGCGCTCGATGAAAATCCCCAGACCAGCGAACGATTATACGCCTGGATTGGCACAATTTTCGCAGCCTGGGTTGGGTAAGATTTTTATCGAGTTCGAGGACGAGCAGACGGCATTCAAGGCCATCATGGAAATTGCAGGAAGGATGTACAATGACAGAACAGTGTTGTGTGCATTTTTCGATGCGGAAGACTATAAAATAGGGTTATTCTAAGTGGTTTGTGATGAAAAGATAGAAAGTCAATGTAGATAGCGTTGACATAAATAATGATTGTAAAGTAACTGATGCAACTGAGAGGCGAGTGAATAAATTCTAATTTTAGGTGGTACAAATAGGTGTTGTATGTAAGCGGGAAATGCCAGGTTGTGTAGCAAAAGAGCATGTGTATACGATTGGGAATAAAGAAACAGCTGCAGAAAAATTTACAGCGTCACACAGATGTTTTGTACAGCTCTAACGCGACTCTTTGAGTTGGAAACAGGCTTGCGGTATATCAGGCCAATGTCATTATGATTTATATTTTCCTTTCGAGAAATCCCCACGCTTCTTTTGGTGAAGCTTTTAGTCAAGCTCTAATAAAAGAATACAGTTTGGTTAGCCAGTACCCATTTTGAGTTAGCCGGCGTCTATGAGTGCTCCAAGTTTAGTGCCAAATGTATGTGGGACCAGCCATATATTTTCCTGGCATAATCCTGTATTTTCACATAGCGAGATCAAATCTGTACTCAGATCAGATCTTTAATGAGATCACATCAAGCCCTCTTTGTGAATCCTATAAGCCCAATTCAGCTTAGAGGCGGGTCATAATTGCCGCCAGTAAAACTTCTTTACCCGGCTTTCTTTTTCTTTCTGGCGGCTAGTTCAAGTATATAAGGCCCTCTCTTTCCCCATATTTTTAAAATCACAGAATACTTTACAAGTTTTGAAAACATACATAAACTTATGTGTCTCAACCGTATGAACACTCAAGTATGTGAATGCTCAACCATATGAATGTTCAACCATACTCAGCGCCATGTGTACTCAACCACATTGGCACTTCATTACCAAAACATGTGCTGCCGTACTTCCACTTTGTGTGCAAAAAGAAGCCACTTGAAGTAACACCAGGATCTTTACCACTACCGTTTACAGGATACCTAAACCACTCGTCATTCACAGCAAATCAGCTGAAGACACTTTTGTTGTTGTACTCTTCCGAAATAAAGTTTGGGTGCAAAAATCAACAGCATAAGGCAGGCATGAGATGAAAATTTGGTTTGAGGATGTTTGATATAGTTGTTAATGTAATTCTAGGTTTGGTTGTAGGGTCGAGGTATACTGGTCCATTAAAGGGCCAGTTTTAGGGGCTGTAGGTGCAAATGGTCCAGAGTGGGGACCACTTGCGGGGAAGGAGGGGCCACAGGTGAGGTGGCTGGTGGCGTGGCTCGGCTGCCGCGCGCGCGCGCGATGCTTACGGTCAGCGCGTTGTATCATGGGGTGCAATATTATGCAGGTACATGCAGGTACCTTTCAATGCACACCCCTCCTTTTCCAGATACCTTCCGAAAGTCGCACACTTTTTCCAAACAAGATACTCATCGCACCCACTATTGTTCGCTTCAATATTGCTGCGCAGAACCACAATGAGGGCTGCACACATATATAAAGCGTAGTGAAATGTTCACCCTTACCATTGCTAAATACTAATTGAGATTAACCCGAGCATTCGACTAAACTAGAAATAATTTGGTCCCTTTGGAATGAACTGTGCCCTCACTGCCGTCTAGTTCTGAGAACTCTGGGCACTATGCGCCAATAAACAATCATAAATATAGGCTGCGCTGAGTGCAAGTGAAAGCTATCGTTTCGTGAGCTTAGAGTGGGACATTAATGAAGAAAACATTTTATATATCGCCTATTATAAGGGGGGCGTCAATTGCACGGCTGAATATTTTTTCACATTTACGAGTACCAGACAAACTCGCACAAAAATGCGAATGACTAGTTAACACACGACAATATAGCGGAAATAGATACAAAGATAGTTCAGCTATTCTGCAAGTTTCTTCCTTTGGAACGGCGGAGCGAGCTGCAAATGTTGCTGGATTGCATCTCTGGACTCTCAATTTGTTGGCCAGTAACATCTATGTCGTCAAACGTTTATACACAGTAAGCCAGCATAACAAGCTGAAGCTAAAGCGGCTGAACCCAAAGCGAACTGTGGGCTCAGATGGGTACTTTCCCTAACTAACTTCAGGTTCCATCAAGTTAATCGAAGAGATGCTTTCAATTTTCATCTTGACGTCTGATTCAAGACAGTTTTGCAGCCATCCTGTAACTGCAAAAAGAGTATGGACGAAAGTCCAAACCACAAACGGTGCTCGTGGGCACTTGCATCAAACCCTCAAAGTCTAGAATATATTACATTGGGCGTCGTATCCGCTGCTTGCGCAAGTATCACAGGTATGGGATTAGGTGGCATCTTGCTGTCACTTTACATATGACTTCAACTTTTCCGCAACACTCGCATCGTGCCCGTGCCTGATAATTAGGCCATACAAATCCTTCGGTATCTCGGGAATGAAACTCAAGCTAAGCTTAATGATCTCCTTTGCCTCCAAAGCAGGAAAGTTGCGAAGCAACTTCATGGGCAGGTCCGAGTCCAAAAGTCGCGAGCGGTGCAAAACAAGCTGCGCAACAATAAAGAAGATGTTCATGTAGGTTCCGTAGGCGAAGAGAAAGTCCCAGAGCTCAAGAACAGCCTCAAGTGGCGGCGTACACGCACAAAGCGTTAGAACAGATGGAAAAGCATATATCTCTGCTTTTAAAAACTTGGAGTCGAGAAAATCGCTTAAAACAGGGTCGATTCTACGGAGCACGATGTCGACAAGCGTGAGCCCAGTGTGCACACCGGTCAAATTTGGAGTTATATACAAGGGGATGTTCTTGGTGACCAAGTTGTGCAACAAGGCGTAGGCCTGAGGTTCGCTTTTGTAGCAGGTGTATGCAATGGGTGCAAGTAGCACGTTCAAGCCTTGGACGTAGCCCACCTTGTTGTTTGTTGTGATTGCAATAGTTGAAAGAATGCGCACCAACAGCTCCTCAGTGACCCGCGCATGGAACTGTTTGTCTTGCATAAGTGTGCGGAAGGTATCGTTCTTGATTTTGGCGTAGGTTTCGCGGCTCAAGTTGGCGGGAGCCTGCGATACGATGTCGAGGTAGTGGTCCGTGGGCATGTTTGGAACGCGGCATATTATGCACCACACGTAGGATCGGTAGGGGCAGGATTCGTATCCGGGGGGCACCGAAAGGCCATCTATGAGGATTTGGTAGCGTAGTTGGGAGAGGCCATTTTCGAGGAACAACTGCGGCGTCCCGATGAACTGTTCTATTGTGTCTTTCTTGCGACCTCGTTTATCCATTGGTTGTGCTGCATTATCCATTTTCAAGGCGTCAGAGATCAAACAATGAAATCCACAAGTCTAGAGTCAAATCAAGAAATATTCACTTTGAAGAATCAAATAAAGAATCAAATAAATCGACAAGCAAACAAAACAGCATGTTTGGATTGGGGACTTTGTTTTACGTCATTTTGTTGACAGTCAACGGCATTGCTGTTCTTTCGGAGGACCGCTTTTTGAACCGCATAGGCTGGGGCTCGAGCAAGGTTCCAGCGAACGGGTACAACGCGCAATTCCAGGAGTACCAGGCGGACGTTGCTGAAGGTTCTGTCAAGACCAAGTTAATTAATTTGATAAGTGCCGTGAGGACTTTGTTGCGCGTGCCATTGATTGGAATCAACATTATTGTGATAGCATATGAGTTGGTATTGGGATAGGTAATACGAGAATAATACAAGCAATGGTAGTAAGTGTAGGATGAGTGACCAGAGTCAGCAGCTAACTAAGTTCAGGGACGATGAGGCGGTAGGGGAGGAAAGGTGGACAGGCGTCAGGTCAAAGGTGGGTAGGTGCGAGAAATGAGGGCAAGTGAAGATTCGAGAGTAAAGAACAGGTTGGGATACCAGATAGAAGGGAAGAAGGATGTTTGGGTGTATTGGAGAGATGAGAGGGAGAGAAATAGATGTGAAATGAAGAGACGTAGATATGAGGGATACAAGGAGAAATGATATGAAGAGAAATAGATAGAAGAGAAATAGATATGAAGAGAAATAGATAGAAGAGAAATAGATATGAAGATATGTAGGAAGACAGCGTTCTGAGGTACGAAGGCAGTGAACTATGAAGGTTCAAGAAAGGGATCTGTTTGAAATCATCTCCGATAAAACACTAGAATCCCCACAACTCAGCGCATTCGCTCCACCCCAATACAATCACTAACGAATTAATCTCTGTAATTTAACACTACCTCATTGTATCCATTTATTCCCTGCATTCCATCTAGTATTTCACGTTAATGCGGCTCTTCTGATATGAAAGAATACGTCGGCCTGCACCATTACTACCGAACTTGACTGCTATTCTCTATCATCTCCGTAGCCTACCGCCTCTCCCATACCAGTTTTCCTCTATCTCATACCACAATATTTGTGTTACCTACTCCAGCTTAACGTTGCTGTTCAAACGGTCCCTGGACTTCTTGAACAACTCCTCCTGTTGCTTCAAGAGCTCCTCTTCCGACAAGCCCAGGTTCTGGAACTTGTTGTTTTTCTTTTCCTTGCCCTTAAGCAACTCCTTGTGCTCGTCCAACACCTTGTTGATGATGTCGAGGTAGTTGTGGAAGTCGAGCTCCTCGAGAGCCTTGACCACATGGTCAGATGCGATAGTCTTTTTCGCCTCCTTCTCTGCGATGTCGTTTGACTGCGTGGAGAGCATCATGATAAACTCGACGCTGCATTCGGTGATAGCATCTCGTGCTTCCTTCGAAATGGCCATGTCCTTGGGCAATATTTCACCTATGATCTTCTGCACCGTTGCCTTGGGCAACGACAAGTCCTCGGTCGACCCTCCGGAGGAGTATTCGCTCATTGAAAAATAAAGAAACGGGAGTAAATGGAATTTAAGTATGCGAATTTAACTGGCGACAGCGTTGTGATGGATAAAGACTAAAGTTGGGAGCAGGTTGAAAGACTAGTAAATGGAAGTAGCAATAGTAGACATACGATGTACGTGGCCTTCTAGTGTGAGTAAGAGTTGTATAGCTTGTGAGTAACCACAGTCATACCGAGAGCAAGAATGGGGAAGGACTTGGATGATGATAGAGAGTTGTTTGGATTGGGAGAAGAGTAGGAAGAGTAATATGGAATGAAGGTGTAAAGGATGACGGAGGACGAGTAGATGGGCACAGAGCTTGATCAGATGACATGAGTAGACATACTGAGTGGATATCGGGTTAAAATCTACTGTTTGAAGTATGTTTCTTGATCGAACTGACTCAATACCCTAGTCCTGAATTACGGTCCCGTATCAAACGACACGGGCTTGAAACGGCGTGGATAACGGCCCAAAAAAGTCAATAATACAATGGCTGCATAAGTGATGAGCCCTGGTGTAGAATTCTATCATCGCAGTCAGCAAAACGACTGCACTCCTATTTGCTTTAACTGAAGACGAAGCAAACTAGTTGATGTGTTGCATGAGCCTCAATGGATACAACTGCAATGTCACTAAATTGCAGTAGGGATCATATTGCACCACACCACAATGCTCGCCACATTAATATTCATCAATTTCCATCTTCAACTTTAACTCAGATATTACTCGATTTGCTCGTAACTTAGAAACTCATATTACTCGATTTGCTCGTAACTTAGAAACTCCTTCTCCTCATTAATCGTCCTGAAAACTCATATTATCATATCTTATTCCTACACAATCATCTAATCCTTCTTTCCGCCCATGAACTGGTTCAACATAGGGTTGTTCATGAGGTTGGACAAGTCTGGCATCTCACCGTCACCACCAAGACCCATGTTCTGGGCCATCTGGCGCACAGCAGGGTTGTTCATCAAACCCTGCAAAGCAGCCGGGTTAGACATCATCTCCTGAGCAGCCTTCATGATCTGAGGGTTGTTCATCATCTCAGACAAGTTTGGCATGCCACCGGCACCACCAAACATGCTGGAGAAGTCAGGCATACCACCGGCACCAGCAGCACCAGCACCGCTGCTGGCCTCCTCTGGAGCAGCCTTGGAGATGGACTTCTCCAAGTTCTCCTCGACTCTCTTCTTAGCAGTCTCGTAACCCTTGGTCATAGCAGCAGATTTGGTCTCTCCCTCAGCATCCAAACCTCTCTTGTAGGCATCCAAGGCAGCCTTAGCGTCACCCAAAGCGTACTTTGCCAAGCCCAATCTGGAGTAAGCCTTGGAGAAGGATGGGTCCAATGCAATTGCAGCCTCGGCATCAGCCACGGCCTTTTCGTGCTGCAACAATGAAGAGTGCGCAGCAGCTCTGTTAGAAAGGTAGATCACGTTCTTAGGGTCCAACGCAATGGCTTCGGTGTACTTGGCGGCAGCTTCTGCGGGGTTACCAGCGGCCATGGCCTTGTTACCCTCAGCCTTGAGTGCGTCTGCCTTGGCTTTGACATCAGCGTCAACCACAACAGGCGCAGCAGTGGCAGCAGTGGCGTTTGCACCACTCTTTCCGGCCACAAGGTCCTGCAAAGAGCCCAACGTGGCCTTACCGTCCTTGTCGACCTCGAAAGCGTCAGCAATGCAGTCAATAGCAACATCGAGCGACTCGGCGTAGTCCTCGGAGACTTCCTTGTTGGCAACGGCTTGCTTGAGGAAGTCGATAATGGAGAGTGCGATATCTTTGTTGGTCATGTTCTGGAAGATTCTTGTTGGAAAAGATAAATGGATTGGAAAAATATAATACTTCGAGTGGCGTCCCAATTACATGTGGCCTTAGTGCAGGAATATGGAATTTATGTGTGATGTTGGTTGATAGTGCACGTATAGAGTAGGGCCAGCTGACTTGTCTGTGGCGGGAGTAAATATTGAACTAGGATGGTGGCAGAATGCTTTTTTCTATTTGGGCGTCGATCCACCAGTAGCGTATGGCTGCTGTTGTATCATAATTCGTTGTGTTGACAATGATTAGTTTAGTTACAGAGCTATACTTACATCCAGCAGGTGCTGTTATGTAGGCATGTGTTCAGGTACTGACACCATTTATTGTATACAGGAATGGTTGCAAAATTTCGTTAATCCGTGTGATAATGACCAGGTTTATGGACTTGAGGGAGTTATTACGAGAGTTGCGATAGTCTGACCACAGGTAGAAAGGTATTTTGGGGAAGTGGAAGGGTGTCCTGTGGCACGTTATACGTCAGCCCAACCGATTGATGCGAGCCGTCGACATTTAGTTTCAAAAGTCATGATGATCCTTGTTACATGTGGCAAACAAGCTAATTCGCAATTCTTCTTACGTTAGCTGATTATAAAGAGGTCAATACTCATATCAGTTCATTTGCTCACACTATTCCCATTTACACTGTATATTCATGAATGTTCCGCTTTTACGCCGAGCTGGATTTATTACTGCATCGCTAACTTCGTTCAATCGATGACCCATACTGGTTTATCTCCAAGTTATACTTTTATTCTTAATCAAGGAGCTCACTCCATATGCTTTTTCACCCCCCTAAGAACCAAAGACCTGCTTCTAAACCGCCTCAACTGGCTATTCACATGCATCTTTATGGCATACCGCATAAACCCCGACCTAAGTTTCATAAAATTGGAAATCTCGCCCGCGATATCCTCGTGAGAGATTTTAATATCTGCATTGAGCTTCATGATCGCTGCAACATTTTCTCTTTTCGCTTCGTACACTCTGCGGTGTTTCTTCAGCCTGTTCTCTAAAAGCCCGAAAAAACCTCCATCATCGCTGTCGTTATCGGGAGGCGGTTCTAGTGTGAAAACGCTTTTCTGGGGTTGTTCGGCGCCAAACTTACACAACTCTTCATGGAGGTCCCTGATCACCATATACATGGCCTTCCACAGCTGGAGCAACTCTAAAACCCGGCTGATATTTTTCAAGAGCATCGTCACGCCATTCTCAAGCCACATAGTGTATCTTTGTAGCTCACCATACCCCGGCGAAGATGTGGAGTCGCAGTCGTCATAGATATAGCTGCTGATTGTTGTATCTTCCACTGCGCTAACATCCAGCATCTTTATATCTGCCACGCTCAAGATCTTGTTAAGGTGAACAACCAGCGCACGGTATTGCATCAAATCGCCCCTAGAGTAGCTGAGAAAGGTTTCAATGTCTTGGATCTGAGAAGCCTCTAAGATCACATTTCCCATGGCCAGCTTTTTGGCCTCGTTTGCCTTACTGAGACTGCGGATGGACTCAAGTGTCAGCAACTCTGCTTTCCCAACCTTGTCTCTTTTCTTCCCCTCAACCAAAAACCTGGTGATGAACTCGCTTTTGTCCACAGTCTCCTGGTACTTCACCATTGAAAGCAACCCGTTCAACTGTTCAATCAAGCGGTTGATGCGCAGTTTCTGGAAAAAAGGCGTGCACGAGTTCGTCGCCACGTAGTTCCGCCAGAAAACATCCTCTTCGGGCAAGAAACTCATTGGGTGCTCCATTTTTGTCAAGTTCAAGATTTGCCTCACTACTGCCAACGGCTTGTAGTTTGAATATCCCAGCGTGCTTTTTAAGAAAATAACCCAGTCTTGGCGAGTAGTGTCGTATTTTGCATTCAATGCAGCCAATGTTTCGGTGCCATTATGTGGGAAGTAGTTGTCGATAAAGTGTGTATACAGCATGTTATCCATGGACTCAAATGTACTGGTTGCACCATTGAAACTGCTGCTTGCTTTAACTGCAGCAAATCCAAGGTAATCAAAGACATTGTAAGCATTGCGGGGGTCTTCATAGAGAAAGTGGAGGCGGGGATCAGCAAGTAAATGGCCCAAGTTCTCAACGCGGTTGTACTTAATGTATAGCATCAAGGGCGTCAAGCTTTTGGAGTTGAGCAGGTTGACATCCACCAAATTTAACACATTCAATAGACCAGTCTCGTTTAGTCCTTTGAGCACAATATGCATAACAGTGTTGTTCAACCGGTCAGAATGTTTTTTGAAGTCAACTTCCGTGCCGTACTTCTCATACACCGCTGTAGTCACTGTGCGCACTAACAGAACATAGTCGCTGTGGTCGTAGCACCGGAACAAGCTGAATAAGGGGGTATGCCCATTGGCGTCCTTCTTTTCCCAGTCTACCAAGTGTCCAAGATGAGGAATGAGCTTGTAGTTGTGGAAAAAGTAATGACCCGTCAGTCGGCCAGCGACATCGGTCATGTTGAAGTACACACGTTGCTCGCTTATGGAGGTGTTGGCGACGATCAAGCTGGCGACATCGTTCGAGATGTCATCGTTTTCCTGGCTTAGGGCTAGAAGAATGAGGTTTTGGCGAGTGTGCACGTTTATATCGAAGAGGAGATCTTCGACCGAGAGCCAATGCGGGTTGTAGTTCACCACTAGATCGTAGACATCAAAGTCGCCGGATTTGATTGCAAATGCGATGCAACTTTCGCCGTTGATGTTTTTACTGCGAAAGAAGTGGCTTGGGGCGATGGCCGAGCGATTCTCCTCAGAAGAATCTACGCATTCGGGCAAATCAGAATTGGTGTCCTCACCCTTTAAAATCTCCCTCAACCTCTCTATGTCTCTCTCCAGTATAGCACGCCAGAACTCAAAATTACGGCGCGAAGATTCCACCAAGTCGGGTAACTGTGGACCCAAGTGAAACAAGACTGCATCAAAGTTACTCAAGATGTAGTTGAAGTGCCCGTCATCACTGTAGTCTACAGAGTTGAAATTCTTGAGGTAATAGACATGTGCCTCGATGTTGTCGACCTTCGAGTGAACCACCACCATGATCATTAGCCCAATGAGGGTGTCTGCATCGACAACTACACGCACGTTCGAGTCACCCGTTCCAGTAGTCAAGATCTCCATAGTTTTCAAGAATATCTCCGTCTTTAGGCGCAGTGTTACTATCGAGGTGTCGTTGAGTTTCCTAAACTCGTCGATCGCACGCGATACACGGAGGTGCAACTCGTTGAGCTCCCACGGCGCCGTCACTGGAATGTCCAACTGGTTGAGTGCAAGACAGGAGAGCAGTTTGTACCGCTCCTGCAGCCAGAAACGCATAGCCTCGGCATCGTAGTCCGCGTCGTTAGGGCAGTTGAACTGAAATACAAGTTGGGCCCATAACTTATCGTACAAGTTTTGTTCCACGTACTCGTGGACCAAGCGATTCAAATCAAGCCCAGGATATGTGGCTAGAATCTGGCTAATGATGGCGTAGATCTCATCATGGTTGGGGTTCTCGGGACTCACACTGTTCAGAATCACCTTGTAGGCTTCGTCCAACATATTCTGGAACTCCACCTTGATGTGCCGTAGTTTCTTGCGTGTATTCATGCGTAGCAAGCGAAACTGGTGGTTGTTGTGATGGAAAAGGCGGTAGAACTTGTCAGAAACAGCAGTGGAAAAGAGTGGAAAAGACCGCAAAATCGTCTCAAAGGTGATTGAGGCTGAGGGCAGGGCCTCCGCTTTAGAGTTTTGCGAGGCCTCAGAACCCGCAATCTCCTTTTGATCGGAGCCTCCACTTTGGACGCTCTTAGGATTGTCAGTACTTCCCAAAACTCTGTAGATTGCAGGGGCATTCCCATATGCTCCCATCACTGTCCCATCTATATATATCACCATGAACTTGCTACCTCTGGGGAAGTAATCGCAGAACGACGTAAAGTATTCCGAATGCAAGATTCTTATGCTTGTGAATTTCCGAAATCCTTTACCTGTCAAAAGCATGCCATTCTTCATAAGTACTTGCTTTCCATTTGCTGTTTCGTACACCACCAGTTTTACTTTTGCGGTCGGATTACCTGAGGTGCTCAATGGAGTCCCCGTCTTGATGATATGCGATCGTATAAAGTCCTCACTGGTGTAACAGAGCGTTCGGAGCGCAACTTTGCCGGATTCATCGGTGCATTCGTGTAGTAAGGTGGCGGGGGGAACAAGAAGTGTGTATGCTGTGTGATCTTTTGCGAGATCATCTATCAGGGTTTTGAATGGATGCTTGGAATGGTGCGGATTGTTGAATATGCAGTTGAGGAAGGGGTTGTAGAGCAATGGCAAGTGTGTTGGCCGGCTCATGTGTGGAGAAAATAAAATTAACAAAATGTAAGGTTCAATGGAGTGGTAGATTAGATTTGAGATTAAGAATCTTTTAAACCTGAGGCGATAGTGTGCGAAGATTAATGACGACGTAAATGTTGTGAATGCTCATTCTTCATTGTGCGGGACCGGCCAGTGAAGAGGAGAGCCATGGGAATTGGAATTGAAAATACTGACTGTTAATGAAGTACAACATCTTATCAATACAGTGGAAATGAGCTAGTTGTGCATCTGGTTGAGCGTAGTGTGATAATATGGCTCAGAGGGCAGCACGAATTTGGGTGCAAAAAAAGTAAAATCAATCTCATATGTTTATCCAAAGAGTGTTTGACAATAATGTAGCACAGCATATTCACTTCCCAATAATTCGTCAGCGATGCCACCCTAAAATACGTCAACCTTAGTATCTACTTATAAATTTTCGTGTTCACCGGAATCTTAAGCTGAGCACGCGCTTGTCTCTCAAATCGTGCGAAATTTGCAGCCAATTAGAGTTTATTCAATTTTAGCACCAACTACACTGGTTACACTTTTGTAGTTCATACTGTCTCCGCAATTGTCTGTTTACTTTAGCCTGATCAACCACAAGCTAGTTTGTTGTTTCGGCCAATCCCCGCATCCCAACAGATCCAGTGTATATACTCCTCTCACTACTCTTCACACCATAACCCTGTACAACGTCGCCCTTTCTGCCATACCCACCACCACCAGGTGTCATAATCACAACTCTGTCACCTTTACTTACCTTCACAGTACACTTGCCACCCAAAAACACCCTCGTAAACTTCGACGGCTCCTTCTTCGACCGCCTGTACCAGTAGTTGACACCACGGGCCCCATCTTCTCCACCCAACAAGCCAAAAGGCGGTAACAGCCGTCTCTCCATCAAACACGAGACTTGCAACCCATCATACGTAAACTCGATGTCCCTGATAACACCATTTCCACCTCTATGCAACCCGCCACCTCCAGAACCTTCTCTCACAGAGTACTCATGCACTATGACAGGGTACCTCTTTTCAAAAAGCTCTGTATCAGTGATTCTGGTGTTGGTTGTGTGGCACTGCACCACAGATTGCCCATCCCAAGTAGGACCTGCGCCAGAACCACCGCAAATCGTCTCGTAGTAACCAAAGGAAACTTCGCCGTCATTAACGCCAAAGGTGAAGTTGTTGCAAGTACCTTGTGAAGCTGCTGCAGCCTCGAAAGCTTTCAACATCACGTCGACAATCCGCTGCGTAGTCTCGACATTTCCACCAACCACAGCAGCTTCGTACGATGGATGCACTACCGAACCTTCGCGGGTGACAAACTTGATTGGCTTGAGACACCCATTGTTCAATGGAATGTCACTGCTGATGAGTGAGCGGAGAACATACAACACTGCAGAATATAAGATCGCCCGTGGTGCGTTCAAGTTACCGTACATTTCGTCACCACTCTCACTGAAGTCAAAGACAGCACTACCCAGCTCGCGCTCAATGCTAACGACAAGAGATATTGGTGTACCATCATCCAAATAGTCGACTGCGCGTAAAGGCTCTCCGCCAAACCTATCATAAGCTACACGCAACAAGTTGCGCACCGCAACCTCCGCAGTGGTTTGAATAGCACCCATGTACAAGTCAATCACGCTGTGCCCAAACTCTTCAGTCAACCGCGAGAGCAAGGTAATTCCCTTGTGGTTTGCCGAAACCTGCGCCTTGAGATCGGAGATGTTATCGGAAAGCGCACGCGTACCGGATCCGCCCGGGTGTTTTGCAGGTTCATCGACCAAAATGCGCGTGATGCCAGCCTCGTCGAAGTGACCCTTTGATACCAACTTGTGCGTGATTATCAGCGCTCCTTCATCGTAGATGGTTTTCGAGTTTGGTGGCATAGAACCTGCGGAGATCGAGCCTATATCAGCGTGGTGGCCTCTAGATGCAGTCCAGAAAGAGGGGCTGGAACTGCCTGGCAAGATAACCGGTGTGATTACGGTTATGTCAGGAAGGTGTGATCCACCAGCCAGAGGATGGTTCAGCACCAAAACGTCTCCAGCCTCGAGCCTCCCCTCCCACATCTCTTTCTGAGCCTTGACAGCAAACGACATGGCACCAAGATGGATGGGCACATGGGGTGCGTTTGCAACCAAATCACCATTGGAGTCGAAAAGCGCACAAGAAAAGTCGAGACGCTCTTTTATATTGGTGGAGATGGCGGTTTGCTGGAGAGTGCGGCCCATCTGCTCGGCAATCGACATGAACCGGTGGCCAAACACCGAGAGCTGGATTGGGTCAACAACTGTGGATGAGAGCGCGGGCTTTTCTTCGGTAACAATGTCCACGAGGATGTGGTTGGACAAAATCACAGCCTGCGACTGTGGCTCCACCAACACGGTTTGAGTGTTATCGATGATAATTGCAGGCCCTGGAATGACTTTTCCTCGCGGTAAAGGAAGCTCAAAGACACCAGCCTCTAGCCATTCATTGAAGTACACTTTGGTTTTCTGAACGTCGGATTCAGATGTTGATTTATCAGCACTGTCTGGGTCCTTTGCCTTCAACATCTCCCTGTACTCCTCGTACGGGTTGACCGACTCCTTGTCCGGATTTCTCACCACAAGCAACACCTGCACGTCGTCCACCAAGACAGGGCGCAGTAAAACAAACCCGAACTCCTTCTCATGTCTAGTGATAAACGCCTGTGCAGCATTTCCCTCGTGCGGAATCAACAAATGCGTGTCGGAACCCACAAAGCGCATGTTGAGCAAGACCTCCAAGTCGGTGCTGTACTCGGCCAAGTTTTGCTCACGGTAACTTGCATATGCCAGCTCCACCAAGAGATCAACCTTTGCCTGCAACTTGGTGTAGTTAGCCTCGTTATACGTAAGAGACGCTGGACTCTGCTTTTCAATTACTATATCTGCCAACTGGATACCGTAGGCAGAAAGCAACAGCGAGTATTTGTGGATGGCCACGCTGTTGATACCCAAGTTCTTAGCTAATGCCACCAGAAACTGGCCACCAGACCCACCAAAACATGCCAAGTTGTGTTCTGCTGTGCCATACCCTTTGGCCTCGGTAAGAGTACGAATCGGGCGCGCCATGGCTTCAACTGCAACTTTCAAAAAGCCACTAGCCACCTGTTCGACAGTGAGAGGTGCAGAGGAATTGGCAATTTCCATGTCCACGTCATCTGCTCCTCTTGATTTGTTGATCTCTCTCGTCAACTCCTCGAACTTCGTCCTCACTATATTCACGTCTAATGGCTGGTCCTGGTTTGGCCCGAAGATCCGTGGAAAGTAGTCCGGAAGCAAGCGGCCCAAAAGCAAATTCGCGTCAGTGACAGTAAGAGGCCCGCCTTTGCGGTAGCACGCAGGACCCGGGTCCAGACCTGCAGACTCTGGTCCCACCACAAACATTCCGTTTTTCCAAAACAACATGGATCCTCCACCAGCAGCAACGGTGGAAATGTCCAATTGAGGAGTTTGTAAACTGACTTCGCTCACCACGGTTTCGTAAATGTGCTCAAGGGCACCGCTGTAGCGAGAAACGTCGGTTGACGTTCCGCCTGCATCAAAACCTATGGTCGCCTTCAGCAGAAGTGAGTCGTAGCAGGTTTCACCAAAGCCAACCATGCCTCCAGCAGGCCCAGAAAGAATTGCCTTGAGACCCGTAAACTTGTACCACGGACAAAGCCCACCGTTCGACTGCATGAAGAGCAACTTGTTGCCAAAAGCATCGAGGCCGCCTTCAAAACCCTCGCCAAACGCACGAATGTAGTCCTGGATGACGGGCGAGAGATATGCATCCGCTACTGTGGATGAGCACCGGTTCACCATCCCTATCATGGGCTGGAGCTCGTGCGACACAGATACCTGGAACCCAATCTCTTTGGCAATGGCGGCAATCCGCACCTCATGTTGGGGATAAGTGTATGAGTGTAGAAGACAAAGGGCGATTGTTCTGATGTTGGTGGAATTGTAGATGTCAGAGAGTTGTGCCCTGACTTGCTGGTAGTCTGGCTTTTTAATAATTCTAATAGTTTCGCCAGTGGTTCCAAGTTGAACATCATTGTTTCCATTGTCGCCAATTGGTTGGTTCTCACCTTTACTTTCCTTGTCATTTTTGTCTTCTTTCTCACCCTTCCCTTCACTTTGCTGTCTCCCCTCCAGAAAACTGTCAATGGTTACCCTTTCATCTACCTCCAACACCTGCGAATACAACTGGGCCAATTTTCTTGCCGTCAAGTCGAAAATATGGGGTCTTGTCTGGTTGCCAATAGTCAACACGTCCTTAAAGCCCTTGGTGGTCACCAAAAGCACCTGTGCGCCTTTTCGTTCTAGCAACGCATTGGTGGCCACAGTTGTACCCATCCGGATGCTATCAATGTCATCCAAGCGCAATTTCGTTGCGGATGGGATGGTAGTGCCACTTGCGCGTTCCAAAACCCTGCGAATTCCTTCCGTAGGTGCATCGGGGTAGTTCTGCGGATCAACAGAAAGGAGCTTGAACACGTAGTCCTCCTGGCCAGGGATCTTGGCAATCACATCACAGAAGGTGCCTCCTCTATCAATTGCAATTTTTATGCCCATCTAGGTTTGGGTGGTTGGTTAAAGTGTGGTTGTTGAGTCAGTTTATAGTAGATTACACAAATGGGTGTATCGCCTCTGTGATTTCAGTACTTGTGTGAGGAATCAATTCTCAATCGATCAGATGTTACAAATAGACTGTAGTAAATAACAGGTTCGTTGGAATATTGGTGAGTTGACCAAACTGTGTCTATTAGTAAACGAATTATTCGATTTAAAATTAATTGTGGAGATAATGGACTATTTTCTATATCGATAAATTGTTCAATTTGTTAGCAGTGTCTATTTCGTCAGATGACTCACCCTTGTCTATCTTGTTTGAGATTTCGTTCCCTAAAGTGTCGTATTCGACTTGGGCTGTTATCACATTACCCAAAGCATCATATTGAACTTCTTCTTCTTCTTCTTCTTCTTCTTTTTCCCTCACTATCACATTTCCCAACGCATCATATTCAACTTCCTCCTCATCCTCCTCCTCATCATCTTCTTCTTCCTCCTCATCATCCTCATCTTCATCTCCCCCTCTGTTCACATTACCCATCATCCAAACGTCTCCCTCTTTACCCTTCTGCTTACGCTCCTTCGCCTCCATGTCAATCTTCTCCAACCAAGCATCCTGCGCCTTCGTCACGGACTCGCTGTCAGTACACTGCTGGTACACACCAAGCAACTCCTCGTTGATCTTCAAAAAGGTGAGTCCCCATGAAAAGTTCTCTAAGAGCTGCTCAGCCCAGTCGATGTGCCCGCAAATCGCAAAACAAGCGGCGAGTGCCTCGACACAGTTGAGGCGCCATGGTCTGCCGTAGTTCACAGGGTTGGCAGCCACGAGATATGGAAGAAGTCTTTCGTTTTTACCTCCGATCTTGTTGAAGGGCACCTCATCGAGTCGCGCCCACGAACACTCCACCACGGCGGCACCGGCAGTCTCCACGATCTCGCGATCGTTGGGACAAACAACACCCTTACCGTTTGGCGACACTACCACTCCGTTGAACTTTTGCCCCACGCGCAAGTTGCGGATCAAACCCAAACGCTCGAGTTTCTTTCCCAGGCATCGCTTGGGGTCGCAGTGATCAAAATCCCACATTGCCAACTTGACGGGAAAACCACCGTCAACAGAGCTTCCGGCGCCATGTTCCTGTCTGCCTTTGCGTATATGGTGCTGCTTGGACTTGTGCCCGTTGGATGTGAGCTTGGACGGGGTTTTTCTCTCGTCTACCTTGTTCTTTCCTTTAGCCATGGGATTAAATATTTAACATTTGATCGAATATGAGGAACTCGGAATAAAGTAAGTGAACGTGGAGCGAGAACTTGGTATGAGATCAGGTCAAGGATGAAGGTGATGAGGTAGCTAAAGGGAGCTGAGCAATACTGAGTGAGATTTTGCTGCGGTAGGCATTAACGAAGGTACTTGTTGCTAGTTTTAAAGGGAAGCATACTATTCATACATTCATACATTCATACATTCATACATTCACATTCATACATTCATACATTCATACATTCACATTCATACATTCATACATTCATACATTCATACATTCATACATTCATACATTCATACATTCATACATTCATACATTCATACATTCATACATTCATACATTCATACTATTCATTACTAAATCCCAGATGCTTCATTATGAACCTCCTATCGATCATAGAGGTGTATCTTTAGTTTGCGGCTTCAAAGTTCCACCTGGTTAATAAACGGTGAAGTTAGTGATCTTTATTCCACCACTTCCACTCTTTTCATGGCTTTCAAGGTACCAGTTATTCCTTATCTTTGTCCTCACTCCTAGCCCTGAAACCGGTCACTCCCACTCTTTGCCATTTTGGCTTCGAAATGTTTAGTCCAATCTACTCGCTCTTCGGTGACTTCGTCAGAGAAGCGCTTCTACATCTTTCCCATTACATATTCATTAACAAACCATTCCCATATCCTTTAAAAGTCCTCGTCAAAAGTGAACGAGTTCTCAGTCTTCTTTTCGCTGGAGTTGGACATCACACCAGCCTTTTGGTAGTCACTCACTCTCTTCTCGAAAAAGTTCGTCTTACCTGCCAACGAGATGTTCTCCATAAAGTCGAACGGGTTGGTGACGTTATACCTCTTCTTGTTACCCAAAGCGACAAGCAATCTGTCTGCCACAAATTCCACATACTGGCACATAAGGTCGCAGTTCATACCCAAGAGCGAAACTGGCAAGGCGTCGGTGAAGAACTCCTTCTCGATCTCAACGGCCTCTGTGATAATCTTCTCCACAATCTCAGAGTCTGGTCTGTTGTTCAAGTGGGAGAACAAAAGACAAGCAAAGTCAGTGTGCAATCCCTCATCTCTGCAGATCAACTCGTTGGAGAAAGTCAAACCAGGCATCTTACCTCTCTTCTTCAACCAGAAGATGGAAGCAAACGATCCAGAGAAGAAAATACCCTCAACGGCAGCGAAAGCAACCAATCTCTCTCCGAACAATGCCTGTTCGTCGGCGATCCAGCGCAACGCCCAGTCGGCCTTCTTCTTGATAGCAGGGATGGTCTCGATGGCGTTGAACAAAAAGTCCGCCTCCTGTGGGTCCTTGATGTAAGTGTCAATCAAAAGCGAGTAAGTCTCAGAGTGGATGTTCTCCATCATGATCTGGAAGCCGTAAAAGCACTTGGCCTCAGAAATCTGCACCTCAGCAGAAAAGTTCTCCACCAAGTTCTCGTTGACAATACCGTCGGAAGCAGCGAAAAATGCAAGAATGCGCGAGATGAAGTAACGCTCATTGTCGGTCATGTCATTCCAATCAGACAAGTCCTTGCTCAAGTCGATCTCCTCGGCGGTCCAGAAAGAAGCCTCAGCCTTCTTGTACATCTGCCAGATCTCGTGATACTTGATAGGGAACATCACGAAACGAGTGTTGTTCTCCTTCAACAAGGGCTCGTCCTTCTCCATCTCCTTCAAGGCGATTCTGTGTGCCTTGTGCTTGGACAAGAACTCGGTGTGCTTGGCTTCGTCATCCTTGACCTCAGCCTTTGGTGTCTCAACCAACGCGCCCTTAATGGTGGACACATTCTGTGCCACGTCCTTTTGCTCAGCAGCAGCTGCCAACTTCTCTGTCAACGACTGACCTGCGGTGGTCATGTTCAAGGAGAGGATCTTGTTTGTTAAGCCGTGGGTGGGGGTTTGCTGTGCCATGTTGCGTGCTGATAATGTGTCGTGGGGATTTTTGCTCTTTATATATTCGTCGAAGGTTTCCGAAAAACGGGGATGCGCGTCTTAATTTAACACGCGTTAGCTGACGGGTAGTGTGACGAATTGCTCAGCGTTTGTGCCACTGTATACAATTCAGTTCGAAGAAGAAAGTGATTGGAAAAATTGCCATCGAAATTTTGTTTTTCACGCGACGAGACGACCAGCATTTCCTAATCGGGTGCTTAGTAAGATTTTTATTATACGCGTACCTTCACGCGTAAGGGATGGCTAATTTCCCAGACGCGTTTGCGTGCAGACGTGTTAGGACCAGACGTGTTAGCGCCAGACGTGTTAGCGCCAGACGTGTTAGCGCCAGACGTGTTAGCGCCAGACGTGTTAATGTGGGACTGAACTCCCAATTAATCATTCTTTCCATGAGGATCTACAGTTTGATCTAGTATTCACATAGGGTGTGAAGATTGACGTGAACTGCCGTTTTCGCAAATGCAGCACCAATTCCAAGTGCTTACGTACACATTGTCAACCCACATGCGGACCGAATCATTGCTATTTTTTCATGCCAATTGTTTAGAAGCAATGTGCGGCTGCGAAAAAGGCCGAGTCTCGGATTCACTGGAGATTGGGGATTTAGAGCAAGTGTACTTGGGTATAACTATTGAAGATTTATTGTGTGTTCATCTCTATTATGAATTCATCAGGAGTTCGTAACTAGCCCGGAGTCGGGACCTGACGCGCTTGCTACGCATAGTTTGCTGGAATTTCTGGTGTCTTCATAGGTTCACCATTCCAATTAGTCAACTTAGGGGTCCCGCATAATAAATACAGCATTGGTATAGTTTTGTTCCACATCTACTGTCCTTCTTGAGGTACTGCTGTGGCTGGGACTGCATACAACACTTTACTACTGGGTTGTACAGTCGCATCACACAAAAGGTCAGGTCATAACATGGATACCTAAATATTATCTGTTTGATATGGAAGTAGCTAGAATTCCTATTGAACAGAGATGCTATAAGTGCTTTCTCTATCTACTGGACAGATTGCTCCATTTAAAAGGCTGTGATGTCTTCTCTGCTGCCTAGAATTAAAAGTTTGATGGTTTGTCAATCTAGGTAGAATAAATCACAAGGTTCTTCTGTCTGCACTAACTACAATGCTTCCCCTATCTAAAAAGAAACACAGAGCTTCGTTTAAATCCAGAAATGTTTCGGCTAGTGGTGAAATCATGTGATGACCGATTGCTACGTGTCCTACATCAACTTCTTATTCATACATGCCTTGATGAAACTGAAGGCACTTCATAACAACCGTCTAGCACATATACAAGACTACTGGGAATAGTGAGTGTGGTTGAAAGCTAAATGAAACGAAAAAGCCGCTTAATATAAGCTAGCATTTTTTTCACCATCTTGACTATTTTAACTGGGGATTGGGCAGTATTATATTATTCCACTAGCACTTGCTTCTACTCCCAAGGTTTGGACTGTAAAATTGCGGTAGATTCAATTGTAACTAAAAACTCGGCTGCACGTACAACTCATTTTAAATACCTCTAAAAGCCATTTCAATGCTGGTGATTTCCGCGGCATTGCTTGTGCCCCATAATTTGACTTGATTATTCGTATACTCTTTTTAAATCTTAATGAACTCAGTTCATCAGTTAACAAACGTTCACTCAAATCTATTTACTATTCTACTCTATATTATCACGCATTTGCCTCCTCGCGCAAACGAAGCTGTGAAATTGGCCCTTCCTGGCCGTTGGTGTAGCCATATGAACCAAGAGCAATTGGGGCACCCAAAGACGGCGTGCCGCCAAACGCAGGCGTGGGCAGCGTAGCTGCCCTAAAACCAGGCTGCACTCCGCTGGTCAAGTTGTAGTCAGCCTCGTTGTTATAGTTTTTGTAGCTGATAAAATCACTCACTGCCTCGCTGCTCAAACCACTGTCCTTCTCGCGACCAAACGACGACTCACTCGAGTAAGAGCTCTCCCCAAGGCCTCCGCTAGAAAGATTGCTGCCTGCAGAAATCGGTAACTGCGGGTGCGGCAAAGATACACTCGGACTCAAGACCTCACCATAGTCCATTTCCAAGTCGCCGTATAACTTGGCAATGTCGCCCAGGCCCTTGTAGGTGCGCGAATCGGAAGTCGATCCAGCAAGCTTACGCGAAAGTCCGTCCTTAAAGGATGAGATCCAGTCGCGCTCAGCCCACTGCTCAGAGACCGCCACTTGGAAGGACTCCGTCACAACATGGACTGCATCGTCCATTGTCATGTACTGATAGTGTGGCAAAGATGGAAGTCCGTACAACATCGAACGTTGGTCGGTCTTGTCACTCACAAACAGCTCGGGACGACCATACAACTGGAAGTTGTCAATAATGTGCATGAAGTTACGCACCATCGTCTCAACAGCAGGTACACCTGGGTGTACCACTGGCATCAAGTACAAGTAACTGGCGCGCACAAACAGGCTGTGGTTCTTCTTCACAAACGTTGTCATACTGCGGTTGAGCTCGGAATCGAGTCTTGGGTCGGAGTTGGTCCTGCTCGACGATGCAGCGTTGTGGGAATTGGACCTGTTGCGACCACTTGAGCGTCTAAAACCGAGGAAACCCTTGCCATTGTCCTTCATGCTATTGCTACGCACCTTCATGCCTGCACCGTCCAAAGGCGGTGCAATTTCAAAGAAGGATGAGCTGCGGTTGCCGGGAGAGTTGTTCAAACTCGACAATGAGCTGTGCGAGCTGCTCTTTTTGAAAAAGGACGTGGACGGTGGCTGCAAAGCATAGCTCTGTGGGGCGAAAAGATGCTCATGGCCACGAGAAATGAAGATATCTCCATTAAGCTTCATGATGGAATTCACATCAATCATGCCAGGATGCTCGGGGTACACGTTGAAAGCATCCACCACGTTAGAAATATGGACAATCAAATTCTTCTTGGCCACCTTGTCGGTGGAGTAGAGACTGATCAGGCCCAACCTCTTCTGCTCAGGGGCCAGAATCACCATAAAGACCTTTATCCAGCGATTCGAGACCTGTGGTAAGCGCAAGTTGACCCACTCGGTATGCTCGAAGCGCTTTTTCGAAAGAAGCAAGTGCAAATCAGCCAAATTCCGCAACTTTGTTGAAAGAATTACCGCTGTGAACGCCTCGTTCAAGGCCAAGTACTCATACTTTGACAAGTAAATAGCCGCAAGCCAGTACTTACAGTCGTCGTCCGAGTGGAATTGAATTAAGGTGGTGTTTTCCGACTGCCAGTCTTGGAGAATGCGCACCTGTCTAGAGGAGCCGATCTCGACCTTGGCATCGGCGAGGTTAATGTACTTCGGGGTAAACTCGTCATTTCCGCTTTCCACCATAAAATCGTCCAGGGCTGGTCTCCAGATCGCCAACTCCGTTCCACTGATTTTGGCCTCGACTTCAAACCAAATACGCTCACCGTTCGCCAACTGGCCAGGGAGCTGAAACTCACCCATGGCGTAAGTGCGCATTTTCTGCGCATTGATCAAGTTCACAACTGGTGCAACTTCAGGTGCAAGCTGCTCGTTGATCAACTTGTTCTGCATGTGCATGAGAGACGTCGACCTGCGCACTGGCGACAGGGAGGATGGCATAGAAGGTGGCGCACCCAAGTTGTGGTGGTCAAGAAACGAAAAGTCAGACAGTGAGTACACGCGCGAGTGTCTCACATAAGATGCTGGGGTGGCCTTCACCTTTTCCGAATAGCATCTCCTTCCTGGCGAGTACAACAGCGATGGCGATGCCAGAGGTGAGTCGCTCGGGGTAGCTGCTCTAGGGGTCATAGGGTTTGTGTTGATCTGTGGAGGCCTCTTCCCAGGGGAAGGCGTACGCAGGAGCTCGGATGCTGGTCCAAGAGGGGTTTGGAGATAGTTTGAGGACTTGAACGACGAGCTGGACGAGTTAACCGAGGCTTGCGGAGAGGACTTCAGGTATGCACTGGCAAGCATATGGCCGCCCAACTTGCCGTACTTTGGCTCTTTACGAACAGGCGATGACAGCGATTTTGAGCTTGCATTTGCAACATTTGTACTTTTGGGAGGCTGAGACTTCCCTTCTGCCGTTCTGATAGGCCCATTGAGGGGCGACGAGCGGTTTGGAACGCTTATTGGAGAGGATCTTGACTGGAGCTCGGCGGTATAGGTGCCTTTGTTCCAGTCGCCCTTGGGGCCACGCGTATAGGCCTCTTGATTTTGCGGTTTTTCGGCATTGTGACTTTTTCCGTCATCCGCGCCTTTCCGGCTCAAAGCTCTTTTTGGCGACAAAATCGACATCGCGTGGGTCAGGTGACTTTTGGCAACAAAAAAAAAGATAAGCGATTCGATGCTCTCAGGCTAAGGGGACCGCGTACTCGAAAGAATGGTGGTAAATATCACCAGATACGAGATGGTTATAGGTAATTTGGTAGCAGTGGATATACCAGTCGACGTTTTTCACAAATCACTGTGACGAATGCCTTAATATCCAAGGATATGGTAATAGATAAGGTTGTTCAATGCCGTGGTTTCAAAAGGCTGTGATGAAGATTAAGCAGCAGGGTTGTATCAAAAGGATATAATTTTGATTTCCCTCACTAAGATTTCTCAGAAGTAGTTAACCTGCCTATATTAAAAAACGCTCTATCGTGCGACATGGATTTGCCTTTTTATTTATACTGTGGCTATTTCCGGAATCTAATTTAGTGCATACAGCTAATTTGCTCTTGATTTCTTTTGTCATGGTGACGGGTGCAACTCTTGTGTGCGACTCGGCAGTGCAGGAAGTGTAGTGTGTGCCCAAAGTCTGTTGGAGGCTGTGCATGAAGCTAGATCAACTTTCCATTGACCAAATGACAAGCCGTTGCTTTGAGCATTTGGACAACATTGGCATGTTGCCTAGCATAAAAATTCTTAGCCTCCGTAAATGCCGGCCGAGACGAAAAGCTAATGCAATTCGGACACTGGGCTTATCGGTAGTCCCAGGGGCTACGCATATACGGGGCTTCCACAGACATAAAACCGGCACCAGATGGGGTCTACGTCAGTTACTGCTTGTTGTTGTCAGCTAATCTAAAAAAGCATCACAAAAGCACTCGAGCAATAGATGATTTGGTTTCGGAGTGCCCAGGCAAACGCTGCGCCATGCAATATAGTTGCTTATTGTGGATCTTTGGTTTTGAGCAGTTGATCCAGCTTTATGCAGGGCTCCGTTTTGGCTTGCTCCCCGTCAAAGCATGCTGATCAAATCGCACTTACTCACACAAGATGACAAGGGTTCGCTGCAGGAATAAAATTCCACAACCATCGGAGTCGAACGGGGGCTTTGAATAGTCCACCAACAATATCTTTACTGCGACTTGAAAACCTTCACTTGCGATATTTACATTTTCCTCGGCTCCTAGTCAATCTTACAGTATCCCTCTGACCGTTTTGTAACACACCTCCACATCTCCACAGACGGGGCGCATATTCAAAAAGACTGGGACAAGATAGGGAGCTTCGGTATGGGTTAGGGGCACGGGTTGGCCGTTTAAGAATTGTCCCATCGGGGTGCCTGCATATTGCTACAGGGATGGAGCCAGTGTTCGAGTGGTTTAGGGAGGGGAGGGCCTTGCCAACGACTCGAGTGAGGATTCAATGCGCGTGTTTGGGTTATTTTAGGTACCCGTGTTGAAAACTTCAAGAGTTGGCAACATTGGTAGAGTTGGTGAGGGATTTGTGGTGCTCCTTAGAGTCCAAGGAAATCTTCTTCGTCCATTGAAACATATTTAAAGTATCTAGGATTCATCCAAGCACTCAAAAATATACAAAAGCTGCTGAAATCGCACCAACACACAAAACATGAAATCTCACGAATGCACCATCCTTGTTCTCACTAATTATCAGTGGTACAAAATCACTAAAAAATCTGATGAAAAAATTAGTGGGAGCTGAAACTTCTAATGTCTCACAAATGTTTGGCGAATCATAAACACAAGTCATGTGTGTGCTGCCCCTTTGAGAACCCACAGGTGATACGCTGGCTAAGATTGATATTCCATAGTCAGTGTCCGCTATTTTTGCAGCTGGCAGCGCACTCTCGTTTACGCATGTTTATTCAACTCTAAATATATCTCACGAATTGTTTTTGTTTTGACTCCTGACTCTTCAAGCTCAGTCTGGCTCCCAAAATTCTCAGAAACCCACATCAATAGACGTCAATCACAGTATGTAAAGGTTGGTCTTGTTACACGCCCACCTCATGGGTAACTTGCACGTGTCCCCTGCTGTTTTGCAACCTTTTGGAATGGCTGCAAATTAGTATTAGTACTACTCTAGTAGTGAGCGTATAGTTCCGTCCGCGCGTTTCCAAAAGGTTTAAGATTTGGATTCTGCTTAGAAGTGGTACAAACCGGTTGAGCACCCAACTACCCCAATTAAACTACAGAAATAGCCAGTGTTTTAAACAATGAACTGAGGTCAATATTTAATTGTTCTCTGCAAATAATTTACCAGCGAAGTGTTGGGCATTTTCCCCTCTACTGGTTGCTAGATATTGACGATTGCCATAGCCAAGTATAAATGTTGGAGATTTTCCACATTCCCACTTGGTTTTTCCAGTAGTCAACGGATTGAATTTGCCGCACCAGACGCCAATTAAATCTGCAAATTTGGACTGCGTATATCTTTCCTGTCAATAGGTCAAAGCCACTAATTTTAACCAGTTTTTCAGCTATCCTCTATTCTTTAGACTCGAGCTTTTTGATTTTGCAACTTTTCTACCTATTTTAAGGCTAACGTCTCTGTTTTATCAATTTCGTAATTCAAACCTTTTGGTTCTATATAAACCTGTTGATTGTATGTTGCCTTCTCCAGCTGTGACATATCCCGAATTCATCTGGCTTCGTTACAGTCGCCTTGGCTCCACCACAGAAACAAAACTTCATATTCTCTATAAATTATTCTCGTCTAAACCAATACTGTCACTTATACTGATTACAACCAGGTAATTTAAGAGAACTTCTCTTGACTCGACTACCTTCATTTCGACATTTTTTTCAATTTGCACCCATATAACCGTGATTTAAACATGTGCAAAACTGTCTTTCTAACTTGTTTATTTCAACTTATTATTGCTCCAAATATCGCATTGATTGTGTTTAATCTACTGTACATCCATGATAGTAAGTTATCAGTTTCTCAACATTTTCCTAATTTCCTTGATTTGGACGCTTCTAATATTCATCTCTCCTTCAACTTACTATACTCACGTTTTTGCTCTTGCATCAAACTTCTCGGCTCCTTCTTCAACACTTTCAGCTCCTTCTTCAACACTTTCAGCTCCGTCTTCAACACTTTCAGCTCCGTCTTCAACACTTTCAGCTCCGTCTTCAACACTTTCAGCTCATAAATATTTTACTTGACTACCCCGGTTTTCGCACATCGCTTAAATTATGTCCTTCCTCAACTCCATACCCCCCCAAACAAACCTCATACAACCAACTTACAAACTCCTTGTCGACGAACTCTTTGTAAAACTCGATGCAGTCAGCAAGGAAACCCTTGGAACATTCAAAACTGTCCTGGACAAAAAGAACCACATCATAAGCACCTTCATCCACACCTTCCGCACACACATCGGCCTCGATATATACCCATCATGCCGCCTCATCATGCCTGATAAGGCTGGAAGGCTCTTCTACATCCGCGACGTTACACTCGCACGACTCGTGGTCAAAATGTACCAAATCCCCAAAGACCTGGAGGACTACCACGTCCTCTACTTCTGGAAGCTGGACTTCCACTACCTGAAACGCTTTACGCTGGACGAACATAACTTGCGCAATCTCCCCCTCCGCTGCGCGCGTATAATTGCCAACCGCAGAGCTCTATCGTCGTTTCACTACAGGGAGTATACTGTGGCTGAGATGAATGCGATATTAGATAAATTGACAGACGCAACAAAATCCGCAGACCAAATAGAGATACTCAGGCCTGTTCTCGATAGCCTCAGCATCCCCGAGATTAGGTGGTTTATCCATACGATCCTCAGGTCCTCCATATTGGTGCGCTCTGAATGGTCCTTCTTCTACCACTGGCACCCAGACGCACCAGAGCTCTACAAAGTTTGCAACGACTTGAAGGCAACCTTTGGCTTCTTGATCGACCCCGAGCTGCGCCTCACTAAGCAGCAATTGGAGGTTCACCCGTTTTTCCGGTTCCGGCCACAGCTCTCGATGAAACTTACAAAAAGCTACGATAAGCTCATCCGGGATATGCACTACGAGCTTCCCATGGACGCCAAGTTGACGCAGCTCTACCACGACCGCGATCTTTCGCACAAGTTTTTGATCGAGGAGAAAATGGACGGCGACCGTATGCTTCTCCACAAAGATGGCCACTTTTTCAAGTTCTTTTCCCGACGCCTAAAGGACTACTCCTTTTTGTACGGCGAAAACACTCAGTTCGGCTCGCTCACGCTGCATTTGGAGACTGCCTTTCATCCAAAAGTACGCCTGATTATTCTCGACGGCGAGATGGTGGCCTGGGACTACGAGCGCAAGGTCATCTTGCCCTTTGGCACGCTCAAGTCGCTGGCAATACAGGAGCTGGTGCGCCAGTATACTACCACAGACCAGTACGAGGAGCAGCGACTGCACCCGTTTCTCCTCGTGTTTGACATCCTCCACCTCAATGGGGTGAATTTAACCGACCACCCTCTCTTCTTCAGGAAAAAGCTCATGGACGACTTGATATGCCCCGTACCCCATAGGCTAGAGATCTTGCCATATACTGTAGGGGAAACTTCCGAAGATATTCGCAACGCCATGCGTAAGGTCGTGAGCTCGCGTAGCGAGGGAATCATGGTCAAACACCCACAGCTGCAGTATGCGCCCGCGCACCGACTGAACCAGTGGGTCAAGATCAAGCCCGAGTACCTCGAGAAATTTGGCGAAAACTTGGACTTGGTGGTAGTGGGCAAAATCCCCGCTATCAAGAACTCGTACATGTGTGCGCTCCGTAGTGATGAGTCCGGTGAGTACCTCAGTTTCTGTACAGTTGCAAACGGCTTCACAACTGCGGAGTTTGACAAGATCGCGCGGCTAACCAACAACAAGTGGCGCTCTTTTAAGCTCTACGAACCGCAAAACATTCTCTTTGGCACGAAAAAGCCCACCTACTGGATTGATCCTGCGGACCTGGTCGTGCTAGAGATCAAGGCACGCTTTATCGACACACGAAGCGAGGTCTCGCGAACATACGCTACAGGCACCACCCTCCATAACTTGTACTGCCGTACGATCAGAGAGGATAAGAGCGTAGATGAGTGTGTTTCGTATGAGGAGTACTTGGTGTTAAAGGACCGCTACCACAAGGAAACAAAGCATGACCAGGATCATGTCAAAAAACGGAGGAAAAACACACTATTGTCGTCTTTCGAGAAGCCTGTAAAACAAGTTCCCGCAGTTCTGGCGCTATTTCGCGGCTACGACTTTGTCATTCTCAGCGACATGGTGGAAGATAATGGTCGGGTGTCGAAAGATAATGGTCGGGTGTCGAAAGATACCTTGGCAAACATGGTGCGCAAGCACGGCGGGTGCGTTGTGACCACAGTTGACCCACGGACATTTTCCACCACCGTGGTGATCACTGAGCGCAATGTCCCCAGCTGCCGTACGTATCTGGCCAAAGGCTACGACCTTGTTCGGCCTAAATGGATACTTGAGTGTATTGATCGTGGTGAGTTGGTCCCATTGGAGCCGCTTTTTGTGTACTCGCTGGTGCGCATGGCTCTCTTTGGGCTTCGTGTTGACCCGTATGGCGACAGCTATACGGTGCATACGAAAATTGACGAGGTTCCGGGGGGGTTTGTGCGGATGACTGATGGCGAGTATGATTTTTATGGAGATGAGTATGGAGTTGGACTGGCGGATAGACGACGAACTAAGTTCAGAAAGCTGGAAAGTTATTTGGGCCATGGAAGGGGGAAGACTAATTCTAATGCTTTGTTTACCGTTTTAGATCTGTGTGAATCAGATAGCCTAATAGCTAAAGAGAGCCTGGAAAACCCAGCATACCCCAAGCCTAATCTTGAAGAGAAAGAGAAACAGATACTGGATAAGCATAAGCGTGTTGTGGGGTCTTCAATCAAAACGGAAGACTTACAAGCGCTCGATCACAGACATATGAAAAGCCTAAAACCTGAGGAAATAAGTATACCCTGTCAGATCAAGCGCGAACACGCAACTTCTGATCTTGGCATAGATACGGCGGATATACCCGCTCACAGAAGACCTCACTCGCCTCAAATTCAGCTCGTGCGCAACCTTTTTCAGGACGTAGGCTTTTATATCTTTGAAGATGGGGCTGAACATGATGGAACTGGACATAATGAGGCTGGACATAATGAGGCTGGACATAATGAGGCTGGGCACAATGAGGCTGGGCATAATGAGGCCCTAATCGAAAGGATTGAAAGGTTTGGTGGGTACATATGCTCGCTCTCTGAGTGTTCGTTTGCCATAGCCAGCAGTACGCGTGGTGCAGACGAGTTACTGGAGCGGTTGGAAGTGAAGTGGGATGAGAGGGATGTGATGGTTCCCATTCCCAACATTGTACGGCCCGACTATGTGGATGCGTGTGTGAAGAGGGGGGTTTTGTTAGACGGAGATGATTTTAGGTTTGGGCGAAGTGAAGTTGTGTGAGTTAGTGGGAGATAAGCGATACCGACTAATGGTGACATACAAAAATCATGACAACCTCATGAAAGCTATCCCGGTGGGAGCTATAACTGTTTCAACGGCTTTGAATAATAGCTGAATTGGATGAGAGCTCTGGACTAATGGTATTACTTGAGTTGATGAAGAGTGGTTTTTGAAATGACAAGAAGTTGTGCCTGAGTTATGGCTGGCAAAGTAATAGGTATTCGCGGATCTGTAAAAACAAATCAGCATTGAACCTAAAATTCGAGAGTGGTGAGGTAGTTTGGTGAGCACAAAATCATAAATAAATTTGTTGCTGTTGGTGGCCGGTGGCTGCTACCATTACTCAGGGAACTTAACATTATACTAACTAGTAAACACAACCAATGACGGTATAAATGGCAATGAAGAACACAACACACGATATTTTTTGCTGCAAAAGAATATTTCCTGTGCATTTGCGGCAGAATATCGTTCTCCAAAGATCAAAGCCTTTCATATTAACCAGGAAAATTGCTTTCATGGCGCTCTCGCCTCATTTCTTACAAATGCGCGACTTCCATATCGTCAGAACGCCTTCGCGAGATATCCGGTCTGCAAAAATAACGAACGATAATTGCAATACAGCAAACACCGTCCATCACGAGGTAATTTCAAATAATTGTTTTACGAAGTCTACCATAAATCATGAGGTAATTTCAAGCAGATTGCTGTACGCTCTTGCTAAAAAGGCTTCCCACTGTTTTCGTGTTTATAAACAATTCTATCGCCCCAATGAGGAGATCAAAACATACCATATTCGTCGGTTGGAGTTCTCATCGACATTGCTCGGTCTTGTTTCTTCCTTCATGTTGCCCCTTCTTTCTTGCTCCTGCTGCCCCTTCTTTCTTGCTCCTGCTGCCCCTTCTTTCTTGCTCCTGCTGCCCCTTCTTTCTTGCTCCTGCTGCCCCTTCTTTCTTGCTCCTGCTGCCCCTTCCATCTTGCTATCATTGTTCATTTCATGTTGCTCCTGTTACCCACTCCCGGATCTCCGATGCTGTCAAAGTGCTACGGACCCTTGCTATCTACCGGCACTCCGGTTTCCCGATTTAGCATTGCGCTTTCAATGTGCACTCCAACAGTGTCAGCCCATGAGACTTGCTTCACACATACGGCTCTCCGTGCGTTTTCGTCTGCATCAAGCACGTAAGCTTCTGCATTTCCTCACAATATCTGATCATGTTTCCACCCCTTCTTCTCGGGTGTTGCCGACGCCTTCGCAACTATCTTTTTTCTTATCTCATCATTTTTCCTTTTTGGAGCGCTTATCTAGGATGAAATCGCATTTCAACAACTCATCACCATGGACGAAATCGACTACCTTGATCGTCCTCATGCCGTCACAGTGCGCCTAGGATGGGCCACCAGTGTGGTCTCCATCAGCATGTTGCTCTTTGGCTACCATCTAGCAGAACTAAATGCACCCGCCAGTATCATTGCCTGCAGGTTTCCCAATCCGGGCCCGGACCTGATCTGGGACCGCAGTGGCTTCAAATCGTGCATCCCCATGGACGATGGAGGTGTGGCACTTGCAAACACAATGTACACTCTCGGAGGACTTGCTGCATCGATCCTTCTAGGCTCATCAAGCCTCCCCAAACAGCACGGCAGAAGGAAGTTGATCTTGATCCTGGCATTTCTGTACATTTTGGGCTCGATACTAATGACGCTGGCAGTCACCACCAAGATGCTCTACTCAGGAAGGTTTTTCGTGGGTTTGGGTGCAGGAGGATCGCTCATCATCTCGCCGATCCTCGTCAACGAGTTGACACCAATCAACCACCGTGGACTTTTGGGGTCTCTCCTCCAGGTTTCGGTTGCATGTGGCATATTTCTCGCGCAATTTGTGTCGTACTTCTGGAGTAACGACCTGCAATGGCGCAACATCTTTGCATTTGCGCTGTTCCTCGCAGTAGTGCTTTTCGTTGGGTTATTCACAGTGGCAGAGTCGCCAAAATGGTTGGTAATGAATAAAGGCGATTTGAACCACGCAACCACCCTTCTCGTGGATTTGCGCTCTGACATGGAGACGGTTCCACACGAAATCGCACACTGGCGCAGGCTCTCGACAAACGAATACAAGCTGGACGCAATGTCGATCTCTTCGGAGCGGACCCCGCTTTTGCCCATCAAAAGCGGTGTCTCTTTACGCCGTGGCTCGTTCGACGAACCAACCATATCGTTCAAAGAATACTTCACTCTGCATGAATACCGACGCGAGTTGGTAGCAGTGCTTATATTGATGACGTCGCAGCAGTTGACGGGTATCAACGCCATTACGTTTTACGGCGTGCAGATGCTCAATAAGCTCTTTTCACAGTCGGATCCCTCCAGCGTTCTCATTCTTGCGGCGACATTCTCGCTTGTCAATGTCTTCAGCTCCATCGTGGTGTCACACTACTTTGAGCGCTTTGGTCGCCGTCCATTGATGTTAGCCTCCACAGCCATAACAGCGGTCTGTGCTTTTTCCATAGCATGTGGACTCGCCTTGAACCAGCCCGTGATGATTGTGGCAGCCTGCTATGGTTTCATTGTGGGGTACTCGGTGGGGTTGGGGCCGATTCCGTTCTTGATGATTGCGGAATTTGCAGATCACGAGACTGTTGCTTTGGCACAGTCGATCGGAACGTCGCTGAATTGGGCGACTGGTATGGTGGTGGCCTACTCCGTGCCAATGTTGCTGTCGGTAATTGGCGGAGGAGTGTTTTTCATTTTTGCGGTGTTTTCGCTCGGTTACTTTGCGTTGGTGTGGTTGGTGGTACCAGAGACGAAGGGGTATAGTAATAGTTTTGATGTTTGGGGAGATTTCCTGAGAGAACAAGAGGAGGCTGTTGAGTAAGGGGACTATAAAATGTTACAATAGTAACTGTAGACATTGAAGACCAATTCAAAGATATACTGGAAAATACATAATTAGTACATGTATTGTCGTAGCCATATCTCGAGTGGTCAAGTGCTAGTTGGGTAACCTCAGAGTTGGTGGTGCAAAAAAACCATTGCAGGAAGCAGCTTGGATAGTGTAAAAAATCACATTTCCGGTTCTCGCCAATCTTGTATTGAACAGTAGGTTTTTGTTTTTAGCTCTTTCGAATGAAGTCGAACAACTTTTAGGTTGCTTTTTCAAACTGGTATCTTGAAGCTAGAAAGATCTTCAATACACTCTCTCGGTATCTCTCACTTGTGCTAGCGACTTTCACTAGCCAGTTGGGGAGACATCTGCCTGTAATAGCTACTCGTCATGCTATTATATCGACTCATATCTAGCACATCATGATGGACTGGCTCACACTGATAGCCACCACTCATCTTGGTGATATCATACATCAAACCCATCCGCTCTTCTGCATAAGCTGTATGCAGAATAGAATCTCTTGGAACGTCTCAAACTGCTTCGCCGCAGACAATCGGGCTAAAGTCATGGAAATAGCCGAGGTGCAGTAATTTGAACGAGCCGCAAACATAATCGGCAACCAACCTCATCAATCCGTCTATGTACCCTCTGTAAAGGATTGCAGTTTACCCCCCAATTTGCCCAATCCACCGCACACTGGTACAATACTGGTACCACACGGGGAGGATAGACCACACCAGAACGCGTCAGTCGCACCATCGCGCATAATTTCTGGTACAGTTCAATGACGTCACTATGAAATTCCAGCTACCTTCGCGTACCCCTTAACACCACCACCGCCAAAAGGCAGCAACAATCTTTTGGAAGCACCCAAGCAACCCACCATGTTCTTACATCTTAGCACACCGTGTCCCCTGGTAACTCTTATGGCTTAGCATTCCTCCCTTTGTTGCACATTCTTGGAATTACCCCATTTTGTGTAAATACTCCACCAATATATTTCTACATTCCTGCTAAAAACTTTGTTATTCTAATCAACACTCTCAAAATGGTACACTACACTTCATGGATGAAAAATGTGGACGACAACACCAAGCTCGGTAAGTTGTCGATTCCAGGTACGCACAATTCTGCCGCATGCCACACCGCGCTTCCTTCAGTCCAGTGTCAGGGTGCTTCCGTCACTGACCAATTGGAGCACGGAGTGCGTTTTCTCGACATCAGAGCTGGTAAGCTCTTCTTGAAGGAGGGTGACGAGGCAAAGGACTTACAGGTCATCCACGGAAAGTTCCCCGTGCGCATTCCGTTTCCAAAAAAGTTGAGCGACACCTTTGACGAGATTTACCACTTCTTGAAGAAGAACCCATCCGAGACTGTCTTGGTCTCCTTGAAGCAGGAGGGTTCTGATGACTGGGACAACGACAACGACGAGTTTCCTAACTTGATTTGGGACAAGTACGTCAACCCTCACAAGGACCAATGGTACCTCGGTACTGACTTGCCTCGTTTGGGCGATGCCAGAGGAAAGGCCATTATGTTCAGACGCTTTGGTGTCAAGAACGAGGACAGACGCCGTGAGTTTGGTTTCGAGGCCAATTGGAGCTACAACACCACGGATGATGACCGTGGTGCCATTGTTGTCCAGGACTACTGCGAGGTTAGCTGTGCGGACGACATCAACAAGAAGATTGGCTACGTTAAAGAATTGACCAAGAAGGCCCGTGAGTACTCAAACGACGACAAGATGTTTGTGAACTTCACCTCTGCCTCGAACTTCTTTGACCGCGCGTGCTGGCCACAACAGGTTTCCGAGGCATTTTTGCAGAGCGATGTCGACAAGAACATTGGAAAGGGTTCTGGTGTCATTGTTTTTGATTACATTGAGTCAAACGACTGGAAGTTTGCCAAGGAAATGGTTGATTCGAACTTCTAAGACTATTGATATGAGTGCACGTGAGCTTGGCAGACGTGAGCTAGAAAGCGTAGTATGAGACGTTTGAAATTGTATCAAATAGTGTAAGGATTTGAATTGTATTTAATATTATAATATTGAGGTGATGAACTTGTATGAAATAGAAATGATGAGTGAGAAAGTAGAGTCGAGAAACAGTCTAACGTAAGAGTGACGTGGACAGGGCAGAATAAAAGAGTCAGTAAGAAGTCACATGGTTTGCAAGCACCAGGGTAAAGAATAGTATAGAGTATCAGTGAGTAATTTATGTGTATAGCCAATACCTGGTTGAGCATTTATAATAGTGGGTATGTGAGAATTGTAGAAAAATCGTTTCCCGGTCAAAGCACTAATGCGCGATGGTGGGTGTAGAACTCAGTAAGTACAGTGTCTACCTCTTATTAATCTTCCATTGGCACCTCGCTCTCATCGACATCGTGAAAATATTCTGGACCTGTAGTAAGTGAGACTAATTATATAGTTGCAAACCATTGGAAGTGAAAAAGCGTTTAGTCGTCAGACTTTGTTAAAAGATGCTGAGTGGTGCTTGATTTTAAGGTTAGAATTATGGTAAAGTGATTACTATTGTGGACCGAATGAATTGATGGTAAAGTAGTATTTAGAAGACATTCTGGTGACTTGCTGATAAAAATACCTTACTTTCAATAGTGAATGAAAATGTAGGATTTGGATAAAAATCTTGAGCTGTCTACATCGCCAATTGAGCACAACTAAAGTACAAACTTTGTACCATCAAAAGATATCAAAACCCCCGTTTAATTCTCTCCTTTGTATTTACCCGTTGTATCAACTAAAGCCTTACTATGCTCATACAGATTACCTTTTTCAGTAACAATCTAAGATTTGGGTCAGTTGTAAGGTACCCATCTCTTGTGTTACATCAGTTGAATCATCGCATCAACTTGTCCGTTGTATAAGGTCAAAATCACCGCGACTTTTTCTCTGTGTCAGCTAGATATCAGCTACTCTCCAACTCAGGCCCCTCCCCTGAGTCCCCTGCAGGACTTGGCAAACGGCTGAAGTAGTCGTATTTTATAAAAATTGATTCAATTTTGTACACACTTCACACCATGCAATAACCGCGGCACTCTCGTTTGGGAACAATATGAAAAGGTAGCTAAATAGCCAACGGCACCTCTAGAACACCACAATCGCCTCAGGTAAAAAAAACCTATTGAAGTTGGCTTGACCACCGCCAAACGCAAAAGAAATGGGCGTTTGTCAGCAAACAATTACGGATAGCCAGGAAATACAAACCCAAGAAGGATGAGAAAAGCAACAATTTTGGTGTTGGATGAGTTGAAAAAATAGCGGAAAGCGGTACAAAAAATCTTGCAATCTGCCACGAACAATTCATGAGAAGCAAACAAAATCTTATGATCCTTTGAAAGCACTCAAAATAACGCCAGTGTATTCTGCTCGGTCTCTGCTCAAATACTCCTCCTTTTAATCCCTCGGATTTTGCACGCCGCATCCGCTGATTTTTCTGATAACTTCAGCTTTTCTTGGCATACCTTTGGCCGCTTCGGAGAATTCCTCAACAATTCGGGTACTCGAACGATTCTTCACTTCTCTTGGCACACTATTACTATAGACCCTCGCGCTTATCCCGAAAGCTTCTCTCCACTGACATTGTGATCGTCTTCATATTCTCTTTATATTACTTGCTCTCATTTAGCAAAACACTGTACAACCTCTGCATTCAACGTGAATAAAGTGCTCTCTCAGACTACAAGTGAAAACTATGTATCAGTTCACATCTCAAAGCAAAACACATGCACACCTGGGAACGCTATTGTGCCATGCAGGAGAAACCAATCACAACGAGATCTGAGTCGTAAACCGAATTCCCGGAAAAAGAAACGGCAATTTTTCTTGCGCTAGCCACTCAACTTGTAAGCCAATCTATTTCATCATTCGCTGTTACACTGAGACAAATGCGAGATATACGCTTAAAAGGAAAACCGCCCGTTTGGGAAATTGGGTGTTCAGGGCATCGTTGCTGATTTTTTAAAAAATCCCCAATATTTTCTTTCTAAGCCCCCGTCAAACGTCTTTATACGACCCTACCGGGGCCCTGAGTTGAATTTCCATCAGATACAACTCCATGAGCCAAGGTTTCAGACTTAGACATGCTAGACACCCAACATGACATATTTCTCTTGGTAAAGGCGGTTTGGGGCTCGGTGTGCTTTTCTTGGCATAGTTGTCACACAAAGTTATATGCGCTCAAATAGGCTTACCGCCAAACGTATAAAAGCGATGGACATCGCACGTTTTGAGGAGCATCCAAAAGTACATCACGGCTCACCCCCCCTGTGATATTTTAGTATTTGAAGATGGTGAACGTATTTAACGTCCAGATCTTTTTTGTGGTCTTCAGAGAGTCGCTAGAGGCCGTTGTGGTCGTCTCAGTCTTGCTTGCCTTCCTCAAGCAGGGTTTTGGTGCTTCATCCAATGATCCTGTTGTCTATAAGAAAATGCGCAGGCAAATTTGGCTAGGTGCGATTATAGGTGTCTTGGTTTGTCTTATTATTGGTTGTGCTTTTATTGGTGCGTTCTACAGTTTGGGTAAGGACATCTGGTCCAAGTCTGAGGACTTATGGGAAGGTATTTTCTGTATCATTGCAACTGTTTTGATCTCTTTGATGGGTATCGCCATGTTGCGTATCAACAAGATGAAGGAGAAGTGGAGAGTGAAGTTGGCTCAGGCCCTCATTAAGGCTCCAAGCAGCTCCAAGGACAGATTCAAGATTGGATACTTGACCAAGAAGTACGCCATGTTCATTTTGCCTTTTATCACCTGTTTGAGAGAAGGTTTGGAAGCTGTTGTTTTCGTTGGTGGTGTGGGTCTTACCTCGCCAGCCACTTCTTTCCCAATTCCTGTCATCACTGGTTTGATTGCCGGTATTCTTGTGGGTGTTCTTTTATACTACTTTGGTTCCAACATGTCGTTGCAGATCTTTTTGATTTTCTCCACCTGTGTTCTTTACTTGATCGCTGCCGGATTGTTCTCGCGTGGTGTTTGGTTCTTTGAGAACTACAAGTACTCTCAACAGACTGGTGGTGATGCAGCTGAAAACGGTTCTGGTCCTGGTACTTACGACATCACCAAGTCTGTGTGGCACGTCAACTGTTGCAACCCATTGTCCGACAACGGTTGGGATGTCTTCAACTCTCTTTTGGGATGGCAAAACTCGGCCACTTACGGCTCTGTCATTTCTTACAATGTCTACTGGATCGCTATTATTGCTACCTTGGCTTTGATGCTCTACGAAGAGAAGCACGGTCACTTGCCAGGTTTCTCCAAGTTGACTTTGGTGGAGTTGAACCCAATGTACCACATCAAGGGTAAGAAGAAGAACAAATTGACTCTCGAGGAGCAGGAGGAGTTGTTTGCCAAGGTTAGAAACCATAACGTTGGCGCAGAGGAAGTTGCTACTGACAGTATCGTCGAGAAGCAGGCAGAGAAGAGCCAGTAAGCGCTCTCAGGGGATCATTCACTTGATACCTCTACACACACACACACACTCTGCTTCTTTCGCGGTTACTGAGTAGCTTCCATTTAATTTTGGGTCCAATTAATTTTGCAGCCGAGCCGGGCGAACTGGGTGGGGTCCAGTGAGCCAAAATAGGGAATTCAATATATAATTATGGGATTATCGACGTAGATTTTTGTAGTACAGAGCAGTAACCTGGAGTGGAAACGGTTACTCTACCATCCGTGCATGTACTCAGCAGGGGCTTTAAGAAGTCTTACAATTTAAATTACGTAATCTCTGATCAAAGTCGATCACTTTTCAACTTGTTTAGGTAGTCATCCAAAAAAAATTGCGATTTCTGTGGATCGAACACAGGACCTTCAGATTAACTGTGACTGAATCTCTTCAGTCTGACGCTCTCCCAACTGAGCTAAAACCGCAAACAGAACCCACGCCGGGAGTCGAACCCGGAATCTTTTGATTAGAAGTCAAACGCGTTAACCATTACGCTACGCAGGCTGGTTGATATCTATATTTGTTCCGTATTCTCCTCACCATACGTCCAATACAAAAACTGTTAGACATATGCACATATTCATGGTAATTCACAATTTTAATTGAACACAACCATTATTTCATTTCTAAACTATCATTTCATTTCCCTTCATTTGTTTAGTCTTCACTGACATGTTGTATCTGCTACACTAAGTTATCACTCTATATTAATTAAGTCCATCGCTTGGTTATCAATCTATAATTAAATTCATAGCTCGGTCATCACTTTAAGTTTACCGTTCAGTTTTCAATCTATAATGAAGTCTGCTGTTCAATAGCCCCATTCGCATTTAGTCGTTACTCTATCCCGCCCTTCTCACTTCATCTTCTTCTTGTAATCCGCGAAGGACAACTTTTTGACAATCTTAGGAACCAGTTCTGCAGCGTCTTTGTCTTCTATGGCCCCGTCGGTAGGAGTCACAGTAAGGGTGGAGGGATTTTCGGTTACCAGAACCTTGTCCTTCGTCTCCTGCTCATTAGCATCATCTTTCTCAACCTCCATGATATCTTTAACATCTGACTTGATCTCTGCAGTCCGTGGCAGGAGCTTTTTTGCAATCGACTCCTCAATTTTGGCCAAGACTTCCGGAACGACGGGAAACATTTCAAGAACATCGTCTTGCACCTCTTCCGGTTCATTCCGCGTGTCTTTTGAAAGTGTCTTTTGCAGCGCGACCAACTGCAGCCTGTACGGAAGCTTGAAGAGAACCGTGGCTTTTGTACTCTTCGGTTTCTGGTGTAACTCATCGAGAGGAGCACTCTCCTCTCCCTTATCCTCCACCTTGTCGCACACAAGCAAATCCATCTGGATCACATTATCCCTTTCAATAAAGCGGTCCATCCATGGTACATACTCCTTCTCTTTCTTGGGGAATATAAGCTCCTCTTTCGACTTGGCAAGATTAACGCTGCTAATGGATGAAACCTTACGAGTGGAACGAAGCAAATATGAGGTAGCACGCTTCACTTTGAGTATCGCACATGACGCACTCACACTGGAAGTGGCACACCCACACTCCGCAAAGTGTAGGAGGTTGTCCACGCAGGTGATTAGCGTGGACTTGTCTGCACTCAGCAAATTCTCAAACTTCTCAGTGCAATTGTTGGCGTACATCTTGTGAATCGGGTGTGAGGGATCCCATTCCCATGGAAGTCTCAACTCCTCCTCATCCAGCTCGGACCGTAAGTAGATGTCCTTAGAGGTAACCACCATAAAGTGCAATGTGTTAGTCTCGGGTACGTAAACACGCTCTATCGTACAGTTGCTGGCTTGGGGGCACAGCTTCCGCAAAAACCGCAGCTCATTCCCCACAAAACGAGAGTCAAGCACAACCTCACGCACACCTGCCGCAGTGGGTATCAGTGTCTTCAATACCCTTGGCTTCGTCGTGCCCCAGCTGGGGTATTGATTAGTGCCTTCACTAACGTAGTTGCCGAAAAAGTTCAACTCGCCAAGGTACTCAAGCACCGGCGTCCGTGCGGGAATCTTATACGACTCCGACCCAGGTGCCGATATGAAGAGAGCAAGCTTAGATATCCCGTTGTACTTCTGCTTTTGGTTGTCGGAGTACGGCTTGACCTGAATACTGGTGCCGTTGCTTTTGTTTTTCTTGAGCACATTGTTCTCTGAAAGGTACTTGTTGTAGTTGGGCAAGATAACTTTACTCAACCTCTGTTGTTTGAACTCTGCTCGTGACATCACTTTCACTGGGGGCTCTACGGCTCCCTTTATTTCCTTAAGACTGCGTCCCCACGCCTCAAAGTACTCTTTGATCCAAGGCCGTTTGAAATCGTTGCTTTTCAAGTTGAAGTAAACCGACTGATACAGCTCTGCAGTGACCCCCTCGTGCAACAACTCATTGTCCTTGTTGGGAAGAATGTCTTCTGAAAGCTGCGGAGGTTCTGGTGTGTTTTCCTTGCGTTCCACCCTCCGCTTCTTCTCGGACTTTTCTGAGCTCAGTCGCTTGCGTTTGATTATCCGCTCGTCGCGAACACGCATCTCATGTGCAAGTGCATTTTCTGAGGTGATTGTCTCGGCAGACGTGTCGGGCTTGTCTGGATCCAACCTGTCCAATGTTTTCTGGCGACAGTCATCTGCGTTGAACTTGCCCCATTTGTTTTTATCACAGAAGTAACACTGATACTCAGCCTCGGGCACCTCTTCGCTAGTCATAAACCCCATACAGAGACAGTGCTGCCAGCGAAAACACACATCACATTGTATAGTAAAGCCATCGTCGTCTTCGATATCACAAATGCACCCAATGAGGCCAGAGTCAGGGTCTACCTGGTATGAATCAAGAGGAGGTGCAGAATATGAGACGGTTTTTGTATCAAGGGAAGAGTGGTTGTGCAAAGTTTCGTCTTCTGGTTTGGCTTCATCTTTCTTAGCTTCACCTTTCTTAGCTTCACCTTTCTTAGCTTCGCCCTTCTTAGCTTCGCTTTTCTTAGCTTCACCCTTCTTAGCTTCTCCTTTCTTAGCTTCGCCTCTCTTAGCATCGCCTTTCTTAGCTTCGCCTTTCTTAGCTTCAACTGTTTGAACTGATTCAGCCTCAACTTCTTTAGTTTCAGGTTCACTTTTTGCGCTCTTTTCTGTTTCCCTATGTTGGCCCTCTTTCTGCCCTTTTTGCTCACGTCTGGCTTGCTCCGTCACCTTCTGGCTCAAATTTTGAACCTCTCTGTCCTTTGCCTCGTCGTCGGTTTTTTCATCCTCAGTGATGTCGTCCTTCCGCGGTGAGACTACCTTCAACGGCAACGGAATGTCTGCTGCAGCAGCCAAAGCGGCAGCAGCTATCATAGCATTGTTGTTACTGCGTTCGCCTGTGGTCAAGTTGATGCCCCCAGCAAGTACCGGCCCTGGCGATAACTTAATATACTTTGACCTGTTCATGTAGTCAGGGCTCGATTTGGACCGCTGGTGCGCCTTAAACTTGCCTTTAGAAGGCAATTCCGTTTCGGGGTCCGCGTTCATCAACGATGATATGGACGACCTTGACGATCGCGACCTGGCAGAAGTCACAACAGGATCCAGAAGCAGCTTCTTTTGCGAAGGGATGGGAAGTGGACCCTGACCAGCTGGGATGTGTTTGGTTGGGTTAACTTGTTCGTTATGTGCGGCAGCTGGTTGTATTCCTGCTATCTGTTGTGTTTCCTGGGTTTCTTTGCCTGATAATAGTTTTTCTGTTGCTTTCACGGGTTTTTCAGCTGTCGCGTTATCTTGTTGTGCTTGCGATGTCTCTGTTGATGTGACTGGATCTGGCCTCGCTTGGTTCGTATATTCTAATACATTTTGCTCAGTTGTCAGGTTTGGTTCAGTCTTAACATTAGCAGTCTCTTTTTTGCTGTCCTCACTATTCATAATCGAGTCCAAAGACGCTCGTGACTTTCTCTTAACGTGCTCGTTTTTGTTTGCCTTGGCATCGTCAACCTTCAGATCGCCTTCCTTCTCCCCGCCCTCCTTCTCCTCGCCCTTGCCCCTTTCCTTTCCCCCTATTTCCTCTCTCTTGATGTCGTTCAGGTGTATCCGCTGTAGCAAGGCTGACGCTGTATTTGCACTACTTGATGCATGTATCATTGGTGGGGACTGTAAGGCATACGGATACTGCTGCGGGTATGGAAGAGCCATATGAGGATGTGGTTGTGCGTGAGATTGAGGAGGTGGTTGTGGATGGGATTGAGGAGGTGGTTGCGATGTTTGTTCCTCTTGTGGCTGTGGTGGAAACTGGTATGGGACCCCTGGGGCGCTTTTAGGGGTGGGAATAGTGGAGGTTGGTTCTGGCGGCTGCCCTTGCTGCCTTGCCGCAACGTTAGCAAACATGAGCAATGTCAGTGCGTCCTGGAGAAGCTGTTGCTGCTCTTGGTTGGACATGTTTGGCTGACAATAGATAAAAATTCCTAACAAAAATTTATACGATCGTATGAAATATGGCTCGTATAAAGTACGACCAGATTTCCTGGTCGTATCAAGGTGTGATCGTTTACGCGAGCTACTGGATATTGAATTTCTGATTTGATGGAAATGACGAAGTGAACAAGGTAGCCGTCGCTATAAAATGTGCCATTGTTGAATTAGATTGAGAGTCACTAGAAGAGTAGTAAGGAGAGAAATAACTCGTGAAGGACTAACTCTTGAATGAGAGCCCATACATTGAGTGAAACAGGACTGCCCATATGATGCGACATGTGTGCACATTAAGCCATCGTATACAGCTGGTCACCTATCCGCACCTACAGTGATGAACTATGGCAAAGCAGTGTCTAGAGTAAGTAACGCAGCACAAACGACCTGAACGTGATTGAAAACAAACTTCTTGCTTATTAAAGTGCATGTGGATTGTTGTAATCTTCTAAGCCCTTTCTTTCTAAGCCCTTGCTTTCTACTGCTAGCTCATAAAAATAGTCCCAGTTGTTCTCTCCTTCGTCACTGGCTTAACATCTCCCTACAAATCATCCATCAGTTCTCATTACTATCCTATGTACATGAGGATCATCGTAGAAGGATCGACTTCCTACGATCGTTATCTCATTGTGGCAGACACCAAGACCCAACTCCACTCCTGGGTGCATCTTCCCAGTCTGATCGCCAACTTTTCCGCTTATGCCTCGGCCGCCTTGTCTTTCTTGAGCTTCTGCAAGTATTCTAGCTCCTTCTTCAACGTATCCCTCGCATAATACACCTTACTCTGAAGGTAGAACAGATTTCCCTTCTCCTTGGAATTCACCTCAAATAGATAGTTGTACTTTTCCTCGATCTTGGCCAAGTCCAAGTCCTTTCTGTCCAAGTCCAAGATCTTGAGAGCTTCGTCCACAGGAATGCCTCCGGCGGATGCCTGCTTGACAGTTGCGCCAGTTCCACCGGCTGCAGATGCCTTTGCGGCCTGCTTGTATGCCTCGGTGAATGCGCGCCCAAACACAGATGCGCCTGTGAAGATGACGTTAACAAGTAGTCTGTGAGCCATGATGGTGTAAAAGTTTTTGGCAGAAAAAAAGTGATCACTGAATGAAGTGATAACTGAGCGATGGATTAACAAAGATCAAACAGACATAATAAAGAGTAGTTTTGGGTGATGAACTGCCAATTGAAGCTAAACGAGTTGATCTATAGAGGTGTATCTGAGCATTTATGTGATCACTGTGTTCGACAAGACAAATATACACAACGAAAACGATGAAAGATAGTTGAGTTGAAACTGTTGAAAGATACAATCGGAATAATATACTCCTGACCTTTAGAATTCCAAAGAATCCTCTCACTACCCCCATCCCCTCGCCAACTGACTTGAAGAGAATCTACATATGTAGCACCATGCTATTATCCGAGTAATCACAATGTAAACACAATTATCGGAGCTTGCACACATGAATGCCGTAAACAAACGTAATAATCTAAAAGACCGAAACGAAACATCAATTGTGGCCGAATTGTTGGTAAGGTCAACCGATGCTTAGCTATGGGTGAATCGGCCACCGCAGCGCGCACATCACGATACGCATCCACGGCAGTCCAATAAAGTCTTTATAATAATAATAGTTATATATATTAGATATAGTATAACCACTACTGATGAATGGTTAGAAAAAAATGGGTGGCAGGGGTCTTGCCGTATTTATACAATTTTGGTGCTGACGTAAGCCAAATGGGCATCGCGCGAAACGGCGGTTACCCGGATTTTCCACGCTTAGGTTTGGTTTGCAACATATTACGATGTCTGCAACACGCCCAGAACAGGTACAGCTGGTGATCCAGTGGCTTGATGCGAATGCCTACTGGCGTCCGGACCTTGAGGTCCGTGAGTCTGCGAAGGGCTTAGGGGTCTTCTTGAACCTCGATGATAGTGATACCGATGACGACCCGCTTCTTCTCAGGATCCCCAAGAGTAACATTCTCTCCCCAAAGAATGCGCTGGTGTACAACTTGCTCGATGAGTATGATGACGGCGCAATTGACTTGACGTCGGGCATGTTTGGTTTGATTGTGTGTGTGATTTACGAGTTGGCAGCTCCCTCATCGCCATGGAAGCTGTATCTTGATCTGATTGACTTTGCCAAGGGCGACTTGCCCATTAGCTTGTGGGATGCAAAGGAGAAGGCGCAGTTCGAGAACACAGAGGTCGACTTACTCAACTTGTTGGATGAAAACGAGGTTGTGGGAATCTACTGTGAGTGTGCGCGGTTTGCACAGAGCATTTCCCACTTGGTTCCTGTTCCACCAGTTTTCAACGTTGTGTCGACTGATCCGGAAGAGGTTCTTGCCAAGCACCGTGAGCTTTTGGAGCTCTTTGGTAGATACAGTCAGTGTGTGATCTCACGGGCATTCAAGGTGGACGAGTTCCATGACATGGCATTGGTTCCTGGGGCGGATTTGTTTAACCACAGGAGTCCTGCAATAATTGACGGTAACATTGAGAACCGCGAGACTGTTCATTTCGAGTGTGATGACGGTGTGTGTGCTATGTGTGGTGAGTTTGACTGTGAGCATGAGGAGGAGGAGGAGGAGGAGGAGGGAGAACAGAATGATGAAGAAAATGAAGAACAAAATGACGAGGAACAGGACGATGTAGAGGATGAAATGGACGACGTTTCGATCAACCTGGACTACATCAACAACATGGAACAAGAAATTAACGACGAAGAGATGTCGGATGCCGAAACAGACCCTGATATTGAAGAGGTTTCGACCTTGGGAGATGAAGAAGCTGAAGTAGATGAGATGGATGGAGCGCAGGAAGATTTGGCCAAGGAATTGTCCGATAGCTCCAAATGCTGTGATATTGTGCTTGTCGGTCTCCCCAAGAAGGAAGACGACTACGAGGTGTTCAACTCTTACGGCAATGATCTCCCAAATGCATTTTTGTTACAAAAGTACGGGTTTATCGACTCAGAAAACATTAACGACACCTGCTTGCTCACCGTTCAGGTTTGCAAATATATCAAAGACATGAAGAAGAAGTTGGGTGACAAGGCAGGGGAATTGGAAGAAAAACTCGAGTGGTTTGAGGAGGCTGGATTCGACATTGTTTGCCAGATGATCTACTTTGGTAAGAAGCAGATGGAGAAGGAGGGAAAGGAAGACCACGACCACGACCACGACCACAGTGGTGGTGAGTGTGATGAGGATTGTGCCGATGGCTGTGAAGACGACTGTGCCGATGGCTGCTGCGATGATGGTGACGACGAACCCGACTACGAGTCCTGGGAGTTGGCAGCACGCATCAGATTTGACGGTTCGGCTACTGAGCACATTTATGCCCTTATCAACCTAGTGCAGTGGGATTATCAGTCTTTCAAAGAGTCTATCGAAGCCGATGAGGAAGAAATGATTGCTGCTGTTGGCGAGTTGCTCGTACAGAAGCCTGAGCATGATGAGTTGATTGGCACCTGGTGCTCTGAGAGACTTGCAAAGTACAAGCCTACTCTGCATGCTATTGCAGCAAGGTTGATTGAGCAGGAGAAGAAGATTTTGGGGAGGTTTTTGGAAGAGTAATGTCGCATGGCGAACGTGAGCTGGTTAAAAAGTAAAATAAGAACGTGAGAGGGGGTTCTGGAGAAAAGTAAATGATGCATTGTAAGACGTGGATAAAACGTAAATCAACCTGAGCAAGAGACTAGACTGACGTCGATTGAGACCTGCCTCAAGTCGATCACATCAGAAATACTCAACCAAAGTGTTTCATCTTGGTCAATTAAGCACCACCTCTGGATCCTTGCAGACCGGGCTCCCTGAATTTAGTCTATCATCAACTTACGATATTTCCGCACGATTTGAACTTTCCATTGGTATTTAAATCTAGGTGATCCGAATCCAACTATCTGGTACACACTCACAATATATATTAATTTTACAATCGTTCACACCTAAACTCTATATCTTCTTGCCACTTTGATCTCCTCTTCTTGCTCGCATCAAAAAGGTTAATGTTGTACACCCGCTACTCTGATATCTGCTTAATTGTCTCTTTTGTCCAGTTTTCTCACTCTTTGGCTGCACTCGCTTAATTTGCCTCTGTTACTTTTCTTTTTCCCCATGACTGACAGTGAGGTGAGCGAGTTCGACTACGAAGACTCCCTCGATATACCCTCCGAATACTCTTTCAAATCGGATTCAGAGATAGAAGAACCACTGAACAGCAACAATGGCACGCACTATCAACCGTGGACCCTCTCAGAGTTCGTACAATCCCGGCTACTCGATATGCTCAAGAAGCTAAAGGAGTCGCTCGACTGTCCCCTGGATGAACTCCTTGTAATGCTCCACTACAAAAACTGGCGTCCAGAAGATGTCATCAACGCATACTTCGAAGACAAAGATCTTCTTTACAAATCTGCTGGACTCCCCCTCGTGACCACCTTTTCCACAAAATCAGACTACTCTTGCGACATATGTTGCAACACATACGCCACAACCAGAACATACCAGCTACAGTGTGGCCACGAGTTCTGTGTCGAATGCTGGTACAACTACAGCCGTGACATTATTAGCAAGGGCCAGCTTGTGCGATGCATGACACCCGATTGCACGTGGACCATTCCCCATGCTGACTTGGAGGACTTTGCGGAAGACGACCTGTTCAAGTTGCAGAGGACTTTGGTTGACAATGTGCTCGTGCGAAGTGCTGCTCGAAGCATGGTCGATGCTGAAAAGCGATATAAATGGTGTCCTGCAACCGACTGCACAAACTTCACTGAACTCCTCAGGTACACAAGCCCGACGTCCCTGGAAGAAGACGATGGCGAGTACACTTTGCGCGAGCAAATGGAAGGTACGAGGTCCACTGATCTTGCCCGCGTACCCATCGTGAAGTGCTACAGTGGACACGAATTTTGCTTCTACTGTAACTACGAAAACCACTTGCCATGTCCGTGCTGGGTGGTCAAGCTTTGGGTCAAAAAGTGCTCGGATGACTCTGAGACTGCTAACTGGATAGATGCAAATACAAACCAGTGCCCCAAGTGTGAGCTGACCATCGAAAAAAATGGTGGATGTAACCATATGACATGCAAGACATGCAAGTACGAGTTCTGCTGGATTTGTTTGAGCGATTGGGTAAACCACAACCAGAACTTCTACCAGTGCAACCGTTACAAAGAGCTGAAAGAAATCAAGGACATGCAGGACAAGGAGGCGAAGAAGGCGAAGAGCAGGCGATCACTCAACCGCTACATCCATTTCTACAAGCGCTTTACAATTCATGAAACCTCCATGAAGCTTGACAACAAGGTATTACAGCAGGTAAACAATATCGCCATAGCATTTTTGGAGAATAGACGTAGTAGTTTGGAGGACGCAAACAGCGATTTCACCACCTGGAGTGATGTGCAGTTTCTCCCAGATGCAATGCGTGCGTTGCACAACGGGCGCAAGACACTTAAGTGGACTTATACGTTTTTGTATTACCTTCTGGACCTGAACTTCCAGCAGATTTTTGAGCTGAACCAGAGTTATCTCAATCTGACTGTGGAGGACTTATCGGAGGTGTTTGAGAAGATCATACATGCATCGAAGGCGCGAAACGGTGACTCCAGTAAGTTGGTTTTTGAGAACAAGGGCAAGATTATGGACTTGGCAAAGTTGGTGAATGGCCGCCAGAAGAAGTTGATTGAGGGTGCGCAGCAGAGTTTGGCTGAGGGTTTGATCAGCTTTGAAGACTGAACAAGATTAACTGGGCTAGACCAAATAACAAGCATGATGAAAGAGGGTGAGCGGACAATACCAATACTTTGTTAATTTGAGTGACGAATAGACTGCTAGGTGTGAAGAAAATCTGGAAGCAATTAGGTAAATGACCAAAAACATAGACAGTAACTCTATGTAAAGTAAAATAAAGGATCAAAATAGGACAATCTTAGTAAAAGGAGGAATTAAACTTGAGGGATTAAGATATGAAAATATAAACCTACGCGAATCAATTAAATTAGTAAATTAAGTAAACCTGCACGAATCACAGAACCTGCACGAATCGGATAACAATAAATTAAGAAAACCTGCAGAAGAGTAAGAGGAAATTGACTGAACCATGGTGAACGTGACAAATTCAGATTGAGTTCAGTTGACTAGAACTCTAACTCTAAACAACCTTAGCAGCCAGCTATATGAGAGGCATGGGTTCATTTGCAAAGGGAGTGAGTTCTGTGTATACGTTTTGTGAGTCTATCATAGAAGTTTCTTCACGAGGATAGGTTGGAGACTAAAGATCTAACAGTATATGCATAAGAGCGGCCATGGGTCTCTTGACCCTGGACTTCTTCACCCTGGACCCTTAATACAAGGTACTAATCCTGAAACCAAACGCCAATAAATTCAAATTTTCCCAATTCTCCAGGAACAACCCCCTGGATTCTCTTTCTGAAGACTGCCATACTCACTAACCATGCCAGATCTTTTGCCTCAACTCACTATATCTTGTCAAATCAGAAGCGCGGAAAAACTAATATGTTCGACGCGTTATCGCCGAAGGCTAATAATTTTTATTACGTAACTATCAACGGTATCTTACGTCAACTGAACCGATAAGGATCGAAGATGTCGATAAAAAACCACTAATGGATTCTTACAGACAACTGCGACCGATGCACCGAAGCGCCCAACACTCTCCGGAAACCACCGACTATTCAAGTGCAAACAGCAACCGCAACAGCCAGTTTTCGCGTGACTCGAGTATGCACAGGCTCCGATGCTCAAGCAGGGAGTCCCTACATTCTGATCCAAAGAAAAAGACAAGGAATGGCTCAGATTTGTTGCACTCGGTTCTTGTCCAAAACAGACGCCTGACGCTCACACGTTCTATCCTGTCTCATGATGTCAGTGTAAGACCCACGTTCGAAAGAAGCAAGTCCCTGCATGAGGTACGAAGATCTTCCAATACGGCTTTTACACGTTCAGCCCCACCAACCCGGTCGCCGCTGCGAACAAGGTCAAACGTATCTCTCGAACGGGTAAAGAACCTGGAAGTACAAGAAAAAGAGGAAGTCAGAGACAGGAGGTCGAGATATGAACGCAGTGCATCGAGGCTTATGCGCGAGGCTGGCGAGCACCGAGAGGGCGATTTTGGCGGTGATTACGATGGAAGAAAAAGCGACCATAGGATAAAGTTGGACTATAACGACGGAAGGAAGAGTGAGATCTATGAGGGGAGAAAGAGTGTCCTTCGTAATAGGAGCTTTCACAACATACCTGTCAGCAAAAACATTCCTATGACTACAGAATTACATAAATTAAACTCCATGCGACTTTCAGACACTCCTACCATTCACACAAATCAATATATACCCGTACATAAAGAGCGCCCGGTGTCCCAACACAATGCGCCTGGTCATGAAATCGACAAGAACGGGTGGGAACGAAGCGAAAACAAGGATACCTTTCAAGAACAAGTTTCGCACCAGAACTGGTCGTCGTACAGTTTTAGTGCACAGGCCGAGAAGGATCATAAAAAAAGTAGCATATCACCCTTGACCGTCTTGCGTGACCAGTACAATACCAAACGACCAGATGCAACCAAACAAAACGACAAGCGGCATGAAATCGAAGTTGGTGGATTCATTCCTCGGTCGAGCAATCTGTTCCAGCAGTTAGAGAAGGAAACCACCAAGCCGCTTTTGAATCGGATTTTTAACACAGCACACTCTTCCATGCACTCTTTGGTTCCAATGCGAAACGGCGAGACTTCTGCAATTCCTAATGTTTCGTCGCCTCTGAGTAACTTGCAAAGTGAAAGCGAGCTGGACGACGATAACACAGTGGATGAATTCACTCAATATGGAATGGATCAACAGAAATCTTTGCTGTACGACGACATCGTCGAGACAATCAATGACTTCCAGCTGGCCTTCGTTCAAAAGTTCCCCATGACAGACACGAAAACAAACCGCACACAGCAGAAAATACTCGATTACAAACAGCTCCAAGAGGATCCTCCCATCAACAAGTTGGTGAGAAATTCAGACGGGTACTCACATGACATCAAGATCCAACATGATACTATACTGGCTCAGTACACTGCAATCAGGCTCCGTTTTCAAGCCAATAAAAGCACCAGTGGTGTTTTAGGCTACGTGGGAAGGAACACAACGAAAACACGCGACGATTCTAAATTCACTGACGTCAGCGGATTACTCGAAGGTATGTGGAGTTCGGGTTTGAATATGTTCAAGCGTGATGAGGATTTTGAGGATAGGGATATTTATTCGGGGTCAACTACCTTCACTTTGGCAAGAGATTTGCGGTTGCAGTAAGTTGATTATGATATGACGTCGCCATAGTAACAATTTAATCACCAAAAGACGTCCCTTTTAGCCAGGGTTTGATGTTAGCTCCAATCTTTCTGTAGTTAGGTCCGATTAGGTCTCTGTGAAAATTAATCGTTTTCATTCCAGCTGCAACCCCTGGCCCTGTCCTTTAGTAGTCAAAAGATTGGTGGGTAATTGCCTGTGGATGTGTTACGGTGATCTTTCGAAGAGCGGTAAATTAGCTCATTGCTCACTCTTTACTCAGACAAGGTCGCAATTGTTACGACATCTCCATTACCGCTCAGTTATTCTTGAAGTCTCTCTTCACTGACTTTCGTAACATCAATCAGCCCTTACTCCCTATTCTCTGGTAACACTGACTTGTTTGTGTATTTAGGCTGCTTTTCGTAAGCATTAGGCGAGCTTTTTGCCTTCTTATGGCTTTTGCCGTGGCTACAGCAATGATCCAGGTCATTTTGCTCTCCACCAGATTCGTCACTGGACAGATCGCTCGATTCGTCACTAGACAGATCACTCGACAGCTCACCGAACTCACGCTGAGGATGGAAAATGCAGCAGATCTTTGTCTTCTTTTTGTTCATGTGCTCATTGTCCACCACCCCTTCCTCCCACTTGACGCCATTCTTTTTATTTGTGGGTTTTTCCTTCGATGCATTCCCTGAACTGCGCAACTTGAGGATGGGCCGCACCTGTTCCTCGGTTGTTGTTGTCGTAGTTGTCGTGGGTGTGCTATTTGATGTAGAATTTGGCATGGTATGATTTCGAGAAATAAATAGAAAAATGTTGTAATATTTAGCAAAACTACGGGTGAATACATAGGATGCTGCATGTCCAAGATTTACTAAACATTAAAAATGCCGATTGTTGAGATATGTTCGGTGATAGAGTTTGGAATCATCGAGTTATCATTTCCAGGTTATACTTCGTGATACCCCTGAATGAGAGCGTTTCTGGGTGGTAATGCGCGTTTGATTGTTCCGGCTTCACTAACGTCATCGCTTAACTTCTGCTTTTTGGAAAGTTGTACGATTTAAGTAGCTGTTCAGAACCTCACCTTCTCCTCGAAAACTATTCCATTGAATCGAACTCTTTAGCTGCTTCTGCAAAAAAGAATTACCAAAAAATTTCGACACGAGCAGGGTTCGAACCTGCGCGGGCAGAGCCCAAAGGAACCTGCATCCTTCGCCTTAACCTCTCGGCCATCGTATCCTTATTGGGTAAAGTAGTGAAATTAAGACACTATATTGATAATATAAAGCTTCGTAACGTTAACTATTTTCGGATTGGTGTCTTAAATCAATTTACATGAGCAAAAGAGCATACCTCCCGTATACAACACAGGACTTGTTACCACAGACGGCGCCAACGCGCAAGGGCTCAATCACGGGTTCAATGGTGTCTGGGTCGTCTCTGACATTCACTCCGACTTCGTCATCGTCGCGGAACGGACTCACACGCAAACTAGGCCGCTTCTGGACCATGACGAGGCGACTTTTCAAGCCGCGCACACTTGACTTTGAGACTGCAATGTGGGAAATTGCGTACTTGATCCTCAACCCAAAGAAGTTATACTCGCTGCACTACTACAAACAACAACAGACAGCTAACGGACGGTTGAGTTATGCTCGAGAAGATCCGCTGTTTCTCATCCTTCTCACGTGTTTCCTCGTGGTGAGTGCTATTGCTTGGGGACTGACATACTCACCAAGCTTTGTGGACATTTTGGGTTTGATCGTGTACATGGTAGTCGTGGACTTTTATCTCACGGGAGCGATCGTTGCCACATCATCGTGGTTTGTGACCAACAAGTTGTTCAACGATTCGTTTGTGTTGGGCCGCGATTTTGGCCGCTATGACATGAACTACATTGAGTGGGGTTTCTGCTTCGATATTCACTGCAATTCGTTCTTGCTAGTGTGGGTTATGTTGTACGTCGTGCAGTATATTATTCTTCCGTTATTGCGCATCAAGCACTCAATCTTTTCAGTACTTCTCGGAAACACTCTCTACTTTGGCACCTTGGGGTACTACTTTGTGTTGACCTTCTACGGGTACAGCAGTTTGCCGTTCATTAACGCCAATCGCGTGGATGTAAGAACAGGATACAACCCAGCCAAGGTGTTACATTTGATTGTTTTGGGCGGTATTCTCCCCATGTTGGCGGTGGGCTGGTTATTGACGATAGTATTTGGTTTCAATGTTGCAGATACAATGGTGGATATTTATTTTAATTAAGACATCAGTGTGAAGAACTGCGACAAGCTGACTGAGTCAGTGACCTAGAAAACCGAGTTAACGAACAGAGATATAACAGTGATAAAGATTTTGGTACGTGTAAACGAACAGACGATACTGAATGAGAGTGTATCTTTATTGAAAAGTGCTCACCTTGTAGAAAGTCGCAATTTTCGTGTCAGTTGTCTTTCTAGTAACACTCTTCAATTGATCCTGATTTGTCCATTTTGAACAAAAGCCATAAATAACTCTGTTACATAAATATCTCAGTTTAATCTTAATTTCACCTTGGAATCATCATCTATTCGATTAACTATATCATTGATTAGTCCACATGGACCTCGGCACTTCTCCAAATCCTTCTTCATTAACTTGGTCAATCTTGCTAAGTGAGCTCAGAATGCTCAATTAATAATCTGAACTTCAACTCGATCATTTCCACGCGGGCTCCATCAATTTCCACTAATTGCTCAGTTACTTACTCATCCTTTCCAACAACGTGTCTAACCTGTCACCAGCAGCCTTCATCCTCAACCCAGTTCTGTTGCTCAACTCGTAATCGCCCTCGCCAACAACCTCGGCCCTGGCCAACCACTCGCGACTCTCTTCTAATGCCTGCTTCACATCCACGTGGCCTGACGTGGTGGTGCGCAACTTCCACACAAACATAGTCTTCTCATAGAGCGCCGTGGGGTATAAGTACGGCGCATACGTCATTTTGGTGAAACGGAATGGCTGCAAACTCGTGACGTACCGGTCGATCACATGCTTGTCCAAGATCTGTAGGCCCGTGGAAACTTTGCCAAGCTGCCTCAAAATCACTGCCTGGAACAAGTAGCGGATCATCAGCTCGTCCATTGTCTCCTCCACGAGCGCATAACTAGCCTCTTTCGTGTTCTCTGAAAAAGTGGTGCCTGGCGCTCCAGAGTACCCCAAGAGCTTCAAACTCCATTGCAACTGCTCCTCCAGCATACACCCGTAGCCGTTCCAGAAGTAGACAAGTTCGTGGATAGGCGAGGTACCAATGCAGTCAATGAAATCGAGCCCTGGTTTGCTCTTGTGCACCGCGTGGAAAATCTTCAACTTGCGAAGCAAGAACTTGTCAAAAGGCATCTGCTTGTTGGTACCACCTATACCGCCCTTTTTGGCATTTTCACCATGACCAGGAACGTACGTGGGAGCCAAGTCAAAGTACTTCTTCGCCAACCCTGCATACCGCGCAAGCTCTGCATCTTTGTCCTCCACCTCCACGAGCCCCATCTTGATCATACGGTACTTTCCAAGGTAGCACGACGCTGCCATGAACAAGTACACTGCTTTGGACCACGAATTAATGTCAATCAAGTAGATGAAGTCGCGCGCCGCACTATCAAAATCGTGTGAGAAAGCATAAAAGGTCGCACGGTCAAATACGAGCAATGCCTCAATCTGCTGCATCTGAATCTTGTTGGCAGGGTTGTCAGTAAACTCCTGCATCAAGGCTGTGGCCTCATCCAACTTGCGCTGTGCTGCCAACATACGGCCCTCTTGCAACACCCACAAGGCGTTATGTGGGAAAATACGTCTAGCCTTGCTAAGAATCTGTGGGGTGTACAAGGCCGGGTTGGCCAAAATACGGTCTAGCTCTCCCTCTGTCATGGTGGCCTTGCCCTCGATGTCCACAATATCGGTAACATTGTGGTCCTCGTGGCCGGGAAGCTGATAGCTCAAATCAATAAGCTGCATGGCACCGTCGTACATAATGAGGAGAGTAAGAAGCGCCAATTCACCATGTATATTGCGCGACGTGATGGCGGTACGCCACAACATCTTGAGCCCCTTTTCCTTGTCACCGCGGAACCCGACGATGGACAACACCTTACCAATCGCAGGCGGAATTAAAGAAAGCACCACTTGGAGAATGCCAAAACACAATTGTACTCCAGAGTGGATGAATTCGTCCACGGTCGACATATGGAGGTGCTCTCCACGTGTAGAGTCGCTGGTGACCAGCGAAACGAAAGAGCTACCGTATGCGCCCACAGTAAGTGAGTCTTTCATCAGCAGCGAGTCGGCTGAATAGTCGCCCAAGGTGTTTGGAACAGTGAGGGATTCTGCACGGTTTTTAATTCTTCCAAATGTTTTGGTGTCATCGACTACTTGGTATTGAACGGCGTCGCAGAACTCATCATAGTCAGAGTCATCACTCAACTGTGCTTCATTTAATTGCGAGTCATTCAACCCTAAGTCAGCCAACTGAGAGTTCAAGTAGGTGACAGGAGAGGAGGCTTTCTCATTTGAGGTGTCTCCAATTCTGATACTTGTCTGATCTCTGTCACTAGCATCAGTCTCTCTTTCACTTATCACAGCGCTCCTCTCTTTATTCAAAAAATCCCTATTCTCGTTCCTTGTTTCCACACTGCTCCCATCAAATCTCGACCTCCTCATCTGGTAAACCTTCTCCATCTTCTCCAAGAACCGCACATCTGCTGCGCTGGTGGTGGATCCCTGGCTGCTCGAGTAGAGAGAAACCTTGTCAGAATCAAGCTTATATCCTGGCAAGTCTGTACAGCTCAAGTTGAGCAGGTTCGAGCTGGCCTCGCGCTGCTGCTTCAACAAGTTCGCCCGGAACATGTCTTCCAGCTCGGTGACCTTGTTATATATGGAGTCGAGGGTCTGGTATGCACGGCGGAGCTTGAATAGCGCTTTAGCTCCTTCCAAAACACCGTTATTCTCCGTGAGTAACATGAGCAATGCATTGAGAAGTGTGGACTCGGCGTATGTCACCTGGAACTCGGTTCCTGGTGGGTATATATGAGATGTAGCTAACCCATGCTTCACATTGTACTTTGCATTGTTCAACTGTGCGTTTTCAGACTCCAGTAATGTCTGGTGAGCCCGTGCCATAGCCTCTGGCTCGAATCCAAGAGTTGCCTCGATGAATTCCATGACTCCAAGTGCTAAATTGAAAATTCCGTGTGGTTGACCGGAAGCTTTGGGCGCACTATTGGCCTTGAGAAGCGCCGTGCCTGTCAGATTGCGGTCGTCTAAAAGGTAGTCCATGGCTTGGAGAGCAATCTCGAAATCCTTCACTTGTTCGAGGACCTGGTCATAGTTGGCGCTGCTGTGAACACCTGCTGATCCGGAGTCCAAGCTATGCACCAGCGGCTGCGACAGCAACAGCAAAATCAGCGCTTTCTTGCGTAAACTCTTGAACATATTCAAACCTGGAGTTTAAAATAGGAGTCGTGTTTGATTTTTCGCTGATCTTATCTTCAGAAAACTGGAAGCGCTGGCACACAATAGCAAGAGTTTCAAGAATAACTACCTGGATATTATGGATATATTCTGGAAGTGCAACGTAAATACGCGGTGGTTTTTGAAAAGAGGAAGTACTGCTGTCAAGAATGACAGGGTATGCGCTTAGCTTCGTCTTGGAATGTCTCCGCGAAAATGTCGTATGCTAAAATCGTCTAAATATAGACCCATTTAGTGTAATAGAAATGAACTGGATAGCCATTAGAGACATATACCAAGTGATTGATTGGGAAGCAAGATACCCAAAACTACCCTGGTAAACGTCAATACCTTCGTTGATTTGAGGAAATCAACTTTGCAATTTGACACATGTCAATTTGACATGCAGGAAAGAAAACACATATTGGCAAAGGTTGATCCACAGGGAAACAACGTTGGCAGATTCCAGCCTTGAACAAATGAAATTATGAGCTTAAGATGACTTATTGGGGCCATAAAGGGTCTGGTGGGGGGTTCTTAGGGTTTATTTCTAGACGCAAACAAATGCAAGGAAATAAGCGTAGAATGTCAACAAAAGATAGCGATGAATTAGACTACCCTGAAACATGGTTAATATGAAATTCGAGATATCATTCAAATCAGACATCCTTCCCTAGTCTTTCTGTTGCTATTCATTTATTCTTCATTCACGATTGATTCGTCTTTCAGTTCTGTCGATCCTTTTCCGTGGCAGCTGCTAAATTTTTTGTGCAATATTTCCATATGTGCCACAAAAACAATGCTGGCTTTCCCGATTAGGACTGCTGCTTGTTGGCTGCTAAATTCGACAAATATGGTCCCCATCGGGAGATCTTGCATGTCGATTTCCATATTAAGCGCATTGGCAAAGTATACCAGCGCCAGAAACGAGATCCTTTGCTTTTGTGAGCTCATGGGGCGTCTGGCCACAGACCTAAACGGGTATCTGCTGGTCTTGATGGCTCAGCGAATCCTATCTAGGACATCAAATGAACTAAAATTGCATTAAGTGCGATATTGACGTGCAGCAATGAACATCATTTGCATAATACAGACAATAGGGGCTTGTGCTTGCGAACATTCGACCCGCGTATAAATATAAACGGATTTCGGTAGTTGTCCACTCAACAGCTATGAATTCCTACACACTCATTTTACTTGCAGCAGCTTTGACTTCTGCCGCTCCAATTGCTACCGTCACATACACTGCTCCAGCTGTCACTGTGTTGACCACCGTACTCTACACTGTACAAGAGACACAGATAAGCACACTTAGTACTGCCCCTCCAGGAGCTCAGCCCACAGAGACCTCTAGCAGTAGTACTTCTGTTCTGTCTACTACTGAAGATGCTATTCTGACTGCTGCACAAAACACTTTTGAGGCCGAGACAGTTAAACTGGATTTGACCACTTTAGCCACAACCTCGACTCCTACCACATCAACTTCCACTACCTCTGAGGACCCTATCACCACAACTTCCACTACCTCTGAGGACCCTATCACCACAACTTCCACCACCTCTGAGGACCCTATCACCACAACCTCTACCTCACAAGAAGCTCAATCTACTACTTCTGCATCTTCAACTGAGTCTGCCTCTCCTACTGGTGCAACCAACATCAACAACGATTTGCAATTCAACACAGACATCCTCTCCGAGCACAACACCAAGAGAGCACTCCACGGCGCTAAAGCACTCACTTGGAATGATGACTTGGCTACCTACGCTATGAACTACGCAAACTCCAACTTCGACTGCAACAATGTTCAGTTGATACACTCCAACGGGCCGTACGGCGAGAACTTGGCTGCTGGTTATGTTGGAGGCGCCTCCCCAGTTGATGCATGGTATGACGAGATCAAGGACTACGACTTCAGCAACCCAGGCTTCAGCGAAAGTACCGGTCACTTCACACAGGTCGTTTGGAAGGCTACTGGTCAGTTGGGTTGTGCGAGAGTTACATGTGACAACGAATGGAGACAGTACACAATTTGTGAGTACTCGGATGAGAGAGGAAATGTGATTGGCACAAATGCACAAGGTGAGAACCTCTTTGCTGTAAACGTTGTTGCACCACTTTAATTAGCATGGCTGCGAAAAATTCGCAAAATAAATACGAATGATAATGAAACTATATGTAGGAGCGCATCTGTAAGATGATAACTGAGCAACAAATAAACATTACAGACTAAGCTTTGTGAGAAGTAATTACTGAGAATTAAAGAAAAGAGTACCGAGGGTAGAACAAGTAGAAGTGATACCAGTCAGGTAGAAGTACCAGCCAAAATGTTCATGTAGAGGCACATGTAAAAATCTTCGAGAGGTACACGCACGAAAGTGATACCGACTTAGTCAATAAGAAGCACAGAGTAGGATAAATCAGGGTTGAAATTTTTTGCACGTCAAAACAATATTCTACTTAAGTCGAATAGCCAGCCATCATAAAATAAAACGTTCGATATGAGTAAAAAATATGAACGATGAGCTGATTTTATTAACATTCCGGAACGGTCATGATGTAGTGGAAGAATGAAGTGGTTCGTAATTACCTTGACTAATCGTAAATTTACGAAAATTATTCACACTAAACTGGTGCTCGGTTCAAAAATGTCACCCCCACAACACAATTATTTAAAAGCGAACTGTCACCTTATCCTTCATATTCTACACTTTGAAAGATATCACAATTATATTCTATGAAATAGACTAATTACGCTATCCGCTTACTCCTTCAAGACCTTGGCGAACTGACCCTTAGATGGCTTAGCCTTGGACTTCTCAACCTTGATGGAACCGTTAGCAGCCTTGGCGTAAGGGTTCAATCTCAACATAACCTGCTTGTTCTTCAATGGGTTCTTCTTCAAGACGTGAACTCTCTTCTGGGTTGGCTCACCAGCGGCTCTGACAACAGCCTGGATCTCAGCAGAGTTGATCAAAGCAGAGACGTCGGTGTTGGTGATGACGTTGGATGGCAAAGAGTAGTTAGCCTTGATAGACTTGGTGGTCTCAGAACCGTAGACGGAGTCCAAGGACTCGAAAGCACCCTGGGTCCAGATGATGAATCTACCGAGGTGGGCACCTGGAGCCAACTGCAAGAGACCCAAGTGCTTGACGTCAGAGGTCTCGACACCTGGAACGTTTCTCAAGGCCTTGACAATACCGTTGTCCTGAGCGTAGACAACCAATGGACCTCTTCTCTGGGTGAATCTTCTACCTCTCAACTTACCCTTACCAGCTCTCAACTTCTTGGACTTGATGACCTTGATGACGTCCTTGTGGGCACCAACAGCCTTCAAGACAGCAACAGCGTCCTTGGTCTTGGTAACGGACTCGAAGTCGTTGGCAACAACCAATGGCAACTCCTTGACCTCCTCAACCTTGTGACCTCTGGCCAAAACCAAAGAGGTGACAGCAGAGGCAGCGATGGCGGAAGCAGTAGCGTAACGCTTCTCGTTGTGGTTGACCTTGATGTGCCACTTTCTCCAAGTCTTGGTTGGGGCGAACATACGACCACCACGGCACATGTTACCGAAAGCAGCCTGACCGGAACGGTGGGTACCACCACCACCGACTCTTGGGATTCTGGCAACAGCTCTACCGGTACCCCAGGACTCAGCGGAGGTCTGGTGACCAGCCTTCTCGGAGACGGCGTAAGCCTGTCTCTTGTTCTTGTTGACTCTGACAAAGACGGAGTGGACAATGTCTGGTCTAACTGGAGCAGCGAAGACAGCTGGCAATGGCAACTGGGTAGAGGTGGCCTCACCCTTGGCGGAGATAACAGAAACCTGTGGTCTGGACATGTTTGATGATGATGGAAAATAAAACTTTTTCAGCGAACTGGTAAATATATATCTGAAAAAAATTTTCAGTGGCACATGCAGGATCCATCGATCGCTGAGTTACCCGGAGAGAAAAATGAAAATAGAAAAATGATGAGGTCACGTGGGCTCAAAGATGATTTGCAGCCGAGTAACAGTTGAGGGTGTCTTGGTTTAGTGGCGCATGTTTGAAAGATAAATTGGTTTGGAGCTAGTAGTTCCAGTTTTGAAATACGCACTTAATGAATGTATCTACGATTGTTTCAAGTCCTAATACAACTACTACTTTATATACTACACAAACCCTATCCTAGTTTAGTATGAGGAATCTAACATTTCAAAAAAGTGCAAGTGCATGCTTCCCGGATACCGTCAACACCGTACATTATAGATAATTTAAACGCTGTTTGGCCACAAAATGAGAGATCTCACAAAACTCATATCTCGCTTTTCTCTTACACGGTTATAACACTTTACTAGTTAAATTGGAGGGTAGATTCCTCATCAGTCTTGGCAGCCGGAACGGGAACCGTCTCTCTAAATTCTAGATGTCTAAGTACACCCATCTATGTAACTACTTCACTTATCAATGACATACCATTTACTGCTGTGGTCATGCGCGATGGCCTTTAATGTTCAATATGGATTTTGCTAACCATATGCATCACCCAATTATGCAGCGGGCATCTCAAAACACCTTTAGCCATTCAGGTGTCAATTGTAGCCCATTATTAGATCAAGCTTGTTGGTTTGACCAGGTAACAGCTAACATAAATTGGACGAGATACAACTGAGATAAATTCGAACAGCCAAACTCAGCTAACACCACTTATTTAACACTAACAGCACCCAGATTGCGCTTGCTGGTTTCTTGCACGCCCTAAATCCACACCGGCGGCTCTCCTGGAAGTTCCACCAGGTTGTCTCCTGTTGTTTATGGCCTCTTCCACTGGTAATGCCCTGCCGATCTTGTTGAAAACCTCCAAAACGCCGTCGCCAGTCTTGGCCAGGCACTCGGATGTAATTATGACTGCATCCTCGCCAGATTCCTGCAGGACGTACTGCTGTACCTCGGTCTCCTCCACCTCTCTCTCTTCGGCTAAATCAGACTTGTTCCCGACAAGTGCTATGACGATCCCCTCGGGGGCTTGCTTCTTTAACTCCCTAATCCAGTCCTGAGCCTTGCTGAATGATGCCCTACTGGTAAGGTCATACACACATAGAGCGGCATGTGCATTGCGATAGTACATGGGTGCCAAAGACTTGTATCTTTCCTGGCCCGCGGTGTCCCATATCTCAAACTTTACTGTGGTGTTGTCAAAAGTTATGGACTGTGTCAAGAATGCGGCGCCGATGGTGGACTCACGCATGTCGTCGAAGGTGTTCTTGACGAAGCGGTGCACTATGGATGACTTGCCGACCGCTGACTCGCCGAGGAGAACGATTTTGAACTGGGCAAATCTGTTTGCTGACATTAGGGGCTGTGAAAAGGAATACGAAAAAACGTTTAAGATAAAGGACAAATTAGAGGATGGATTGAGATAACGACGAGGATTATGTTTGCGGTTGAGTAATCGACTGCATTAGAGAGTTATGTGGTGTAATGCTCATGGAATTGATGGCTATGATGAATGGACTGTGATCAATAAATCATGATGAAATAGAGTGGTGGATTGGAACAGGTTGAGCTATCTGTAATATGTTTCCCGAGCAAGTTCCATCCTTCGTCATACGTCTGTCTATATCGCGTCTGTCACTCTTTGACATCATCTTTTCATCATTCTTTGTCCCAATCTTCTTTTCCATGTTGAAATCTAATCACTAATGTAGGGATATCCAATACACCCAAATAGTGTCTCCGCCTTCAGCAATTTAGTATCGCCTCTTAAACGTTGCTACTGCCATCTTAAACATCACAATATTGCACTATGCTTATGTCCAATACTTTCAGTGTGTTTAGCCAACTTACCTTTTAATCCAATTTATACTCTCCTACAGTATCTCAAGCATGATCTTTCATTCTATTTACAGGAACCATTGCTTACTCAATCTTGGCCAAGATCTCCTTGTCGGTGTACAACAAGTACTCCTCGCCAGCGATCTTAATTGGGTTTCCACCAAAAGATGGCAACAAAACCTTGTCACCAGCCTTGACAGAGGTAGGAATAACCTCACCGGTGGTGGTGTTGGTCATACCTGGGCCGGAAGCAATAACGGTGGCCTCGTTCAACTTCTCCTGGTTCTTCTCTGGGATGTAGATACCAGATGCGGTCTTGGCAGCTGGCTTGATTCTCTGGACGAGCACTCTGTCAAACAAAGGCTTGAGCGATTGGGCAGACTTCAAAAAGGACTAGATGTTAGCGGGTTCGCAGGTACCTCTCTCATACTTACCATAATGGTGGTGATTTTTTTTCAGCGGACTTGATTGGGATTTTATCTATGCTGGATTTTATCCATCAAATTCCATCCGGTTCGAAACATTATTTGGTAGCGCAAAATCGAAGTTGATGTATTGCGGTGGGGAAGTTGAGGCTTGAGTCGCGGAGCTTGAGTTTTTATCGAGTACTATGGCTAAAAGGATCTTGAGATTCGGGGTATGTTGCTTGTAAGCATGAATTTGACCAAGAATCATTCTCTGCAAGAGGTTTGCAGCATCACTTCAGTGAATCCAAATTGACACCGCATGAGATGGGACCTTGTTATTTAAAAGGATATTTTGTCTATATTGAAAGCCTCGCATGGAATCACGACGTCTCCTATCTACGGATATGTATAAAGCTGTTCCGTCTCGTCGGTGCTGTTGGCTCCTGATGCTTACGTAATCCGAGACTGGGTGCAAATCAGAAGGAGCAGGAAAATCGTAGTGGTGCAACGGTGGAGCAGGCTTCGTTGGATTATCAGGTGGGATCTTGGAGGAAAAAATGAGGAAATTTGAGTGGTATAAGTGCAACTTCCACAGTTCTTGCCATTTTGGTGACAGATGGGACAGTTCTCAATCAATTATCACTAATATCTGTCTTTGTCTATTTATCTCGCCGTTATTCATTTTTAATACACACTTATCACCCAAGCATAATCTTAAACAATCCACTAGCTCAAATGCAGTCTTATACAATTCATTAACTTTCGCGCAGATATATTTACTATATATCGAAGAGGGGTGCCATATCATCACACAATGCCTTTAATTTCATCTTCCAAAATCAGTCTGTATTAACTCTATATCACAGTTCACGTAATTTAATCACATCGTCTTCACTAAAGAGCAAGGTATACCTCAGATATCACTTTGGGCTCCCTTAGATAAGCCACTTGATTGTCACTCATGCATTTCTAGGTTACCACACTACATTAACTCAGTTCTCTCTTTATATTAAATAAGTTCACTCAGATACGACACCATGGCCCCTTTGTTTAGTCCAAATATCTATCCAAAGGTTCACCCAACACACTCTCAATCACACGCACAAGTCCACTACGCACCTCCAACTCGACCTCCTCATTGTCATCCTCCAACAACTCCGCAATGTATGGAATCAAGGTCGGTAAGTAAGACAACCACTGCTCGCCCATCTTTTGGAATACAGTCTTCAAGGTACGGATTGCCCAGAGCTTAGTGCTGGACTTATTACCCTCACCCTCGTTGGTGATGTACTTGATGAGGCCGTGCACCAACTTCTCGTTGTACTCGTCGGAGGAAACATTAGCAATGAACGCCGTGAGCATCTTGACAAGGTACTTACCGATGCTGTCCTCAATGCTGGCCAACTGCGCCAACAATGGGTCGCACATGGTGTCGAAGCGGCCCTGCTGCGACCAGTAGTCATCCTGGTCGTACTTGAACGACGAGGTGAGCGAGATAAAGACGATTCTGCGCAAGTTGAGATCCGTCAAGTCGCCAGTAGTGTAGCGCGTCAAGATCGCGGCCACAGGGTCGATCAAATACAGGTAGTATGCGGTGACAATGCTCTTCAAGCGCTCCTGCATCTTGTTGAAGAAACGGAAGAAAGCAAGCAAGCGCGACACCTCGGTGTTATAAGCCAAGGTGGAGCCCTCGCCATTGGTAGCCCAGCGGACCATACCAGCAAACAAAGGACGGAAGCTCTTGTCGTTGAGCTTCATAACGTAAGCAATACCGCTGCTGTAGAAGGAGTTCTCCAAGCGGTGGATGGTGTTATTGTCGAACTTGTGGTTCTCGTGCTCAGAATAGTGTCTGAACTCGAAGGCTTGCATCAACCACTTGAAGAAGAGTGATGCGTTGGCGGTAGCGGTCTTCTTGTCCATCTTCTCGACCGCTTGCTCGACGGTGCTCAAGAACAATCCGAGGTTGGCGGCACTGCTGTTCTCGTAGAAACCCTTGCCCCAGATGCTGCACAACGATTTCAATACTGCGGAAGAGTCCATGTGTTCAACAACCAAGCCCAAGACACTCGACCGAATAGAGGTCTCGATGAGGTCCGAGCAAAGAATAGTTGTGAGCACGGAGTCAAGGGAAGAAGCCATGAACGCAGGGATCTTCTTCACCAAGCACGCAAGAAGGGCCAAGATGGAGGTCTGAACAAGAACCGAAGTCTCCTTTTCCTCTCTTGTTTTCTCCCAAATTGCCAAGGCTGGAGGCACAATCTTTGGGAAAAAGCCAATCGCACGAACACCCAAAATGTTGACAATGCTCGAGATCACATTGATACTTGCGATTACAATCTCTGGCAGGTCGCTCAACAAGCCGGTGTTCGATGTGGAAACACCCAAACTGTCAACCAAAATCTTTGCGAATTCTGGCTCTGTGAAAATCTTGGTGGCTGCAGATTTGTTCACCACGACTGCAAAAGTGTCGAGGTATGTCTGTTGCAACTCGATGTCGGTGCTCTTAGACACACCGTCGATCAAGGTTTTCAACAATCTAGCAAGAACAGATGGTGGGATAGTCTCGTCAGAAGCAGTCTCCCTGCTCAAGTCGCTCTCAAACTTCTTGCCGGCCAAAAGCGCAAAGTTACGTGCAACACGCACAGCCACCTCATCCGCAAGCTGCTTAGGGTCCAAGGAACCGATGATGGCATCGACGAAATAGTTCAATGGCAACAAAGCGAGGAAGTTGGAAAGCAACGCGTACAAGCTGAGTGCAACCTCGCGGTCCGCACCCTCGAGAGCAGCCAAAAGGAACGCGGTGAAGTCGCGGAAGCCGCGCAACACACGCTCACGCTCCTCGGCAGCGACCTGTGGGTCCAACAACACAAGCGCAACCTTGATCTTCATCGAAGAGACACTAGCGTAGTTGGCGTTGTCCTTGGCCAACACATCACTGAGGAAGCTGATGCTCTGTGCCTTAAGGGCACGCAAGCCATCTGCACCCAATGCAAGGATTTCTGCACCAAAGATGGAGCGTGCACTCAAACGCGCGTACTCGTCGGATCCCTGTTCTGGTGGAGTCAACGGGATCTGAGTCCACAACTCTCCAAAACCGGTGATACCCACCAACTGCTCGTGGGCACTGAAGGTCTTGAGGAAAGAGCTCGAGAAGTCCGCAAGAGTGTCACATTCAGCGAGCTTGTTCTTCGAATGGCTCTGTACGTACTGCTGGCTCATCAAGAAGAGCAATGCAGGCAAAGCGGTGTCGCAGCCAAGAGTCTTAGTCAAAGAGGTGAACAACTTGACACGGCGGTGGCGTGGGATATGCTGGAAAGCAGCCACAAAGCTTGTCAACAAGAACTCTACCTCGTTGTGCAAGGAGCCACCAGTGAGTGCCAATGCAGGAACCACCTTGGCGATAGTCTGCTGTAAGGCCGAGCTAGAGAACTCGTCGTCCTGGCGCACAGTGTGTGCGCCCATGAAGGTGAAGATTGGCATGACCGAGTGGAGGATGGTTTCTGGGGCCAACGATGCCAACTCTGCGACAACCAACAACAAACGGTTCTGCACCTGTGGGGACTGCGACGAGCGGATCAGGTTGACAATCAAGTCCGCACGAATCGAGTTAGAGTCAAGCTTAGGTGGGGAGCGCTTCATCTGCACAATCACCAACAACATGCAGCTGGCGAGAGTCTCCTGTGCATAGAGCACAGGAAGGTTACCGTCGTTTCCAAGGTAGTCCAAGTCGGTCAAGATGCGGAAGAGCGCTTGGAGAAGGGAGACAAGGCCTGTATCACCGTCCACAGATTCCTTTCTCATTCTGCCCTCCAACACATCCAAAATAACAGTCAACTTCTTCAAATGAACCGAGGCCATTGCGCTGATGTCCTCACGGGCCATGTTCTGCTTGGTGGAACTCGAAGATCTCCGTCTTCTCTTGGCCACTGCATGCTCTGGAGCCTGTGTACTCAACTGAACACTGCCCAAGACCGCAAGGAAAAGCTCGAGGTCAAATGGAATCAGCTGGAGCGTGTCCATTGGGTCGAACTCGACAGCCGCGTCGCCCACCAAAATCTCAATCAAGCGCATCACAATGCGGCTGCGGAGATCCACGGTCGTGAAGCTTTCAAACACCGCAACCAAACGTTCACTAGCGAGTACTTGGAGAGGACCAGCACCGCCCAATGCCTGCAAGAGCCAGTCAACCTCTTCATTAGCGTGTTTCTCGTCGTACTTTCCACCAACCAACGAGACAATGCTGTATTCGACATGGCTGAACTCAATCTTGGCCAGTTTGCTCTGTTGGGCCAATTCATAACGGCGGTCAACATAACTGCGAAGGTCGTCAGCGAAGAAAAACCTCGCATCGTCACAGGTCTTGCCAGTAACTTCCCACGCCTTTACCTTGAATACCACTGGCAACGATGACAAAGCCCACTGCGTCATGACGAATGTCTTGATGACTACACCAATCTTCTTGCGGCGGAACAAGCCCTCGAACATAATGCGGCCAACGCGCGACAGGTCAAGGAGGGTGTCCTCCACGACGTCGTCCTCAAACAACGCATTGCACAACACCAAAGCGTCGTTAGGAGCAATCAACGCACGTTTGCTGTCCTCGGTACCAGTATAGATGGCCTCTTCCATGTAGAGCACAGTCTTGACGCGCTTCTTTCCTGTGTGGATCTCTGCGGTTTGTGCGCGCACGAAACGAAGCACCTCAACAGTGCCCTGTCTAATGGCACGGCTTTCGTCTGCAAGGCCAAGAAGCAAGAGCGGTACCAAAAGGTACACATCCAAGAGAATTGTGGACTCTTCAGCGGCACGCTTGGTCTCGCGAAGAACGTATTGGAGTGCAACAACACGCACAGAGACTGGAATGCCTGGTGTGTAGCTCACACGCACAAAGAAAGACATGGCTAAGTCGTGGGACTTGCCAAACATCTGCTCTGCCCACCTTTGCGCATGGCCAACCTTGGTGGCAGTCTGTGCAAGGTACACCACGAGCGACTGCAGCACGCGTGCAAACTCATCTTCGTGGGCGGTTGAGAAGAAGGTGTCGACGGTACACTTCTCGATGGTCGAAAGGTCTATAGTCTCTGGGGTATCAGCGATATCCTCTTCCACGTTTTCATCAAAGTCTGCTGCATCGACCATCACCTCACCTCCAAGGGTCGTCATCAAGCGCATCTCCAAAGCCTCCAAGCTGAGGTCGCAGCTCACCAAGTGCTCAATTACCTCCTCACGGTGGCTCTTCAAGAGCAGCTCCACGATCTTGATGGTGTTCAAACGTGCAGACTCTTCTGTAGAGTGTGCCAAAACAGCATTAAGAATCGGTACCACGGACTCAATCTTGACAAGACCAAACACGTCGACAGATTTCTCATTGGGGTAGGTTGCCAAAAAGTAGTACCCAAGGAACTTGTCCATCTTGTACTTCTCTGCAGAAAGACCAGGCACCAACTCAGGGTCCTCAAGCAAAGTCGATGGACGGAGATTGTGGAATGCGGAAGAAAGCACCTCCATACTCACCTCCTCTCCTGTATGGTCGTAATAGTTCCACAACTGGCCCAAAACAACAAGTGTGTGTCTGAGAACCGGCGCCTCCACAGCCTTGGGATCCTGCAAGATTGACTTTGTGAGTGACTCCACCAACGCGCGCGAGATGGGCACCACCGTGCCTAACACAGCCACCAATGAGTATGCGGTCATCTTGATGTCAAAGTGGATGGTACGTGAGTAGCGCGACTCTTTTGCGGGCAACAACATCACACCAACGGTTTCCAACACCACAGGAAGGTAGGTCTCGTTAAGCGCATCCTGTCTACGTGCGAGCGATGCAAGCAACTGCACGGTGAGCGTGAGGTAGAACACGAGCTGCTCCTTATAAACGGTTCTGTTACGGAGGTGTTCCACAACGTACAACGAGTACAACTTGAAGATCTCAAAGTCGTTGTGGAAAGCCTTCAACACGGAGCTTGTGGGCACAGGCTTCAACAACTCCTTGTAGCCGCTGGCCCATTCGAAGATCTTGGGGAATGACGACCGTGGAACAACGTTGAGGAACTTGACAAACAACGGCTGGTTGTGGTATGGCAACGCTGCGAGCAACACGAGCTCGCCGTTGTGGATATTGATGTGGAATCTTCTCACCAACCACTCGACGGTCTTGATGGCGGGTGACAACTGGAGGTATGGGCCCACCAAGTCGAGGTATGCAGCGACGTTCTTGTCCAACGTGGTGAGAACTTCTTTTGTCTGGACATTGCGGTCCATGGTGAGCGACGACTCGGAGAAGAGAGTCGTACGGAACTTGGAGAAGCGTGAGTCGAGCTCAATCATCTCATCGAGGCCTTCGGTACCAAGCTCATAGAGGTACTCGTAGTCCTGTGCGGCAGCGACTTTGGGGTCAAATATGAGCGACCGCGAGTGGATCTTAGACCTCGCTTTGCGGTCAAGGGCCACAGAAGCGGTCTTTTCAGAGATCGCCTTTAACTGCTGGGATAAAGACATGAGATGAGAAGAAAAAGTAGTGAAAAATAAAAGATTGAAAAGTGGTTACTGAAAGAGCTGACAAAGCCCAGAAGCGCTCCGCGGGGTGAAGCTTCATGTAGAGTTCCATATGTTAGTTTACTACAGTTGATTTAAAATGGCGGTCCAGCGATTACAAATGTAGAAGGATCCATGAGTCAGGTGCAACTGGCTGCCTCTTCGCTGATCTTCGGGTCCTGCACACAGCACCAGCGATGTGGAGTCGTCGAAGAGCGAGCCATTTTATATTGCTTTGGTCCAGTGCAGAGTTGTATATTCACTGAAGAGTCGGCTTCTTGATGATTGAGTGGCCAACTAGGCTCTGGTTGGATTCGTTTTCATATATATAGACCAAAGAACTGAGTGAATAAATTACAACTGGTTGGCACCTTATGAAATAAGTATTTAAGGAGTTGGCTTTAAAGCGAGTTAGATCCTTGGGTTTGACTTGGGTTTAGAGCCGAAAAAGATATTCGTGCAACCGGTTTAACCTCAGAAAAGACAAGACGTGCAAAAGCCAAGTGAACGTAATAGAGCATAGATGAACTTGAACATTGTCGATACACCATTAAGAGTCTTTAAGCAGAAGCGACATATATGAAATGTGTAAGTATACAACCCGAGAAGATAGGTAAATCGCTACAGTGGCTGCAAATTTAAATAATTTTCAAGTGACAAGTTGAGAACTATGACGAGCATAACAGAAAATATGGACTTTAAAACTTAACAGTTCATTCATAGCCAGGGGAAGCGCCATTGGCTAGTTAGTGATTTTCCGATCCCAAAACAGTGTCATTCTCGAATTCCGCTGCCGTTACTTCTTGTATCGATCAGCACAAGAAAAGGAAATGTATGGTTCAGAGTATAGGTCTTACAAGTCATCCAAAGAATGCAAGGATAAGTTAAAAAACACAGTTGTTTAGGGACAAAAGTGCGTTATTATCAAGCAAAACTTGTACTTTAATTGCACAAAACGGAAAACGGCGAGGGAAATGGTCCACAACTTTAAAAATAGTACATAAAATCTCACCCCATATAAACCTCTTTTCTCTACATTGTAATTCTCTCTTATACTTCTTTCATTATAAAGTGCTCTTGAAGAACAGCATTATCGTTGTTTAACTACCAGCATTTGTAATTGCTCAACAACAATCCGTGATAGTTTAGTGGCTAGAATTACCGCTTGTCGCGCGGTAGACCGGGGTTCAATTCCCCGTCGCGGAGTTTTTTTATTAATAAAGTTCATCTTTCCTCCGGCGATGACTTTTTGCCATCATGAACGTTTGGACTGGTTGTTTAACTATGACTGCAAGTGAGTGAAACTTCTTAACCGTTATTCTAGCCTTCTGTTGATTGCGCAGTTTTTACAAACTTTGTTTTTTTTTTAGAAGTTTAGTGAATTCACTAACCACCTGGGACCATACATCTTTGTAAAAATTGGAAACGGCACGTAATGGGAGTGTGAAAGCGTACACTTCAATTGATGGAAAAATCAATGAAATGAATTAATGCGGTGATATATTACACATATAAAGCAAGGAAGGTAGATGAAAAGATAAGACACCTAAAGACTTTAGTATAGATTTGGCATAAACTAAAAAACAAATTAAAAACAATTCGAGGAAGACCAATTTGTAAAGGGGTTTTAAAGTACTTAGCAATTCCTGCTATTGAGAAATACATGAAATGTAGTAAAAAATCCGTGATAGTTTAGTGGCTAGAATTACCGCTTGTCGCGCGGTAGACCGGGGTTCAATTCCCCGTCGCGGAGTATTTTTTTAAATTTTTGCATTAGATTATGCAACCTTTTTCTTCTAGATTATAAGGTGCGAATGGTAACAAGAGTGCACAGAATACATAGTCCATCTAGAAGCCCATATAGAGATGCAAGGGGTGCGTTCCGCCAACACATCTGACCTATGACCATGCTCATCTGTCAGAAAGTACTGCTGTTCTCGACATATGGGACCCGTCACATTGCTCTTGCACATTCCCTCGCATGCTATACACTATATGTTCTGGCTGAAATACCTTTTTGAATAAACAAGCTAGCTCTAAGTTATTTCATGAATCATGAGTGAATTACCTCATATGATTTGGTTATAAATATATGTTATGTAAAAGCATTCCTGCGCCTGACCTAAGTACTGTAAAGGAAATACATGAAAACCCAAAGAAGGTGAGGAAGACAGAATTTGTGAAGGCGGTTTAAGAATAAGTAGTAATACTTAGAATTCCTCCTACCAACAAAGACAAGAATTCAGAAAAACAAAATCCGTGATAGTTTAGTGGCTAGAATTACCGCTTGTCGCGCGGTAGACCGGGGTTCAATTCCCCGTCGCGGAGTTTTTTTTACTGATTTCTCTGAGGGCAAAGTCTATAATGTGTGATATGTCTCCCCTTTTTTTAAAATACTTGATTACCTCCTACCGACTTATAACAATTGTATTATAACAATTGTATGACATTGTTTTAAAAGTATAAATATACTGCTAGGAGATGACGTATTACCATCTTACCGCAAAACATGCAGGAAAATCCGTGATAGTTTAGTGGCTAGAATTACCGCTTGTCGCGCGGTAGACCGGGGTTCAATTCCCCGTCGCGGAGAATCTTTTTAATTTTTACCCATCGTAATCGAGTTGGCCATTCTATTTATTAAAATGAACATGATATAAATAACTACGATTCTAGAAACTGTATACCTTTGTATGGAATTATAGTCAGTTTCTGTGGGTGTCTCATTGTGATTTTCTGACTCAAACTATTCCCATTCATCTTAGGGTTTTCCTGGTCTAGCATCCCCCGGTTACAAATCACTTGACCATACCTAATTCATAGTTAAAACTTATTATTTCATATTATTCAACATAATGTTGACCTCTTCTGATAATCTTGTTTATTCCCAGCATTTCACTTGTTATTTATCATCTATCTCAGTCGAATTAGGAGGCTCGTTTATGAACAAATACTAGATGCAAAAAAACTCCGCGACGGGGAATTGAACCCCGGTCTACCGCGCGACAAGCGGTAATTCTAGCCACTAAACTATCACGGATTTTCCTGCATGTTTTGCGGTAAGATGGTAATACGTCATCTCCTAGCAGTATATTTATACTTTTAAAACAATGTCATACAATTGTTATAATACAATTGTTATAAGTCGGTAGGAGGTAATCAAGTATTTTAAAAAAAGGGGAGACATATCACACATTATAGACTTTGCCCTCAGAGAAATCAGTAAAAAAAACTCCGCGACGGGGAATTGAACCCCGGTCTACCGCGCGACAAGCGGTAATTCTAGCCACTAAACTATCACGGATTTTCCTGCATATCCTAATGCTACCAGCCACTACCATCAGTACCAAAAGCGAATACCATTAGAGGGAACACAAATAAATCTTGATATACCAAACTGTTGTTTTAACGTACGCAGGTTTCGATTGTATCTACCACTTAATATTCTAGTGTAAAAAGTTCAAATTGAAATACTTCAAAAAATAAAAAACTCCGCGACGGGGAATTGAACCCCGGTCTACCGCGCGACAAGCGGTAATTCTAGCCACTAAACTATCACGGATTGTTGTTGAAGTTTTTACAACGAAAAACATCAGTAGAACGAAGAGAAGCGAGAAAGCAAGCGGCATCTCCTGATCTTCCCACTTAATGATGTTTGTTAATGTAGCTGTGAATTTATATCTAGATAGAGTAGTTGGTGTTGGTAGGGAACGAAGCCCTTTTATGTAAAGGAGTTCCCTATTGAACTGATCGAAGTTGGAAACATAGTTTCTTCAGCACATAACATCGTAAACTACATACGGAAGGGAAAATCTTTTTACAATAGAACAATAGAATTAAGATCAACAAAAGTCGTAACATGTATGGACACAGAGGTAGCTACCCAAAAAATTTTCTTAGCACAATTTGTACCTGTACGAACATTTGGCTCTCAACATACTTTGATCCCACCCTCAAACCGACCTCATTTTAAGTGTCTCGTACTATGTCTTATCGAAATGTATTCTTAATGGTTTTGCACCACGTTTCTTTGCGCTATTATTCTTTGCACCATCTTGTTATCTCATCGAACACTAATTCCCCACACCCCATGCAAAAATGAAGGAAAAACAACAATCGCTTCTGTACCAGCAGTTTCTTTACTAACGTTTCTAAGCCCACACTTGGTACCAACAGTTAAACTGAAAAACTTGTGCATCAGCCTCTAAACCAACACTTCCAAAAGTTGCTACACCAACAGATTTTCAGAATCACGTTATGCCTCAAAACCACTCCCTAAATTACCTCCTCAATAAAAGTTGTGTTCTTCACTCTACAATCTCTATAACTCTACGATAATTAGCGTAACTATATACCTTATACCCCTACACTCCTAATCTCTTTAATGTAATACAAATCCCAATGGGTGCGGCAGCGAGTGGCCCGCGATAAGAAGTAAATGCAAATCTAACTCAATTAGACAACCACAGGCGTAGGCCTATTTGTGGATCAGCGGGGATGCAACCCTCAACTTTGTTTGCGGATTGATGATCTCCAAAGGCTTCTTGAGCCTGGGGGTGTGAACCCGTGGGGAGACCGAAATAGTGTTGGGAGCAGCACTGGTTGCAGTGGGCGACACATTTTTATGTCCAACCTGCAGTGGAGAAAAGACTGATGCAGTGTAAGGATTGAACTTCTTAGCCTGTGGACTCATTGCTGAAGAGTGCTCCAGAATGTCCGGGCAAAATTCGAGGTCATCCTCAATATCGAACGATTTCGACAAGTAGTACCGCAATCTGGGAGTATGGAATGAGTAGTTGGAGGACGGTTGACCAAATGAGGCCATGGAAGCCCCAGAAGCCGATGACAGACCAGATGTCAAGGAACCTCCTGTGTTTGTAGAGGGCAGAATGTATGCGTTGTTGAACAAGGGGCTAGTGGAGTCGTTCGACCCCACACTGCTGCTATCCGAAGTTGCATGGATAGCATTCGGCGAGAACTGTTGGTAGTTGTTATATATGTATTGATTAGGCATTGTTTAGCACAGGTATCATGAAATCTGCTGGAGTATCCCTAGTGCGAAATTCCACTTTTATCAGGAAGTTCGGGTCACAACAATCTTTTGCTGGTTGCTCACCAAACTGCAAAATTGCGCAAAAAAGAAACGGATACCCCAAAATTGTTCGTTGTGCTGCAGTTTTGTTTTTTGTGTCGCGAACTGTGGTCATGACAATCTGAAACCTGATATGCAGGCGTCTCCTATTTCGACAATCACGTGACACATTGCAACACTCTGAAAAGGGAATTTGCAGTAATTGCGGCATGGAGATTTGATGAAGGGATCCGGCCATATTTTGAATGAGCGAAGGGTCACAGCGCGAGAAACTAAAGCTAAGAATTTTTATGCAGACTACTACCAGCCAGCATCCCCCTACAACAAATCTTTTTGCCCTACACCATGTTCATTAAACCCTCTAGGGACAACAAGTCCTACCAAATCATCAACATAAACAGCCTGCCTGTGCTTCTAATATCCGATCCATCCACTGATATAGCAATATGTAGTGTGTGTGTTGCTACAGGGTCACACAACGACCCCTCACACCTACCAGGACTCGCGCACCTTTGTGAACATGTATTGTTCATGGGCACGAAGAGCTTCCCCGGTCCCAATGAGTTCTTCAAAAAGCTAGAAGCGCATGGTGGAGAGACTAATGCTTTTACCACAGGCGAGCAGACGTGCTTTTATTTTGAAATGCCCGTTACAAATAGCACCATAGGCGGTGAATTTGCGTTTGAGCACATACTCGCGAATTTTGCGAGCTTCTTCCACGATCCCTCGTTTTCCAAACTGTGTATTAATTGGGAAGTTCAGGCGGTGAACAGCGAGCACGAAGAAAACACAGGAAACGCTTCCAAAGTACTCTATCATACTTTAAGAATATTATCTTCAGAACATCCTTTCCACAGATTTGGCACCGGCAGCAAAGAAACTTTGCAAGGGAGCTTGCAAAAAGAGTTAAAAAAGTACTTTAAAAGGAATTATATTAGCGAGAAGATGAGCTTTGTTTTGAAAGGGCCGCAATCGTTGAATGTCTTGCGCAAACTAGCTTCAAATTTTAAAGTCTGCGGTTCCCGTGGGCGCATAACTCAAAATATATCTCTAACCAGCCTCAACATCTTGGAAAACTCGTTCAAGGCAACAAGCGTATACGGTGTAGACGCCATTGGTAAGCTTTTAATTGTCAAATCTCTGCAAGGACCAACTATTCGTATATTTTTCCCATATTGCACCTGGCTACGTGATATCGAATTCTTCGTTTTTGTCTGGTGTGACTTAATAGGAGACGAGTCCAAGGGAAGCCTTTTCAACAAGCTTGCAGAGGACGGCCTTGCTTCGTCAATTTACTGCTTTTCCCAAAAAATAGCCGTTGCAAACGCAGTGTTGGCCGTTGACATCGACCTCACTAATCATGGACGAAAATCAGTACAGAAGGTCATTTCCACCGTTTTAAACTACGTGCAGAGCATAAAATCGTGGGGTTTTGAAGTTTTACAGCGCGTTTTGGATGAAAGAAACGCTATAAGAGATTTAAACTATCTCAACTCAGGTTCATCTTTGACTGCACCAAAAGTATGTGAACTCGCGCAAACACTACACGAGGATTTTACAAAGTTGGGATTGGAAAATATCCTAAGACAGTACCCCGCTTATGAAAGTTCCCCAGATAAGGTCTTTGACTTTCAAAATTTAAGTAACTTGGTTCTTACGCACAAAAATATGAACGTAGTGGTGGTGCTGGAATCGGTGGTGAGGCTTGACTTTGCCAATTTTAAGAATCCCTGCCGGGATCAACACTACCACTTTGAATATGATTTACTCCGCTTGGACCTTGGAAGGTTGGCCGAGGAGATAGAGTCTCTTGATATCAAATGGAGTGCTCCTGTTGTCAATCCTTTTGTGAATGGTTGTTTGCCGGAAGCGGCAAACAAGATAGCAGCAAAAAAAGTCAATGAGGAGGTAGAATATAATGATTTCGGAAGTTACAATTCTCCAAATCCGCTCTATTGCGGGCAAAAGAGCACTGAATCATCTCTCCTTACCCATCACATTAAAAAACAGCTTTTAAACAGACATCCTACACTTCTCGATTATGGCCCTAGCTTTGAACTTTGGCATTTTGAAGATGATATGGCCAATAAAGTATCTGTTTCAATTCAATTTCACCTTGAAACAGAATGCTGCCCACAGGTTATTGTTGGTGTTGAGCTCTTGTGTGAATTATGGGGCACAAAACTCAAGCAGGACCTCTACCAAAGTGAGGTTGTTGGCTTCACCTGGGCTCTTTATCCCAATCCACTTTCTATCCCTGCAATTTCATTTGATGTCACAGGAGCTAAAGGGGGGATTATATCTTTTGTGAGTGAGATTTTACGTCTGTTTTCGGAATTTTGCAGCCATGTGCACTTCACAAAATATCTGCAGTACAAGAAAGTACGAGTGAATTTTAGAAAGCAGCTTTTGCTGCTCAAGAAGAGTGACGGGTTGAAACAGGTTTTAGCAGGGTCTATATTGTTGTTAGAAGAAAACGTCCTTGATTTGAATCTGAGGTTGGATGCACTCGATGAAATAAGCTTAAGGGAAGTTTCTCACATTGCTAAGCAGTTTGCAAGCTTCTCTTATTTAGAGATCTTTATATCTGGAGAATGCACCAGAGAATACGCGACTTTGATTAAGGGGGAAATTGAGATTCCGGAGGAATCAATGGGGCTGTTCCTGATACCCTCGTCGTATTTACTCCGGCCTGGTCGCCAGTATATGTATACAAGTGTGAACGAAAACTGCACAGACAAATTCGATACAGTTTACTATTACTTTCAAATTGGTCTACGCGAAGACCACATGGCGGTGCTAACTGCTAAGCTTCTTGTGCACTATCTTTCTTTGTCTTGTGGTTTTGAGTTGGGCACTAAACGACTGTTGGGCTATAGTGTATTCTGCGGATTACGCCTTTTACGGGAGACTGTGGGGTTACATATATGCGTGCTGAGCGATAGTACTGATTTCGAAACAATCTTGGAAGAGATTAATGACTATCTCGCCAACCAAGAAAAACGTGCTCGCAGTTTTTCCGAGGATCATTTTCGCGGCAAAATTTTGCAGCCATTCGTAAAATCGCTTCAAAACATGGGGTCGAAAGAGACGACTTTTGTCCCAAATTTGCAATTCAGTCAGCTTCCGTGTATTTCAAGCAGCAATTTTGACATAAATTCTGAAGAATACCTCAAACACAAAAACTTTTGGAGCAAGATAATATCAAAGACGTACCGTTTCGGTGGGCAGAACGGGGAGGAGTACGTGGACGCAGTGGTTGCAAACAAGATTACAAAAGAGAACTTTATAAAGTCATATGAAGACTATTTGGGAGATTCCGGTAAACGATCATCGCTATGCATTTGCATCAAGAAGAAAGAGGTTGGCAGGGCACGTAAAAGTTATTCGTCTGATAGAGGGTCCAAAAGGCTCAGTACCAAAGACGTAAAGCATCTTTGTTTGGGTGAGACCGCGGGAAAAGACCCGATGGTCCCGAGAAAAGTATTTTTGAGTAGACCATCACAGATGCACGAAGAATGTTTAGTGGTGAGGCATGTTAAACAGCGGAAGTTCCAAGAAAATTTCAGTGATTGGGTAGAAGATGACGGAGTTTTGGAGGATTTGATCAAGGGTGTGACTATTGGAAAAGACGGATTAACGACGGAGTGATGGAGTTGGCCTGGAATTAGTAAGAAGTTAGCGAGAAGTTGATGACTTTGGTAAAGATAGCGAAAAGTTTTTGAAGTCAGTTATACCCACATAAGGGCATTTTTGTAATCACGGTTTCAGTAAATTCATTTTCACTCTTTTTGACTGTATTTATTTCCCCAGAATTGATGTCGTCCTTCAATGCAATTGACGTGCCAACACTCGACGAGGATGTGCGCTCTACTTTGGTGCGATACAATGAACCTGAAGAACTCCCCAACGAGACAAACTCTCAGAGAAGGGATCGTTTGATTGAAATCGCAAAGAATGTGGGTCAACTAGATATCGATGAGCTAGAGGATGAGGAAGAGGAAGAAGAAGAAGAGGAGTTCTACACCCCAGGACCAGATGAACTCTACGATGCAAGAATGAATATTCTACAAGACTCACTCGTGAAAGCTCGAGAAAGAGTGTCTACTCTCCGAGCAAAGACTAGAAGGCAGGACTTTGTGAAAGTGCTTAGGCACAGGCGCAATATCAACAAAAAGCTAGCCAAGTTTCAGGTCTACGGATCGCAAGTTATACCAGGGAATACCAGAGCCGTTTCGGCGGTGCGATTTTCACCTAATGGTACCAAAATAGCCTGCGGTTCATGGGATGGACATGTATACATATTGGGCAGCAAGGAGTTGGCCACAGTAGCGGTCACGGGCGAGGGTTTTCATAAAGAGAAGGTCAGTGCAACTGACTGGAAACAGGGAGAAGTCTTGGTTTCTGGAGGACAAGAAGGGAGCATCAACATGTGGGCAGTGGACGATTGTTTGGCTTCAAAGTCCGGGCCCGCGAAAGTCATGTCTCCATCTCGCAGCATAAACGCCCATACTGATCGAATCTCACAGACACTTTTTCATCCCCATGCCAATCTCATTGCGTCCACATCGTTTGACCAGACATGGAAGTTATGGGATGCAGAACGTGGGACGCAACTTCTCCAGCAAGAGGGACACTCGCAGGCTGTTTTCAGTGGGAGTTTTCACTGTGATGGGCTGATTTTTGCATCTGGTGGTCTTGATGGAATTGTAAGGCTCTGGGACTTGCGTTCAGGAAGATCGATATCAACACTCACAAAGCACATACAGGGCGTATACAGTTTAGATTGGGCACCCAACGGTCAGTTTTTGGCGAGTGCCAGCGGTGATTGCTCCGTGAAAATATGGGACGTTCGCAAGTTGCAGCATAGTGACGACGAGATCTTTAGCATTCCTGCGCACAATAAGCTTGTTAGTGGAGTGCGCTTTTTTCACCGCACACACCAAGAGCGGTTGAGTGTCGAAGTTGCGGATGAGTCTGGAGAGAATAAAGAGGTTTTGGACTCTACCGGCACGTATCTCGCAACCAGCTCGTACGATGGTACGGTTTCGTTATGGTCCTCGAATAACTGGGTCAAAGTACGTACTTTGGAGGGACATACGGGGAAGGTGATGAGCTGTGACGTGAGCGGAGATGGTACGGATATCGTGAGTAGTGGGTGGGATCGACTGGTGAAGATATGGAGGGTATAATGGGGTTATACCGATGAATACTTACCAACTAGTCAATGACTGATGTGCGAGTGATCTCCTGTGAATTAAGTAATGAGAAATGTGTCATATGTGGTCATCATTATTTTGGACATGCGTCTACGAATGGAAATTGTCAGGACAGTTGTGGTATCAATTACAAAAAAGTTAGAGATCTTCATGGAGAAGGTAGCGGGTTAAATACCAGGGTGCGTTTTACTCACATTAAGATGTCCATATATGCTTGAAGTAGACTCACTTGCGATCAGGATTACTTCTGTTGGAATTTTACTGTATTCGAGCTGGCAGCAAAATGTGACTAGCAAAGGGTAACCAAAATAAATAGCATTTCTTATTCCCTGACTTTGGTGTTCTTTGGCTTTCCTTGTCATGTTGAACCAAAAAGCCTTGTGTTTACGATGTTATGCGTTCTTGCTTCAAAAGTAATCGGTATCGAAAAACCAAATAGATCACAGAGATTCCTGCACCAGAGATTTTATCAACCTAAGTCCATCTATGATCTAGCCAGGTGGCTCATATTGAATGTTTTTGAGAAGAAATTGGAACGCCGAACACACTTGCTGAAGCTTTATAAGTACTCGTATTTAGAAAATACATACCAAATACATAGTTCATTGTAAGAATTTAACTTCGTGTATGACTCACGTGAAAGGGAAACGATTCTATATATTGTATGGAATGAACATTCCCTGGCCCGCGTGTGCACACTACCGACCATCTTGGAATTTTTTAAAGTGGCTATCAGACCTCGTGATATTTAATTATATTTGATACCTCAGGTCCGTACAGCACATTGAACAGAATTCACTGTACTGCGCATATAAACAGCTCTAGAATAAGAAAAATAAATGCTTCTCCTTCAAACACCCTCCTGCTTGTTCCACCGCCGCTTTGTGCGTTGGTACCTACATGGCTGCAAATATGTCTATACTGCATATAATACCACCATCTAGAAAGCACGACCTTTATTGAATCTATCTCTCATGTGCTCGATGAAACAGCATGCTTTTACCAACTAGGTAAAAACTATTTTACTCCACTTCTCCAAACAATCGAGTTCATATTCGATTCAATCCAATGTCAATCTCTCGGGACAACCAATCTCGATCCACAGTCAAAATCTACAAACCCAATTTCAGATCATACCACAGCATATTTCGACTGTCCCACCCACTATGATCCACCCCCACACAGATTGTGAATTCTATAAAAGTTTTTGAGCGTTGATATTTTGGTTGTTTAAGCGAGAAATTAACCGTTGTCTTTCTAAGCGAAAAGCTAAGAAGTCAGCGATTGAATCAGCGAAACACAAACAATCGCTCTTCATACTTGTTTCTTGCTCAATCAGGATGCACTCCCCTGCGAAACACCTAAACTTCTGTTTTCTTTTTCATTACCCATCTGTGTCTCATAGTCCGCTTTCCCTTTCTTCTTTTCTATTTTCTACATTCTTTTCCGTAATGAATCTTCTCAAAATCCTCGATGGTACACCCGAACCGCTGGTGATAGACCTCCAGCTCCTGCTGATCAACACATCTGGCGACTACCTGCTCGCAACCCCAATGTACGAATTCCAGAAAGAGTTGACAGACCAGATCGTGTCACTCCACTACCCAGACATCCTCAAGTACTACGAAACCAATGACACGCGGGACATAATCATCAAACTGTTGGAGATATGTATCAACAACTGCATGCTAGTAAGCACACATCCATACCTTCTCATCAACCACTATATGCCCAAAAATCTCCTGCTGAAGGACATGCACGTCAAGCTAGCGGAGACCAGCGGCAAGTTCAGCGTCCTTAAGGACCTCATGAATGTTATAATCCTGCTGGGGAACGGGGCTAAAAACGTTGCGGTTGTAATGAAGAACGAGCTGCGTTTCTTTGATCTCTGCGAGGCTCTTCTTCTGGGGTGCACTGGCAACAAGGTCGTACGGCGTTACAACGGCCACAATGTCCAGCGAGAGCTGAAAAAGCAGGCTTCCAAAGCAGACTCCAACAGCCAGACAGTCATACACTTGCTCCCACATGATGGGATACTCCAGCGCGGAGCCGATGTCGTCGAAGCGGTCCGTTTCGACACTTTGGTGGTGCTCGATGCATACGTAGACACCGACCATAAGTTTGTCCAGCAGTTGCTCCACCAAAATCAACACCATGACGAAAAGGCTGTCGTGATTCGGCTTGTCCCCATGAAGACTGTCGAGCATTGTAAAATATACTACAAGAACCACGCACACCAACCAGACTACCTTTTCAAACTAATTTCCTCGATAGTGTGTTTGCGTGAGTTCATAGGAAACTTGCCTCCAGACGTGTTCCCCATTTACAACCAGAAGTTGCGATACCTTGGTGACAAATTTTTCAACCAGAAGCGCGGGTGCGGATGGCCACTTCCGGACCTCCCTGCGATACCCTCTTTCAGCAGTGCCGATGTCGAGCGTTCGCTTTTGACCGAGGTCCACTTTCACTACACTCCGTATGACTCGGTCGACTTCAGTGAGTCACAGCCGGTGCAAAAGAAGCCGACTTATTACGAGATAAATCGGTTGGAACTGGAGTATATCACAAACCCGCTCAAGAACGACCTTGACGACAAGGCCGGTGTTAAAAACCACTCGGAAAGCAAAGCCATAGTGCTTACTCACAGGCTGATATTGCTGCTCGATGCGGCCTTGCACTCTCGTGAGCTTGCTTTGCGCGAAGTAGCTAGTTTTGAAGGCGAGGAGAGGATAGAGGGACGCCTGGAGAGGGTTTTGGGCGAGTGTCTTTCTCGGATAGCGGACGATATCGAGCATGCACAGTCACGGATAGATGCAGGCAACAAGCGCGTAGCAAGGAAGCATGCGGACATGGAGGCTGTAAAGCGGGATATTGCAGAGATAGAGCAGGAGATAAAGACGAGGGAGGAAGAGTGGAAGGCAGATGGCGATGTTGATGTTGAAATGAAATCGGAAGAGATGAAGGATGAACAACTGGTATGTGATGACAAAAAGGATGAGCTCAGATCGGATGCACAGGTTGGAAAAACTAGTGAAAACCTTACAGACTCTGGCGAAAACAACGGTAAACCAACGCAACCTAAGGAAGAACACGTCCTTGACAAGGGGTCCGAAAACACTCCTACTTTTGCGGTATCGGTATCAACGAAAACAGAAAACCATAAATTGCCTGCAACCACATCCCAGACGCGCCTCGAGTATCTCTCCAACCAAGAGGAAATATGGGAGCTCCAGACCAAGATAAGAGAACAGGTGGCTCGCATAAATGCCAAGCGGGAGGAGAAGAGTTACATGACACTGGAGTATTCCAAGGTTCTCGAGCTGATCGAGACCGCTGAAGTCACATTAAAAGAGGAGAAAAAGTCATCCGTCTCGCTCGCAGAGCGTATACAAGCTGCACAAGAAATCGAGGAGAGTGAGACTGCGCAATACAATTTGCAGCGTGAGAAGTTGTTGGGCTCGGTGCGCGTGGAAAAGGAGCGCGGAGATGCATTAAAAACAAAGCTTGGGGGCACGTTTAGATTCTTGAAAAACACAATGCATTTGCGGAAGCGCAAAGGGAGAACGCCTAATAAATGAGCTCAAGAGCATCAATGATCGACAAGCCAGTGAATTGAGCGATGAGCTGACAAAAAGTAAAGAGCGGGTTTAGTTAAATAGGAGTACTTTCTGAGTAGTTAATGTAAGTTAGTAGCTTAGACTTGATGTAGCCAACAAGCGTGTGAGCTTGGTAAACGAGGCGTGAAGAGAAGAACTTGGGTTACAGAGGGTAAAGAGTAGAGTTATATTGATCAGGGATGGGAATAAGACATAGAAGTAATTGGAGTGATAACTTAATGAGAATTTCTCACAAGCAAGAGGTGTCTTTCAGCTTCTTCTGTTACAGCTATGCTTTCTGTCTTTGTTTCATCCAGTATAACTCGGTGTTCATTCCTTCGATAAGTCAAACATTGCTCTCTACACCACGCTCGCTCTTCGCTACATCCGTCATTCCATCTCTTCATCAGTTCTATTAGCAACATACACCTAAAATCACAACAAGTAAATGGGCATCTCCGCCCGCACCGTGTCCAACACCAACACGTTATTGATGGGACTCTCCTTCTTGCTCAAAAACTGTATGACATCCTGTGCCAAAGCACCACCCAAAATTGCAGCCACCGGAGCAAATTCCGCGTGTTTTTGCTGAACAAACATCTCTACATACTCGTCTGTGATCAAGGTCGTTGGGATCGCCAAGTCCTCGCATACCCGCACTGCAGCATCCTTCAAACTGCTCTCGGTCACCTCCGCCACATCAAACAACGCGAAAATAAGGGGCAATGCTGCCGAGAGTCGCCGAAGTTGGCGGCGGTTGAGCTGTGCAGGGAGTTCACGCGAACGGAAAACTTGGTCTATAGGAACGTACTCGTCAACAATGGTGAGGATCTCCTTACCATCTGAGTGCTTGACGTCAGTGATAGTTTTGCACCTGTTTATCTTAGTGTTCGGCATGGTCTTCACGTTTCCCGCGTCGCGTTCACACTCACATTGGTGTTCTACAAGATCGGTAAAGATGTAGCCAAACATTCCGTGGAGGCCCGCCACATACAATGGAATACGGAGCTTTCTGGACAAGGAGTTGAGTTTGAAGATGGTTTGTTTATCGATCTCTGTTGCGATGATCAAGTCAAAGCGCTTAAAGTATGTCTCGTCGTCCAAGGCAAGCTCTTCGGTGTTGGTGGTCAAGCTAACGCGCGGATTCAATGCTGTGATTCCTTCGATGATAAGAGGAAGTTTGGGCTTTCCAACTATGGTGTCGTCGTCGGGCAAAAAGTACTGCGCTGCGAAGTCCTCTTCTTGTACGACTGAGCTGTCGGCGAGCTCTATACTATTGAGACCACCAAGGACCAAGTTCTTGACGATTTCGGTACCAACTGCTCCAACGTTGATTATGAGTACTTTGGCTGAGCGAAGGCGTAGCTGTGTTGCCATTCCCCAAAGTCGTATTTGGCGGTCATAGAGGGCAATTTCGTCTGCTGTGAGAGACATTATGTAAATAGAAGAAAAAGTAAAAGGGTTCCAGAAGGGTGTAAACAGCTGAATAAGTCAAAAAATAGAAGAAGCCATCACTCGAATAACAAATATAACAAGTGTCTGATACTGGAATGGGCTATTTCTGTAGTTTATGGTGAAGAGCTTGGATAGTAATGTTTGGGACTAACACAAGAGATCAGGAAAACAGGGTCTCGATTGATAATCATAGCTAAAGACTCGTTAAAACATCAATCATCTTCATTCTCTACTATTCCAGTGTGGTTCTTAAGTTGTGCTATTCTTGTTCTGCTATTCATATTCGGGTATTATGTTCTGGTACTATTGGGATTATCTTCGGATTGTTCCAAACTAATGGTTAAAAATCGCAAGCAATCAGTGAAGTCTTACGTTGTTTACAGTCGGTACATATGACCGCTATCGGTTCGAAGCCTGTCAAAAAATATCAGCGATGAGCCTTCGGTTATGACAACCAAAACAATTATGTAACCCAACTTGAAGCTTCTATGAAGGCATCAACCTTTAAAAAATAAATCCTCCCCAAACTCTAACTGTAAAACCAAGCCAAGTCGCTTTTGTGGGTAGTCAAGAAAAACCCGCAACTCTGTATCTCGTCCTTCTGGCCAAAACATTTCTTACGAACTTAATCCTGCAAATCGTAAAGTTTTTCTCGCTAGACTCTCTCCAACATGCCTATATTTAAGAAACTAGGGTCACCACTCACTCTTCCATATCTATTCTCTATAAAAATCTCCATATCTATTAACACCACTCAGATCTGACTCTCTCGTGCCTTATCTTTTGAAATATGTCGGCGTCCATTCTTCGCTACTCATCGTCCTCCTCCTCCTCGGGCCACCACTCAGGCTGGAACACCTTGATTCCGATCTCTTTGGGCCCGTCAAGACCAGGGATCTCGATCTTGTACAGGTAATTGTGCTTTTTGAGATCGTTAATGTTGATTAAAATGAAACCAACATTTTGGTTGATTGACAAGATCTTTCCCAATGAAGATTTGCGCTTCCGCACAGGTGCGGATCCGAATGGTGAAAACAGTTTCTCTGGAGCGCTCTCCTCCACCTCTTCCAAAGCACACACATCCAACTTAGACAAGGTGGAGACATGCATCTGTTCCAACTTCTTCATCACCTGCTGGTCGCGCATGATGGTTATGTGGTCGATATATTGACCTCTTCCCAAGTCAAAAAACTGGAACGGCATTATGCGCTTACGGATGGTGCCGTTGTGGAATGTACGAATCGTGAGCTCTTGGCCAACATAGCAGCCTTTTTCGAGCGAAAGACCATTAAGGTAGTCAACATTGCACTCGAAGGGAAGAAGTGGCCCCTCATTAGTATCCAGCACCTCAAAGAGCCCATTTACGTAGCGCCGGCTGGTGACCACATCCTCCTGTACGACTTCCAAGGGAAAAGTGAAGTTGGAGGAAAATAACTCCCTCGGATCTTTCAACTCTGTGTTTGTCAAGATCTTGATGCCAAAATTTGGAATGCGGTTATCCACTGCAAACCCGACCACCTTCTCGCGGCCTGACTCGATGAAAAGGTATTCTGAGAGCGCGTTTGCGGACTCAAGTGCACTCTGTGGGTCTTTACTGGTTAGGTAACGGTCCATTAGTCCTGTGAGCCAGTCGTCGAATTGAAATTCGTCGTTGTAGTAGTAGTATGAATGCACTTCGGTTTCCTGCTTGATCTCAACCTTTGAGCTCAATTTGTGGATCTTGAGTAGGGTGAGAAACTTGGAAGTGTACTTGGAGTCAACCTCTACCAAGTAGTTTGGACAACTCCACTCTTGCGCGTCTGGTTTAGTTTCCAAGTTGTGGTACGGGTTGGCGAATAAGAAGAGGTCCGTATTGACCCTTCCCTTGGAGTTAAGCAACATAGTATACACGCCGTCGCGACGCACAAAAATCTCCTCTTCCGGATCATATATGTCTTGATGAAGTACACCCCAGTTTGTGTGGACATCAATCACGTCCGTCATATTGCGGTCAACCAGATCGATTGTATGCTGCTTTTTCTTAACTATTGCGGGAGATAACCGCGTAGTGATGAGGCCGTTAAGGAACTTGGATGCATCAGGGCCTTTTACCCTCACTATGGATTTCGATAACCTTGAGAAGCCTGCAACGGGAATCTTCATCGCGTATGTCGGGGAGTGTGAAAAAAACCTAGCCGATTTTTTCCCCAGATTGTCTTGGTTGGCTGCGAATCCCATAACAAGTTCGAGGCGAGGAAACAGGAGTATTATGTAGGTTGGACTTGTTGGGTTATTGTCACTGTGATTTCCGGGTTCCTTCACGACCAAGTGCAAATTGTGGTGTTTTGTCTTTGGATCGGGTTATGAGAGCAGCGGATTTCAAGTAAGTGAGGGCGCAGACCACAAACATGAAATTATACAGAGAAATCATTAGTAAATCAACGCTTCTAAGGCTGATAGTTTCCACAAAAGCTGACTCTCCGCACTCATTTCGATGGACGAGGGGTCAGTTATTTCATGACGTTGAAAAAGAAAGGTTTGCAGTTCATCTACGTGGCTCATAACCGGCTCATTAACTTTGAGGCTAGATAGAAAAGCTTAAACTCAAAGACCTACACTCCATAATTTAAGATAAAGGACGGTTTCACTAAGTGTTTTCTGGTAAAAGCACCAAGCACCAAGGGTCATCCTTATTTGGTGAAATTTGGATAAATTTAGAATGGTGCTTTGGTTAGAGAATGGTGCTTTGGTTTTTGACTTTGGTTTCCGTAGACAACTGGCAACTGCCTTGTGGTTGAGCGTAAGTCTCGAGGTTGATTTTAGCCGGATATTATTCAAGGCGACTTTGAAAAAGCTTTTTGCGGATTTCCACTTTGAAATCAGGGAAAGTCATGATTGTCATTTGGCATCTTTCGTTCAATGTACAAATTCTTATCTCTTCAGTCTTTGAAATCATTCAAAGAAACATACAACTCAAACGTGATAGCGAAAACTCTACACACCGAGACACAAATTGTACCAGGGTCATGCATAGATCCTCACCCTTTACATTGTACAAAGTGATTTGAATTTTCAAGAGTGCCCAATACAGCTTAACTCCGTGTCGCGGATGCTTCTATGCTCCCAAAGTCTAGGCAATATCTTTCGAAAAAACTTACTTATCATTGCGCTACCACCTGACAAAAAATACAATTATTGTGATCAGGCACATGTTTGAAGAAGTTGAAGCACCAAGGCTTCTACCCCTAGTGCGTTATTTGTGGCTGATCGCTATTGACACTCTAAGGCATCGATTTTACGGACCTTGTTAGCTACAGTGGTAATTGTTCAAGCACCAAATTATTTTCAATGACATTATTGTACCGCGAGTTAACTCTAAACGGCGAGTTAACTCTAAACCGCCAGTTTGGTCATCAGAGTGTTGCTTGTTTTTTTCCTCATTGAAAGGGTCAAACCAGTAAATTACTAAATTTTTGTCAGCCTGTCAGTGCACGCCCTGTGACATTAGTCAGGTGTTAATTAGCCTGACTTGTGCATTTATCCATCAAATCTGTACATATACTGGATAGCAACTTTTTTACGATCCTAAAGCTCTTTGAGTTGATGAGCAATTTTCGAAAAAGCAATTGTGCGTGTACGAACGGGAAAGCAACGAGGGAAAGATGTCGACTCATTTCTCTACGCCGCCGTACTCACATGAAGCAATCGCTCTGCTGTCAAAAAGTCATTGATTTACTAAATACTATTGTCTTCAATTGAGTATCTAGCTTGTTCCTTCAAATTACGGTCCAAATGGAGCATACTGCTGCACTTGATGGGCAGCCGCACCTAACTCTGAGATTTTGGCAACCTCGCTTTCACTAAGCTCAAAAGTGAAAATGTCCAAGTAAGACTTAATTCTATCAGCATTTGAAGAAGTGGTCACTGGTAAAACTCCAGTCTGGTAAACCCAACGCAAGATAATTTGCGAATCTGTTTTACCGTACTTCTGGGCCAAAGTCTCTGCATATTCCAATAATTCCTTGGCCTTCTCATCCTTCGGAGCAACGTTAATGGGCGCTAAGCCCGAGTAACTCTCCAACAAGATATTGTGCTTCTTTGCGAACTCCGAGATTCCCTCGCTCTGGTTTTGCAACAATGGTGAATACTCAATCTGGTTGACTGCAGGGATATATTTGGGTTTGGAGTCCAAGATCTCTTGCAAGGCTTCCTTGTCATAATTGGAAACACCAATTGACTTTGCCAACCCCTCGTCCTTCAACTTTTCAAGTGCCTGCCAGGCTTCAAGTCTCGTGAAGCCGTGCTTTTCCTTTGAAATGTGCTGGGAGTGTAACAAATACAAGTCCACGTACTCCAACTTCAAGTCCTTGAGGGCTGCTTTCAAACTCTCATAAGGGTTGGCGTGCTTCAGCTTCAATTGGTCGCCTTTACCCCCTGTCAAAAACTTATCAGTGATGAAAAGATCTTCTCTCTTTTGACCTGCAACTGCAGCACCAATCTCTTTATCAGTGTTGTAAACCTCGGCACCATCGATGTGATTGAATCCCAATTTGATTGCGAGTTCAATTGACTTCACAAGCTCAGGGTTCGTTTCGTCCTTGCCATATTTGAACCACTTGGTACCTGTACCATATCCAATGGCTGGGATAGTGTTGCCGTCGTTTAAAGTGAATGTTGGGATCGTCATTGATATATCAGAATTGCTATTGGGAGTGTTGAGCGGATCGATATGCTTTTTATACAGCTGTTTTTTAATCACGAAAACACTGTGGAGTAGAATTGTGGTGGCAAAATTTGGCCAAAAATCTGTGGCCCTTGAACTGAACTCAAATACTTGAATAGAGCATAAATATCCAAGAATTATTCAAATTTATGAGTGTTAGGTTATAGTGACTGAACCTAGTTCACTTTTCAGATCTGGTTGACCCAAGAGATCGTGTCTTCGATCTAAACCATAGTTTGTGAGAACCATTTTCAAGGTTGCAAGTAGAAAAAAACTTGTATTTTGATGTTTAATATAGATAATTGTATTTTGATGTTCAATATACTAGATAATTGTAAATTGATTCATATTCAATGTTCAAATGCACCTGATCATGATATGGTCTTTTGGAACAACAAAATCAAAATAAGTCTGGCAAAGTCACAACAAAGAAGTGTTTAAAACAAAGCCACATAAAAAAAATCACACTGTAGACATTACTCACGAAGTAATTCCAATGCGGTTACTAGGACGTGGTTTCATCGCCACCAGATCTATATAAAAGATAAGGATGGAATGATGGCGGACATAAGATGGTGCGGCGTTCATTGTTTACAATAAGAAAGATACATTGCATCTCAAGCCTTCAATACCGGTAAAACAAAACGGCGGCGAACATAAGCCACACTAAACAAATCCGCGAATATTTAAACTGAGAACTCAATATTAGTTCTCTATATTGGAGGAAGATGACAACCACGGATGTGTGCGTTAAGTAATCAACTAGCTAGCTAAGTGAAATCCCCCATAGAAACATTGAAGCAAATCTGTAAATTCAAACGGAGATTGAATTCCCGAGGATCTATTCAAGTGCATTAGCGGACAGGACACAAAGTCTTATCAAAGATTTCTATCTGACCGCGGTCACATTCCGCCTCCATGCGAACACATTCGGGCGGACCACTTTGGCAAACCCAAGTTTCCAATTATCGCTCCTTTCTCACAGAACAGAGTGGTAAACATATCCAGGAAAACAACAAACTAACTAAGTAGTACAGTATTCCGGTAAATTCAAGCGCACCGGCTTACAAACAGCAGCTACCACAGATACAAACACGTTAGTAGAGGAAGTTGTATTGTTCTAATTTGTGACCCCTGCAATGATGGTTTTGTGGTCTACCGAGTAAAGCACACAAAATTTGCCGTGAAGAGAAAAGGCCTTTGACTGATGAAACATTCGACAACGCATCTTCTCTACTATTAGGATTTAAGAGCACTGATATTGAAAAAGCGAAATGCAACAGAGCTCGAACCCAAAATAAAATTACGAAGCTTAAACTGCCCCACACTAATGCAGTGCTCTAAAAACTAGTCAATTACCATCTAGCGCACACTGTATAACCAGTCGGATGGCTTAAAAAAGTTAACAGTCACAAGACTGTTTTCGAATCTAGTTCTCCTTAAATCACAATCTTCGCTTTCTTCTTAGTGCTTTTTTTGCGTTATCTGACGTCAGCCAAGACAAGCTACTAGATGCTACATGGTTTTGGATAAATTATGTCACAAAACGATGAGATACAGATGAGAAGTGTCTAAGGTGCTCTCCTTTGTTAGTGTGATTGAGGACCTAGAAAGCCTAGATTATTTCCCCTCAACCCAATGTCCATTCAACATCCAACGACCAGCTTTCTGCAACTCACTCAAGGCTAAGAATACCAAGGCTGAGAATACCAAGGCTGAGAAAGTAGAAACCAAAAATCAGACGGTTTGTATACACTCCCAATTCTGTGTTCATAACTTGTCTTGGGGCGAAATATACGATTTGACGACAGCCTCACACGTCTACGGATTTTTCTCCTCAATATCAAAACAAACACCAACATGTTGTATGTGTTTCATACTTAGTCTGCATTATACTCACAGCGGTCATTTGAGGCGATGGTAACCTCAATAGTTCACGGAAAAATTTCATCTCCTGAAAAAATGCCCAGAAATTTTGTTTCGGCATCATTCCGTTCGTATGCATGTCTGCCAATCACAAAACCATCAGGCACAAGACTAATTGCTCTTCTTGGCGGGCTTCTTTGGCGAATTACATATAAACAGCTCTTTCCCAGGTTTGAAAGCTTCAGGTCCGCGTATTGTCATGAAATTTTCCGCCGTTTACTTTCTTGCTGTCGTTGCAGCATTACCCTTTCCAAAGAAAGGCGACACAATCCTGTTAAGTCTCGTATCATCGCACGCAGGAAACGCTGACCACATTGCACTGATCAAGAAAGTAGACAGCGTCTACATCATCGGTGGCGATGTTGGTCGTGAAACCACATTCGTGTTGAGTCCCCAAGGTACACTCACTGATATGGATGGCTCCCCAGTGCAAATAGATCAAGAAACTGGCGAAGTTCGCGCTGGCAGTGAGCTGTCTACGGATGGATTCTCTATCTACAACAACTACTTGGTTCACCAAAGCATGAAGAGTTGGTATGCGTGCCCTACCAAAGAAGGCACATACACATTATCCAACAACTGTCCTCAAGGAGAAGGTATTTTATTGTACATTACTGGCCAAGAGAGCAAGAGCTCGTAATTTATAATGTCCTGTCAAAGACAAGAAGAAGTCACATACGCACAATGGACTAATTCTTCGGGAAGAATCGTCCGCCTAAAATCTCGAAAAAAGAACGCCCCATAGAGGTTCAGAGACTCTTGGCTGGGGTTGTCACTTTGCATGTCTCTGTAATATTGTAATAAAATAGTATAAGCATTTTTGGATGTAGATCTTACAAGTTGGCTTGAAAATAGAACAGCTCATGTTCAGTGATTCCCAAATCAAATTGAGATTTCGTTGCAATGAATGTGCCATAGCCTTAACTAAAACTAACGAAAACTAACCTCATGAGGCTACTTTGTACCGCGTGACATTTCGCGGTAGTATTTTTGCGGCTGAGAAAAAAAACATCCTTTGGAGCTCAAACAAGAGAGTGTGGCTCAAGGTAGCATAAAAGGACTTAAATATTTATCATTCTGCAGCAGAGATTTCCTGATGATGGTGCCCTCTTCCAGATTGGGCATTTCAACCTTTCCTTTTATTTGGGAACTAGAACATTTCAACCTAACTATGTCTACCAAAATTAATTCCTTCCATGAGCTTGGCAGAGTTCAACATGCATTTTTTTGTTTTGAAAAAAGCTTTTATGGCCGGTGACTTCAACAAGTCTCTAACTTCTTTACCTAATACAATTGAGCTTTTCAATGTTGGTCGAATAATCTCAAAAAACGAGAGTTCCCCAGCAATATTGCCTCTTCTGGTGCAAGGTTTACTTTTTCGGGCAAAGTTTACTTTTTCTTACCCCAATGCTTCAAAAAGTACAACCTTAAAGCCAATGGTCTTTCGAAACTTCTCATACTCATAAATATATTGTGCATATTGCTCCCATGGCAGCTAACTACTACTAAACTACTTACAACTGATTCATTTCACCGTTCCAAAATTGAATCGTAGACCTATTGCGTGATGAACAAGAATTGCATCAAACACAAGCATGCATTTGCCATCTTCATGACACGCTTAAACTTCCCTATTTAAGCTTTATTTTCTGCGGGTTTTTATTTAATCGCCCGATTGCTCCTCATGAAGAGTGTTTCTCGGCAAAATACTATTATTCGCGGAAAATGATGAGATTAGCAACGAAGCATTGTGTCAAGCAAGCCTAGCTATAACTTTCGATAAAGGAAACCAAGAACAATTCAGGTTTAGGTTTCTCAGCTCGGAGCTCCCCTATACCCTTGGACCTCATGAGTGAGTAAAACTGGAAACTTCTCACGAGTTTTAGCTAAAGACGGAATATAGAAATAGATGTGAGTAGACGTGAGGATAGCAAAATTCTTGCGTGACTTTGGACATCCTTGGCATAATAATTTTGCTCTCCAATAAGAACACACAAAGTACTCTTACGAAAATCCGAAGAAATTTATGATGTTCAAAGACGGATCCCCAAGAACAACTCGGAAAAAATATCTAGCCTTCCGAGCAGAAGTAACTTTATCTTCGTTGGCTTAAGTAACGAATGACAAAAATAATGGACGAGTCAGGAATCGAACCCGAGACCTTACCCATGCTAAGGGTACGCGCTACCAACTACGCCACACGCCCAAATCTTGAACTAACTTCACCTCTTTGTAATATGATTTCAATAATGAAGTATAGTTATTAGATAAGACTACTCTGCTTCATATACATGATCCGGAAATAATCGACAAATATGAGTTAATCTATGAGCCCTCCTACAAAAGACAAACATTTACCATCAGTTCAGATGACGCCCTTCGATTCAATACAAGATAATCCCCACATTACCCTCTCTATTTGCCACATAGAGGTATGAGTTGCCAAAAATAATGGACGAGTCAGGAATCGAACCCGAGACCTTACCCATGCTAAGGGTACGCGCTACCAACTACGCCACACGCCCAGAATTTGACAAATAAGGGGGTATAAATAATTTTGTACTTACTTTAGCTGACCTGCGTACCATGTGAAACAAAGAAATCAGCTTCACTAAGACTTCCTTCACAGATAAAAACTGTTCAAATCGACTTTAAAACCCTGTAAAATATTTACCGAAGACCTCCTGGCTATGTCAAATTTAAAATTTTGGAAAAAAATGCGATTTCTGTGGATCGAACACAGGACCTTCAGATTAACTGTGACTGAATCTCTTCAGTCTGACGCTCTCCCAACTGAGCTAAAACCGCAACTTCTCTCAATTCAAAGGTATTGTATTATATATTCCACTGCTTCATAGTAGTAGATTATTCCCATCAGCCATCTTTGTTCTTTAATTTACCGAATATTGCTGTTATTCAGAAACAACTGTCTATAATAGAATTTTGAAGAATTTGTACTTGGGCCATCTTGCATAAAATTATTCAATTTTTTGAAATTTTTGTGGGGAAAGTGTTGTTGACAATGCCCCCAAAGAGACATTCACCGTATAAATTTCCCGCACTGTTTGATGAACTTGCAAATCCATCTAAAAACTTTTACATACCACAGCCCCAATCAGTTGCACATGACCAAATAATCACCATTAATGGGTTTTTCAAGAAGGACCTCTGTAATGAGTTGATCAAGTCATTCGAACGCGAATTGAATCTCGAAACTACCCCGTTATTGAAAAGCAAGGAATATGCTGCGCGTGTGAACGACAGGTGTATTATAAACAGCTGGAAGTCTGCACAAACTCTCTGGACGTATCTTCGTTCGGTGCTCATTCAGGACCCAGGTTACGAAGATGAAGACTTGGATGAAATAAGGGCGATTTTTGAGAAGGCCGTGTGCCTTAATTCGCAACTCAGGGTTTACAGATATAGAAAAGGGCACTATTTCCAACAGCATTACGATGAAAGTGTCACTGCCCTGGTCAACGAAAAGGGAACTAAACATGGTAAGACAAAGTGGACGCTTCTTATATATTTAACGGGTGACGACGAGTTTGTGGGAGGTGGAACTATCTTCCATAGTGACTATAAGTCACAGGAGCCATTGAATGTGCATCCGAGTAAGGGAATGGCATTGTTGCATAAACATGGAGATGACTGTTTGTTACATGAAGGTGAGTTGATTAAAGAGGGAGTTAAATGGGTGTTGAGGAGCGATGTTGTTTTTTGAGGATAAATATAGAAGACTGGATTTCAAAGTATATACTATTGCATTACATCTTTATAGGATGAGCGATAGCAATGTCAAACCACTGAACTCAAACTCCATCGCAACAGCGTACTTTCCTACTTTTCTCAATCGAAATCAACCTGCAAACTTCTTCCTGGAACTGCACTGGGGCGCTCATACTTGTCGTCAATCCTGTCCCGAATGCTCTGCGACAAAGACAACTTCTTTTGCATCTCCTGTGCACCCAAATCTAACTGTGACTGGTTGCGAGACATTGTAAGCGAGCGAGTTCCGATCTCTTCGAAGTCGAAGTAGTCGTAGCCTCCAAGAAGGTCATAATCAGCATTGTGAGTGTTATTGGAGGAAGATTTCGAAAGAGGCTCTGTCAAAGACAAAGAGTGGGGATTGTCTATATTGAGTGCGAGGTTGATTGGATGTCTCCTTGATGGAAGATCCGAGACATCGTCCAACTCTTTTTTGATCTTTAACTTGGCAATTTCCAACTTCCGGGCGTTCGAGTCGTTGATGTCCAACAATACGTCCTTTGAATTCTCCAAGATGATCGACTTGAAGTCATTGATGACGCGCTCAAATGTGTTTAAGAAGCGCTCAGTCTGCCTGAACTTGGACGAGACGGTGATGGTGATTTTGTCGGAGTGTACAATGTATCCAACAGAAAAGCCCTGATCAATGGCAGGCGGGATCCCGAACAAGTGAACAGAGTTATTCCCACAATTGGAGATGAGCATCTCCGGGAGTGTCAATCTTTCTATGAGGGGATTTGACAATAGAGGAACGGTTTCGTAAGTCAGTGCATCAATAGGCTCAAGCAGCAGGTTTTCACGGTTACAATACTCGATCAAACTTGGGTTCTTAATGATGCGAATGAAAGAGAAAAAATGCCGGTCAAAACCCTGCCCATTCATCGCGTTCAAGTACTGCGTCGTGTGAAGCTTACAGCACTCCTGGAATAACTCCCACTTATCCGTAGAGGAAACACTGGATATAAACATTTTAACCAAACGCTCGACATTCTCATTCTGCACTGTGATCAACTCAGTACGTGAATCACGGAATTTACGTGTTGTCACGGGTTCCAAACTGTTGACCATACGCCCGTATAGCGAGTAATTTGCAATCTGGAAACACAATTGTAGAAACAGATCGACAGAAATGTTGAATTTGGACACCAAATGTGTGTTTATGTGGATGTTCAAGGACTTATACTCATGCTGACTGATCAAGTCCGTCAATCGGGTTTCTGCGTGGTGTATCAATTTGGCCAAGGACTTTGTGAGGCGGAACTCGAGTTTTTCAGCTTCCGGCTTTGATTCTGCGGACGAGACAAATGTGATGCACAGATCAAAAAGAGTGTACTCAGAGCCGTTGATGTTTTTAGCCAACTTCAAAATCGAGTCTGTGTAGATATCTCCAATGAAACGCAACATTGCCGTACTGTCCACCGAAACAGAGTCCCATACAAACCCAGCCACCGAGTTCTTTGTGACAACCATCTGGAGCTTGTCATACCACCTTGAAGTGCAAGATCCTGTCTGCACATTTGTTCTGCTGAGTAAGTCGGATGACCCTGTTGAAATGACGGAGATTTTCTCTGCAACTGTTGTGGGCTCCGAAAAGTCTAGAACAACGACAAACAACGCAGTATCGATTGTCTCTAATGCAACAGGGTTGGAATTGACCATCTCGCTACGCCCCAATTTCCAATTGTTGAAAGTCTGTGTAGTTAAAGACCCAAAGGAGCCATTGATGAACTCGGATGGGTCTACTTTTTCAGCACTAGTCACTATTTGTTGCAAAATCAACATCAATTCGTGGTCATTGAAGTAGATAGAACTGTTGTCTTCTGGTAATACCGTCAACTTGTAATACTGGTTGTTACAAATCACCACAAGGTGCCTCGAATTATGGCATGTTCGGGTGTCCAGAGACTTGTGGGGACCGGGAATCCTGGTGGTACCGAATAAACTGTGGTAACATTTCATGCTCAACGGGTTGCCATTTTTAGGAGTGACGTCTGGCTTCAATGTCTGTCTGCGCAAAGATATGATGAATTTCAATGCGGAGTTGATTAAGCTGGATGCTCTTTGTACCTGATTTGGGGGTGTAAGGGTTTTGGAGTAAGGATCATCCTCCAACACGAGATACGGATTGCGCGGGAGAACATCTCCACGTAAGTCGCTGTAGATTTCATTGTGAATGGCATTCAAGTAGCACAGATGGTTCTTCGACAATGCCTTGAGGTGGCTTTGGATGACCTCTATAAGTTTGTGTGATTCGAATTCCCTGGCCTCGTGGACAAGTTGGTTGTATTCACGGTCGCTGACCAAGGGTTTAATGGCTGAGAGAAGCTGTTCAGTAGTGGAACTGAGCTCCGGAACAGGGAGGTTGGGGAGTTGCTCTTCGTTCTGAAAGGTGGTTGCAGTCATGGTGGCGGAAAAAAGGGTTTTGGGTAAATTTATATACTTTTTGTGGGGTTCTCGGAGTTAGGTGAGTGGGTGCATAACTACAATAAACTTGAAAGTATACTGGATCCTCAAGTTCAGCCAAGTTGATCGTGTTAAGTCGAGTATGTTGAGTTGAGTTGCAGCATCCAGGGTTAGTAAAAAGGATAACAGAATTCACGAGTAATGCTGGGTCACGGACGTAGGGGAATAATGGCTCCAGTGTGTGTTACAAATGGAGTTCAGGGGATTCTTGGCTTCTACAAAATGTAATCAAAAAGCCCAAATGCGGGGTTGGTTTGGCGCTAGTATCGTAAGTTGGATTACGGATGAATTATCCAGTTGTTGGGTTAAGCGGCGTTCTCGGATAAATTAATGGTGGTTCGTATACAACAGGTAGGGAAAATGCAAAAATCATAGACACACGAGACATCAGACTAAGAGGATTTTCCATAATCTAAATGATAGAAGATGACTGCTATGGCGATAGGAAGTACTAATGGAACCAAGTACTGGTATGATTTCAAAAATCAAGAAATAGTGTAATTGATAGTATTAATAGTATTAGCAATAGTATTAGCAATAGTATTAGCAATAGTATAAGCAATAGTATAAGCAATAGTATGATTGAATCAAGCAATATCATTTTCTCCAAACTAAGCCTAATTCTACCCATCAAACACAGTATTGCAATCCCCAAACTACTACTATTGAACTTGCACCATTAAACAACGTAATTTCACTTGAAATATTTAGGATTTCCATTTTTTGCCTCCATGAGTGGAATAGCGCTTAAGCTCACCTCGTTGATGGTGCGAACTGTCGCGAAACCAATCGGCACGGCACTCAAAGCACAAGCAAAAGAACACGAATCCTTCCGCAATGCATGTATTCGTATAGCACAGACTATGCACTCGACAGACCTCAAACTCCGCATGTCGCTCTTGGGCGAGAAGCGCATAAAGATCCGTCCTTTGAACGACAAGAAGGCGATCGAGAACGGTGCCACCTTCCTATCGGAAATGTTCATTTTTGGTGTTGCAGGGTCATTGATCTTGTACGAAAGTTATCGCAGCAGGAAGGCCACCACGAACCACAGAGAGGGAGTGTATGAAGATATGGTGATATTGCAGGACGAGATTGAATACTTGAAGAGGAAATTGAGGGATTTGAACGTGAAAACGGACGACTATGAGTTACCAGAGGGAGTCACTACCAAATTTATCAGTATTCCAGGTGTTACCGATACTCCGGCCGAACAGCTCCAGGGGATTCCTTTGGAGCTGGGGAAAAAAGAGGAGGAGGGAAAGCTCATAAGCCAACCGCAAAAGGAGGTTAATCCTAAAGGACAATCACAGAAGGACGAAAAGCTTGTAAGTACCCAGAAAGACGCCGAAAACAAAGCTGTACCAGCTTAGGGATCACAGAATTATTTATAGATATTTTGAAGATACAAATGAATGTTAAATAGAAGGCAATGGCGAAAAGTATAGATACCAACGAGATGAATAAATCGTTGATATGTTTTTAGTTTGGTTGCTCTACAGTTTTTACAAAAATCTACCGGGTCTTATCTTTCTCAACATTATATTCCTTATAGTACAAAGCATAATATACAAAACGCTGGACACTAACACCCGTCCGCTTACTTCTGGCCCTTCTTCTTCTCGACCTTCAACAACAAGGCCTTGTTGATGTGGGGCAAAACACCACCGTACGCGATTGTGGCCTTGATCAAGTTGTCCAACTCTTCGTCACCTCTAATGGCCAACTGCAAGTGTCTTGGTGTTATTCTCTTTACTTTCAAGTCCTTGGCAGCGTTACCAGCCAACTCCAACACCTCTGCAGTCAAGTATTCCAACACCGCAGTGAGATAGATGGCACTCTTGGATCCGACTCTGATTTTGCTTGACGCGGTTTTCTTCAAATAACGCTTGATTCTTCCAACAGGAAATTGTAACCCGGCTCTTGCCGAGTGCGACGATGAAGCCTTGTTGGCCTCACTAGATTTTCCCTTTCCTCCGTGAACTTTTCCTTTACCAGACATGAGAAGTAATTGGTTTGTTTATTATTTCATTTGTTTTTTTTTTTTATTGTAAAGTACTCGCGTTAGTCACGTGCGACATATAGAGGGATTAGAAATCAAAGAGAAGCAGTTCGTGCCGCCAACATCCTTCCTTAATTAGTTGTGATTTAACGACTTGTGCACTTCTCGTTCGTATACAGATCAAATTTCAGTTGTGCGAGGACAATGTTTGTCAAAGAACTTAAATGTAAATTCAACGGCACTACACTCTTTGGTTGCTACGAGCCTCTGATCGAAATGCTTTGTTTAACTGTTTATCACACTGCACAGTCCCAACTCAGCGATCATCTTCTCAACATCTTGCCGCGACTTTTGCAACTCCGTGCTGATGGCATCAAAATGCTGATATCCCTTGAGAATCTTGAACAAGTTCTCCATCTCTTGCTCTACTGTACCATTCTCTATCAGATCCAGCTCTTCCAGTTCCTCTCCGGAGCTTCCCTTTACGTTGTAGCCTTCATCTTCTTCGTCCAGCTCGAAATCATCCAGAGAATCCAGGATTGCCTCCTCGTCACTCCCCGCCAAAATACTGTTAAAGTCCACCTTCCGTGATGGAGGAGGAGGAGGAGGAGGAGAAGGAGGCTTATTATGAACCACAGTGCTATTTCTTCGCGCCTGCCGTCTTTTTTGTTTCATGGTTTCAACGAGTCCATCATATTCATCGTGGTCTTCACTCTGAAGTGCCCGCACAATACTGTCAAGAATTGGGTACGAATGCACTCGGTAAATGATACCCCGCATCACTCCAAAGTGAATGAATCTTCGCACATCGATGTTGCTAAGAAGCTTGCGGTGCTGTACAAACCATTCCTTCACAGTCTGTCCCTGGTTCAATGACCGGTAAAGGTAGAAGAGCACTGATTTGGAAGGTACTGTGATTTTGACAGCTGGTGCACGAATGAGGTTTTTGGTCAACGGCGACATCGAGTACGAAACCAGTGCCAGAGTCAGCATAGAGATGGGCGTTACCGCTTGACTGGGCGTGGTTGAGTTGACAAGCGATTGTTGTGTAATCACATAGGCCTGGCATTCTTCTGCCATGCTGCCTCCCAGCTTTAAGAAGTTACCAATTGTGTTGGTGGGTGCGTATATGTTGTTGAATTGGAAGATGTCGGCGATTTCAATGCACTTGTAGTGCATCAAATGCTGGATGCATTGTTTCGTAAGGAGGTAGTTGGAGTTGGACAACTCACTGATGCGTTTGATAGAGTTGATACCGTTGATGTATGGAATGATCTTGGTCATGGTGGGGTCCCAGTTCACGTCCACCAACTGGTTCAATTTGACTGTGGCGTTTGGCACCTGGTGTGCCTTGATGTTTACCGGAGGAGGGAGAATCGGAAAGAGCTTGATGTCCACGGAATTTGCGCTATCTAAAGGTATGCAGCACTCACTGAAGTTGTTCAAGTCCTGGTATATTTGGTTAATGAGCGACTCAATGGAAGAAAGCGTGATCTTCTTGGTCTTCAGATGACCGGGAGCGGAGACATTTCTAGCCTCCCACGCAAAATTAGACACGTTGAGGTTCGCATTCTGGTGCTCTTCCTTGAAGAACGCACCTGATTTGTCCAGCTTGCTCAATAGGAAGCTCTGTTCCTCTAACGCACGGAACATCTTGCCGATTCTGGTGATGGCTGGTTCATAGGGTTTGACATCCCCTACATCGTAGGGGAATACGAAGCAGAAGTTAAAGTTGAACAGGTTTCGAGAGTAGTGCGAGTTCTCGATGGTGACGGGGTACCCGATAACCTTGTAGTTCTTGATTTTGAACGAAATGAGCTTGTTGCAGAGTTGGGGCTTGGGGATGACGTAGTTCTTGACAGTATCAAAGTTGAAGAGGAAGGGCGACGAATGATCTTCATCGTGGTTACCCTCGTATTCGCCGGCATCTTCTGTCAGCTCGTTGTGGTCGTTGTCTTTTCGGTGTGCGTATTCCTTGTCTACCTCATACTCCTTTTCTTTGTTTTCATTTCGTTTGGGTGTGAGTATGGACTGTTCAGGGACCTGATGGACGATCTTGGTTCCCTCAATTGGGTGGAATACGGCGTAGAACACCGCCTTTATGGGGATGAACCCGTCTCCAATCTCCATGCAAAAAAAAAAAAATAAAAAAGAGAAGCTGGAGCTCAGGTTCGAACTAAGGACCAACAGATTTGCAATCTGCTGCGCTACCACTGCGCCACACCAGCTTTTCTTGTTACTATTCGTGAATGGTGTCGTTCAACAATGAAGGGATTTTTAGACGGGATGTAAGCTCCAAGATGAAGAGTACATAAAAATTGAGGAAATTGAACAAAAAGTGAACTTATTTCCAAAGCCAGTTTGATAAAGAGAAACTGATTTCTATGGTGATGAATATTTATTATCTTTCGTAAAAATCTGAGAAGTTTATTGATCTAAATTATACATCAGCCCTTTAGCAGACCTCTCAGCAGCCCATCAGCTCGGGAAACACTTAAACCCGGCTAATGCAATTTTCCATTCGCAAACAGTATTCATTTCGCATAATCAAATTCCGATCGGACGCCCTTATCTTACATTCGCTATATCAACAAGTCTAACCTCTTGAGCGACACCACTGTCTATGCAATCTATGTACTTGGCGGCGGCGGCGGCGGTTGAGGTGCACTTGGTTCTTCTGGGTTTACGCCAGTGGGGGTCGAGGGAGCACCGCCTGGAGGAGGTGGGGCAATTGTAGGAGCATTTGGTGGAGGTGGAGCCGTACTCGGCGGTGGAGGAGCATTAGGTACAGGTGGAAGACTGCTTGGAGGAGGAGGAGGAGGAGGAGCAGTATTTGGAGGAGGAGGAGGAGCAGTATTTGGTGGAGGAGGAGCGGTATTCAGTGGAACCGGCACTGCCTTAGGTGGAGGAGGAACACTAGGAGGTGCAATAAGACTCAGTGGTGGAGCATTAGCAAGACGCGGTGGTGGAGTCGCAATATTTGGTGGTGGAATCGCTCCTTTAAGCATAGCCAAAGGTGGCGCCATTCCTGTGGGTGGTCCTGTTGGTTGTGGTGGTGGCGCCAGAACTGCTGCTGGTACAAAACCTGAGGGAACACTTGACTGCTCAACTTCTCCAGCGGCCCATGGAGGTAACTCTACCTTCTGCCTCTTCCGTTCTCTCTCACCCTCATCTCTGAGCTTACAATCCCTACCCAAATGGCCCACATTTCCACAGATCTGGCACACGATACTAGTGATGTCTCTCTGGTTGCGCCTTTTGTGTGCTTCTGGATCGTAAGGCTTCGTCTCGCGCAATGTACCGTTCAAGATTGCCAACTCACGGAGCTGACCACGCTTCAACTCGTTCTGTCCAAAGGGCGACGATATAGCTTTTTCGATAACTTCGTTAGTCAATTTGATGGCCTTCTCAATCTTCAGCAGCGCATCGGCAGTGATCACCACATGAAGGTCATCGGAGTTTGCATCCAAGTGCGGGTTGATACTGGAGATGGCCGTAGAGGTGCTTGGAGTGTTGTCAACAGCCGTCAGTTTACCGTCTTTTACGGAACCTTTACCTCTGATGGCCAAGCGCGCACCACTCTCTTCCTGGAGCTGGCGCAATGTGTTACCTCTGGGACCAAGCAAAAGCCCCACAAAGTTTATATCGGGGTAATCCTTGACGGGGATGTATATTTTTTCCATAGTCTTGACTGGCTTGGTATAGTCCGCGGGCATCACGTAGTCTTTGACGTTGTTGGCGACGATTTCCACAAGGTAGTTGCGCTCTTTGTCGAGTTCCGCATGCAATACGACGTCGCGGGTGTTTGTACGGTTACCGTAGTGGTCATATATGGGTGCTGGAGATGGATCATGTTTGTAGTTGGGGTTGTTTTGGCCACTGGGCACCAAAGAGCTGAGTGGTTTGCGCTCATCATTGGCGGTTTTGAAGAGCTGGGTGATTTCTGCAATTCTGAAAAGCTGCTGGTATGCTTCTGTCTGTTCAGATGTGAGGTGACCTGTTATGATGGTGTCGAGTTTGGTTTTGGCGTATCGCAGGGGAGTCCCCGACCATTTGGTGGGACGTGACATTAGAGAAAAGAAAAGAAACTACCTGAATGATAACCAGTAAATGTAAATTTAGAGAGTTGATTAAGGGGTAGTTAAGCGGTGGACGCAGTGGGAGTCTTTTAAGCAGTGGGAATCTGTTAAGCAGTGGGAGTCACATATGAAGCAGTGAGAGTCTTGTATTAAGCAGAGGACAAGTATTAAATAGTACGTTCCTAAGAGTAATTCTGTTGGAGATTAGCTGGTAGTAAGAATTGGTCAAATTGGTCATATGGAGTCGTTAAGTGAGGCAGAATCACTTTCTCTTTTAACCATTACCAGCACTTTGGAAGATGGCCCAGGGGAAACCTCGTCCGATGCTCATAAAATTCATCTCACCGAGATTACGTAATCACCAAACCTCTTGCTAAACTTCTACGGCTCGCACTTCTTCTATCATCACCCGTGTGTATATTCTATCAGTCGCCAGTCTTAATTTCCAGGTAGTGAGGTGTATGTTCCTCGGTGTATGTTCCTCATGTTTAGTCTACCTTCCCCTACCTTCCCTTCTCCAATCATTGCTTGCCCCTTCCAAACCTCAAAATACTCAACACCTCCCAGCCAGCCTTCCTATGTATCACCACATCAACATCCCACCCGCGCTTCCTCCACGCATCTGCAATCTTGTCAGGATGGTTTCTCGCACAAAATAAAATGTAGGCTACTCCGTCATCCGAGAGAACACTGTCCATCTGCTCCAAAACCTCGTTCGTCACCACCATCCCATCTTCTCCACCTAACAACGCCAAGTCGAGCCACGTGTTGTCGTCCTCGGTTTCGGGCCGCGCAGGAACCCCGTCGGCCGGCACGTATGGCGGGTTGAATACAAGAACATCAACCCTGCATACAAGCGCAGATGTTAAGCTCATCTGAAGAACTTCTGAAAACCCTCCCGTGGTGTTTCGCAGTAACGTGTCACACGCCGAACGGCACGCATGTGGGTTCACATCTGTCGCAAGGAAAAGTCCTTGTGGAAGAATATGTTTCTTGATGAAGGTAGTCACCAAGCCTGTGCCTGTTCCGATTTCGCACACTATTGGCAAGCGAAAGCGGGTCTCCAAGAAAGTTTTCTGCTCTTCCATGCAGTCGAGAAGGAGGAAGGAGTCTTCTGAGGGCTCGTACACGTTGTCGTCGTAGCCGAAGTCTGGTGTTGGTAGCATTTTGTTTGTGAACAGGCGTTCAGCTTTCAATAGCGTTTAGTAGTTAGCTTACAGCCTTTAGTAGTTAGCTTATAGCGTTTCGTTGGTGGAATCTTGAGTCCTATTTTGCTGGCTCAGATTTCTCTATTACTCTTCTTTAGGTCCTCTTATCACCAACCGGTCTTGAATCTTCTTTAATCTTCCCCAGATCTTTTCCATTCAAATCTTTTAATTACAAATGCAAGTGAAGGTAAAAACATTGACCGGAAGGGACACATTCGTTGACATCGAGCCTACTGATGTCATCATCCGCATCAAGGAAATGATGGAGGAGAAGGAGGGTATCGCTCCACTGCAGCAGCGCCTCATTTTCAACGGCAAGCAGTTGAGCGACGATGAAACCGTGGAACAGGCGGGCATTACAGCGGGTTCCTCCTTGCACTTGGTGTTGACATTGAGAGGCGGTAGAAGCTAGATTACGGAGTAAAATACAGGGTTTAAGTGATTGTTGCGTAGCGACGAATTAGAAGTACGGTGGCGAGAGCTGGCGAAGTTGGTGGAATTGAAGACAGATGTACTGCAGCATTGGGTGATGGTTCTATGAGATGCTTTCATATAGTGTATGGTCCATATGTGCACTTTGATGCTCTTCAGAAGTGGTGACTAAGTGTTGGCTGCACTAAGTTCATTAATCTGGTAGTTAAGAGGATTGTCGGGGGTTTCGCGAGGAAGGTTGTTCTCGCGACACAGAGGTTACTCATGAGTGATGCTCAAGAAGCTATGTAGGAAGTTTATACCATAACAATACTATTTAATGGGAATTGAGGTACTACCATGTAAAACAAGATGTCTATACATGCTTATATGTGGTGGAATAACGATGTTTTGCATGTTAGCATCAAACTTACATCCCACTTTATACTTACATTTAACATTGGCAGGTCAGTTGTCTATGCAATACCTAATAGCACGAACCCAATTATCACTCACCCTCCATCATGTCTAGTATCTCCTGACCACAATCCTCTAATATGCTGTGCAACCATTACTACCCTCAAAAACCGTTTCATCACCTGCACCCTAAGCCTCGCTGGCTTTGGCCTTCTTCCATTTTCTGGCATTCGCCAAGAACTTACTAATGTCCGGCTTCTCCAGAGGGAAAACGTACTCAACACCGCCGTCCTCTCCTTTCGCAATCACCGGCATCTTCCCGTCAACCTTCTTCTGGCTCTCGGCCGAACCATGAACTTCCTCATAGTTCTTCCATGCCTGGAGAACTACGAGACGGTCCTCAGGCCGCTCATTAACCTTATAATACCGCTCGGCACGCTCAAAAACAGCACGCGAGTTGACCTTGTGCTCATCGCTAACAACAGCCTCCCCAAGAGTGCCAGCCTCAAACTGCGCAAGCTGGGCCGCAGTGAGAATGGTGCTTTCAAAAAGAGCAAGCGAGATGAAGACAGCAGACGGGTGGCCGAACTCGCGGAGCTGGTCCTCGTACATTGTTCTCGCAGTCGAATAACGCATCTCCTCTTTGAGATACTCAATGTGCTTCTTGAACACAGAAGAGAGGTAGCCTGGATTGGAATCTTCGCTCTTTGCCTTCTCAACCTCGATCGCCACCTTGAACAATATATCCACCCTTTCGTGCTCCTCCGCGCTCTTCTCAAAGTCAATGTACCCAAAGACGGCATCCAACCCCGGCTGCAACTCTAACCACCGCTCGTACAACCGCCTGACCCTATCCCAGTTACCCAATCTCTTCTCCAACCCGATGTAATGCTTGAATATTTTAGGTTTCGCAGCTACTCCAATGGCACGCCCCAACACCTTCCTGGCCTCGCCCAAGCCTGTAGTGCGCAATTCAAACTCGGAGAACAAAACCCACACCTTTGCGAAAGCAAACTTCTTTTTGGCCAAGGTCTCGACACAGCCCTTCCACACACGTCTTGCGTGTTGCTCGTCTTTTTCTGTAAACTCACACCACATCGCATATCGTATCCAAAGATACACGTATCTGCGCCACGATGCACTTTTGTAGTCTTCTTGAGGCTTGTTCAAAACCGCTCGCTCGAATGCGTCCTTCATGTCGCCCCCCATCTGCTCGAGCAACGTGATATAGGCCCACCACCCATCGACCAGCGGGTCATCGCGCAAAGTGTGCTCGTACTGTTCCTTTCTCTTCATTAAGACACTTGAAGTGATCGAGCTCGAGTCGCCATTCCACCTCTCAAACGATGTCTGTTCCTTGCGTATGCGTTCTCTCTGTGCCTCCTTCAATCGCTTTTCGTCCACAAGCAATGCAAAGATGGCCCTGGCACGCTCCCCCTCATCTAAAGAGGCCTCCCACATTGCCCACTTGCTCACCAAAGGTGCAAGGTGGTGCGAATCCACAGCAACTTGAAGCAAAGTGTTCACGGCACCCTCAAACACACTCCGTATTCGAGTGACATCGGTGTGTCGAAGCTCAAACTCGGCCCACTGCATCCAAACTGTGCTATCGGGGTGTTTCTGCGCATATCGCGTGAAAATGTCTCGCACTTTCGTCATCTCGTCGTATCTCATCTCAAAGTGAACATATGCATCCCAGGCCGAGGTGTCGGGCTCCCATTTGAGCCACCTTTCAAAGACCTCTCTGACCATTGCGTAATTCTTCAAGGTTTCCTCCGTCTGCACATACATGAACCACAACTTGGGGTGTCTCGGGAGCGTGGTTGTTGCGCGATGGAGGAGGTTGCGCGCATGGTTGACATTCTTGTGACTGAGCTCGAGATGGACATATTGAGTCCAGAAAGGGATGTATTCGACGTTCACATCTAGCGCACGCTCCATGATGGACCGCGCTCGCCTGAAGTCGCGGTTGTACTCGATTTCCCAGCGTGCGTACCGTATCCATTGGCGGTAGTTGAGTCTGTTCTTGTTGAGTTGTTGTTCAAACTCCTTTCTTTTGCGAAGCTGGTACGCGTGGAGCTCGTCTAGGTCCTGTATCTTGAGGTTGGCGGTGCTAACATGGCTGTTTTTGTTGTCGAACGACTCCTGGATGAGCTGCTCGCTCGTTATTGAGTCCATAAATATTTATTGAATTGAAGATCAGAACAAAAAACAAAATGAGTGCAGAGGAGGACAGCAAGGTAGGCACATTAGAGAGCCAGGGAAGCAGAAAGGGTGAGAGTGGTAATGTGGTAGGAATCGTGGGGAGTAAAAATGGGGGGGAGGACCGAACAAAAAAAGAAGAGTGCCTTCAGCCAGATTCGAACTGACGATCTCCTCATTACTAGTGAGGTGCCTTACCAACTTGGCCATAAAGGCTTTCCGATAGTGAACAGGGGAGTATAAGATGAGCAATGCGATCGGGTAATATCTGTTCAGTATGGCTCGTTTGCCGGATTATTCAGTATCCCTGTCATTTATAGTGGGAAGAGTTATCGATCCCATGGCGGGACCAAATAGCTAGGTTTTCTGTATTTACTATAATAGAATGGTCAACCTTTACGTACACCTTAAGGGTAATAACTTTGTAACTCGAGAACCTCACCAATGAATCTTAGTTGCGTCAAGTTATCAGTTGCAACTGCTCAGTTACAGTTCATCAGTTGTTAAATATCGCTACATAAAAGCTAGAGCGAGCATACATTACTTGCTATTTCAATAGGCCCGGTCTACATCCATAGTAGATGCTATACAAGCCTGATATTCGATACTCATTGACGTCCCAGGAACTAGTATATGGATATGTTCAGTCAAATACAATTATTTTGAGTCGAGTTCATTTAAGTCCAATCAAGCTTAGTGTTTAGCTAGTTTAGTGTTTAGCAAGTTCACTGTCTATTCAAGATCACTGTCTATTCAAGATCACTGTCTATTCAAGTCCACTTTCTATTCAAGATCACTGTCTATTCAAGTCCACTTTCTATTCAAGATCACTGTCTATTCAAGTCCACTTTCGATCCAAGTCCACTTCTATCCAAGTCCACTTCTATCCAAGTCCACTTTCTATCCAAGTCCACTTTCTATCCAAGTCCACTTTCTATCCAAGTCCACTTCTATCCAAGTCCACTTTATATCCAAGTCCACTTTCTATCCAAGTCCACTTTCTATCCAAGTCCAGTGTCCAGTCATTCTTCTACACCATCATATTTTTCCTTTATTAATTTACATGAATCATTATGCGTTCTTGACCAAGTCCAAGCTCTCGTACACAGCACCTGCGGACTTGTACAATTCAGCGGCGGTAACACCAGCCTTGGTAGTCTCGTTCTCCTTCAACTGCTGCAACATGAGTCTGGTCTTCTCTCTCTCCTTGAAGCCGTGCAAGCACTCGAAGTAGTCCTCGAACGCTGGGGCACACTCCTTGGCAGTGGCAGTGTCAGCGGATGTGTAGCATGCAGCCAATGTTTGGAATTCGTAGAAGCACTTCCTGGTGCCGCCAGATCTGGAGTATGGTTGCATTGTAGTTGGTGTTTTATTTTCACGCTAATTTTATTGGATGAAAAATTCGTGCGGCAGCGAAAAAGTAGCATCGTTATGAGAAGCTGTCATGGAGGTTTACGAGTTGATGATTTCGATTAACCAGGAAATTGTTTTGTAGAGATCACCATGCCACTGATATGCTTATGAGCCACCACATCAGTTCTTTGGCTGTTTTATCTACAGTCTTGATGTCGTGCTATGTTTTGTATTGTTTATTAATCCAGTATTTAGCTAGAAATGCTTCTAATGTTGACGGTGTTAGATTCCACCCACTAGTGTTTACTATTAGTACTTTTATTTAGCTCCAACTCTCATTCTACTCCCGATTTATTTTGCTGGTCTAGAAATACGCCAACATCTCGCGGATACATTCCTTCACCTGGTAGTATAAAGGCCCCACATTTCCCTCAATAACAACATCTCCCGTGTCATCGCTATCTCCAAAGCCATACGCAACCTTTCTTATGGCCAACATGTCGTTAACCACCAACACACCTTCGCTCTTGAACTCCAGCACCAAGTTGCGTGCCTGAAGCTTCTTCTTGAGCTCCGGCAAGCGGATATTGCCGATGGCCAATTTGGGGTCCAGCAACTTGGCGTCATTGTGGACTGTCTGGGTGGCTTTTTTCAAGGTATACAATGTGGAAGAGTTGAAGTAGTCGGAAATAGTCGGCGTATGTTTGGCTTTTTTAGCGCATCTGTCACCATCTATTTGCATGCCATTTTCTTGATTATCCTTGATTTCATCCTTCATTTCATCCTTGATTTCATCCTTGATTTCATCCTTGATTTCATCCTTGATTTCTTCACCCTTCATCTCTTCATCCTTCATCTCTTCATCCTTCCTTTCTTTATTCCTTTCATCCCTATCATCCTTCACCCTACTACTCAACTCCAACTCTCCGTAAACATGCGCCACCCGATGACTCCCATCTATGTTCTGCCACTGCAAACCGCGCACCAACTCGTCGTCCAACTGCACCTCGAAGTTGCTCAGTGCATTCGTCTGGAGATCCTCACTGTCGCCAATCCTCAAAGTATCGTTGATGCTCACAGGCCAGATGCCCATTTTGGTGGGACGCACTCCCGCAGTGTTGACCAGGAGCTCGGCACGGATGGTCGCGAGTGAAAACACCCGCAGCGACGCGGCCTCAAAGTGGTTGGTCTCGCGGTCCTGTTCGTCCTGCTGCTGTGCAAACATGCGAGAGACCGTCGTGAGGCCGTCAGTCTCATCACCACCAGTGGTGTCTGGAAGCAACACCAAATTGTAGGGACGTAACAGCGAAACCACCATGTTCAAGGATCTGATGTCGACCAAACCCGAAAGATCCACAAAGGAAAGTCCACAGCGCATGCGGAGCTGCGCATGGCCTTTCTGCCGCATGGGCACACGCTTGCGCGGGTTGAAGAGCGTGTCGAGGTTTTTCTGGAGTAACTGGTTGTTGAGAACCTCTTGTGGGGTGAGCTTGTTGGCGGGGTCGTCTCCGCGTTCACGCTTGCCGAACTTCCTCTCGTTCTCCTCAAACTTCTTTTTTCCTTCCATAATGATCTGCGCATTCGATACCTCGTCTGTCTTCTGGTAGTCGTTGGCATCAATCACCGCACCGTAGTCGTCAAACTTGCGCTTGTGTGCACCGGCAAAGTATGGAAACATGGCCTGGCGCGGCTTGAGACGTGCAGTCACCTTCAAGTCAAGCGCCTGATTTTGCTCGAGCGCCTGTTTGATATAGTCTGTGACAAACGCCTCGTGAGCAGCCAACTCGTCAATCACTGCAACTGCAGCCTCTTCGCAGGCCTCGGAAACCTCGGGTACAACCTCCACTTCCTCATCCTCGTCCTCTTCATCCGTCGAGTCCTCGTCATCGTCGGCATCCAACAAGTTCTGGTTTTTGCGGTCGCGCACCTTCGCCATCATCTTATCTCTTCGCTGCGCCTGGATGCGTTCCTGGAACTCCGCGAGTTCTTTGCCGCTCATAGGCTCCTCTCGTTCCCAGTCGTCGATCGAGATGACCTTCTCAAGGGGCACTGCCACTCCGTCCTCAGCCTTTCCGCCATTTTTCCTTTTTGCTAGCGTGTACCATTCATGGTAGAGCAGAGAACTGAGGGGTTCCTCGCTGTTATTACCACCCATTTCCTTGCTCCGGCTCTTCTCTGTTATCACCACCGTGGTCTTCTCATCCTGACACAAGTTGCGGAATACTGCAGTCAGCAAGTCGCCGCTAGAAAGGTCGGCCCCCAGACAAAACACAATCTTGGGGCCGCTCAACTGGATCAACTCCAGTGGATCAAGAAGAAGATCTACCTTGGATGGCGCAAACGGAAGGCTACTGTTGTCGGCACCCCCGGTATCATCGTCCCACTCGTTTAGAACTCCCAGCGACATCCAGTCGAGCAAATTACTGGCGTAGCTCAAGATCTTGGTTCCCAGGTACGACACAAAGTACACGGGGATCGGCGCACCCTGGAGGTGCTCGTCAACCAAGCGGAAAAGCTCGAGAAAACGGCCGGAAAGCGAGGTCGGAAGTAACACAGCTCCACCGTTGGCCAACGTAGCGTCCACCAACGCCAAAAACTTGTCGATTCTACGCTTGTGCGGCATGGGCGACCCAAGGTCAGAGTTGGTGATGAGTGCGGTGGGCCGCACAAGCAGCAGAAGCGGCGTTCCGGTGCTGGACATAAAAGCCGCGCTGTTGAGGAACGAGTCTCGCGAGTGGTTCCACGCTGGCGCATATATGACTCTTTCCGCGTGGTGGTGGACCAACCAAAAGGCTCCTCCGAGCGTGTGACCGGCACTGTAGGCGGTGAGCGAGACGCGGTTTTCGGCCACGGTTGTGGTTTGGGCGAATTTCACAAGGTTCACACGGTCGAACCATTCGTCGACATCGTCCAACTCGAGAAGTGCTGACTGTAATGGCCCCAATGCTCCCACAGCACGGTAGTACTCGACGGTGGATATACGTCCGAGCTGGTTGACCGGGAGAGTCGAGTATGCAGGGATCTGTGTCATGAGATGTGGGAATAGCACGCAGAGGAGCACATAGCCTCCGATGAATGCGGGTGTCAGGTGCGACAACAAGATGAGCTGTGTTTCTTTGAGCTGGGCTTCGATGAAACGTGCACTCTGGGGGTTTGTCCCGTCCCAGAATGGGTCGGCGAGCACCGTCGTGTCATCGAACGAGAGGAGCGTGGCTCGGAATGTGTTGTCGGGGGGCGAGACCACCGAGAAGGAGAACATGTTTTTTTGAAAAAAGTACTTCTGAATAAAGTGATATGGAGTAAAGAGAGATAGCAGGGACATAAGGAGTTGATATCTGAGTGATTAGCTAGTTTTATGGATGTATATGTTGGCTAGTCTGTGTGATAGTTAGACTGATGAAGCATAGTTTGTTCTTGGGTATACCAAGAGTGGTTACTGACGACACGGGTTGAATCAATCAATCTTAGATAAGAACTGAACAGCAAGAACAAACGTTATAGAGTGATAGTAATCAAGAGTGTGCTAATGGTGGGTCAAATAATGGCACTATTTAGTGTGACGGACAGATGAATGGCGCCATAGTGAAGCACTTTCACCTGCGAAATGAGTATATGAAATAAACGAAGTGAGGATTGCATTGAGTTCGATCAACTGAAATCTTGGCGATGAAGTAAAATAGAGCAAGTCCTTGAATGACGGAGACTTCATTGTGAAATATGATAAACAGATGATAAAGCACATTGTACCGAATTGATAGCATAGTGTTTATACACTAACAATTGAGACATCTAGTTGCGAAGAAATTTACTGAGCAGTGGCAATCAAACTGAAGTCTGATAATGTTTATTTAAGGCAGAAGTCAAAGCTACTTAAACTTCAAAATTGAGTCAGAAGAGTGATGTTTAATTCAATACAAACCACGGTGGATGTTAAAATTACCAAAGTTGCCATATACACCCTCAGGACTATTGATTTCTTACAATATGAGTAAGAAAGAGTAGGATCAGAAGGTATAAGAAATACCGGAAAGAGAATAGCAAGTCTCAAGAAGAAAAGAGCTAGCGCACACTTGGGTGCAAATTGTTTTTTGCTGCATTTCCTTTTACGGAATGGTGCAAAAAAGTGAGGTGAGATGAGTGAAGAATAACTAAAAGGATACAGCATATATGCGACTTACTGATCGAGAACGACCTGAGTATACTATATTTATTTGAAGATCAGGGTAATTAGAACATTGTTGACACACTAATATGGTATAGTACTTTAAATTAAATTTACTAAGCGTGATGGATCGGCAGTAAAGTTGATCAAATTATTAGTTGTTTCGAAAGTTAATAGCTTTGAAAGTTCATCATTAGCTCGATAAGTCAGAATTAGTCAATCATTCTTCAGCACGCAGACCCCATAGTCAGATCTCATCGCAGCCCTCCCATGAACGCCCTCCACCTTTTCGCAGTTTCCTACATCAACCACATTAAAATATTAATTATCTATTTCCAAATATACTCATAGCCCGATCAACCTCTTCGGTCAGAGCCTACCCTTTGAACTCCATACTGTTTTCACTTTCAACATGCCCCCCTGTAACCCTTTCTAGGGCTCTACCTGGCTCTTTCCAACTCAGTCACCCCTCCCAAACTATTCCTCGTGTGATACGAAATCAATGTTTCAGCTTGGGTCAAACCAGGTAACTCCTGTGTAGTATTAATACGCTTCATTTCAGCTCCGTATTCACCGTCCTTGGCCATCTGAGAACGCAACTGGTCCAAATTAATGGGTTTCAAGAACTCCTTTGTGAGTGTCGCCTTTCTTGACCTCTTGACCGTACCCTTGTGCGAAAGGCCATTCAGACTGTGAGCGCGTCTGATACTCTTGAAAGTACGCTTAAGCTTGTTCTCGTGACTCAGGTGCGAGTCCATCTTCTCCAACAATGACGGCTCCTTCTCCATGATGCAGTTCAAAAGACGGAACTTCTCCACACCCTCCAAGTCTGTAGGGTCATATCCGCCTGGATACTGGTCATACTCGCCCTTGCGAACCTGTTCACGAATAATGTCGATGTCGCGTGGACGGAAGGTAGTGAGAACGAAGTCGTAGGTGAAACGAGGGAGCAAACATGCAACAACTCCAACGAAGAAACAGCACCAGCACGATAACGTACCGAGAACTTCAGCACCAGCCTTGTAGTACTCTCCAACCCATGGAAGCGCACTCCAGGCACCAGTCCAGAAAAAGATGATCAAGATGGAGATAGCATAGATCAAAAGAGACAACCAATCCCAGCGGTACTGGCGCATCAAAATATAAAGGTTACAAGACGTACCGTTGATCATGATCACAACAGTTCCCATCCAGAAACGGTGGTCAACCAGCAACCCCTGGGGGTTCTGGAAACCAAGGCGGTACATCAACCACGGGAAGAAAAAGCAAATCACCGACTGGTAGAGTCCATCGAACATGTACCATCCAAATTTGTACTGTGACCACTCCATGCCCAAGATACCCAGTCTGTACAACTGCGGCACCAAGAGCGAAACAGTGTCAGAAACATCCTGGTCGAGAACGGCCAATACGATGACCGTCAACGACGTGAAAGCCAAGTTATAGAACATCAAGAACGTGTACTCGTAAAGGTATGAGCCGTCAAAGTCGTTGAAAATCCCGTAGAAGAAACACGTGAGTGTGAACACCACGTTCTTGTAGAAAAAGCACGGGACCATCTCCGCCAAACGCTTGTAGGACCATCTACCATGGACCAAGAGCAATCTCGTCAAGAAACGGAACTGTCCAATAGCATAGTCACTCGACATCACAGCTTGGCGACCTTCCTCACCCGCAATACCAACACCGACGTTGGCCGCCTGGATCATGGCCACATCATTGGCTCCGTCACCGATGGCCAAGGTCATCACCTTGAGAGAGTTTTTCACAAGGCGCACAACCTGTGCCTTCTGGGCGGGAGAAACACGGCAACAAATGACAGACTTACACTGCTTACCCAAAAGCAAAAACTTCTGCTGCAATTTAACATGCAGGTCCTCAGGGGCATCCTCAAACACATGCGCGAGAGCAGCACCATCGATGATGAGCGCAAATTGTCCCTCAGGAGTCGAGTGGTCTTTACGCGCTGCGGAAATGAGGGAGTCCACATTGTCTGGAGAGTTTGTGTCGATGTTGAAGTTTTCGAGCAAAAGCTTGGTCACCAAGTCGTCAACGTATGCGATATTATCAGGGTCATTTTCGTCGGGGCGCACAACGAGCAACTTCATGTCATTGCCTAACAAGTTACAAGAGAAACCGATGTTGATGGCGGTCTCAATTCTGTCACCAGTCAACACCCACAACTTGATACCTGCATTGGCCAAGATGGCAATAGAGTCAGGAACTCCCAGCTGCAAACGGTCCTCGATGGCCGTACCACCCAACAAGATCAAATTCTGTTCGATTTCTTCATCAAGGCGGTCGATGATTTCTTCACGTGAGTCATCTATGGAAGCCAAGGCCTCAGCGTACCTCTTGGACCACTGCTTGTAGTATGTGGCGTCCAACTCTTTCTGTGCGATACAGAGCGTACGCAAACCCTCGTTGGCGTAGTCCTCCAAATGCAATGCGGTTCTGTGGATGGTCTCGTTGGAGTTGCGGTTCTTGTCCAAGCGCAGGAAAATAACGTTATCAGCACCCTTGGTAATGAGGAGGTACTTGTTGGCTGGGGTCTTCACAATGCAAGACATTCTCTTACGCAGCGAGGTAAATGGAATCACATCCACCAACTCATACTGCAATCTCTTACCGTAGAAGCTGATACTGAGCTGCTGACGGGCACGTCCCTCAAACACAACACCCATGTCACGAGCAACGGCAACAAGTGCAGCCTCATCAGGAGACTCTGCCTTGAGGTCACGGAGAGTCTCGTCGTTTGCGTTGGGCTCAGTCACAACAGTGTGACAGAGAGCCAAAGCAAGCATGAACTCCTCGTTGGCCTCCTTTTGTGCGCTATCGCGGTCTGCCAATATAGTGTCCTTTACGTAGTCCTTTGATACAAAAGTGAGCTGGTCTGCACGGAACTGGTCGTTGTCCACATGAGACGTCAACTCTTCCACAACCATCTTTTCTTCACTGTCAATAACACGCTTCCACTTTTGAATCTCTGCCAATACGTCCAACCCATTGCGTTTGTCGACACCCTGTTTGGCCTCGGTATATGCCACACCATACGATTTGCCCGCAATGGAACACTTTTTAAACTCCATGGTATTTTGTGTGAGTGTTCCGGTTTTATCAGTGAAGACGTATTCTATCTGTCCCAAGTCGTCGGAAATGTTCCATGCTTTTGGGAGACATGGGAAGTCAAGTTTCTCGTAGTACATACGCACGTCGGAAAAGATGAAAAACGCCTGTAAGGTCTTGATGATCTCGACGGAAATGTAAAGCGAAATTGGCACCAAGGACTGGTAGATGATCAACGTTACGAAGAAGGCAATGACACCGTTTCCTGCCGCAGTGGGAGCGTAAGCTGCATACTCAAAGAACAAGCGCGAAACGTGCTTTTTGTCGTAGAAACAACCGTTGACAACCGCTGAAATAAGACAAAGGATGAAAAGCAACACAAAGTTAATGACAACAGAGAAGTTCAATTGCCTCGAGATCAACGAAACCTTAGTGGGCGTGATTCCAGAGTTTAACATGATTTTCGTCTCAGAACCCGTGTAAATTACAATACCAATGACCCACTTGACGTTACGCACAGTACATCCTCTCAATAATACGTTTGCGTTGGTGATGGGCTCTTTTTCGTCCTCGTTGACCAAACGGCCCTGAGAGTCGTAGTTTTCATAGTGGATAGTACCTCTGAAGGAATACAATGCAGGGTTAGGCGCATCGCACTCGATCCAGAACTTCGAGTTAAGGAAGTCGCGCGAGTGTTTCAAGTGAGATGACCCACCCGAGTTGAGCGACGTCTTGTTCTTCAAGTTAGTTTCTCCATCCAAGTTCTTTGTTTCAACATAGCAGTTTCCTTCGGGGTCTGAGGTCGAGAGAATAACAACGTCGGCTGGGACCTCCTCGTTGGCTCCAATACGAATGATGGACCCCACGTGGACGTCCTTCCAGCGGCGGTTTTTGAAAGAAACGTTAGTAGTGCACTCGCTATTCTGCGCAATGAGATGGGGGTTGAGAATCGTGTTTGGAGGAGCATGTTTTGAGGTCTTACCCACTCTATTTCTGCTTTCCGAGTGTCTGTATATCCCGGAGTTGCGGTTCTGTGAAGGTCTTGGTTCGTACGAGCCCCTAGGGTCATACGACGCTCTTGGTTCCGAAGTACTGATTCTGTTTCTCTGTGTACTTCTTCTGCCACCGGGAACCCCGTAGTTCGACTCCTCAGAGACAATGGTCGACACACGGTGCAATTCGGCTTCTTCCTGCGCAAACTGTTCGCGCAACTGTTGCTTACGGCTCTTGGTTCCAAAAACATAAACCACGGCTTTTAAAATTCCCTTCAAGATACTTGCAATGAGCTTCAGACAGCCTTTCTTGAAGCGCCTCCACCCGGAAATGTCGTCCTCAAGCACGTTGGGGTTGTCGAGCCCCACCAACAAGTGCACAGGCAGGTTGTTGAGATCCGAGTCTGAATTAGCACGCGAATAGTCCTCAAAGGCATCTTTGATGGCAGTGATACACACAATAACAATCAAAGGGACAGCCGCGAGACCCGGCAGCGGAACACCGAAAATCTCAATGGCACTCAAAATCACCATGATCAAAAAGTACGAGTTGGCCACATTCAGAAACTGCAACAACAAGTTCTTGGGGATGAATGACAACGGCGTGTACTTGGTTGTGCGGATTTTATTTCGTGGGAATTGGATAATTGGCCGGTCATCCATGGTCATCTCTTGTGGAAGAGGTTGGTTAACATAGACCATTCTCGGAATTGTCTTGTAGATTTCCTGGAGGTACGGAGGCCGCAGTGCCATACCCTTTTCGAAGAACCAAGTATGTATACGAGCTTTGAAAGATGGGGGTCTTGTAGTGACAAGTTCTTGGACAGTGTGGGTATCGTCCGTGCTTGACAGACTCGTGGGCTTCCTGTTTTCTGGGCCCGGCTGACCAAAGTCATTCTTGTTCGTGGCGATATCCTCACTTGTGACTCCATCACTAGTGGTTTGCCCACCGTCGCTTTCGCCGTAGGGCTCAGGAGGCGACATGTTATAATTTTGTTTTTGTTTGGATAAAATTGGGATATTAAAGACTGCAAGATCCGAAAATTGCCGAATGGACCTGACAAGATTTTTCAGAAGAGCCTCATTGATGAGGCTTATATCAGGACAGAAGTGCGATACACGGCTTGGAATGGCGCTTTCGACCGGAAGAGTATTAGTGGTAAGATGTCTAGTAATGTTGAATGCGTATGAGATGGGTGAAAGTGATGAAGTTAAAGCCGAGGCGAATGAATAAAAGAACGAGACAGAAGTAGGTACATTTGTGGTTAATGTGTTATATCCATATGCCTGGCACAGGCAAGTACCCACGTTAAGAGAATATCCAAATACATTGGTCGGGTCGTATCCACACGGAGATGCCGAGCTAAATGTCCGTGTTGAAATATTTTACGGCCGATGTCCGAAGGAGCGAACAAGCTGATTGGAGATATAAAATGGGAGTGCACGAGTGCCGATGATAGCGTAATTTAGCTAACAAGAACATCTTGAGGCACCTTGGCACCGACAAGACGAAGAACCTTTTTTTTGACTTGTTGTAGCGGTATTCTATTGCCGAGTATTATTTGGCTTAAACGGGGTCCTCCGGAAAAGAGTACAAAAAGTAATGAAGTTTTCAGAGGCAAGCCAAAGATACAATAGATAGTAGAAAGAGTATTTGAGTGAAAAGAAGACTTTCCATAAAGGCACGAAAGCATAAGATGTTAGGATAGGAGAGCTACCGGAGGTTAAGGTCAAGACAACTGCGGTGAATAAGAGAATAGAAAAAAAAAGAGTCTTTGAGTGTCATGGACTTTTCAATAAGAAGGCTATCCACAAAAGAGAGACGACAAAGTAACATCATCTTGGCCCACCATGTTGGTGAATATTTTTAATCGGTTGAAATTTTTGCTGTCATATCAACAAACACACAAAACCACGATGGTTGCAAAATTATTTTTTGTTTTCATGAATCTGACTTGATGTGATGACTACTTGATTTTGAACAGAGGGAAAAACCTCATCAATTAACTGGATGTACCTTTGAATTTACTAATTACGTCACCTTTTTTATTAAATACTCACCTTTATGTACTGAAGCTCTACCTTTGAATGTGAAAAGACTGCTTTCGAATACTGACAAGTTGGATCAGGTATGTGATGTTTTCCAAAACCGGTATTTTTCACACTTCCCAGAACGGACCATACTAGGAAGCCTTTTCGAAGTGTTAGGTTAACAAGCTCCCATTTGCAATAGATCAATGTGCTGATAAACCATTTTGAATTCTCTGTTATTGCAGTGTTGACAATTTATACTAAGCAACGCCCATCCTTTTATATTTTGTGGCACCCAGAGAAGAATAAAATGAGTGGTACAAGCTAAGTGACAAAGTTGTTGATAAATGAGCCGCAGACTGAATGCAAAAACTTGCAATTTTCTTCACCTCTGAGTTGTCAGCCAAGAACTAGGAGTTTTGAAAACCAAGCGTGATTCTAATTCAGAAAAAACGCCTTCAGCTCTTTTATGTACATATCTTTAAGGGCTGCAAAATCATCGTTTGTTTTGGGTCTAGACTTTAGATGGGTAGAACGTGGGTTTACATTACAATTTTTTGCCCCTTTTAAACCACTTGAGACTGGGTATCTAGATATTTGAACATGGGACCAGGCGGCATAGTAAATTTAGAGTACCTTAAAGAATTGTTCTTTTTGCAGTTGCTTTGAAAAAGGGCCCTTCAAAACGTTCTGAAAACAGACAAAAAGACACTGAAGAGTTTGGTTTAGGACTCACGAGATTACCCAATACACCGAATCAGTAATCTTCACAGTGTGATTGTTTCTATAAACCTTTCCCATTTTTCTTAGTTCCAGTCTGGTTACTAGTGACAGGAGGGGTGAAATTGGGGAAACAACGTGCATCTGGATTGAGTGAACATATAACTCCGTCTACAAATTCTTCTCGATGTTTAAATGTAGATAAGCTATGGTTCAGCTCATTTCGGTACAAATGGAGTAGCGATTTGCCCAAAGTTTTTCCAAGTTATCTCAAGCTATCTCAAGCTATCAAGTTATTCCAAGTTATTCCAAGTTATTCCAAGTTACCCAAGTTATTCCAACTTACTCCAAGTTATCTCAAGTTATTCCAACTTACTCCAAGTTATTCCAAGTTATTCCAACTTACTCCAAGTTATTCCAACTTACTCCAAGTTATTCCAACTTACTCCAACTTTGGAAAACTATAACTACCAGCCCTTCCTTTACTTGATGGTGCAGAAATCGCAGACCCTGTGAAATCATATGAATTGTATGTGTCAGTCGGTGGTTTTACCCAAATGAACCCCTATCTCAGTGTCAGCCACTGACTACTCTTAAACCCAACAACCATAACCTACTACGCTCTTGGTGTCCGAACAGCGCGTCTCTTTGCAAATCCTAATGCTCTTAAACACTACCAACACCAAAGAATCTTACCTCAATTAATTAACTGCTCTTGTCGAAGGCTGTTTTGTGTAAGAAAACTCCATTGAAAAATTTGATTTTCGTCGACGATTGAAAATTATCCACTAACTACATTATGTCCATTGAAGAAATCCCAGCAGGCGCCGACGTCGAAATCATCTCCAAGAACGAGAAGAAGGCCAGAGAGTTGATCAAGAAGTTCAACCTCAAGCAGGTCAAGGGTATCACCCGTGTCACCTTCAAGCAGAGAGGTAACTTGATCTACGCCATTGACGCCCCAGCTGTCTACAAGTCTTCTGCCGGTACTTACATCGTTTTCGGTGAGGCCAAGGTTGACGACATGAACCAGAGATTTGCCGCTGCCCAGGCCCAGCGTGAGCAGCAGGAGGCTTTGAGCAAGGCCGCTGCTGATGCCGACGACAAGTCCCCAGAGGCTATCACTGCCGACCTCGAGAAGGCTGCTTTGGAGGACAAGGTCGAGGAGGAGGACGAAGGTGAGGTTGACGAGAGCGGTTTGGACGCCAAGGACATCGACATCATTGTTGAGCAGACCCAGGTTTCCAGAGCCAAGGCTGTCAAGGCTTTGAGAGACAACAAGGGTGACATGGTCAACGCTATCATGAACTTGTCTTAAGTAGCAGAAGTAAAATAAGATTGAGCGGATAATTGTAGAGAGGGCGTATCGAATCATTGTAAGGCTGGTGACTTGTTGGTCTGCCTTCTGGATTTGTTGATACTGTTCCTCATACATATTGGGACGAATGATACAGAGAAGGAGCTGGAGCAAGCTGATGGTCAAAAGGGCGATTTTTCAGCGTTCAACTCGTGGCAGACTTCGAGCGTGAGTAAACTGAACACATTAAAAATCAACGCCAGAGGACTATTTGCTCAAAAGTAAACCGAGTGGCCACGACAACCATTAAGCGTTTTGATGTAATAAACATGGGGCATGTTGTAATGTTAGTTCGCCTGTGTACGTCTTCATACCAGCCTATTTTATTCCTCCTCAGCCAGACGATGACATAGCCAGGATATTCTTAAAAGCAGATATGTGTGCCTGTACTTCAGGTAGTTCCTAAACTTTTTAATCCCAAATTTATACAGACTTCAAAATCCCATAAGCCCTCGGCAAATTATATTAAACCACCAAACCCGCCATCATGTACTTGAATAAGACAAGATCTTTATGTGTGTAAAAAATGGCTGCAAAAAGTGGCTGCAAAATGAATATACAGAACCAGGGTGGAAAAATACAAATAACCGGAAACTGGGTCTCGTAGCACGCCCTTCTGTACTCTTTCAGTCATTATATGTATTGTATTGTCGTGTATCTCTTGTTGGTGTTGTATTAAATATTCTGCCCGCTATTCGCCTTTGAACCACGTTTCATCATTACAAGTAATGCGCACTACAACAGGACTTTTGACTGACATTGTTTTATGACATACGCCCAAGATAACTTTTTGTGAACAGCTATTTCATGTCTACATTGCTCCGTTCTGTCACTCTTAATCAACGCAGTTATTGTTTTTCATTAACGCCGTCAGTTTTGAGTTGTATTGGCAGAATTGAGGTTAGTGAACACAGTTATAAACTTTCACCATTCAGGCAGAAGGAAGTCAGCTGGATCGGCTTTCAGTTGAAGTGGCGAGGGAGAAGTGCACCAGCCTTTCAAAGGTAAAAATCAACGGTATCAAAGTAAAAATCACTTGGTAAAATCACTGTATTACCTTGTAGTTTCAAATAACCCGTAAGTGCAACATCTTGCCGCAGCTACCACTCTTGATAGCCCTGTACTATAATCACTTCTCTTTTGGCAGCTCAACACCCAAAACCTCCTTCCCATCCGAATCAATATAAGAAACAGCTCCCTTCTGCTCATCCTCCCCCTTCTCTTCCTCCTTCTCCCCGAGGCCCTTCTTTTCCTCCCCGTTCATATGTCCACAGCGCATGCATCTGAACTTCACACTCCGTGGGTGCTTACAGTCCGGCAGTGCCAAACCATTATGCGTGAAACACTGGCCACAGATGAGCGCATATCTGTTTTCCACAGACTCGTTGTTCGCCGAGCCAATGAGCAAGTCAAGAAACTTGTCGCTGACTCCAGGTCCCTGCGGAGCCCGCGGAGCCTGCAGACCTTGCGGGGCCTTAGCCTGCATATTTGCGGTTTTCGGCACTACCACTGGCTGTGTGACTTTGGGCTTTGGTTTGGAGTCATACTTCTCCAACAATTCGTTGGTCAAGTTGTAGTTGGTGAGACGCTTCAATTCGTCCACCTTCTGCAGCCTCAGACGCTGCAATTTCACCTTCCACTTCTGGTTGCTGCGGATAAGGGCGCCAAACAACCAGTTGATGGCCTTCAAAAGAAGCACCAGGAGCACGGGATAGAAAACAAAGAGAGTAGCAAGCGTCGCAGGAGTCTGCGAAGACACAAAGCGGTGGATGGCATTGCGCCCAATGGCAGTTTTGGGCACGGTGGCGAACTTCAACCCAGCGACAATCAGGTACAAGCAAACCAAAACCACCATGGCGTGGCGTTTGACGGTGGATCTGAGCTTTTCGAGATATATTATTCGTTCCTGGGTCTCGGAGATCTGGATCGAGAGCATGGAAAACTCCTTTTCATAACTGGATGGGTCGAATGACCTCCTGAAGAAGTTAAAGAAGCCCATAACGTGGAGAAAAAGATGGTGAAAATAAGCAAAAGAAAGATACGGACGGGAGGTGGCGATTGTGAAGATAGCAAACTACAGGTCTAGATGCACGAGCGCTCATGTATCACTTGGAACAAGTAATCATCATAGACGTACCAGCAAAATGTGCAATTTACGGCAATACATCTGCACTATTCTTCAACTCTACCGGGTGCACCAAAATAATTGTAATCGTAAAATCTCACGTCCATGCCATCAACATCTTTAGCGCAAAGAAAACAGTTCAACACGCTACTATCGAAATGCACGCTGCTTGTGGTGCAACTACTGGATGTTTCCATCATATTGTGCACCGTGCTTAGCAAAATAGAGCACTATGATGATATCAAAGAGGTGATGTTGCGCATGAAGACAACGCTAGCGGTGCTTGAGCGTGATATGTGTGCAATAGCACTGAAGGGATTTCGCAAGTTGGCGTGCTTGCATGAAGATGCGTTTGAGAGACTCAGAACACGGACTATCGACATGTTATTGCGCCTCTTTGGGGAGTTTGGCCAGATCGCTGTGTTGGTGAAGAAGTTCCTTACGTCATTTCCTAATCTCCAGCATTTGTGGATCAGTGGGTTGGAAATCACGTTGAACAACATGAGGTTGGCGATGCAGATCCTCAAGTACTCGTCGGTGGACCCCAGTTTCATCGAGCACGCGTCTGCGACCTTGGATGCGACTATGGTGCGGTACACCATGACGATTCTCGGCAAGTTTGTTTTGAGGAAGGACTTGGAGAGAGCAGACTGTGTGATGGTGCGGAGGAGGAGGATATGTGGCATGATTGCGGGCATCAGGGGTGTTTTTCCGTTGCGATGATTGAATACTGGACCGTGATGGGCAGAGCTGTTTGAGGGTTATGTGATTATGCGGAAGAAAGGAAGGGAATCAGAGCCAGAGAAGAAGGGAGTCAGAGAAGAAGGGGATCAGAGCCAGAGAAGAACGGAATCACAGCCAGAGAAGAACGGAATCACACGAAAGCAAATCAAGGACTGAGAATAAACCGGAGTGGTGAGAATCACACTTGAGGAAAAGAGAATTACAAGCAGACAACAATGAAACCAGAACCATACATGAGCCACAGCAATATGCATCTCACAGACACATCCCACTACTGAATACAAACCAAATGAGATATAAATCACAATCCCATCCCATCGAATACTTGGGTTTAATGCAGGTGAGGGCAATGTCACAAGCGCACCATGATAATACCATCCGCGTGAGTCAAGAAGTGCCATTGGTCACGGGAAATAAGACAAAACGATTAGAAGAGGTATTGATGAGACGAAGCCGAGTCGAAAGGTGGACGATTATATGAGAAAATAGAGGTTAAGGGGAGACAGGATAGGAAATGATAGAGTATATGAACAGAAGAAGAAATAGAAACTAGAATATGGTATGAAATGAATAAGCAATATCACAAAATAGCCCAAGGTGACAATGGAACGATAGAGAATCATACCATGCTAGCAGACATCGAAAATATATAACTATCCACACTCATCCAAACTTGGTGAACAAGGACTACGTATTATATGCACTCTTGGGCCATTGGCACCTTACAGTTGCCGTATTATATCATTAACAACCCAAACCACGATCGTACACTGTAAAATGCGGGCCGGACTACAAGTTCGCAAAGTTAATACCTGCCCCATCCAGATAATCTCAAATATGTGCACACTGACAGAGACTGGTTGGTGCTTTGCGAAGGAGTCTGGAACTCTATGCACTCTTGGCATTGGCATACAGGACCGAATTTATCACGTTTTTTCACTTCAGTGGCTTCGGTAAATAATTCTTCTATAAGTCACAGCACATCCTATGTCAGATCAGGCCCAAGCTCCTGTAACATCGATCTACTGACCATGAAATTTTACTTCGCTAAAGGTGGTCATTGTACGCATTATTAGATTATTTAACCTATTGTCTACATATCTACCATTCCTTCATTGTATTTATCGATCCTTCACCAAAAGATATGCTTCCTCTTGTTAATTCATCTACTCTCCATCTTTCATTCTACTTCCCACCATCTCAACTCACTTGCCCGCACACTACTATTCTGACCTTCGGTGAAAAGACTATTTTTCACTGCACTCTTTCCTCACTAAATGCCCTGACAAAATCCAAAATCGGATATTCCCCACTAAACAATAGCACGAAATAATTCAGTTGGTCCGGCACTATTTGATCCAGCCCCTTCTTATCTACGAGCCATCTCTCAGAAATCAATCATAACCTCGATCCCCGTTATCTTTTGCCACTTATTTGTCACTTAGCATGTTCGGGTTCATCAGTTGCTTCTCATCAACTCAAAAACCTCCGCAGCTATTAAATTAACCTGCTAATTCAATGCTACAAACCATGCTAATCTTATGCTATCTACACCTCTATGTCCTGAGCCATTACCCGTGCCCTTTGCTCTTTTTTTCTCAGTCCTTCCTCTCAGTCCTTTCTCTCAGTCCTTTCTCTCACACGCCCTTCTCTCAAGCCTTCTATTCTTCTCTCAATCTTTAGTCCTTCTCAATCCTTTTCTTACCGCTCAGTCCGTCACTCTTTCAAATTCAACGCTCTTCATTCACATCCACGTTATGCCTCCATGTATCATCACTAGCCGCTCCAAAGAAACCAGCCCCAGTAACTCCCTCCTTTTCAAGTGTTCATGGCTCTGCTATCGCTACAAGTAATCACTCTAAGATATCTTTTTTTGTTTACCATGACCAACACCCAGATCTACTCCGCAACGTACTCGAACATCCCCGTGTTCGAGTTCGTCACGCTGGAAGGACCCATCATGCGACGCAAGTCTGACGCATGGATCAATGCCACACACATCCTCAAAATCGCCAAGTTCCCCAAAGCAAAACGTACGAGAATATTAGAGAAGGACGTCCAAACAGGCATCCACGAAAAAGTACAGGGAGGCTACGGTAAATTCCAAGGCACCTACGTGCCGCTCGACATCGGCAGGGACATTGCTCGCTCTTTCGGCGTACTCGACATACTCAGACCCATATTCGACTTCCAGTATGTCGAAGGAGAGCTGGAAACACCACCGCCAGCCCCAAAACATAACCATGCACTGGCGCTCAACGTCGCCAAGCGCTCACAGCAGAAGGAAAGCAACGATACGAATAAACGATTCAAAGCAGTCACAGGCGAACCCAAAAAGCGAGGCCGGCCACGCCGAATCACCCTCTCCAAAGCTCCAGCCTTGAAGCACGAAGACACAGTGCCCATAAATGGGCCCAACATAGGTACCTTCAGCACCACATCGCCTCCAGCACTCAGACAGGACACGCTCCAGGACGCTCCTATTAAGGATGAGGACTTGGAGTTGGTGGAATCGGACGAAGACCTAGACGAAGGCCACAAGCTCCTGCAGCCAGACGAATTCATGAACCACAAGGAGCTATTTGGCCGCGATCTGTTTGACAAGATGCCACAAGGAAGTCTCACTATAGCAGGCCTCTCACAGCAAAACTTACAACTTCAGTCGGCAGGTCTCTCGCAGAACTTACAGCTGCCCACGCTTTCACAGATGTCCAAAACGGCGCTGTTTGATCCCTACAGTCTCCTGCAGTACCACCTCCTGCTGCAAAAGCCCGAGTCTGTGTACGCCGAGTACTTTTCCAACCTCCTCTCGTACTTCCTTGACGACAAAAAGCAGAGTGTGGATAAGTTGATGCAACCACCGCAGCCCTTGGCCAAAATCAACATCAACCAGCCCATAGACAACGACGGCAATACCATCTTCCACTGGGCGTGCCTGATGGGAAACACGCAGATGGCGGAGTTCTTAATCGACACCTTCAACGTACAGGCGGACACACGGAACAGTCTTGGCGAGACAGCCTTGATGTTCTTGGTGAAGTTCAACAACTCCTTTGAGCTCAAGAACTTTGCACTGGTGCTCGGGTTGTTGGGTGAGTCGGTGATGGCCGTAGACAACAGAGGCAAGACGGTTTTGCACCATATTGCAGCGTTGGACAAGACCAAGGAGCGTTTTGGCAAGTACTACATGGAGGGGATGTTGGGAAAAAGCGCACAAGATATAGACGAGCCCAAGGAGAACGAAGAAGCGCATGTCCTCTCCCTGCTGGACTTGTCCAAGTTCCTCAATCACCAGGACTCGGACGGCAACACCGCGTTCCACATTGCTGCATATAACCTCAACAAGAAGCTCATCCGTGTGTTTATCGCGCACCACAAGCTGATTGACTTCACATTGCGTAACTTGGTATCATATCTGGTTGAGGACTACCTTGCGCTGCACAACTTTGTTTTGCGTTTGGACCTGCCCCACGATGACGAGCCATCGCAGATGATGCCCAGCATGGCGCTGCTGTTCGACTCTCTTCTCCATAACACCAAGGCTGCGGTCAAGTTGCACAATACCACATCGAACATGATTACCGAGCGGTTGACGGAGCTTGCCTACTCGATCGACAAAGAGTTGAATGAGAAGGATGAGGCAATTCTTGCGTTCTTCAAGGTGATGCAGTTAGCGCTGCTGGAGAAGTTGGAGTCGCAGCGCAATATCCTCGCGTTGTTCCGCATGGAGCACCTTGTAATGGAGCTCGAGCAGGGATTTGGTGACGATGACGAGATGACGGGGGATCTCCGCCGTGACCAGGTGTTACAGGATGAGATCAACAGGGTGATAAACGACTTGTGTTTTCAGTTTCTCCAGAAAAAGGAGGAGTTTGACAAGAAGGCTATAGAATACCGCGCGGTGCAAGAGAGGCATTACAAGAAGCAGTTGGAGGAGGGCGTGAAAGAGGAGGAGAAAAAGATAAAAATGATCAAGCACGAAGATGATCACGACAAGGAGAATAAAGATTCGCAAAAGCAAGACAAGCAGATTGATGAAAGTAAAGAGGCCGAGCCTTTCGAGCTTGCGGTTGAGCTCAACAAGCAGATTATACGCAGACAGCAGTTGATGAACCAGTTATACAAAGAGCAGTTGCGCGTGGACGACGACGTCAAGGACGACAGCAAGCTTCCCGAACACTCCATCATTGGCGGGTATCCTGAGGATGACAAGTTGAACAAGTACTGTCGGTTGTTGTCATTGTGTTGTGGGATGGACATTTCGGAGGTGGAGAGTTCGATCGAGTTGATAGAGCAGCTGTTGCGCAGGTGATTTGGGCAAATAACGGATTATGAGAGGGTAGTTGACCTAAGGGATTTTAGTGATTCAGAATGTACCGAGCAAAGGGTTTGAGTAAGAACGACTAAGGGATGTCTAATATCAGCATGATCTGAATCCATAGAAGATGACTGCAACCGAATCATCCAAAGATGGTTCAACATGGAGGGAGCGGGTAGTGTTGTAATATACAATAGGGTATGGATAGAGCCAGTAGCGGTGAAGAGTAGTTTTGTAATTCTGGCTGTGAGGAAGAATCACGCAACCTACATTATTTCTGGTACAAACTACATGAACAATCCAAAAGTTTTGATAGCGTTAAGATGCCAGTAGCACCACAAGGTTAAGCGAGATAAAACTTGTGGAAAGAGCATACTTGAAAGAATACAAAAATTAACGAGGTTCTATGATGATTTCTACTAGTAGGAGTGCAAAATGACAAGTTTTACAAATGGTTAACAAGACTATAGGTTTTACAAAAGTAGTGTATGAAAGCGCAAAAAATACTTCACAGATTTTGTGTCCCGATTTTTAAACGGTTACCGAAATCTAGAAACCATCGCTCCAAACTTCGGGTAACAATAAAGCGTATAAACCCGCACGCGTGTTGAATAAAGATAAAAAGACCATTGCTCATACAGAAGGTGCCTTTATTACATAGTTGACACGCGGTAGTTCAAGCGTCGATAAATATCACGATGCTTCGTACTTACTCCCGCCATCCCAAAATTAAGAGACTCAACTATAGCCCATAAAATCCTGATCAATGCCACGTGAATCAAATCTGCTATTAGCAACGCATGCCTGGAATCAGTCATCCTCTTCCTCCTCATAGGCAAGCTTCAAAGCGTCCCGCCTGGTGTTTGTAATTGATCTCCCGGGCAATGGAAAATCAGACCCGAAAATCTTACCCGAATTTTTAAGCCGGTAAACCGTCACCACGCATTTCTACGGGAGCCGTACAAGACACACAAAACTCCCCGCTCCCCGCTCCCTTAACCATATGGCGTCATCCAGTATCAACCACCCCTTTGTTGCTTCTCCACTCTCTTCACCAGCCCCCCTGACTGGCTTCCACCTCAATTTCTGCTGAATTCAGCACCTTCGTTCGCTTCTTTTTGAGCCGGACAGTTCAATTCTGAAACATCTTTTCTTGTCAAATCAGCCCGCATTTTCAGCCCACTTCTCAGTGCACTTTTCAGCCCTTCATCTGTTCAGTAGCGTTCATCAGCCACCACAGGCTAATAATTTTCGGTTGCAAATTTTACCGTGTTTAACCGAGATTTGCTTCCGCGCATCTCACGTAAGGCTGCAAAAAAACTGCTTCGGAAACAGCGCTAAGTGATTGTGCAATATATAGCGGAGCGTTTCCCCAACACAAATACCTCTTTCTCAAGATACATACAATACCCTCATGTCTGCATCTAGTGATAACTCACTCAAGTATGAAACCACCAACTCGTCGGCGGTGGAATTCACAGACGTCCCCATCGAACTCTATGCAGACTCCTCTAGAATCCAGAACCGTCGTGCCTCAGGTAGGTCCATGGCGCTGGAAGACTACTCTGTCAAAAACATCTACGGTGACTTAGACAGCACTGAGATTGAAGAACAAAGAACTGCAGCACGTAACGTCATCATCGACGAAATCGCCCAGAGAACACAGGAAATCGACGACGAAGAACGCTACATAGGCTTGGAAAGAGCACGCTCCAACAAGTCCACATACGAAGAAGCCTACTTGGATAAACTCCCCATCGAAAACAGTGGAAGTGAATTCTCGCCTGTGGACCCGGAGTTGATCACATGGAATGGGCCCCACGACCCAGAAAACCCCAAGAACTGGAGCAGCGCTACCAAAGCGTATCTCATTGCATTTGTTTCGTTGTACGCATTAGTGGCACCAATGTCGCTGCTGATGCCGCTGCCTGCGATGACCAAGATCAGTGCGGAGTTCAACATCACGTCGGATGTAACGCGGGCAATGGTGGTGTCGATCCAGATTTTGGCATGGGCGCTCGGCCCTCTCTTAATTGCCCCGTTGAGTGAGCACGACAGAATCGGCCGTAAGTTGGTGCTTGACGGCCTGGCATGGATGTCGCTCTTCTTCAACCTCGGGTGCGCCTTCTCGAAGAACACGGCGCAAATGATGGTGTTCCGTTTCATTGGTGGTCTTTTCGGTTGTGTGCCCTTGAACGTAGGTGCAGGTGTCATCTCGGATTTGTACGAGGCTGAATCACGCGGCTTGGCGCTCGCAGGCTACTCCTTGGCACCGCTCTTGGGCCCGGTCATTGCGCCGGTAGTTTCTGGGTTCATCGTGAAGAGCATGCACTGGAGATGGGTGTTTTACGTGTTGTGCATGTTCAACGGTTTTGTTGCAATTTCCGCGACTATTTTGTTCAGAGAGACCTACACCCCGAAGTTGCTCTTGATGCGTGCGAAGAAGCTCAGACGCGAAACGGGTAACGAAGCTCTTCACACCATCTATGAGATCACCGACAGTGACTCGTTTGCACAGAAAATGTGGGTCACCATGTCGCGTCCTGTGGTGCTTCTTTTTTCGCACCCAATGATTGTCGGATTGGGCTCGATGATGGCCTTCACCTACGGATTCATGTACTTGATGATTGTAGCATTCCCTGCGATCTACGGCAAGCAGTATGGGTTTGATACCCTGGTAACTGGATTGATGTACATCCCCATGGGTGTGGGTTTTACTTTGGGCGTCTTTTTCTGGTCCTACTTCATGGGCAAAGTGTACAAGACGCTCACTATTAGAAACGGCGGTGTTCAGAAGCCTGAGTTCCGTATTCCTTGTTTGTTTGGAGCGTCGATATGCGTTCCTGTTGGTCTCGTTTGGTTTGGATGGTCTGCACAGAAGCACCTCCACTGGATCATGCCAGGAATTGGGCTGGCGATTTTTGCTTTTGGCCTCGTTTGTGTTTTCCAGGCGCTTCAGAGCTACTTGATTGACATGAACCCACGTTATGCAGCGCTGCTGGTTGCGGCAGCTGCACTTTTCCGCTCGCTTTTCGGCTTCCTGTTCCCTTTGTTTGCAAACAAAATGTACGCTAGCATGGGATATGGATGGGGTAACACCATGTGTGCGTTTGTGGGTTTAATGCTTGGTATCCCATTCCCGATTGTTTGTTTCATTTACGGTGAAAGAATCAGAGGATGGGCCGATGCGCGTTTGGAACGCGACCAGAAGAAGAGGGACGAGAGAAGGTTGGAGAAGTTGCGTGAGCAGGCAAACGGCCCGAAGGAGAAGAGTTGAGTGGAGAGGATTAAGGTCTGGAGTCTTTAAATATGAGAGGGTCGTTTACACGACAGTAGCATAATAGCATAATAGCATTCAATTTTGGCTTACTGCAGTGCATAATGTGTCAACACGTAGTTTCATGAAATTATGCCCCTGGAAACTGCGTGACAGAAAAGCATTAGTGCGCATATTTAGACTTTTAAGCGCCCAGTGACACAATTTATTTTCATAGGGGTGACAGGCTTATTCGAGGGGGCTGGTGATGATCCGGTATGACGTTCCAACTAGACAGAGCACCAGCATTTCAATTGGCACATACTATAACATTAGATGATATTGTAACTTGGCGTTTGTTAATTTATAATTAACAAGTTGCATTTATTAAGGTTACAAATTAAAACGGCTTATCTACAACTTAAACTTAATGTTATCTTCTAGTCTCCTCGTATCACGTGTTTCCATCCGAATCCCTCAACTCGTAAATAAACAATAGCAAGAAAACCATTCGCGTTATCTCGCGGTGCTGGCCCAAATGCAGGAGTGACACGAATCTCTATCATAACCCCACATATTCGGAATTCTCTTCGCGTTTTTTGACGTCAGCGCTTATATGCAGGGAGTCTAAAATGCACTCTGGTAACATTATGCTTGATGTTGCATTTAGACATTCGAAGGAACCAAGGCACCTCCGAGTACCAGCCGGCGGGGAAACCGACGATTATCAATGTAACATGGCTGGGGTCAGGATCTACCACTAAATTATCAGAAAAACTTATAACCACTTTTCACAGCAGCCTCGGCTGAATTCACAAGCCTCTACTAAGCTCCCCCGTGCGCGCATTAGCATTTCTACTCGCGAATCAGCTTTTTGCACACGGACCAGCTTCTTGAGCGCGCATTGGCTCTCGAGTGCGGAAAATATAGTTTCTGGAAAGGCTTATCTCTGTTTACTCGATCTGCATCGGCTGATCGAATATTACATCCATGTTGCAGTCCACCCGAAAAGAATGGAAACGCGAGTCCAAAAAGAATGGGGAAGTGAATCCGAAAAGAATGGGCTAGCAAATATAAATAGGAGACCTTGTAACCGATTTCACAAATCAACAAGCACATCAATCCAAGAACTTCTACTTCGGGGATGTTGTACCTTTTATTTCTTTTGCCTGCAACTCTTGCAGCCATAGCCAATCCTTTGCCTGCGCCGCGGAACATTACGTGGAAAGAAACCGGGGCCATTCCAATCGATATTGCGTCTTTGGCCCTTCTGTCGAACCAGCAAAACGACATTCTTCAAGATGCTTTCAACCGCGCAGTCCACTCTCTTTCCGACTTGAAGTGGTACCCGGCAGCCGTTGAAAAACCCATTGCAACGTACGCGCCATTCCCTTCCAAAAGAGACCTGCTGAACTCTACCACGGTCAGTCATGTCGAGTTTGACATCAAAGACTACACTGCTGATTTGCAATTGGGTGTGGATGAGTCCTATACTCTCTCGGTGACTTCTGGAGGCATTTCCGTAACCGCAGAAACGGTCTGGGGTGCATTGCACGCAATTACAACCCTCCAGCAGATTGTCTTGTTTGAGGACGGCGGGTTCAAGATCGAAAGCGAGGTTGAGGTGACTGACCTGCCATTGTACCCTCACCGTGGTGTTATGATTGACTCAGGAAGAAACTTCTTGGATGTTGATTCCATTAAGGACCAGCTCGACATCATGGCTTTGAGCAAGATGAACTCTTTGCACTGGCACATTGAAGACTCCCAGTCGTGGCCTATTGTTTTGAAGTCGTTCCCCCAGATGGCAGAAGGCGCTTACTCTAAGCGTGAAACCTACACCATTGATGACTTGGTTGATATCGTCAGCTACGGAAAGGCCCGCGGTGTCCGTGTTATTCCGGAACTTGAGGCCCCAGGCCACGCCAGCGCAGGTTGGGCTCAAGTCAACTCCCTGTTTGTCGCATGTAAGGATGCTTGGTGGTCTAATGACGACATGGCCCACAAGGTTTCCGCAGAACCACCGCCAGGTCAGTTGGAAATCTTGAACGATGACCTCTACGACGTGATCAAGGGTGTGTATGACGAATTGAGTGAGGTGTTCTCGGACAATGTGTTCCATGTTGGTGCTGACGAATTGAACCAGAACTGCTACAAGTTCTCATCCTTGACCCAAGACTGGTTCAAGGCAAATACCTCCAGAACTTTCAAGGACTTGACTCAGTACTTCTTTGACAGAGCCTTGCCAATCTACAACAACACCAAGAACAGACGTTTGATGATGTGGGAGGATGTTGTCACCACAGCTGAAGGTGCGCACTCTATTCCAAAAGACGTCATTATGCAGTCGTGGAATGGCGACATGCAGAATGTCAAGTTCCTTGCAGACAACGGATACGATGTTGTTGTTTCTTCTTCCTCGCACTACTACCTTGACTGTGGTTACGGTAGTTTTGTGACCAACGACCCACGTTATGCCAATGTTCCTGCAAACCAAGCTTTCAACGATGGCCTGGGTGGCTCGTGGTGTGGACCCTACAAGACTTGGCAGCACATCTACGACTACGACTTCACTGCAGGCTTGACTCCTGCGCAGAAGAAGCACGTATTGGGTGTTGAAGTGGCCATGTGGGGAGAACAGGTGGACTCAGTTGTGCTCATCCCAAAGATCTGGCCAAGATCTGCCGCCTTGGCCGAGTCAACCTGGTCCGGTAACAGAGACCTGACTGGAATGTTGAGAACCACCGAGTTGACCCAGAGAATTTTGAACTTCAGAGAGTGGCTCGTTGCCTTGGGTTACAATGCAAGTCCTTTGGTGCCAAAGTCCTGTATGTTGAACCCTCACTCCTGTGATCTCTATTACAACCAGACTATTTATGCAGGAGTTAGTTAGATACTGAAGACCGCTTGATTGTTTTGGTTGAAAAGTATGTTTGTTTACTTTGATAGTTGAATAAAATGTTTGCACACCGGCACTATTATTTTGCAGCAATCCTATTTTGGATGTTGCTGCATTTTTCTGCATTTGGGACCCTTTGCACAAAGTATTTCAACATGCCTTCTCTGCCTGTTTGAACTAAACACGGCTATTGCTCTTCAATCCAATGCCTGTAGTCTTGTGTTTGCAATGTTTGGCCCTAAAGTAGGAATGCTTGGTTTCGAGGGCGTGTCGAGTTGTATAGGGTGCGGAATTAGTATCGCAAAGTACTGCGAAGGAGGCTGAGCTTAATGGTAGTTTATGGATTAAACGGATATCACATGAACTCAATGGGGGAGTTTGTAAAGACGAAGAAAGTCATTACGATTTCCTGCCAACACGTACCATAGACCGCTTGTTAATAATGACTCTAGGTCAATATTAGCCTGTTTGCAGTTGATTCAAAGTTGTAATCCGGGTTCCCAAATATCTTGTGACCTGTACCGGCCCAGTTTGACTGCGCAATGCTTTAGAACCAGACAAGAAGTGAACAAAACGAAACAGAAAGTTGCCTTTTATGCCAGAAATAATTGGGCAGTTCCTAAACCCAGTGCCATGCACAGATTCTTTTTAGACCCTATGAAGCTGTGGATTTGCGGACATAAAGAACATTTGAATAACTGTTCGGACTGTGGCAGTCCTACACTACTTTGCCTTTATTATTTACTCGAGTCATGCATTCATAATAACTATTTGTGTTAATTTCTCTAGTGTACTATGGCTTGATTGCAAAAATCAACATCCCAACTAAATCAAATATCGAAGACAGGTTTTATCCGCCGATCCGGACGCCATTAATGAATATTCTTTCGTTGCTTACATCACTCTTTGCAAATGATACAATATTTTGGCTAACTATCATCTCAGATTATAAGCAAATATGCCAACGTCATATTCAAAAACTCAAAACATCCACGAATCTTTCACCTATTCTGATTGCGTGGTAACTTCTTCCTGTATCTCTAACTCTTGTTCTTGTCTCTTAACTCTCTTATCTAACACCTCTTCTGTTTTACACTCCCCTTGATTTCTCGCTTCTCATAAAATCCCACTTCATTTTTCTGGTTTTTAACTGTTCCAATGCAGCCAATCACCTTGGAAAGCCTCCAGGTCTTTCCCCTCCCGAAATCCATCGAGGCACTTCCGGATTCAAGTAAGAGCGAATTCGTTAACTCCACGCAGCTTCTCAATGGTCACCTCGAGTCGCTTGCTACTTACAAAACTTTCAACAAGCAGGTCTTGGCCAAAGTGGAGGAGGTGATCTCACAGTATGAGCATATAAATGAGTTGATTAGCGAATACGACGCCATCAGCGCGCGCATACGGCTGCAACTCGACGAACTTACTTCACTCTACCGCCAATTCACCGATCTTCAACTGGAGGAGTACAAATTATTAGCAAACAACTACAATGTCGATACTTTGATCAGGGTCAAGTTTCGTCAGGTTGTTGAGCTCAACGATAGCGAGTCACGAGAGTTGGCCAAGGCTTTCAGGCCGGCAGACTTTGAGGCAGAGTTTGGGTCGTTTGTTCAAGAGTTTATAGCGAGCAGGAAAAAGTACCATTACAGGAGGGAAGTGATGAACAGGTGGGAGGAAGATAGAGTCAGTGGTGCCATTTGACCGTATAGAGGATGTTGCCTGAGGCTGTGTAAAAGTATACTTCATGAGGTGCTTGAAAGTAACTTCATGAGGTGCTTGAAAGTAACTAGGTGGTTGAAACTATATTTCATGAGGTGCTTGAAAGTAACTAGGTGGTTGAAACTATATTTCATGCGCTGGTATGGAACCATATTTACCTTTATACAGTAATAGTTGATCACGTCAGAGTGACTATTTGAGGCAGTATAGACGGATATTTGAGATATCAGTATAGAAGACTATTTGAGGCAGTAAGGGATATTTGAAATATCAGCATAGAAGACTATTTGAGGCACTGTGGCACCAATTAATGAAGACCTCCAACATGAAGCCAAAATCAAGACGTAAGTTCGCATTTATCTGTCTGATTTCGTATTTGATTTTGTCGTTATCATTTTTGTCTTGTGTCGTTAATGTCCGCTGCTCATTTTAATGTTTCTCTCCTGCCATCAATCGGTAGTGAACTACGCTGAAACACCTCGCATATTCATCATTCGGTCTCATCGAGTCCTATCAAGCGAATTACCAATATCTAACTACTCTTGTATCTGTCCTACACCTATCGATCACATCACTCCACTTGGTTCATTCTTACACAAACACACCCATCAACGCTCAAACGCGATCTCGTATACTCCGCGTTCTCCTCCCTGCGTCTTGGGCAATTGTTACGGAATTCCAAGCAGCACATCTCACAGAACTTTACATATTCCATCAAATGTACAGCCTCCGAGCACTTCCGATGTAGTGCGGAGCTCACTTTATCACCATCAGACACATATCGCCTGTGATTCTAGCTCCTATGTATACATTACACCTCACTCCGTAGCTCCGCCCACCTCCGAAGCTTGTTTCTACAGTGGGTAGCGCTCATTGGCCGTTTTCTCGGATCTGATAGGGCCGGAACAAATGGCTGAAAGTAAAGAAGCTTTTACCGCTAAAGTTTTTTTCCCCAATCATCGCAACTCACGAGATGTTCAGGAACACTGCAAGGCTCTTCTCGAGCTCAGCGAGGGCATTCAATGCCACTAGCAAGCCTGCCGCACCACAGAAGGTTGGTACCTTGCGCAAGTTGTGGAAATTCACCAGGAACACTGCTGCTGTTGCTGTTGTGGGATCTGTTGGTTTCGTTGGCTACAAAATTTACCAAGAGTCATATCCTGCCCAACAGGAGCCACAAGTTCCATTCTTCGCCAACGGCCAGAAGAAGAAGACTTTGGTTATCTTGGGTTCTGGATGGGGCTCCATTTCACTCTTGAAGAACTTGGACACTACCTTGTACAATGTCGTTATCGTCTCCCCTAGAAACTACTTTTTATTTACCCCCTTGTTGCCTTCGGTCCCCACCGGAACTGTTGAGTTGAGATCCATTATTGAGCCTGTTCGTTCCATTACCAGAAGAGCACCTGGTGAGGTTCTCTACCTTGAGGCTGAGGCCACCAGTGTTGATGCTGTCAACAACATCATCACTATCAAGCAGTCCACTACCGTGAACTCCGGCCATTCAGGTGTCGACACCAACGCAACCAAGAGTAACGTCGCTTCTGTTGAGCAGATTACTACCACCCTCAACTACGACTATTTGGTTGTTGGTGTTGGTGCCCAGCCATCTTCGTTTGGTATTCCTGGTGTCGCCGAGCACTCGACTTTCCTCAAGGAGATCTCTGACTCGGTTGCCATCAGAAAGCGCTTCATGGAGTGCATTGAGGCTGCCAACATTCTCCCTAAGGGTGACCCTGAAAGAAAGCGTTTGTTGTCGATCGTCGTTTGTGGTGGTGGTCCAACAGGTGTGGAGGCTGCTGCTGAGTTGCAAGATTACATTGACCAGGACCTCAGAAAGTGGATCCCAGAAGTTGCTGATGAGTTGAACGTCACTGTCATTGAGGCCATGCCTAACGTGTTGAACATGTTCAACAAGAACTTGGTTGAGTACACTAAGGAGGTTTTCCGTGAAACCAACATTAGATTGATGAACAACACCATGATTAAGAAGGTTAGCGACAAGACTGTCACCGCTTCCCACAAAGAGAGCGACGGAACCACCTCCTCCAAGGAAATCCCTTACGGTTTGTTGATTTGGGCTACCGGTAACGCCCCAAGAGACATCACCCGTAACTTGATCTCGCAGTTCGATGAGCAGAAGAATGCCAAGAGAGGTCTTTTAGTGGATGACCGCTTGTTGTTGGATGGCTCTCAGAACATCTACGCTTTGGGTGACTGTACCTTTACCAAGTTTGCTCCTACTGCCCAGGTTGCATTCCAGGAAGGTGAGTACTTGGCTAAGCACTTCCACAAGTTGGCTGAGATCGACAACCTCAAGTACACCATTGCCAACCCAACTGTCAAAGACAACAAAGACCGTTTGACCAAGAAGTTGCTCAAGTTGGAGGACAGATTGCCTGTGTTTGAGTACAACCACCAGGGTTCTCTCGCTTACATTGGTTCCGAGAGGGCCGTTGCCGACTTGGTGTGGAATGGTTGGTCCAATGTGACCTCCGGTGGTACCATCACATACTTGTTCTGGAGATCGGCCTACATTTACATGTGTTTGTCCGTGAAGAACCAGGTTTTGGTGTGTTTGGACTGGTTGAAGATTTCTATGTTTGGTAGAGATATTTCCAAGGAGTAGAGATTAGACTATATTGCTCACGCTGTGGGATGACTACCTGTCACTAATTATATATTCGAAGTTACTGGCGTAGGACGTATTTCACAGTATTTAATCTCGATGTCATCTTTATTTTGTGTCACTACTTTTTTTTGCAGCCAAAACTATTGGCTTTGTTACCGGAATATAAATATGAGTAATGTTGTCATAAAAACCAAAAATCATGCCTCTTTTCACTTTTCTGATCCGGCGGCTTCTGATGCTCAAGGAGGGCAATTGGTTCCACTTTCCGCAACGCTCTGACATAACCCTTCAATTTTTTATATCCTCGGTGGATACAACTATCACAGTCGTATGGAAAGCTGTAGAACTCATTCGCGTTTGCGACGGTTCGGAAAATGTGGTGACATACATCTGTCGACAGCCAGCTATAGGACTCAAAAGCACAGACGCGTTTGGTTCTTTGTTGAAACGTTGCCAGTTTAGTTTTCATGAGGACGGTCGTGACTACGAGGAATGTGTCAAATTTTTGAAGGAAAACAGGATGACAGTTTTAGATGCTAGAAAAAAAGATATAGGAGCCACCGGCTCACAAATCCCAAATCCGCATATGATTGGTTCACAAATTCCCTGCTCGCAGAATCAAGCTCTGTATCCGAATACAACGTTTCAACTGCAAAAAGAAATCCCAAACAGTCAGCTTCTCCCTAGCACTTCTGGATCAGGTGAAAACATACTTAAGCATCTTGACCCAGACCGTGGAGGTAGCTTGATGCTAGCAGAGTCAAATCAAGCTGGGCATGAGCACACGTCATACCTCAATTATACACATCAACTTACAGTTGATAAACCAACTTACCAATTGAGCTCGGCTCAACCTATTTACTTTCTGCAGCTCAAACAACCAACACCTTTGTCTCAGATAAACCCAAATTCGCGGTTATCACGCATAGAAACCCAGCCACAAAATAATTTTCAAGAATACCCCAGTATCAACTCCATTTCTTTTCAATCTGACATGAGTGAGCAGATATTAGCTCCAAAACCAAAACGTCCCAAAATAGTTACATACCAGCCACAGATTACACCAGAGGCAGTTTCCCACATGGGGAAAAGTAGTAACACGCAACTTCAAGCTACCCGTCCTCTTTGTCAACAATGCCTCCCTAGTAATAACAGCTGGAAAGTCGGAGAAACAGATTTAAGAGAGGTTCTGGAAACACAAAAGCTGACCACAGTCGCACACGCTCAGCAAAAGGGAAATTTGCAGGGAAAAGATGTGACCAAATTAAGTGATACTGAGCTACAAGAAAAAGTGAGGGACATGCTCAAAGATCCGACCTTCACCGATTTCGTGAAGCGTCTCGACAAGATGATATTTAGCAGTTCCTCCAAGATTCGTTAGTTAGGCTACACTGTGCGTTCTATGTATCTTCTATAATACTCGCGGCACCTGCCGCTTCTAACATTTATATAAAACAATGTTTACTGGTAGGAACCAGTCTAGCTTTCCCTTCAATAGTTTTATAGATCGTTATGATCTAGCTCAGCCTTGAAGAAGCCCTCGTGGGTACCATGTTTTGTCTCCAATGGAAATATGACTCTTATTCAACTTCTTGTTTCGCAGTTATTAGCCCTCGTGGCACTCGCTGACTTTTGCACGCTTATCTGTATAACTTCACCCACTTCCGAATTGTCAACCCATCTTCCATTTGCGCATCTTCTGGTACAAGCTCGTATCCAAACACCTTTGGCAAAAGCTGGAACTTGAGATACCAGAATCCAACGCAACACAACAAAAACACCACAGCAGAAACGGCGTATGAGGGTAAACCCTCAAGACCTTTCGGGTTGGGGTCTTGGGTGGTCAACAAAGGTGAAATTATAAGATACGCCGCGATAACTATCGTGACTGCTGTTCCAAACAAACTTGCACGAATAGGTGCACGAAGATCCGGATACCTCCTTCTGATAACGAAGATTCCCACTGCCGACAACAAAATGAAAATCTGTGCTATGATTCCTTCAAACTCGACGATATAGCTGTATATGTCGCCCAGTGGTGCAAATAAGAAGCACAACAGAGTAAGGGACACGCTAAATATCAAAGTCCGCATGGGTGCACCAAATGGTTTATTTGAAGACATGAATTCCGAGAATGGGAGATAACCTTCGCGGAAGACTTCTTGGCTTACTCTTGAAATGGTGTATATAACCACAAAGATATTACCACCTGCGCACAAAGCAACAGCAAAAGTAAGAAACTGGCGGCCAAATGCGTGACCAAGGACCTTTTCAAAAAGAATGGAGCCAACTAGCGTACGACCATTTGCCAACTCATCAGGTGGGATCACTATCAAATAAGAAAGGTTGGTGAATAAATAGGTAGAAGATATAATGAATAGTGAGAACGGTCCCGCAATTTTAAATGTGCGTGCAGGATCCTTGATTTCACTCGACACTGTGTGGACAGAATTCCACCCTGAAAATGCGAAACTGGCCTTGATAACTGCCGATGCAAAGCTCGAAGAGGAGACTGGCTTTGAAATGGTAAAGAACTCATCCCATTTCAAATTGGACTCAATATGTGTGAGACTTTTGGGTATGAAGACAACATAAAATCCAATCATAACCATAATCGCCATGAGTCCGAGTTTCATTGCCCCAAGGACATTCTGGATGCGAACTCCATGTGACACGCTGACTCCGTGAATCCCTGCTGCGATGTACAAAAATATGAGACCGGTGACCCGAATATTGAAATCGGATGTGGTGAGTCCAATCGAGTGCAAGAGGTACTCACCAAATACAAGACAGTTGGATATGTTAAAACCAAGTAAAACAGACTGAACCAGAAACACAACGGTTGCAAGAAGCTTTGGCTTTTCATAAATAAATTCCAAAAATACCTTTATACCTCCGCTTCTAGGCACCAACAGGCCAAGCTCGAGAAACACGTAAAGGCCACTAAAGCTGATTGCAGCAGCAACAGACCACGCCGTGAAAAATAGAAACGGCGATCTTCCGCAGTCTTCGTAGACGCTGCTGGATATACTAAAGATGCCTGATCCAAGAATCCGCGAAATAAACAACACAATTGTGGAGAAAAGCCCAAGGTGCCTGCCCTGTGGGAGTTCTTCCAAGTCCTGTAAATATGAAACGGTGCCCCCAGGATGTAACTCAATCTCCAGGTCGTCAGAGATATTGCTTGAGGTTGATCCAGACCTGTAAACAGGCTCAATATTCTTCCCAAGCAGCTTCACAGTCATGTTGGTGCCGATAACAAATCTGTGGTGGCTCTTTTTTTTTGATAAGCCGTCATGTGACCATTAATGAGGTGATAACGATAGTGGGTGAGAGCCACTGAGGAGAATGCATACAATAGTAGCTGATAACTTACAGGTGTTAGACAATTCGATCTAATGTATATGCGAATGAAAGGACTGATATCACCCGATCAAAATCGTTAAATCCACAGTATTAATAGAATTGTATGCATATTTATATAATCATTAGCAGCGACCAATTTACTTAGGCTATACCTACAGCATCGATGCTATCTATTCAATTAAATTTTGAAGTCTCTACTTCTTGTTCTTCTTCTGCACATAGGCCTCCTTGGCCAAAGTCACCAACGCGTCCAACTCACCACTGTTCTCACACATCGAGTAGAACAAAGAGTCCTTATTTGCGATCAACACGTAAGGGTTTTCGTACTCGACCACTCTACCCGCGTCCATCACCAAAATCTTGTCATAGTCGATGATAGTCCTCAATCTGTGTGCAATGGTCAAAATGGTGGAGTTAGAGAACTCGTCTCTGATTGTTTGCTGAATGGCTGCATCAGACTTGTAGTCAATGGAACTGGTAGCCTCGTCAAGCAACATCACCTTAGGGTTCTTCAACAAAGATCTGGCCAAACAAACCAACTGTCTCTCACCTTGTGACAAGTTTCCACCACCCTCGGTGATGGCAGCAGCCAAGTTGAAGAACTTGTTCTGGTTCTCGTCCAGGTCGCTAGGCGTCTCGTTGGCACCAATCAAGTTGACTCTGCGCAACGCCTCGAAGATCTGCTCATCGCTGTAGTGTTCGAAAGGATCCAAGTTAGATCTGATAGTACCGGTGAACAATGTAGGGTCCTGTGGAATGATGGTGATGGCCTGGCGCAAGTTACGCAAACCGATGGTGCTGATGTCGACGCCATCAATCTTGATGGAACCGGTTTCAGGATCCAAGAAACGGAAAAAGGCTGTGATGATAGTAGACTTACCTGCACCAGTACGTCCAACGATACCGACCTTGTGGTTCAGTTCAACGTTGAATGTAACGTTTTTAATGACACGAGGCAACTCTGGTGCATATCTCAAAGAAACGTCATTGACGGTAATTTCACCGCGGCTAGGCCAGTTGGCTTCAGGCTCTGTCTCCTTGATTTCGTACGGTGGCTCCTGTTCAACCTCCAAGTACTCCTGCAATCTTTCGACGGAGTTCATGTTCATCTCGACATTAGCGTAAAGACGGACAATCCACAATGCAGACTCAGAGAATGAAATGGCGTATGAAAGCGACAAACCAGCCAAACCAGCATCGATACGGCCCACAGAGAGCAACACGAAAATACCAGCAAAGAGCATAACCATGGAACCCACAGCATCCACACGGAATGACAACCATCTGTTGGCAACCCAAAGGTAGAAGAACGGTCTGTTGTTGTTGTCGATGGCAGTCAAGTTCTGCTTCATGAAACGGGCCTCGACACCGTAGGCACGAATGGTGGCCACACCGGCGAGCGACTCGGAAAAGTGCTGGTGAATAGGAGATTTGGTGATGGACTCGTATCTTTTCAACTCACGCGAGAGCGAGATGTAGAAAGTACCAACGAGGTAGTAAAGGAAAACAATTACTAACGCAAAGATCAAGAAACCTGGAGTAATAAGCGTGATCAATACCAACGTAGAAACACACTGCACAACAAAGATGAAGACACCTTCCGCAAACGGCGTGATCTCCTGGTCGATGGCCTCGATGTCCTTAGAGAAACGGTTCATGATTCTTCCAAGAGGTGTCTTGTCAAAGAAACGTAAACGTGCGTGCAAGATATTGTTCATAACGTCCTTGAAGATAGTGTTGGAAGCCTTGATACCACACAAGAACACAATCACAAGACGGGCACTGGCGGTGACGGAATACAAGACACCAATCACGGCGTATATCAGAATGTAGAACAAAGTACCGTGCTCAACACCGTTAGCCTTGAGGACAGATCCCATGATACTGTAGCCAAAGAAGGGACGGATGTTTGCCATGGAAAACTTGTGAGCAGTAGACGCAAGGTTGGAACTTCTAACGACATTGAGAATGTTTAAGCCAGAAACCAGACTTGCGCTCACTGCTTGTTGCTCCGACAGCAACGACCAAGTTCTCAACCACCACGATTGGAACATGTACACACCCTGCGATGCAAGGAACGCAAACAAAATCACGGCCCAGGTCTTCCAACCACCCAAGTACTTGGCATAGCACAAGTAGACCTCGGAACCGACAACACCCTCAGCCTTGGACTCTTCTTCAACCAACTTACCGTCGGTCTTCTTGTTGTCCTCTGGGGTATCCTGAGAAATAGCCTTCAACTTCTGCTCAATAACAGCGGCCTTTGCCTTCATCAGGGCGTTCTTTTCGTCCAACGACTCCAAGTTAGTCAGACTTTGCTGGCGCAGCGAAATCACAGACAGCTTAACCAAGTCATCGTCACCCAAATCACCCTTGTCGAGCAAGTCCAGAGGAGTTCCCTGGGACTTCACACGGCCGTTGTCCATGACAACAACCCACTCGGCCTTCTGAACAGTCAAAGCAACGTTATGAGAAACCAAAACACAGGTTCTGCCCTCCATCAACGGACCGGAAATACAGTTTTCGTAGATCCACAATGCAGTGTGCGAGTCAACCGCACTCAAGCAGTCGTCCAACAAAAGATGTCTAGAGTTTGAGTATAAGGCTCTTGCAAGCGAAACTCTCTGCTTCTGACCACCAGAAAGAGTGATACCCTTCTCACCCACCTCGGTGGAGTCACCGGCACTCAAAATTTCGAAATCACGTGCCAAGCCACAGGCCTGTACAACCTTATCGTAACGCTCTTCGTTGAAAGCCAGCGCAAAGACAATGTTGTTTCTGATGGTCTCGTTCAAAAGCCAAGGAGTCTGCGAGCAATATGCAACAGACTCGGTCAAGCCGGTCTGTGGGTCGACCACCAACTCATCACGGGGAATAGCACCTGGAAGGTACACGCTACCCTGGATGAGGTCCATCTCACCGAGCAAAGCGAGTAAGAGCGACGACTTTCCGGAACCAGTGGCACCAATCACAACATTCAACTTGCCCTCTTTGAAGGCAACGTTCAAGTCGCGCAACTTGAAGTTGCTCTCGGACTTGGCATTCCACAGGAAAGAGGCGTTCTCGAACCCGATGTAAGGAGATGAAGCGGTCTGAGGGCTGCCCAACTGGTCGTACTTGGAGGTCTCGTCCTCATCCAAGAAGTCACTGACACGGTCCAAAGAAACCTTGGACTGGATGACAAACGAGGTCATGTCGGACAACTGGTCCAAAGGAGCACGCAAAAGAGTGAAGAGCGACAATGCCGTGAAAGCAATAGGAGGAGTCAATGGGTTACCGTCAATGATGGTGTAGCAGTAGAAGGAGATGAGTGTGATCAAAGTGGGAGTGATGAACCAAACTGTTCCACCGAGGGCCCATACCATCAGGCGGTAGGTCAAAATACGCAACTCGTCGGCTCTGATATCCATGACGTTCTTCAAGAACTGCTCTTCCCATGCGAAGAACTTGATAATACGGATGCTCAGGAAGGTCTCGTTCAACTTCTGAATACGCTTGTCGGTGACTTCCAAACCACGCTTTTGCAAAGAGGCCACCCAGTTGGCAATCTTGTAGTTGAGCGGGAGAAGGGCAATAATCAGGAAAGAACCCACAAGTGCGGGCCAGCCGAGAAGGCGGTACAAAAGAGTCACACATATACCGATCATGAGGAGCGAGGAGACAAAATAGTGGAGGTAACCACAGATTTCACTCACCTTGAACGCATCGATGGCCATAAGATTGATGATAGCACCAAGCTCGGCCGTCTTCTTACCTTCCTTGGGCTCCTTCTTGTCGGCGGTGCCTTCTTCGCACTCGGCCTCCACATCATCCTCTGTGACAGTGACCTTTCTACGCAATGCCTTGGCGTAAACCTCAGCAATGATGATGGCCTTCATGCGCACACACACACGTCTACCGAGGAAGAGCGAACATCCCAGCGAGATGGACGCAGCAATCTTGCAGAATGGCATGAGGAACACCAAGGTCCACGCGATACTCTTTGGCGTGGTGGTAGGGTCCTGGACGTACTCCAAAATCATTTTGAGCAACATCGAAGGTGCAAACACAATCACGGATTCCATACAAGCCCAGAAACCCTGGATCGAGAAAAGTAGCTTGAAGTGCATAAAGAGCTTGTAGGTGAAGCGGAACGCCAGCTGGTAGGCCTCGAAACTCTTAACCACATGCAATGCGTAGTCGTCCTGGCGCAAGCCCCAGATGTCATCCTTCGACAATGGCTTCTTCCAAGCCTTCCACACGATCTTGTCGATCCATGCGTAGGTGACAAAGCTGAAGATGGAAGACACATTCTCTGGAGAAGGCTCAGCACCATCACTGGTCAAGTAGATCTGGGCAGGCTTGTCGCCAGCCTTTGTGGTGAAGTTCAACCAGAGAAGAGTTGCGGAAATGGCAAACTCCACAATAACGTACTTCTGTGCCACATTGTTAATTGGGTGGATGAGGGCAGAACGGAAAATGATCAATTCAGGGAAGATGTTGAAAAAGTAGATGGCCGTGGAGTGGATCCAGAGGTTTGGAAGGCGGATGTTCACGCGTCTCAAGTTGGACACACGTGCGGATGCGATGGCAGCGACATATCCCCAAAAAGCAATCTTGACGACAACGATTTCCGTAGGAACAAACTGCACTTTCTTCACAAAAAGCGCCAGAATTGCCAAGGCCAACTGCACAGCGACAAGCACAAACTCAAACGTAACGGCAAACCGCTGGCCACCGGTCTTGAAAACCTCCTGCACCTTTCCGTGAGGAGTTCCGTCCAAGTTGCGGTCACTCAAACGCGAGAGGTCGAAATGACGCTCCTTGAGGGATGGACTATTGGCCTTGCTTGTGTTACTGCCCTGAACCGTTCCGTAGGCGTCGACATTTGCCAATAAGGGCCTGTTCTCGTCCTCCAAACGGACGTGTCTGCGGCGGTACAGCGCCACGCTCTTCGAGGCAAGTATGAGAAACGAAAGCATGCCCACTATGAGCTGTGGGTATAGAGAGAAGTCATAGAGTCCTCTCGGTGTTAGGTCGTCGTAGTCCCATAGGGACGACGAATTGGATGCAACCATCTTTGAGGAAAAAATTGTAGCAGCTGGGGGGTTTATATATATTGAAAAAAGAATGCAAAGAGAAAAGACGATGGCTGAAAAAATGAGTGGTGTGTTAGTAATAAGCAGTAATTGAATAAGTGAGCGCTCCGGCGACTAATTTACGATGCAGGGCCGTTCTGACTTCTTTCTACCGTTCTTCGGAATTTTTGTACCATCGATGCTGTTCCACAAAACCAGATGCCATGCTTTGAACGGCACGAGGGACGTTATTCTTTAGCTTACTTGGCAATCTTCTTAGGTGGTGGTGGGAGTACTACAATATGTTTCGGAGGAGGGTCCTGGTTTACACTGTAGACGGATATTTATGTGCATTTTCGTAAAGTCTCGTGTTCTATCGGCAGCAGGAGTTAAACTGGTGACTCGTTTTTGATAAGATTAGTGGAAATTTCAAGAAATTTCCATACGCCCTCATTGCAAAAATAAAAGAACGGAATATATTGTGTGAGGCCGAGAAAGCGACCTGCGTCGGCACAAATGATGGAAGAGTATAGTGTTTGAGAGGGTCACAAAAAACAATCACTCAGGGTGAGATATAGAATTATCTAATCTAAACCCTAGATACCCCCAGCACAGACTGGAGCTTAGTGAGGTACAAACAAGATAAACGTGTTATATGCAGGCAGGAACGAGCCTAAATGGAAGGTAATGGGATTGTACGTGCTTTCTTTGAGTAATCTAAATGATCAGCTAAAGCTTACAGAGTAATTTTGAGCAGTTGAAGTATAGCAGTCGAGTGAAACAAAATGTTCTGCGAGCAACCATAAACAGTTGGTAAGGGACACAGGAGTGGTCTAATTGAGTGCATCAAGACTTGAGCAACTACTTGTTCAACGGGTAATATTGGAGTATGAGCGATTCTGCAACCCGAATTATGAAAACCCACCCATTGACAGTAACCTAGGCGATCTTCGCTTTACCTTTCGGCAAGCTAGGGGAATCAAATTATTATTTTTTACGGAGGCATATTTTGCTGCACCTATTATGGACTAAATTTGCACCCACAAATGCACGGGGCAAACGTCCCTCAAGTAGTCATCAACGCAGTTCAATCATTACATAAACTCGTGTTTCTTCGCCAGTTTAGACAGCTCTTCACATAGATATCGCTTAGCTCGGACTATTCAGATGGGAAGGTACTTTTCTGCGGGAGTTCGAAGCTGCAGTGAATTTATGCTCATCTAGAAGTATTTCTCACCTGGCCCTTGACACTCGTCGTATTTTTCAAGATGCCGTCGACGTCTGTTTTTACTTCTACACCCGCTCACTTAACTGTATTCTACACAACTCACTTTCCTCATTTATTAACCCGCTTAGTCGGAGGTCTTCTGGGTACCTCTCAACAAACCGGTTCTTCTGGCAGCAATCAAACCAGCCTTCTGACCAGCGACGGCACCTCTGGAAATAGTAGAAGCCTTACCAATGTGCTGGTGGTTACCACCACCGTGAGGGTGGTCGACTGGGTTCATAGCCACACCTCTGGTCTTTGGCCACGAGTTTCTCTTGACCTTGTACTTGTGGAAAGCTCTACCAGCCTTCAACAATGGCTTGTCGATTCTACCACCACCGGCAACGACACCGATGACACCTCTGGCGTCGGAAGACAAGATCTTCTTGGCACCAGATGGCAACTTGACTCTGGTCTTGTTCTCATCTGGGTTGTGTCCGATAATGATAACGTAGTTACCAGAGGTTCTACCCAAAGCACCTCTGTCACCTGGGTTCTCCTCAACGTTGGAAACGATGGTACCTTCTGGACAAGCGCCCAATGGCAAGATGTTACCGACGTTCAAGGAAGCCTTCTTACCAGCAGCAATGAACTGACCGGTGTAGACACCCTCGTTAGCGATGAAAGTCTCCTCTCTCAACTTGTACTTGTATGGGTCGCGGAACACAACCTTGGCCAAAGGAGCACCTCTACCTGGGTCGTGAATGATCTGCTTCACGACACCACGGATGTAACCGTGACGCTCAGCGTAGTCCAAGGTTCTCAACTTGGCAGCACCCTTTCTCAATCTGGTGTGCGAGGTGAAGATAGAACCAGCACCCTTTCTTTGGTTACGAATAACTCTACCTGTTCATGTTAGTGGCGTTCAGCGTTCGTTCGTGACAACGGTACATACCCATTTTGCAATACGTTCAAGTTGGTTAACCAAAAAGATTATTTCAACCTTTTTTTCCCACATCGGTCTCTGCGACGAAAAATTTTCAGTACCACAAAATTGGAATTGGTCACGTGTAAATGAACGTATTCAGGGCTGAGCCCTCCAAACGACCACTTTTGCGGAACAGAGTTTAGAAACGACCTCCTATGTAAGCACCCCAGCATATTCTTAACAAGAGTGTTTCTTATACAAGGCAGATGTTTATCACTCTAGAAAGATGCTTTCTTATTCTTAGAGTGCCCTATATACACTCACTCTTACAAGCATGCTTAATCACTGAACTTCCATGTGTGCACCAACACAATTGAATACACCTACCAACCATCTTTCGGCCGAGAATTAAAACTGAGTTTCAATTAGATTAGCACAAATCGATTCGAAAACCCATCAGTCGCTAACCAGCATCGCTCTACTGTATTGTCGTCGCCTATTATTTTTGTTTCCCCACAATTGTGAATTTCATACTCCGCGCTTCACTAAAACCCCGACATATTACTGCATTTCTCTTTTGTTCACATCTAACAATACTCTAACCCCTCTGAAACATCATTCATCCGTTCCTATCTTTTTCTTCCATTCACAAAAACTCTTACCCTTATCTTATTAGCTTACTGTCATCAAGTGACGCCTACATTTTCACGTATGCAATGAATTACTCGCCCTTTTCACCTTCTGTGACCGCTACCTGCTCAGGTTCCTCAACGTGGGTCTTCTCTTCCACAACCTTCTCTTTAGTCTTCTTCTCCTTTTTATCCTTATTGCCTCTCGCATCCACAGCTACGTCCACTATAATTGGTCTGCCGTAAAGCATATGCCCATTGAACTCTTCCAATGCTTTCTTCTGCAAGTCCGGGCTGGAAAACTTTACGAATGCAATGCTCTTGTTCTGTAGCTTGGTACGACTCACGCCGTTCTTATCCTCATTTTGTATGCGTTTGCTCGGCATGTGTATCCATTTCGGCTTGTATGCGTGGAAAACGCCGTATAAATCACGAACACCGACTTTGTACAGTAAGTTCGTCACGAAAACCGTATCCGACGATACCTTACCTTTAGGTATTTTGTCGTTGTCACTGGCCTCTGCTTTTTGCTTGGCCGCTACCTTTTGCTCGTCCTCCCTCTTCTTTTGCTTCTTCTGTGCTGCGAGTGCCTTCTTTTCCGCCGCCTGCGCAGCTACTCGTGCCTTATATTGCTCGACCTTGACCTTTTTCTCATCTTCATCCAAAGGAGGCACGGCCTTACGCAATTGAATTGTTCTCTTGTGAATCTTGGTTCCCGAAAGTGCCGCCAACGCCTTGTCAGCCTCTTCTTTTGTCTCAAATTGAACAAATGCAAATCCCAAATACTTCTTGAACTCCTTTTCTGTGTCCTTCTTGAGTAGATGAAAGGGGATTTCGAAGCTCGTCCTAGAGGTTAGTAAAACCGTTGAAACCAGGAATTTTGAAGCAGTAAACGATCCTCTTGTCAAGATGAGTTACGGTCGTGGTATATCATCTATCCATTCTGCACTGGTACAGTATCGTTTTCGCAGTATTCCAATTTGGTGATTTTCCATCATACGTACACCTTGAAATCTTTGAACAATTCCCCCAATTCATCCTCGGTCGTTTTGTAGTGCAAGTTGCCGATGTATAGTCTCTCTTCAATGGGCTCTTTAGTGGTTGTCATATTCGCTTGCCATGATTTTTCGGTGCAGACGCCCGTTATTTATATTTGGATCGGTCTAAATGAGAGGCCACCCAATTAGGTAATTCTTCTAGTGGCAAATCCAGTGTTTGGCTATGTTGCTTTACCGCGCAGCCAGGCCTGTTGGGGACCTCGAAAGTTTAGATGGTATGCATGCGAAGGAGGCCGATGTTCTTGTGTCTCACGCGTCCGGTCTCCTTCACATTGGTTTCCTCGCCTTCCGATTTCTAGAAATTTCTATTTTGAGCTGCTAACGTGACTTAATAAGAGGCATTGATGTGACCAAAATTAGAGAACTTTGTGACCAAAGTGTCTTGTGGTGAGAGAATTGAAGATTAATATTGCTTATGGTTGTCTCTTTATTTCGATTTCGCTGGATCTTGTATTAGTAACTGTATAATTCTGTAGAGATAGGTCTTCCCCTTTACAATCACTCATACGTTGCCTCCGTAATACTTCCCCACTTGATCTTTAATACATGGGTTCTCTACCCTCTAGTTGATGATAACCTCTCAGATTCTCTCTCATCTTCCCTTCCCCCAACTCATGATTGTCTACAACATCACAATTTATCGTGTATATGCTGAGGCAACCCGTCAACTATGATATATAAGGCCACTCCCGACGAGCAGCCACGTATCCAGGATGGCCTGGAAAGGCCCATTGAGTCTTTCTTTGAAATGAATAGGCATGTGCCCGTTTTGTAGTGCAAATTTACTGCAACTTGGCAAACAATCTTGGAGCAACGCAGTCGTTAACACAGTGCTGCAAGTGGAAAAACTCCTCGACACAGTCCTCCTTGTAGTGCTTGTCGGCGTAGCCTTCCTCTTCCATTTCCTTGGTGACTCTCTCGATACATTCGTGGAAGTGGTGGTTGAATGGCTTACAAGCCTCGGTCTCGGTACATTCCTCACGCAAGGTGTCCATTGGGTCAGCCTCTTCCTCGTCGTCCTCGTCGTCCTCATCTTCTTCCTCTTCTTCCTCCTCTTCTTCAGCGTCTTCGGTGGATTCCTCAGTGGATTCGGTCTCTTCGACTTCTTCTTCTGGCTATTCGTGTTAGAATGAACTTGTTTGAAATCTTTCAATGACACATACCTCCTCAGCGTAGGCTGCTGGGACAACGGATTCTATCAAGTCTCTCAAAAACGACATGTTTAATGATACTGGTGAACAACAAGGTTTAATTTTTTGGCGAACATTGCACTTTTTTTCAGTGGGATGAGAAAAATCAATGCGTTCATTGGCTGAACGCTTGACGCACGTGACCTGGGTGTCTGGAAGTGATAAGATCGTTACAGAAACGAGTGCTTATGGAGGGACAAGGGAGGAGTAGAAGGGCTGTGATATTGAGAGGGCTGGGAGGGAAAGCTTCTGGGAGTGGCGTTTCTGTTTTAAGTTGTGAGTGGCTGCAAAAAGTGGCTGTAAATTAAATGGCAGACGAGACGACGAAATGATGACAAAATGATGGGGTCAGTGGGAGTTGGCGAAAAAGGAGATGAAAGGAGGCCTTAGTAAGTCTGATTCGTATTTGACTAATTGGGAGGCTACGTATTTACTGCGATAGATGAGGAGGTGTTTGGGAGAAGGTCTCAGTTACCTCAAAGGCTGATGGACCTAGTGAAACCGATGGATGTGAACACTATAAGCCTACTGAAACTAAGTAAGTAACCCCTCAAGTGCTTAACCTATGCTCTTCGTAAAACCAATCGCCAACTTGTGCTCTTCAAAAATCCAAACCCCAACTTGCGTCAAACCACACCCAACTTGTGTTGTTCAAAAACCAACCGCCAACTCACGGAGTAAAACTGACTAATGATCATCCCCTTCTGTTCCAACGTCTACTCCGAGTCCTCTCGAAATCCCACCATACCTTATCCGATTACGTAACTCGATGAGATAAAATTTTCACTACATCTATCCATACACCCTCTGTAATGCTACACTCTCTATCCACATTGTACATTAACTTACTTGGCAGCTGGAGCTGGGGCCTGGACGTCCATGGCCTTGGCCTTCTTGAGAGCCTTAGCCTGGGCCTTGGCACCCATGATACCACCACCCCAGTGTCTTCTAGACTCATCGTACTTCTCGATGAAGTTGGCGTTGA